>CM066572.1:22240000-23440000 GCA_033816785.1 Picus viridis
TTTTGCAGTTTAATCCTGCTTCCTTTTAGATAAAGCAAGAACCAGCACACACTAATGAAAAGAAATGACAGGGAGAAAAATGTTTGTTGTACTGGTTTTCACTTATAACTCACTGTGGGAAGGCATGGATATATCTGCAGCAGGAGGTGAATTTTGTGTCTGTATATTGCAAGATGCCAGGACTGAGTTCTCCAGGGGACTGATGTACTGTGGGGGCTCTTTTCTGCAACCTTGGGCAAGAATTCTCACAGTGTTCCCAGGGAAGGGCTCCCCAGGAAGCCCATGAAGGTGATGAGGAAGGGATCCAGTCAGGGTTACACTGTGCTTCATCCATTCATTTTTCATTTAGTGACCGCATATGAGCACTGTACCAGTCAAGGAAACATGCCCATCAGCCTGCCTGCAAATATCTGCCTCCTATGTCTAATGTTTCTGCTTGTTATCCTGCCAGTGGATAGCATTACTGCCGAATGCCTTGCTGAAACCAATCCTCTTTGTACCATGTGTTTTATCTCCAGCTGGTAGTTACGTTTGTTTGCAGCTCTGCATGGCAAGCTGAGACAGGTTCCTGCACTTTGAAACTGAGTCCCGTGTAATCACACCTGTCAACTTTTAACCCAGGGGGCCTGAAAACTGTTTCTCTTTCTCTGTAATAGAGGATATTTTATTTTCCTGCTATGGCTCTAATCCTACTCCTCTGTCTCAGGAAGAGTCACAAGGGTGACTTAGGCTTTCATAGCAGGCAAGACGCTTTCCTCGCGGAGCCTGTGACAGTGTATGCTACACCGTGGCCTTGCCAGACATGGTGAGATTATTCACAAGCACTGCCTTGAGTACCGCAGTTTGGAGAGTGAAGCTGCGGGGCCCTCTTGTGGGAAGCAAAGAGCATGCCTTGTGAAATGCCCGTACCCCGCTGAAAAAAGCCCGCAGTGAACGTGCGCCTTCGTCTATTGAGCTGTTGCACCCTTCTGAGAACTTGCGTGACAGTCAAGGTATCTTCCATCGGTGCTCAAATCCGAATCCCATCTGCAAGCTCGGAAATAAGAAAGGGTTGTACTTACAAACTCAGCTCTGCATATGGCTGCTGGACTTTCCACCACTGTCCCTAATTTTCCAGTGTTTTCTTCTTTACCCTAGACATGGATATTAATTCTCTAAACCACCCCCTCTGCTCTGTTCAGCCAATCCCAATGATGGTGGTGCTTTATTCATATGTGGACAAGTTGAGTTTGTGCCATAGTTGTGGCATGACCCAGGGATCTGCCACATTCCCCCAGCTGGTGATCACAACTGCACTGCTGCTGAGGAGTGCAGCTGTGGCCACAGCTCCTTGTGTGCTCTGCCCTGGGAGCAGTCTTTTATAATACTGTAAAATCCCAAATCTGTATAGATGTAGTAGAGTTTTACATTTATTTTGTGCAGCATGTAAGGTGTTGGAAGAAATTCACCTTAATTCAATTTCTCTCCCTCCAGGAGAAAGGAGACTTTGAAAATTAAATTCTATTTGATTTTCATAGTGTGCTTCGAGTGCAATGTGATGTGAAGTCTATAAACCAGTGCTAGAGTTGTACTTACTGAGCTAATACATTTTGTTATTTCTTTCTGCAAAATTGCTTTGCTGGGCCTGCCTTATATCTAACAGGAGGTGGCACAGCATTAGGAGTCCTGTAGGTCTTATTCCGCATTACGCCTTGCTGGCTAAGTCCCCAGTTTTCAGAGCTGCAAGGAGTCATTCTCTTTGTCTGCCCTTTTCAGTGTTTAGAGTTGCGATCCAACACCATGGTTGTAATGGAGAGCCAGGTTATGGAGCTAGTCCACAAGTGTATATTTAGAATCAGTTCAGTAAAGGTCTAACAATGTGCCTGAATCAAGGCATGACAGGGCAGCACCACCCAGAGATACCTTAGCTATCTTGGAACAAGCTAATGTCATGCTGGAAGCAGTGCTGGAAGCCATGGTGGTACAATTGTCTCCTGGGGACATTTTAGCTCTGTTGGGGCCATGCTTGTTAGCCCTGATGCAGTATTTTTGAAATCTGGCATGTTGCCTGATCACTCCCACCCATTTGTTCATAACTGGTCTAGGCAGCCTTGTAGCCATGACTTCTGTGGGTGTATTCCCTTTACCATGCCCCATAGCTAAATGTGGTATTACTGGGATGAGCTGGAATGTTGTAGTCTGATTTGCAGCACTGTGGCTCAAAACCTGCACTGATTTTAGTGGGAAATGTGCTGCTGAAAAGAGGCCCCATGGGGCACAATGCTGAGAAGAGGCTTCATAGGGCACAATCCTGCTCTGCTGAAGTCAGTTGGGGTTTCATCATTGATTTCCATTGGGGGAAAAACAGGGGTACCAGTAGCTGTCACTGAGACTGTGGTAGGCAGCTGCAGGCAATGTAATTTTGAAGAATAAATTAAAGCAGACAGGGGGTAGATCAATATCTGAAGGATGATTATCTTGGTCAGCACAGTATTTTCCATAGCCTAATTCAATCTAAACAATCTCTAAATATATCATAGACTGTGAAATTTCAATCCCCGTCCTGTCAGCCTGTTCATGTGAAGATGGATGACGTGCCTGATGAAGTCAAAGGGCCTGATCCCGCTGCTGCTGAAGTAACTAATAAATCTCCCATTAACTTCACAGAAGATCTGGAAGAGTCACTTCATTAAATTGCTCAATTAAACGGAGCTAGCAGATTCTTTCCAGGTGTAAAAGGTTCAGAGTAGTTGCCTGTGCACAGGCCTTCTCCCCAAAGGAAAGGATAATCTACCTCTACAAGCCAAAAATAAATGAAGATGCTATTCAGTATGGGAGGGTGCCCTTGACCAGAACAGAGTGCACAGGGACTCACTTAAAACCACTTACTCCATTTTTTTCCTTTTTAACAAGGACAAGGTGCTCTCAGATGGGTGCAGTTGTGCCCCAGTGCAGCACCTTGCTTATGGCCACGTATATGCTTGGAAAAATGAAATGCTGCTGGACAGCATAATCTTCATCTGCACTGCCATGAAGCTAAAGAAATGAGGAAACTGGACACAATTTGGCTTTTCCATTGAGAACAAGTTTGCTTGGGATTCAGCTAGGCTTGTTGCAGAAAAGGTGACCATCAAGACTGACAGCTCAGGTAGGCAGACAGCCCTCGAAGTAGGGCAGAAGGATGCAGGATAGGGACAGTTTTTGGGATGGTGTCCCCTGGGACACCTGTAGTGGTCTGCCCAGGGAGTCTTAATGGACAGTTAAGAAACGGATGAACCCTGTGTCTTCAGACTCATTACAGTTAACTGCTGTGACAGTAATCAACTCATGCATAAACTTAGAGCAGCACTTTTTAGGTGCCAATCTGGGAGGTAAAACTAGCTTGCATCTGCTTGCCCTCCCCACACAGCCCTTTTTAACCTTCTAAAGACAAAATTGTCTACTCAGAATAATATCTTTCTTCACTGAGGTGGAACTCAGTATGAGAAGTTTCGACTGTCATAGATGAGAAGAATGTGGAAAAAAAAAAAGGGTGAAAATTCACTCAGTAGGCTACAGGCTGGAACTATGACTTCAGCTGTCTTTGCTTTGCCCTTGATGTAATCATTTACATATATATATATATATATGTTTCTTCCTGTTTATTGGAGTAAATAAATATTTTGCCAAACTGAAAAAGATAACAAAATTGATATGATAATGAAGTTAAACTTTCAGGGATAAATATAAGCAACTTTAAAACAGAGGCTTTAAAGCCCCTTTGTATAGCTCATTCTGTATAGCTAATTCATTCTGGCTGCTATTAGAACCCCAGTGCCCTAATTGTATTGATAATTTAAATCATTACTCTGAATGCTACATGTAATTTAAAACTCAAAAGAGCTACAAACAGCTTTGGATGCCTGTGAGGCTTCATCAGGTGGGGTTTATTTTATGATCAAAATACATTGCCTTTTATTTCTCATTTCCAGTATACAATCACATGTTGTCAAATTAGGTACCATTTAAAATATAAATTAAAAAATAATAAGTTGAAGTGAATAGTAATGGGGGAAAAAAATCAGTCAGTATTCATCTTCATCCAAAATCAGTGAATTTTTAAAATAATGATGTCCACAGCAATGTCTAGAAGCCTATCTGGGTTATGGACTAAGCATACCATGGATGTAGAACAACACAAAGGCTTTTTTTATTATGTGCAGTCAGTCTGGATGCAGGAGCACACAAACTGGCTGCAACTTTTGCATGACAGCTCAGGGCTGGAGCTACCTGCTGATGCTCATTGTGGAGATGTAATAGGTATCTGCAGAGGGATCCATGCTGTGCTTCTCAGGATCACAGAATAATGGAATGTTAGGCATTGGAAGGGACCTCTGGAGGTCACCTTGTCCAACCTCAGACCTCTCTGAAATCCTAAAATAAGGCTCTTTTTTGTTCCAGCTAGCATTTATCAACAGAAAAAACATTTTAAATAATGCTAATCATTATATTAATAGTTTAATATGGAATGGAATGGAACGGAACAGAACGGAACAGAACGGAATAGAATAGAATAGAATAGAATAGAATAGAATAGAATAGAATAGAATAGAATAGAATAGAATAGAATAGAATAGACCTGACCTGTTTGGAAGAGACCTTTGAGATCATCGCATCCAACCTATCCTCCAACACCACCTAATCAACTAAACCATGCAACCAAGCACCCTATCAAGTCTCCTCCTAAACACCTCCAATGATGGTGACTCCACCATCTCCCCAGGCAGCCCATTCCAATGGACAATCACTCTCTCTGTGTAGAACTTCTTCCTAACCTCCAGCCTAAACCTCCCCTGCCACAACTTGAGGCTGTGTCCTCTTGTTCTGGTGCTGGTTGCCTGGGAGAAGAGACCAATCTCTGCCTGTCTACAGCCTCCCTTCAGGTAGTTGTAGAGAGCAATAAGGCCACCCCTGAGCCTTCTCTTCTCCAGGCTAAGCAACCCCAGCTCTCTCAGTCTCTTCTCATAGGGCTTGTGTTCCAAACCCCTCACCAACTTTGTTGCTGGAAAGATCTATTCCACAAAGCAAAGTATATGATGGAGCAAATAGTTTATTAACTTTCTAGAGATTAAAGATATTTCAAGATGTTTTGGATTTCTGTTACCCACAGATTACTGCAGGTGTCTTGCTGACACTTTATAGTGGGCCAGGACAATTTCTGGGTGGCTGATGGGAGGGCTTTCAGCACAGCAGAATTTACAAAGTAAGGTTACCTAAAGAGGTGCTGAAGCTTGGTGGCAGTTTCACAATGTTGAATGAAGTAAGGAAATGATTATTTATTATACATATATATATATATATATACACACACTATATATACATATATATAGTGTGTGTATATATATATATACTATAGTATATATATATATATACTATATATATATATATTATTTTGTACTACCTTTGAGGCTTCTAAGCACTATTTGTCTTTGACTTTTTGAACTAAGATAAACCTAATCATAACAGAAATATTTATACTTCACTTCTTGGGTACTTGATATGAAGAAGCAGGAAGGCTAGTATATGTTTCAAGCTTTGGTCTCTTTGGGTTTTGGGCTCACACCAAACTAACCAAGCCACAGAGCCTCCAAGACTGCAGGTACCATGTGATGGGCCAGCTCAGAGCACAGATGAAGCAGATGTGTACTTATCTCTAATCACTCATAACTTATGTGGACCTAATTTATCTAAGTAATCCTTCATTATCTGAGTAATCTCTGATTTTAGTTTTCCTTAATTGCCACCAGATTGGTTGCAGTCGTTGGCTATGGGTGTCTCCCATCTGGTGACAGCTGGCTGTTCTACTCATGACATACAGATTTGAAGTGTTTCTCAACATTCTGTGATCTTCTGTTCCTGACTTTACCCTTTTAGTGAGAGTGGCAAGACTATTTTCATGACCTCACTCTATCTAGTATATAGAATAAATATTTTCTTGCTACTTCTTATATCACTTGTTAATTGCATCTCTATTGATTTTCACATCTTTGAATGCTCTGCTTTGCTTTAATTCTTGTCCTTAAGCTGGCTGTTCTGTATTGTTATTGGGTTCTTTACATTTCCTGTTACTGGAGACCTCTGATTCAGCTGGAGCCCTCTTTGTTGCTTCTTCTCCCCCTCCCCCGGCTGTTTGTTTGTTTGTTTGTTTGTTTTTCTTTGTCTCAGGCTACTTTATTCCAATTCTTCTAGTTTTCTTTATTTTTATTTTAAAATGGAATTCTCAATTTGCCCCATCCCTCTCATTTACGTGCATTTCTATAGGATGTTAGCTGGCACCTTCCTGAAATTATTCTACTTCATTTTCTTGCAGACTTTTATTCTGTTTTCTTCTTTATTACAAGATCCCCTAACCCTCTCTTGTTACTCTAAACCCCATGGCTGTCGCTTCCATGTTTTCCCTGATGGTGAAGAGCAGGTCCAGAAAAACTCATCTCATCCAGAAAAACACATCATCAGATGTGCTTTCTCAACTTTACCCAAAACACCTGCTGAGAAGTCTGAGTGAGATTCCTTAAACCCAACAGAGGAGTCTGTGAGTGAATGTAAGCACAAGTTTGAGATCAGTAGCTGGTTTTAATTGTGGGCAGTGTTAAAAAGAAATTTGTAGTAAGCAGTTGAGGTAAACAATGTGTCATCCATCTCATCCTAAACTGGTATCTGAAACAATGAATGATGCCTTAAAAGTGCCTTTTTCTTATCACTGAGTATGACGAGAGCCTTGGGCTGCTAGTTCATAGGTAGACTTCAATGGTGCAAGTCTCCCAAGTCCCATCTCCTGCCACCTGCTGTAACCTCTTAGTGACAGATGCCTGGGGAAAGTGCCCTATTAACACCCAGCCTTGTGCTTTGCATAACTGTTCACTGCAGAGAAAGAGAAAACCTTCAACCACCCAGGTTTGTTAGACAGTAATGCACAGTGGTCCAGTTGGCTTCCAATGTGTTAGTTCAGTGGTTGCAGTCCGTTTCTCACGGGTAAGATGTTGATCACAGAGGTCTCCCTGATCTTTTCATCATCACTTTGCAATACATAACAGAGAGAACAAACAGTGGTGGTCACCTGCAGTTATTACCTTCTCAGCACTGCTGTCCACCAGGCAGAGAAGGCAAAGACCTCACTGGGTTAGTTATCGTACTCTATCATTTTCATGATTCATTTCAACAGCTCCTAAGGGTGCAGGCTGTCTTGTGTTTAAGGTTTTCTGAGCTTACACAAGCCACGTTCAATGGAAGTGAGAGCCAAAAGCCATTACAGCATTGATCCCAAGGCTGCTGTCAGTGTTGGAACAAGTCCTGGCTGAATGTGATTTCTTCTTAGCACAGGGACTCACATCTTGGAACAAAGCCAAATGCTGTAGTACTGTAAGACAGTTGACTTTTCTGGTTACAATTTAATTAATGCCATTTAAATATCAGAAAAGAAAGCAAAGAAATCACAAAAGGTTCAAGTTTAGGACTAGGCACCTTTCTTTCACTACCTGTCTCAAGGGAAGTGAATCCATTAGAAATACAGTTCTGGATGCCAAAATCAATAAAAATGCAGAGTTTAAGGTCTAGCCAATTTGTGGTTAAAGTTATTTCTCTGTGTATCACACTCATTCATTAATTCTAAGGCTGGACTTTCTCCAAACTCCGAGGTTGCATTGCAAGAAGGGGTAAGATCCCAGTGATTAGGTGCCTTATAATTCACTATATTTTCTAATATATGTAGTTGAATAAAAATTAGGACTTGAGAACTCTGTTGTTTTCTGAAAGAAAAGCAAAGCAGCAATGTAAACCTGTTAAAACTGGACTCAATCATTCAAAATAGAGCAAAGCTGATTTGATCATCTAAATCAATATGACTCAATGGTTTAGATCATGTATGTGTAATGCGGCCTTCTAGGGTTTTCATTTTAATAGGTAGAAAAGTGTTTTCAACATGATTATATTCTTAGGAAATAATTTAATTTTAATAGGGGTTGTCAAAAAAAAAAAAATTCTTTTGGAGAACATAAGAAAAGAAGTGCATGAAAGACTTGTATTTTCATTTAAATCACTGTGAAGTGCCCTGTTCTTCAGAGGCAGGTGCATAAGGAAATCAGTAAACAAACGAGCAAAACAGTGTGCTTCCAAAGCAAAAATAATCCTCTATGAAAGACTGTCCACAAAATCAAATTCTTGTATTAGAAGCTGCTACTGAAAAGGAGAAGGAAGGCTTGTGGTTACTTGGTGTCAAGGTTAAGGGCTGAGCTGGCCACTAAATAGCTGAGACATGCTCTCTATTAACCTCTCTCCTTTCCCAAAGGGGAAAAGAAAGGGAATAAAGAAGAGACTTATGAATTGGAAAAGAAAACTAAAACTACTTTAATGAAATAAATAAATAAATGACAATAACAGGAAATATATACAGATCTTTACAAAACCAATACCAAAGCCTACCTGATAGCAATTAGTCACTGTCACCACTAATGCTGTGGCAGGAAGTCCCAGCCTGGACTCAGCAGCAGGCTGACCTCTTCTGAATGCACAAATGCGTGGGCTGTCCCCACCTTTTGTTATCCTCAGCCTGGTCACAGATTTGCATGTTGAGAGTACTCCATAGCTGTGCCACATAGAATCATAGAATCGTAGAATCAATAAGGTTGGAAATGACCTCAAAGATCGTCAAGTCCAACCTGTCACCCAACACCTCATGACTACTAAACCATGGCATGAAGTGCCATGTGCAATCCCCTCTTGAATACCTCCAGGGATGGTGACTCAACCACCCCCTGGGCAGCCCATTCCAATGGCCAAAAACTCTGTGAAGAACTTTCTCCTCACTTAGCCCCAAAGGAGACTATCCCAGACACCTTGGTCACATACTCGGTCCCTTCTGCTACTGTAAAAATGGCATTAACTCAATGGGGTAAGCCTAATATGGATTCTTATGCTCACCTTTGAACAGACAAATTTTAGTGAGTTTAAGGAACAATTTTTTATATTGCCTTTCCTGTATCTCTTGTGCCTTTGTTTTGTTCTTTCTTTTTTCTTAAGCCTCACAGCCACTTAAACATTGGAGGGGGGGGGGAATATCATAGCTATCATTGCACATCAAATAATATGAAAAGTATTCTCCAAAAACCTGCACAAATAATTCTGTATGCCAAATGCTTGATTGCTTCTTAAGAACTGTTACAGCCTGGGAAATAATGGTTGGATGCTTTAAAATCTTTTATTCACTTGATAGTCTAGGAAGGTGGGGTTTTTTTAATGTAAATCAACTGTGCATAGTTATTTTACTGCCATTATAGACTATGAAATACATTAAAGTTAAAATGAACTGAATTATTTTGGCATAAAAATAGGCAGTGGACTCTGATTTCCAGAGGGAGGCATTATAGACCCCAGCTGGATCTTGTCTATATACTGATGCTTGTTGAATTAACAGGACCATACAAAACTCCCTATAAGGCTAGGCTACATGTGCTTTGACTAATATTTTTTTTTCATTTCCATTTTCCAGACAGGTGAACCATAGAGCTTTGATGAAAAAGGTTAATTTTAAACAGCTAATTAGACCAAGAGTATTTTCTAAAGAAACCAATCCTTTACCTAAAGGATTTAGGAAAAAATTTCTTGCTAAGGTTTCAAGTGCTGTAGATCTTGAGCTCTGTTTTTGCAGGAGCTCCCTGGCAGATATGTGTGTGACTATCCAGCTTGGCATTTCAGAAAGGACAGCCAAACCCAGAAATGCTTAGAGTCACCAACCTTTCATCAAAAGCTTCTCTGGAAGTTTTCATCCCAAAAGGTAGGTACCAGTAGTCTGTAATGCTGGGGCAAAAAGTGATATTTATTCTTGTGAAGTGTGGGCTGTAAGGAATATGTTTGGGTCCAAAAGTCTTCATGGGAATCTATTGCTTGAGATGTGCTTAAAGCACTGATTTAAGTTTCAGTTCTGCAAACCTTTATCATGTGTTTAATGTTAAATATACAAGTATACAGGGCATCTGTTTAGAAACTGTCAAACTGATACTGGCCTTTCCCTTTCCTTTTTCTCTTTTTCTTTTTTTTCTTTTTTTTTTTTTTTTCTTTTCTTTTTCTTTTTCTTTTTCTTTTTCTTTTTCTTTTTCTTTTTCTTTTTCTTTTTCTTTTTTTTTTTTTCTTTTTCTTTTTCTTTTTCTTTTTCTTTTTCTTTTTCTTTTTCTTTTTCTTTTTTTTTTTTTTCTTTTCCTTTTCCTTTTCCTTTTCCTTTTCCTTTTCCTTTTCCTTTTCCTTTTCCTTTTCCTTTTCCGTTTCCTTTTCCTTTTCCTTTTCCTTTTCCTTTTCCTTTTCCTTTTCCTTTTCCTTTTCCTTTTCCTTTTTTTCTTTTTCTTTTTTCCATTTTTTTCCCTTTCCCTTTCCCTTTCCCTTTCCCTTTCCCTTTTTTAAATTTAAGTCTGTATATCTCCATTACTGAGCAGATTGTAAGACCCAGTTGACATTAAGTCATATTTTCCAGCACTTATTCCTGCTTTGTTAGTTGGAACAGTATGACTACAGGATGGAAAGTTGAACATCTCTGTGCTACAGACCCAAGATGGATGATTTATGAGCGATGTGTGGGGCAACGATTTTAGAGTGATATAAATTATACCTGTTCACCACGTTGACTTCTTTTAATGTTTCCCATATGTTACTATGACAACATTCATGGGACATATATTTTAATTTCTGTTGCAGAGAGGAAGTGTGTCAGGTCTGCACATTTCACTTGATTTTATGGCTGAACGCTGTGCCTAATGTAGGTTGTAAATCTTCTTGGAAAAATACATAAGAGGGTTTTCATCACAGTAGCTCTCCTGGCAATTCTGAAGTTTTTAATAAGCATGATTTAAATATTAAAAGAACTTTTACACCCTCTGTGATGTGGAGACTTCTAAAGTGGGGACAGCAAATGCTGCACGGAAAGCAAGAGCTTCATGGTAACAGTTGCTGAATGCGTTACACAGTTAAGCATGTTGTTAAAAGCCTTTCACCAAAAAACCCTGGCAAAATACCTTGCAGGAGATATTTGATTTCCTTTTTTTCATTACAGTGAGTACAGGATAGTTTTAAAAATCCCAGGGTTTTAAAATCTATTTTTATTTCCTTGTGACAAAAGTGGCTCACAAAGTTCTTTATAGTTTTGTACACGTTTCCCCTGGTGCCTGAAGGGTTTTCAAGACAGGGAGATTTTTCCTCTAAAAAGATAGGTGTAAAAACTAGGTGGAACTTTCTGAATTGGGTTAGGCAGTCTCAGTTTCTGCACTATAAGCTGTTGCTCTATGTGGCAATTAGTTTGCTTATGCATCTGAAATCAGTGCTGAGAAAAGTGACATCAAGTTATGCTGGTAAATTGTTGAGTGGAATTATTCAGCAGGCCAAAACTCATTAATCACAGTGAACATTCTCCCTGTGGTACTTCAGTATGCAGTTAAACAAGACTCCACTTATTTATTTATTTTACTTTTATTTTACTTTATTTTACTTATTTATTTTACTTTTCAGTGTTATTTTTATAATCAGAGTGAGAATATTAACTGTAGAGATTCCCCTCCAAAAGGAAAATCTCCTCCAGATGACAAAGTTAGAACTAAAACATAATTACTCACAAATAATGAAGACTTTTAGTAATTTCCTGTCATTTTGTGCCAAACTGAATTTTTGCCTTGCAATATCACTATCCACAAAAAAAGTCCCAGTCTCAAGCTGCACCAGGGGAAGTTTAGGCTTGAGGTGAGGAAAAAGTTCTTCACAGAGAGAGTTGTTAGCCATTGGAATGGGCTGCCCAGGGAAGTGGTGTAGTCACCATCCCTGGAGGTGTTCAAGAGGGGATTGGCCATGGCACTTGGTGCCATGGTTTAGTAGTCATGAGGTGTTGGGTGACAGGTTGGACTTGATGATCTTTGAGGTCTTTTCCAACCATATTGATTCTATGATTCTATGACCTTAGCTATAGCAAGGGTAGCACCCTGTATGAAAGCTCTCCGTTCTCACTTCTTTTGCTGTTCTAACATACCCGAGTTCATTAAAAAAGGGAGAAAATGCACCTACCACTGGTCATCTGCTGCTTCTTCCAGAATATTGTTTAGTATAATTCTCATCTTGTTCTTGTAAGGTGCTGTAGCTTTTGCACATGGACACCTAATAAGTCGGTGGAGTATCAGATGGTTTAGGACAGCTGTTCATTTTTATTCACATACACTGTTGATGATAACAGTGTACTTGTCTTTCTTTACCCTGCGTTTGTTGCTTGCAACCCATACTGTGCTGTATGTCTGGGCATACCTTTGTAGCTTACTTCTGTTCTTCTATGACTTTGTTACTTCTTGTGAACTTGTGGCATTTTTAAATAGTGTGCTTGTAGGGGGATTTACACCCTAGAAACACCTGACAAATGTAGTTAACAAACGATTTTCTGAAGCCATTGAAATAGTCCTCACCTGACCTTCCACCAGTGGGAAGTAACACAGCTTGAAGATTAGATGATGCTTCATTACTGTGCCAGAAAAAGCTTTGAGGGCCACCTGGGAGGGCATGAGTGACCTCCCACATGCCACCCACTGCTGCTTTGAGAATGGCTGCGATCCACAGGATAACAAATTCAGAGTCTTGCTAACTCCCTGCCCAGCTGTGGCAGAGTTTTATAAAAGACTGAGCCTTTATTTTGATTTCTGAATGTGCAGGCATGCTGCTAAGCTTTCATCACAGCCTGAAACCTCCTGTTTGACATGGACTGTTAGGAAAGTCCCTTCCTGGAGTCAACCTTAGTATGAGCAAAGACCTGTGACTTTCTTTCCTCACAAGGCCAGCTGCTGAGACATGTTTTCTTTGTCCTCTGCAGCAACAATGTGATAGTATAAATTGTTCCATGGCTTTCTTTTCAGTCTATGCCTGGCCTGTTTGGATTGTTGCAGATGTTTCAAATTCATCCTGTGCTTTGACTGAGATTTTTTTTCCTCATTTGGAAAGTAGTACAAGTTCCTTTTGGCAGAAGAGGCTTGCTTCATTTGGTAACACCACACAAACTGACAGAGAAGGAGGGGGAAAAAAACGTTGCCAAGAGCTTCACATTTTCTTCATAAGAATATAACTGCTGATTTCCATGTGATTTTCAGTTTGGTCATACCAGACTCGCATATAGGACCAGAAAATGTACAGCTTTTTTCATCTGAAAGAATTAGATCCCCACTGTAAGTGTATGTCAAAGCACAAAGGGCAGATTTATGTGGGCAAACTTGTGTCTATTCTGCTCATGCAGTCTGTAGGGGACTTTTACAGGCATCAGCTGGAAAGTGAACAAAATTTTGACACGGTCAAATTTCACCACCTGTGCTGTGGGGAAACACTGGTGGTAAGTTTGCATGTATTCTGTTGAAGATAAAATGCTGATTTCACTGCTTTAAAAGGTGTAGAAAAAAGAAGTTAAATGAATAAATATAGTGACGTGTATTTTCTCTGAAGAGTAGTCCAAAACTTATGAAGGAGTATAGGATATATTTCTGGTTTTTGCAAGGGGTCATGTCAATATATGATTGACATATCAATATATGATTTAGGTGACAGGTTGGACTTGATGACCTTTGAGGTCTTTTCCAATCTTGTTGATTCTATGATTCTATGACTTTTGTTGGAAGCCACTTCTAGTTTTGAGTACCAAACCACACAGAATTGTACTGGGCTGTATCATCCAGTCAAGTGAAATACTGGAGGTGTTCAAGAGGGGATTGGACATGGCACTTGGTGCCATGGTTTAGTCATGAGGTCTGTGGTGACAGGTTGGACTTGATGATCTTTGAGGTCTCTTCCAACCTTGGTGATTCTGTGATTCTGTGATAATATGGCCAAGCATTTCTCAGACGGACTCTTAGTGCAGATCACAGTCTAAATTTGGCAGAGGAATATGAATAGGGAGAAGTAAACTTCAGTCAGTTTGTTGTATTGTCTGTGGTGGAAAGAGAAATTCCAAAGCATATAAGGGATTGAGGTACATCCTTCCACCAAAAGTCTGTTGTTTAAAATTTCCCATCCCACCTTTATCATGGGGGTACAAGGAGAGACTTACAAAATCACTGTTGGCATTTCGAAAGGTTTGTATTCCTTTGCAGCAATATGGTAGGAAAATAAAAACACAGTTCTAGCAAAGATAATTGTTTTGATGTGGAGCCAGGTATTAGTGCAAACTTTTGGCAGCTACCTTAAATAGCTCATTTAGCTGTTCTAGTTAGCACTGTAGCTACACCAGGCTAAATGTCTATTGCCCTTTCCTGATCCTGCAGCCTCAGCACCCTAGATGTCTCTGGTATTTGGAAATGCCAGGCACAAAGCTTTCTAAGGCACAATATGAGAATTGTTGTTCAGACTGTGCTTCTGCTAAAAGAAACTGAAAAAGCTCTATATGCATTTGTTTCTGACACTGGAACTCAGCTAAAAGGTGTGACCTGAGCATGGGATCAAGAGCAAATGGATTAGGCATTGCACATAAATACAAAAGACTACAAAATAGAAAGATGATCTCTAAACAGATATTTCCTCACCTTTGCAGGCAGTTTATAGAAAAGAAAGGAGATGATAGGTAACTATCTCACTGAGACTGAAGAAAAATAAGAAATGACAAACTGACAGCAGTGGAATATCTGTGACAGCCCCACCACCACTACCTTCAGGTATGAAGCTGTGAATGGAAAATGGCACAGAAGTCTCAAGACTGAGTCTGTGACAAAAGACTGGCATCTTACTGAGATGCCATCCAAGGTACAAAATGTATTTAAATCACTTTGTGGCTAAGAGCATTTCAAAAGTGCATAGGAAATGCATGTGCCTCTTGAGGATGCATTTCACAGCAGTGGTTTTAGGATTGGTGCTATAATGGTCCAGCTCCATGAGCGAAGCAAATTGATTTGTAAAGTGATAGAATCACCAGAGCTGTCAGCATGTTTACCCCACACGACTATTTCCCTGCTGACAGCACTGTAGTTTATGGTGGATTTTGGCTGAACTCAAAGTAGAAAAGAAGACAAAGGTTGGAAAGCAAATGGAAAAGAGTCCAAAATCATGAAAGCATATCTGCATCAAAGTTTTGAAGCTGAGCAGAAGTATGAAGAGGATAAACAGGGCTACATATATCTTGACTGTCTTGGTAGATTTGAGAGGTATGTTCCAGGGGCCTTGGTGTGACTCCTGGTTGAAGAAAGCCTGTCTGTCATGTCTGATGGTGTTGAAACTGCCAATGAGAGGGTGTTAATCATCAGCTTGTGAGCTAAGTTCATTCCTGTGCTATAGTTCCTAAATTGTACTGAGACACTGTAGTGACAGATATTTTAGAAACTCCCATGAAAGATTTGTTTCATATGGTTGAGAAAAGGAGAAATTGATTCTTCTGTCCTCTACACAACAGGTCAATACTGTTGATACTATCTATTAAAATTGCCCATATAACTGAAAATACATATTACTACAAGTCATAATTCTTATTCAAAGGCATCCTGTTGCCTGTCCAAGACAGTGAAGTAGAAATGTAACCGTGAACGTCGGCTAAATCAGAGAGGACATGCATTATTGTCTAGGCAGGTGACTTGGCAGCTGTGATATAGAGGATTGATAGGTACTGCCTCAGGCAGAGGGGAAGTATTGACACACCTGGATAGTCACATTTTATCAAGGAGTCAAACTTGCAGTTTCATGCTCTGGTAGAAAGTGATATTTCTCAGCTCAAAAATATCTGCTTCTTCAAAAGACTGGACCTGGGCTAGGTCTGAGATTTAGTATCTGCTTTGTATTCAATATCCTTGAAAAAGAGAGATTAGTGGGAGTTCAAAAATACTCTTTTTTTTCCCTTACTTTTTTGGATTGACAAAAGCAAATATAGGAAAGCAAGTAACAAGACAGTTATTATCAAGTACCAATGTTTTGGAAACCTGATCCTACTAACTAGCTTTGTCCCTGTCCCTGGTGGCTATCGATAGTGATGATGTAATTGCATTTTGTCATACAGTTAAGATAGGATTATCAACAGACAGTTTATGCAGTCTTTGGCTTAATTTGCTGCAGTTGAAAAGACAAATTTGTTTTGTGCAGAGTCAGGTGTGGTCTGCAAGACATATGTACTCAGGTGCAGTGCCATGAAATGCAGGTGATCTGTCCGGTAATACTTTAGATTCTGGCACAAAACCAGAACACAAAAAGCTCACAAGGGAATGTCTTCAAGAGACTTCCAGATGGCTTTGCACATGCAGTTTGGGCCCAGCTTGATTTATTTGCTTTGGCTAAGTGTGGATACAGCATTCAACTGAACTAGCAAGCCATTCAAAAGCCTGGAGCACAGGGGAATGAAATACAGAAACAAATGTGATTCTGCAATATGCTTTTGGTTCTGCCATGTTCTAGGTTCTTCCATGACTTGGGCATCACACATCCCTTTATGTATAACCCAGAGATGAGTATATATGGACACATATCAAATACAAAGAAATATTTTCTTATTTAGTACTCCTGGTGATGTATTAAGTCTTGTCTGGCATTGTTTGTATCAAATTCAAGGTTGTGATCACTTGTCTTTTTCTATTGTGTTTGTTGTGGTTTTCATCCTATGGCTTTGTTTAGATTTTGTCAAGGGTAGCCAGAACTCCCTACCCCAAAAGGTGACATAAACTCGAAGAAATAACTAAGATTTTTTCAACTTCAGAAATAAACTCTTGTACCTGAAATTCAAGACCACCTGTAGCACAATAGCTAGGGAGGTAAAAGCCCACATCAGGGCTGCTGCATGAGTGTGGTTCTGCAGCTTTGAAATAGCCAGGGGATACAGACAGTGGACTGGACTAAGGAGAGCCACTGACTGACACCTTGCTACAGGAGCAGGAGGCTGTTGACACACAGATGTGGGCACTGCTCTGCTCTTCACTGTCCACTGAAAGCATTTTGTAAATAGAAAACTGCTATTTCAGTTTCTCTGAGTTTTCAATGAACAGAAGTAGTCATTATCTACCACAAAACCTGTCAAATTCTCAGGTCATGCTTGGCCAGAACAGGATTTGGGCAGTAGTCCCTCATGGTTTCTGCTGTTCTCGATTCTTTGCATCTAACATTAATCAAAGGAGAGTCATTAGGGACACAGTGCAGCCTGGAAAGTAGATTCCACTGTGCTGAGGCAGAATTAAAGCAGACAGTCCGGAGATTTAGTCAGGGATGGGAAGTCCTCAGGGATGATATCATAGCTACCTGATTGAACTTGCTCCTTATCAATACAGAGTGACATCAGCTACATTAGGGTTTTGCTGGTCCTATGTGGAAGGTGCTTGGCCTCGATAAATACTTTCCCACAAAGTATTTGCTCAGTTAAGTGGTAGACTCAAAAGTAAATTTGAAAGGGATATTCTCTTTCTATGATATATGATACAACATTTTTTCATGAAAGAAAATTAAAGAGCTAAATGTCCAAGCCTGTTCCCTTATGTGCAACCAGACTCCAAGAATCACCTTGATTAGAGCAAATGCCCTTGCAAAATTACTGGAGAGACCACTTCATAAGAGTGTATTCAGTGTGACTGGCAAAATATTTCATGCTATTCCTCACTGCAACACTATATTCCTTAGAATGGTTTCAATTATATATAGTGAGACAAGGCTTGTCTGTGGGGAAAATGAAACTGGCTTCAGACTTCTGAATTTTACAAGAACACGGAGCTGGGCCTCAGTCACTCCTGACAGGGAGAGTGCAAGTGTCTAATAGCTGTTGCTGTTCCTGCTCCTCTTGGGTGGATGACAGAAATTACGACAGTGCCTCTGCCTGCAAAAGCAGCCACCATCCTATACTGCCCATCTCCCACTGGGTGGTATAGCAAGCCTGGCTTCATAGGTCTGCTCTTTTTTTCTGGCTAAATCTGATGACTGATGGCTCTAGGTGTATGTAGAATGACCATTGGTGAGAAAGCTAGGGAGAAGTCAAATCTTTGAATTCAGCGTTGTGGTTTGTGGTTACAGGTTGGACTCGATGATCTTCGAGGTCTCTTCCAACCTTGGTAATACTGTAATACTGTAAAGCTAATGAGCAATCAAGAGGACACTTGCATAAAGATGTTTGCATAGGAAATGAGTTAAAATACCAATGCACTGATAGTGCCTAATCCTATCTGTTTAGTACAGTACCCAGCATGCTGACACATGCCTTACTGTGTAGCAAACCAGTCAGATCAGTGTGCTAACCTGAATCAAAAAATAGGGTCACAGTAGCACACTGAGATTAATATATCTCCTTGCAAAAGTGTTATGAGACCATTACAGTTCATAGGTGGTCAGGACTGTGGTTTCCAGATGACCAAACTTCCATCATTTCTGAATAAGGTCTAGCAACACTTTGAGGAGAGAGATGTGCTTGCTACTTTTCACTCTGTGCAGTCCTAAATATGCATCTTGCAGTGCTAAATATCCATCTTGACCACTGAAAGTAACAGACTTCTGGTATTAAGCATTTTTCTGGGCTTGACTTTGAAATAACTTGACAAGTCCTTCAGAATGTGAGTTTTTATTGAATATTCTGAGAGAAGAAAAGGATTTGACTCTTGAGAACCAGGAGTTCTAAAAACTGTTACAGCCCAGTGTAGTGGCTTTATCGAACTCACATACATACTATCCCATGGACTACACAGTGTTTAAAAATACCCTGTCACTTAAAAGGTCTTGAAAAACAAGATTGTTCCATTTAAAGGCCTGTTAAAAATTACAAGCCAATATGGACAATGCATTAATTCACATTGAGGCTTTGCTACCATAATCCATCATTATCAGACCTAGAAGTGGAAAGCCAGCATGACATTTAATGGCATACAGAGACATAAAATCTGGAAACTGCTGTAACTTCTTGCAAGCCAAGTAGAATAAAACATTAATCAAAAAGGTCATAAAGTGCAAATGATAAATGGTTATGCAAGAAAGCAAACCACATGCATCCCTACTACTTCCTTCACATTTCTATTCCTCTAGCAAAAAACCTCTTACAATGACAACCACCACAGTTAGCAAAACTACTATTGGAACTGTTACAGTTGAACAGATCTAAAAATCCTGAAGTCCTAGAAAGAGGGATAAGAAGTGAGCAGTACCTGGGACCTTTATTTTTCTTTCTTAACTGATACATAACATCAGCTATCTGACAGTGCAAGTATATTTGAAAACTCTTGGAAAAATAAGCTGTCACTTAAGAAATTATTCCCAATATAATATTGTGAACTCATTGCCTGATGAATGGTTTGAACAGCACTGTGTTAGTCTTACTGTGTTTTCACCTAATCATTTGCTTTAGGGAATGTTTTTTGAGGTGAAGGAGTGGTATTACCTGGAAATATAAAACCATTAAAATTGGCCTAAACCTCAAAGAAAAACAGAATAGCTTATTTTGTCTGCAGCTGTTCCTGCCTCTGCGTTTTGTGCGCTTTTGTTTCTGGACTGACAACAAAAGCTGTGATTTAGATGCTTACCTGAATTATCCTAAGGTAGAGAAAGAGAGAATTCCCATGCTACATCCTTGGTGAAGGCAAGGTGTGTCAATAGAGGATGACTGACCACACCAGTGGACTTTGGGGAGACAAGTTAGCACATAAGTAGACTGAATTACCTCTCTGGTTCCCTTTCTTAAAACGGTAACAGGAATTTTGAATGTCCTTAACTGCAGCAACTCACTTCTGTATCTAAACCCTGATGGAAGAGATCTGGGTGCAAGTCCTTGCTATTTGCAACTGATCAGCAATGACTTTTTTTGCTGCCAGTCTGTCTTTGGCTGTTCATGTTTTCCAATATACATCTCTGGAAGCGCTGCAGTAATTGCCACACAGAGCTGTGTAACTTCTTACTGTTGCTCCTTGGTTGTCTCCAGATGCAACATTAACATTGCCTTTACATACTGCAATAATACTGGCCATGAAACAAAGCAATTCATATAGGGTATTGACCTAGGTTTTCTTTCAAGGATCTATAAATGATCCTTGGTGTAGTCAGTCACAGAGCAAGACTTTTGCTCATACAATACAATACAATACAATACAATACAATACAATACAATACAATACAATACAATACAATAGAGTACAATAAACCAGGTTGGAAGAGACCTTCAAGATTATCGCGTCCAACCCACCAAACAACTAGATCATGTCACCAAGCACCCCATCAAGTCTCCTCCCGAACACCTCCAATGACGGTGACCCCACCACCTCCCCAGGCAGCCCATACCAATGGGGAATCACTCTCTCTGTATAGAACTTCCTCCTAATGGCCAGTCTAAACCTGCCCTGGCGCAGCTTGAGACTGTGTCCTCTTGCTCTGGTGCTGGCTGCCTGGGAGAAGAGACCAACCTCTGCCTGGCTACAACCTCCCTTCAGGTAGTTGTAGAGAGCAATAAGGTCACCCCTCAGTCTCCTCTTCTCCATCATGCAGCGTAAAGTCTATTGGTCCTGTTTCCATTGTATTGCCATAAGAGGAATTCCTGATAAACTTAGAAAGTTTATTTTGCATTTTGTCTTAATAAAACACCAGGAAATAAAATATCCAGTGAAAGATGCATGCATCAAATGTGTTATTTAGCTTCTGTGTCATTGAGAATTCATCTAGGAAATTCCTTGCGAGGAACAAAAATATACCATGAAGATGAACTACAGTGGCTGTTCTTCTCATGAAGGAGCAATAGCCAGGGACTTCACACTCAGGCAATCTGATACTATTTAGAGAGCCTCCTAGAAAACATGTCACATGTCACCTTTGGAATTACAATCAGTAGAAAACATGGTAATAGATTTCCTAGTAATTTTCTGCATCTCATGAAACTGGCAAGGTACTGGAAAGATGAGAAGCAACGCCTTTATAATATGGCAGAATACATTGTGTTCTGAATAAAAGATGAAACCAACTTACCTCTAATCAATAGCAAAGGGATATGCTGGGAATCCGAGAAGTTACAGAGCCATAAGAGGATGTTGAACTTTAAGAGGTGAAATGTGTTTATGAAATAAAGGTCTAGATAGCAAAGCAAACCAAACCAACAGTTTAATTCCCTGTCTTTTTACCAGACACTAGGGCCATGTTCCTACCATTTGGTTTCCTATTCTTTGTAGGCACCTTCTTATTTCTTCTTTCTCCCTTGATTTCAATGACACAGTACATTTACATTTGTTAGAAATAACAAAATACAGAGCCAGGAGAACCCCTTTTATCTAGCCTACAACTGTATTGCTGATAATTGTAACTTTCTGCATGTGTTAGAAGCATAGAAGACTTAATAGCAAATTTACAGTTTGTCCAGGAGATGTCTCTGTCTTCCTAAAATATACCAAAGCCATTTGTGTTTCAAGGGATCTCTTGTATCAGATGTTGGCTCCCTCAGCCTACGGTTATGACCTCATACAAAAGCAATACGCAGTCTGACCACTGCGTATGCTGTGTTCTCTTGTGGGGGTTTGGCTGTCATTCCCAGTTCAAACGCCTCGTTTTCAGGCTGATGTTTTTAAAAACCATGGGAGATGAACAAACATTTGTGCTGCAGTCTTGTTGGTGTTTTTTTCTCTCTTTCTCATGCACTTCAATGCAGGCGGCAGACCAACTTGCTTGCTCTCTACAGCCAAGTAATTTATTGTACAGTTCTGTCACTGTGACCAATAGCAATGGATTTTAAGGGACAGATGCAACTCATGGGAGCCTGCAGAGTAAATAAATCCCTATTCTTACTGAAATAAGCAAATCAATATCCTTATTGAAATGCATCCCAGAGGAATTTAATCCAGAAACGCATATTTTGCAATGTTTTCGGTTCTGCTGCACAGACTATGCAAAATACCAGGCAGTCCAGTGACAGCCTGTAAATATCAGTTTTGCTTATGATACAGTGAAAGAATTCATGCTCTAAGACATTGTTTTGTTGTGTATTGTTTTGTTTGTTGTTGTTGTTTTAGTCAAAACACTTGTAGTCCTAAGTCTTTTGGATATACCGTTTTTCTTGGGGTTTTTCTCATCGTGGTGTGGCTTTGCTCTGTGCTTTCTGGTATCAGCTTAGGTGAACCAAAGTTTTTCTGTGAGAAGGCAGACACAAAAAGCTCTCTCTCTTTTTTTTTCTCTCTTTTTTTTTTTTTTTTTAATCTGGACAGAGCATGCCAACAGTCTGGTTAGTCCAATGCTTTTACTAACATATTTTTTTCCATGAGTTTCATTGACTTATTGATGATCTTCATGGGGAATTACAGGAATTATGACATCCGTAAGAGCAATTTTTTTCCTCATGGAAGAAAGTATGAAATCTAGGACATTTTAGTCTGGTGAATACGTGCTGAGGCTTTCAGATGCTTTTAAGGAAAAGAATTGGATTTATATGAGCAATTGCAGACTGAAGGATGTTGACTTGCTGGAACATGTCCAGAGAAGGGCAACGAAGTTGGTGAGGGGTTTGGAACACAAGCTCTATGAGGAGAGGCTGAGGGAGCTGGGGTTGCTTAGCCTGGAGAGGAGGAGACTAAGGGGTGACCTTATTGCTCTCTACAACTATCTGAATGGAGGTTGTAGCCAGGCAGAGGTTGGTCTCTTCTCCCAGGCAGCCAGTACCAGAACAAGAGGACACAGTCTCAAGCTGCGCCAGGGGAGGTTTAGGCTGGAGGTTAGGAAGAAGTTCTATACAGAAAGAGTGATTGCCCATTGGAATCAGCTACCTGTGGAGGTGGTGGGGTCACCTTCATTGGAGGTGTTCAGGAGGAGACTTGATGGGGTGCTTGGTTGCATGGTTTAGTTGTTTAGGTGGGTTGGATTGGTTGATGGGTTGGATGTGATGATCTTGAAGGTCTCTTCCAACCTGGTGTATTGTATTGTATTGTAATTGAAGAATGAATTATCAGTCCATGTTGTGTTCCCAGGTGAATCTGTGTGCTTGAGTATTAGCTTCCTGGTCAGATTGGTGAAGAACAAGAAGGGTGCAGGACAGGGTGATGCTGCAGTAGGGCTACTCTGCTTCTGGAAAGAAACAGAGAGCTGAGAGCTGAGAAAAGGACCAGTGAGACACCCTCAGCAAGAAGTGGGGACAAAGAAGCAAGGTTGAGCCTTTGTCCAAAACAATCAGGCTCCAGTATGGCTTTAGACTGGAGGGACTTCCAGGTTTGATCTGAAGTGTCCTGTGGTAAGCATGCCATCTCTCTTAGCAATAATATTTCTTCTGGCAAACTGAGTGGCTGTACTTACGGGTAAGAAAAAAGACATTGCACCTAGGCTTCTATGCAAGGCAACAAGACCAAATGCTGTCCACTTGTGTTGATCTTCATGACGTGATTCCCCTCAGGAACCAAAAAGGCTATTAAAGAGTCATTGAGGTATCTGAGTTAAGCTTAACTGAAAAAGAAGCTGTTTGTACCTTTCAGAGGTTGGCTTTCAGTGCCTCTGTAAAATCAGAGAAAAAGATAGAATTTTCCCTCAGTTTTAAGGATTTCTTTTTAATTCTAACAGCAAGATCCTACTCATTCGTCTTTAAAACAACAATCAGCAAAGGTATAACATGGTAGTTACAGAGACATGTTGAATATCACATTTCTTGGACACCCTGAATGAGAGCAGATTGTCCCCTGTGCTGTGGAAATGTTCCTATTACTCAGCTGGCTGACATGGAGGCTCTCATTGTTGGTGGTTTTGTTTTTGTGTTCTGCTTTGCAGCTGCACTTCCCTTAGGAAGAAACGTGGATGCTTCTGCTAACTCAGTCCTACCCAGAGTCCCCTGAACACGCTCGAGCCACTGATTCTTGGAGAGCCTGGAAGTAATTTCCATCCTAGTGTGTTTCAGTTTGAAGTTTAGTCAAATGGCAGTGGGTTGCCCTGAAGAAAATAAAATCTCAAAGTGGAACTTTAAATAAAGAGTGTAAAATGGAGGGGAGGAGGAGAACTGTGATGTCCCTAGAAAATCAAAACCTTTATCTCAAATGCCAGAATGATGTGAGCAGCTGAAAGGACTGGATTAAAAAGCTGAAATTTTGGGTGGATTTTTGAGGGTCAAAGGAATATTTATACAAGCCATTCCACCTGTCAGTAGCCACTCTGAATCCACTTGCCTTTCTACTGGGATTTCAGGCAAAAATCTCCTTATACATGGGGATGGACCTGCATCCTGAGGTGCACTGTGGCACTTGGGTGACATAACCCACTGTAATGACCCACTGTGGCACTTGGGTGACATAACCCCCTGTAATGTCACTTTTAAATCCTCTAAACTATTCTAAACTACCTACCAACTTCTTTATCAGGAGCAGTATTATTCTACTAACAGAATGCTGCCTTTTCCCAAGCCACCTGCACAAAATGTTTCCAACAGATAGACTGGATTTGCAGCTGGTGGCTGAGCCACCAGGGTGAGGTGGGCAGGAGGCAAAGCCTGAAGGGCTGAGTGGGGTGATGCTCACATTGGCTGCATGGAAAATCAAGTGTAGAGAGTGAATGCTGCCTTGGAGCATGCCAGAGGAGCAATCAGGGGAACATCTGGAAAGCAGTAGGAACTGAGGAGCAATGGGATTCATTCTAGGACATGGCACACTGACAGCATTCAGAGAGCCTCCAAAATGGGCATCTTTTCAGCTTAGCAGAGGCCACCTGAGTGAATAATAGTAGGACTTTTTCTGTTTGTTTTTATCTTGTGTAAATGGATTTTTAGCTAGTTGTAAAAATATCTGTGTACTGAAGCCTGTCTTCTAAAAGAATAACTTATCTGTATTAAACTTTCTCAGGTGCTTAGCCAATAGGTCTAATCTGGTTACATATATTTGCAGACACTCTCAATGTTTATTTTACAGAGCTATATGTTTGCAGATCCTATTTCAATGTCTAATAGCACTGGATCTGATCCATTTCTCTCATAATCTCATTTTCCCAAAGAACTCAGTGTGATTTCCAAATTCCTAATTTCATCCTGATGCAGTCCTTCCAAGGCTCCTGCTTAGGGAACAATGGGAGAATGAATAAAATTTCAGTACATCCCCTGCATGTTTGTATTAGGGACACAACATGCAGGAACACACTGGGCGAGACGCACTGACCTTCATATCCTTTATTCAACATCTTATCTAGATCTTCTGATCCTGCCCAATTTGAACTTTCCTTGTATTAATAAAGCCTCATACTCAAGGATGGGAATGTTTGAGTCTTTGGTTAGCTCATCTTATACCCTTTTCTTCAGCAACATAATTAACAGTGTGAACAGCCCTCTGTGCTCCCTCTGTAACTTAAATGACAGAGCTGCAAGCCAAAGGGACTTTTGGCACAGGATGTTGACCTGTGCTCAGAAAGAAGGGAGAGTTGGTGGAATGGCTGATGAACTCCTGAAAATTTACAGTTTGACTCCCATTTATTTTATACTTTCTATGCAGAGAAGGATGATAGCCGAGAAATGCACTTCAAGGATGCATGCTCAGGTGTGTCTGACTCAGAGCACTTTCCAAGCCAATACTTCCAGGCCTTCACTTGCAATAAGTGGTGATGGAGCGTGAAGGTATAAAAAGCACTTTTAAAACAGGAGATGCATATATTGGAGAAATAGGAAGATAAGGACCATGCAGGGATAGCTGGCCACCAGGGCCTGAGTAATGATTTGAAATGCACCATAAGCACAGTTGTCTGTGCTTCAAATTCATTACTGTCATACAATGACGGTGACAACACTCCAGCCTGGAATTGACCATCAATGAAAAGAAGACATTGTATCCTAGTTCAAAAGAGGACTTTCTTTCCCTTCTTCTACCTCTGTATTCATAATGAAATCTGACTGTAATAAGTAGTCATATAATTTCTAGTTGGATTCCAGTAATGGGGTGAAGGTAGAGACTATGTCAGCTCCCTCACCTACTGTATGTCTCTATTTACCTTGCTGACATTAGCAGATGTATAATTGAGTCAAGTCACCATCCCTGGAGGTGTTCAAAAAGGGTTTGGATGTGGCACTTGAAGCCATAGTTTAGTAGTCATGAGTTGTTGGGTGACAGGTTGGACTTGATGATCTCTAAGGTCTTTTCCAAACTTGTTGATTCTATGATTCTATGATCATTTTCCCCATACTTTACTGGTGTCTTTTCCATCAGGTGACTCCTTATTGAAAAATATCAGTGTGCTTGCAGCCCAGAAGGCAAATCACATCCTAGGCCACATCAAAAAAAGCATGGCCAGCCCATTCAGAGATGTGATTCTGCCACTTTACTGTGCTCTGGTGAGACCTCACCTGGAGTGCTGTATCCAACTCTGGTGCTCCCAACACGAGAAGGACATGGACCTGATGGAACAGGTCCAGAGGAGGGCCACAAACATGATCAAGGGGCTGGACCTCTCCTACAAAGACAGGCTGAGGGAGGTGGGAGAACAGAAGGCTCCAGGAAGACCTAATAGTGACCTTCCAGTACCTGATGGGGGCCTACAAGAAGGCTGCAGAGGACACAGTCTCAAGCTGCGTCAGGGGAAGTTTAGGCTTGAGGTGAGGAGAAAGTTCTTCACCGAGAGAGTTGTTTGCCATTGGAATGGGCTGCCCAGCGAGGTGGTGGAGTCACCATCCCTGGAGGTGTTCAAGAGGGGATTGGACGTGGCACTTGGTGCCATGGTCTAGTCATGGGGTCTGTGGTGACAGGTTGGACTCGATGATCTTCGAGGTCTCTTCTAACCTTAGTGATACTGTGATACTGTGAATGGTTTACAAAGGCCTGTAGTGATTGGGCAAGGGGCAAGGGTTTTAAATTAGAGAAGAGCAGACTTAGATTGGACATTAGGAGGAAGTTCTTTACTATGAGAGTAGTGGAACACTGGAACAAGTTGCCCAGGCAGGTAGTTGAGGCCCCATCCTTGGAGATATTCAAGGTCAGGCTTGACGTGGCTCTGGGTGACCTGATCTAATGGAGGATATCCCTGCTCACTGCAGGAGGGTTGAACTAGACGACCTTTGGAGGTCCCTCCTGACCCAAACCATTCTATGATCCTATGATGCCGCTGTCAGCTAGATGACATAAACAGTTACACCAGCATGAGACTGTTGCAAAGTCACAGAGTCACAGCATATGCCTCACGTTTAGAAAAGTAAATTCCCTTTTCCTTGTTTCTCCAGTAGTACAAAATTGCTGTTTCTTCAGAGCAGCAGATAGTTTCTGTGATCAGCTGTAAACAATTACTAAGCTGCCTGTCCTGATGATTTATAGCTTAGTTATAAAAGGGTGTACTGTCTTCCAGGCTGCTTGCTAAGCCCAGAGGAAGACCCTGAGTTAATGGTGATGATGCTGTTGTATCACCTGCTGAGAACTAATGCTAGGAATGAGTGAGATTTTTCTGAGGAATTTGCTTTGCAATGTAAAAATCAATAAAGTAAATGGTCTTTTCCTTTTCTTCCCCTTCTGTAGTGGGAATAGACCTATATGAAGTTTTGGGTTTTTTTTTTCAGTGCAATGATGCTTTTTTCCAGGTTGAACTTTGTGGTTTAAACCAGAGACGACAGTAACATAAGGACATGGTCCAATGGAGATAGCACCCATGGTGACAAAAGAGAAAGCAGAGTTCATGCTCTGAATCTGCTGGTAACTCAAATCCTGTGTGAATTCCTTTGGAGCCTGCTGTTTGGACAGGTACTTAGTTTTTCATTAAACATTGTGAAAGTTCCTGGTTGTATCATGTTGCAGAATGCTTAATCTTTGAATTACAATTTTGACTAGTTCTTTAAGGTAAAAAAAATTACTTCCTACATAGATCTAATAAGAAAAAAAAAAAACCAAACCAGATTTTGTTAACATTTTCTTAGATTTAATTTTGGCATAGTACTTGGTCTCTTTTAAGGGTTGAAAACTTCAACAATGGACAAATTGTAGCATGTTAGCAGCTATTCTACAGCTCCTTTTCCAGCTACATGTATCAACTACCCTGGAGTTTTTGTTTGTTTGTGATAGTTGTTTTGTGCAATCATCTGTTATTAATTAGAGCATTGTTGGTCAGCTGGCTGTTCCAGTGATTAGCGGTATTGTTATAAAAGTCTGTACACTCCCTTAGTACGTGGGTGGCAGTGGCAGTTGTGTTAATGTCTTTTTTTTCATGAGACAGAGCTTTAGGTTTTGCTTGATTGCTTAATTTCTACCAAATCTCAGTTCTTTTTACTTTCCTTTGTGGAATGTTTGCAGCTTTACACTGACTGATATAAGAATGGATCTTCTGAAGGTGTAGGAATACTCACCTATAAGATATGCACAGTGCTCAGGAGGATAAGGTACATGCACTATCTAGAGATATTGGAATAACGTTATACAACTTCTTAACTGACTACTATTTTTTATGACTACTCTCTAAAATGTAAAATAAAACAACAGGAAATGGCTTTTAAGTCACACAATTCCTTCTAAGAGAAAAATTAAGCCAGTCATTTTGATGTCAGATGATAGGTAAGTGACGGTAAGATTAGGTGAACCAAATTTCAGAAGGAATGCAGCCATTGGTGGTGTATTTTGGTGCTACTTATGTCATGCAATTGTGTTTTAAAGCTTGGCCTTAGAGAAAGTTGTGGGTGGTTTGTTTTGGTTTTGGTTGGGTTTTGTGGTTTTGTTTCTTTTATTTTCTTAATAATGATACTATCATTTCAGAGGTTGGAAACTTCTTGTGCTGGACCATATAACACAAAACTGGAACCACTGAGTGTCTAATGAGAACTACTGAGGCTATAGACATACTGCTGTTAACTGTGGAACTACTGCTGCAATTAGCAAGTGTGATGGCCAACAGACATTTCTGGGAAAGCTTTATGTTCTGCAAACTGTGAGGGCCAGTGAGAGCTCTGGAGAAGCACAGGTATTTGAACAGGGAGCCAGAGATTTATGAGGTGAACCTAGTCACAAAGGCAACTTCACAGAAGATTTCCTCTAACCCTGTTGCTTTACAAGCAATTTCCACAGTCAAACCAGCACTTACTGCATTAGTTTAGCTATAATACTGGTTTGGACAGGCATGCCTTATACAACAGAGTCAGTAAGTTGCACCTATACTTAACCTGCATAACAGTTCATAGCAATCCCAATGTTTAACACAAACACCTTTGGAACGTTCTGGTGACAGCTGCCGAAGTAATTCATTATCACTCATCAATCTTTAAACTGTATGCATTATCCTTTGTCTAACAGTTTAACACCTTAATGTAAACTCTCATAACATTGATTGCACTTTGCCCAAGATATTCTGTACTGGGCTTTTCATTGTACTGTTGTGATGCAACTGGGTAAAACTTGCTTAATAGTACTGTACCTTTTTATTTAGGACAAATACAGAAAGTAGATAAACACCTTCCTTGAATATCAGCAACTGCAATAATCACCTTTGTCCAAAAGCTCAGGTACAGAACTAGAGCTAAAAGTTCACTTGCACACTGTACATGTCTTTTGTGGTTATCTTTGTGAGTTTAGGGGCGGTGAGTTGATAGGGTAGCACACTTTATGCATTGTAGAAGAAGTAAGACTAGAAATTCCTAAGGACAAAAGAAAGTTATATGACCTTTCTGACATGTTCAGAGATGTCTTGTAGAGCCTGACTGTGTGAAGTAGAAGGTTGGGAAAAGCACTCCTTCCTGGGAATCTCTGGAGCTGCCAGGATGAGAGTGGGCATAGCCAGAATCACGCTAAGTTATTACATGGACACTCACTGATGAAATAGTTCCTAAGCTAGATTATTTGCAGAGGGTAACACTCACCTGATGTCCAATCACTGCCTAGAAGGTGATGGGAGTCTCTGCTGTGAAGATTCTTGCAATGTCAAGCAGCCATGAGCCACCATGAAATTCCCTGAACCACTCTTTTCTGCTCAGCTCATATGATCCTGCTGCACTGTGGCCCTTCAAGAACAGGCATGAGCCAGCATCATAGATTGTAGTCAAGTAATTACACCTACAGAAATGGTTTCTGTTGACTATTTACAAATATCTGTGTACACTTTGGTTAATTCTACAGCACGAGCTACCTGGAGGAGTCCTCAGCATGGACAGATCCTCCATCCTAGATGCTAAGACATTGATCACACAAGTAGGAACGGTCTAGGCACAGCAGAAATTGTGTGGTGAGATCTCTGGAACTGCCCCAAATTCCTGCTTGGACACCTCATGCAGTAATTAGGTAAAGGCTTTGCTATGAGGCTGGCAGAGAGCTCAGATAATCATCCTGTCTTGGTTCAGTCCCTTATACCACCTTCACAGAGACTAGCTGGGAGCTCTGAGACCACCAGGAGAACTAATTGCCTATGTGAGCAGGCTAAGCAACCCGGCACAGCCATGATTCCAGCTGTACCACAGTTGTAACTACAGGTCAAACTTGAATTTCTTCCTTATCTCACAAATCTAATTCAATAGTTCTTGCCACAAAGTACAAAACCCAAAAAGATAAACCTGATTAGATAAAGCTGATGATCCATTTCAGAAGAGATGGATCTCTTCAGGTTATGGTGAAGAGCTGTGAGTTTAAGGGAGACTCAGTCACTGGAAGAAACCCAAGCTAACTCGCTGTCTTCAGAGTTGTTTTCCATTCCTCACAGATCAGGACCTGTTGCTGTTCTGGGCAGGAGAAGACAGCTCAGTAGTGTCCTCACTTATGTGTGATGTGTTGAAAGCAGGAAAAGTAAATGGAACAGCTGGTGTATCAAATTCATGACTTCTAAATCTCTTCACTGTGGTGACAACAGCACTATCAATATCCTCTTTCACTTCTCTGCTACATAGTCTTTTTTGTTTGAATATTCACAGGTCTCTTTGTCACAAGATTTCTCCAACTGAAAGCAGCACTGTCCATAAATTTCAAGTGAAAAGGGACATTTCTATTTTTATTTTAAGATTATGCATCTGCTGTTGACATGGAATATGTGTGATAATGGAAGTGTTAAAGGGGACGTTTGCATCTCTGAAGTGATTCTGGATAGAGGAAAGAATTGTTATCACATGCCTTACCCTTAGTTCAGGTCATGCAGAACTTGGATAGCATTTTGGGTACAGTGCTGGGGTTTATTTAGCTTTGGATCATTTATATTCATCTAGACTATTTCTGAAAAAAGCATTTTCCTAGACCAGAACTTTGACCTCTCCTTCTGTCCTCTCTGCTTCTGCTTCTCTCTCACATGAAAAGCAACTTTATCTTTTTACCCAGTTTTTCTTGATCTAATCTCCCCCCAGTTATCCATATTCCAGTACTGAGAAGGTAACTTCTGCCTTTGATCAGCTCAATTTGACTCAGGTTGTCACAATATCACTTCACAGTCACTGGTCTATCTATCTCCATCTAATTCTGCAACTCCTATTTAGCTTGTTAGAAGCAGTCTAGGGAGAATCTCTTGTTTTCTGTGCTGGCAGCTCATGCAGATATGCCCTGTGATCCCACTGATGATTCTAGGCTCTTAGAAAATATAAATTAATAAAATATGAATTAGTAAAAACAATGTCATGCAGAGGGATGGGAAAGAGAGAAATTACAGTGATACCCTGAAGCTCCCTACGTTAGCCAATAATCGTGCCTAGCAGGAGTTGATAAGCTGAGAGGCTACTTTCAGCTAGCTCCAGCCTCATCCCATGGGCTGGAGACTCATTAACAGCTGGAGCACATCTTCTGGTTTTGTTTTATCCAAGTGCATACTCTCTAAGACTACTCTGTGATGTGAAACATAACAAGTCTAGTCACGGGGTCTGTGGTGACAGGTTGGACTTGATGATCTTCGAGGTCTCTTCCAACCTTAGTGATACTGTGATACTGTGAAGTGTTGTTGGTGGTGGGTATTGGGATGTTCACTTCAGAGGTATCCTGTTGAGCCAAACTAAAATGCTTCTGCAGGGACATCCATATTATCTGCACATCTTCACTATAATTTGTCATTATAACATTAAATTAAGAAAAATCGTAAGTATTACTTCAAAGTAATATTACATTTTTTATTGTTGTTGGCTGTGTTTCTGGGGTCATTTTTAGATTGAGATCTGCATTATAAATTTGCATTTATCAGCCTAAAGTGTTTTGTCAGAAGAGACAAATTATTTCCTTCTATGTATGTGCTTGAATTGACAGGAGTAGCTTTAGTGAGCCCAGTGGATGGATCTTTATCACAAAAAGCATGACACTGGACACAGAGGTTTAGCTTAAACCTAGAATAGCAGACACTAAAATGTGCTAACCAAGAGCACCTTGAATATAATAGGTTTCAAAGATGTGCCTAATCTTCTTGGATCATAGAGCAGTTTGCAGCAATCTGCCACTACAATATCTTGTCCTTTTAAGATGTCACCGTACTACTTTTCACCCAGCTGAATTTTGTCACTTACGCATCCAGAAGTGAGTGGTGATGAAACTGAAGAGAACAGGGAAATAACAGAGAGATATCTATGTAGGTGTCATCAAGAATTGCTACATATTTCTTATTTCATTCTTTGACTTTTGCTGATTCATATTTATCCACACTGCTGTTTGCTTTTGACTATGATGTGGTAAGCAAAGCAAAATGCAACACTTGCCTTGGTACTACCAGGCTTTCAACTTGATATAACACAGTGGAAGGATGAAGTAAGATACACAAGCATTACTTTCCAATGCCTCTAAGACTGTAGTGAGTTGCAGATTCAGTTTGGTACCTGGGTAGTTTTAAAGTTGGTTGAAAGTGTGAACTCTTAATAATCTGCATTTTTGAGTATATTGCTCTCATTCCTTTTAGTGTTTGTTTTTGTTTGTTTGCTTTTTGGTTGGTTGTTTTTCTTCTGATTATTTTTTTTTGGCATGTTCCTCTAGTTTCAATAAAACCTGCAAAGAAACTTAAGCCTTAAATGTATACTTTGTAAGTTTCTTCTATTAGTTGAAGTATTGAATTCTGTTTCTTGCAAATACTAATTGCACAGAAAGATGTGGGGATACACATGTGCATGTGTGTGTGTGTGTGTGTACAATATCTTGCTTCCTCTTTTCAAAGCTTTGTCCAAACACCAGCTAATTGATTTGTCATGCTAAAAGAGAAATGCAGTGCAACCAAGTTATTTTGGTATGAAAGACATTTCCAGTCATCTCCGTTCAATAATTGCAACCACAACTTCAAAGATGATGCAGATGCAAATAGAAATGTGTGATCTTGTTCTATCTGGATTTGATTTCTTTTCCCTTTTGCTCTGAAATACTCATCCTCCCCTTCCTGCTGGGATCAATGATGGCTGGAAGTGCCACATACAATGAGGCTATACAAGTCCAGAGTGATTGAATTTTACTCTAGGGATATAAGTCCAATTCCCTCTTCCTCTCCTTCAATAAGACTGGCTCTAATTTTATGCATTTTCTGTGAGTTATATCCAAAACATAGATCTGAATAATATCTCATAGGAGAAGGATGGAGAACCATGATTCTTATCTTCTAAAAGGCCTCATTCTGAGATCATCCTTCTCTTATCTCTTTCCAAATTCAAATCTTCCATATGGGAGTACAATAAATTGTTGCTGACTAGTGAATACCCATACAGATCTTGCAGAGGACAAATCACACTATATATCTTGACATTCCTAAGCATATTTCTCCAGTGAAGGATGCTGAACTTCAAGTCTGTACAGATGGAAGTTTTTAATAAATTAAGTAGTCCAAATGTTTTGTTGATTATGTGAAATCCACCTGGAACTTTGAAATTGCTGCTGATTTTGCATGAAAGGCTTTCAGATGCTATTGAAGAAGCATAACTGCTTTGTGATCCTTTCTCCTTATGGCTGTATATGTTAGGACACATCGTGCTAGAAAGACTCAGCAATATTGTCTCCTGTGCTTGTGGAACACAATGTCATGGCTGGAGCTGGTCAGAAGGAAAATTCATGAAATATACACATCACCAATGTCCTAATTTTCGCCTACTTGTTGTTCTTACCAATACCCTCTGCCCCCTCCAAAACCTCCTCTCAACCGAGATACTTTTGCTACATGCCTGGAATTGCCCACTGCAGGTTATTTCTGAAAGAAAAGGGCAATCAGTCCTGTGGTCCTTTGAGAAGGAATGGGGAAAAGCATCTTTTCCATGCTTGTCGTGTTGTAATTTAGATTGCATTTAAATCTGACAGGCTAACAACCAGCGCTGCTCCCTGGGTAGCTGGAAAGTACACCTCAGGGGTGTTTCACATTGTTTTATGTGTAACTTTTCCTTTTTCATTTTTCTTTTTTTTTTTACCCTTCCTGAGGTAAAGATTACATTAGAAGGGATTCACTGTTGTTGCTTCAGCAAATAGAGCCAACTGGCAGCCAGTTTGGTGTTTATATCACAGTCATTTCTTCTCCAGGGCAAAGATTTTAGTGTTGCGCAAAATGGTATCGTTACACTCAGATCAGGAAAAACACTTTTCTCTCCATTGCAGATATAAAAGTGATAGCCTGTGGGTCTCAGGTATGTGTTGCTGTAGGAAACACTTGGATGCTGTAGACATAGTTTAATGTTGCTCATGGTTTAAAATTGGAGGGAAAATACGTGGAGAGAGGAGTGATTTTTCCTTGTGCAGCATATTAGCAGCATTTTGTAGCATTGCTGATGAGTAGCATATTAGCAGCATTTTGTAGCATTGCTGATGATGTTCCAAAGGAAATATACAAAATAAAAGCTGACAAATAAAGCCACAACAAAAATATTCAAAAGCAACTCCACTCTCTCTATAAAAAAACCTAATCTGGCAGATTCATATCCACTTTCAATTTACTCCATGAATGGCTTCATACAAAAGGACATAAGAACGACTTCAGGTTAGTGTATCTTCCAAGTTTTTTATTCTGCAGCCATGGATCATCTCCTGAGAAATGTCCATTCCTGCATGAATACACTTATATTCACTTATATATATACATGTACACACACACACTTCTAATGCATTCCTGCACGAATTGAAAAATGCTAAGACCTTGAAGTTGTGAAGTTGTAAGAAAACACAGTACAGAGAGGGGAATATATGTTAATGTGGTTGTGGATACCTGTGATGCTGATGCAGCATTTGAAATACTCTGGCTTAGTTCTGCTTTTAAGAGTTTCTGGTTTCAGGCCCAAGTGTTCACAATAATTAATCTAATAGTAAAATAATCAAGAATTTAAGCTGACTTGAATCAATAGAATAAAATATTTCACTTTGGCAATCTCAGTGGGCCAGAATGTGGTGGCTGTAAGTTGGCACAGGTCCCTGCAACCTCACCCAAATTTGCTGCAGCGTAACACGCTGAATGATGCTTTCAGTTTGTTAACTGACTGGTGTAGATCGTGTATCCATCCAGGGAACATCATGTGCAGAAGTCACAGCTTGGCTCTGAATGAATACCAGTACTCTATGAATCATTGCTGAATCCCACGTACTCATGAGCCCAGTGGGCCTGGGAGAAGCCAGGTCAGTTTTGCATAGTTCAGGTTTCCAAGGTGGTTTTGAAGTGTGGAATTTTCTACCCTCTTCAGTCTCCGAACCCTAAAGCCAGTGCTAAGTTGAGTATCTCCCTCTTCTTGATCAGCACTTTCAGCATTTGTGTGCTGAGTATATGAAGCAGACAGTACTATCAGGAGAGTTTCTCAAACACATTCACCTTTATTAATATTGTTTAAAAGGATCAGAGAAGTTACAGACTCTTTTCTAGACTCCCCACACTTTGCTCCAGTTCTGACCTAATTTTTCCTGTGAGTCTTCCCTTGGAGAGTGTCCTAGGCTTGGCAGGTTCATTTATCTGCTTTCTTTCTGTAGGCTGGTCTTCAGGAATACGCTTTGTATGCTCTCTTTTGTCAGTCAGATTTCCTTTTTGAATTTAACTCTCTTTTGCTGATCTGTTTTACCAAACTTTTACGCAGCAGAATTTCAGCCACCAGATGGACCCATCCCAACAAATCACTGTCCTCAGAACTGGCCCAGTTTCTGAGTTTTTTAAGGTAGTTCATAATCCATTACTAGATTCTCCCCTCTGTTAACCCATGGTAGAATAGAAGGAATTGTTATTATTGAGGTCAAGGCATTGCCGCACAAAACAAGGTTCACGAAGCAAGTGGGCGTGTACAGTTGTGTGCAGAGATACTGCATGGTACTGCGTGATCACGCATAGAATTGTTAGGGTTGGAAGGGACCTCAAGTATCATCTAGTTCCAACCCCCTGCCATGGGCAGGGACCCCTCACACTAGATTCGATTGCTCAAAGCCACATGCACCCTGGCTTTAAAAATCTCCAGGGATGGGGCTTCTACCATCTTCCTGGTCAACCTGTTCCAGTGTCTCACCACCCTCATGGTGAAGAACTTCTTCCTGACATCCAATCTGAATCTACCCACTTCTATTTTTTTCCCCCACTCCCCCTAGTCCTATCATTACCGGAAACCCTAAAAATTCCCTCACCAGCTTCCTTGTAGGCCCCCTTGAGATACTGGAAGGCCACAATTAGTTCTCCTCAGAGCCTTCTCTTATCCATTCATATGCAGAAAAACAGAGCCTCATTCTTTCAATCTTTGACACTTTTTCAAATCATATAAACTTAAGTGTAGACAATACTGAGGTGGAACAGCTAACTCATAGTCCCTACCCTAGCACAGTACTGTTTCCACTGAGAGGTTTTTTTGCAACACAAAGAGAACATGTTTCCAGAGAAACATGTAAAAAGATATGCGTAGAGAATGGCCCTTTACCGTAACATTTTATAACCTCAAGTAAAATATACTAATTGAGATTTATCCACACATGTGGGAACTAAAGCTAACTAGTTCTTAAAAATAAATTAAGAAAGGATACTTTGGGATATGCTGTTACCTTATTAAAGTGTTATGTCGTCTTGCTCTCTTTTAACTGAGTAGCAAAACTCTTACAGACACTGGTGATTGTAACAGTACTTTAGCTGGTAATGATCAAAATGGTATCTTACAGTATACCACACTTCACTCAGGAAGAGCAAAGCTCTAGTGTAATATTCATTCTATCACCTTTCATAATAGGTAAGGATGTGTTTTGGCACGAGGTGCTTCTAGTCACTAAATACCTGGCCCTTAGCCCAGAGAAGTAATGTTTCTGGCCAAACATGCAATACACTATTGTCTGTGGCTCAGTCATGAGGATAATTGCTTGAAACTGTTTCTGCCTGTGCTCAAGCAGTTGGAGCTACAAAGTCAAAGCTTAATCATATCTAGGGACCCAACTACCAGCCCTTTGGCAGAATTAATGAAAATATTCTTGCTTGCCTCATTAGGCTTTTGATCTTGTCTTGGGTTACCATGGTGAAGACTCAAAGGATATCTTCTTGTATCACCAATGGAAGAGTATGCCAGAGGTCAACACTGAGGCATTACACTGCTTTTTCAGTATCATCAGCAACCTGGACAGCAAGTGCACCCTCAGCAAACATGCAGTGGCACTCATTGAAGGGGAGTGATAGACATGTGTGGTGGGTTGAAAGTTCCGCCCCCCAACATTGAATTTGCCACACCAGCTCAGGTGGAAGCAAATGGAAGCTGTATTTACAAGCAAAACTACAATCTACAATGAAATGCAACAAATATATAGAAAATATACAATGTTTACAGGTATTTACAATTAATAAATAGCACAAGAACCCCCTGGCCAAGGACCAAGGGGAAGCTACTAGCTTCTCCCTCCCTGCCTCCCCCTTACCCCCTGTACAAAAGGGACAAGAGACAGAATCAGAGAAGTTAATACCAGTCACAACAAAAACAGTGCAGCCAAGGTCAAGCAGAAACAAGTTAGTATCTCCCAGCCCAAGGAAGTGAGAAGAAAGAGAAAATGTTTACATCACTAGCTTAAGACTGTTATCTTTCCATTAGGATTATTTAGAATTATCGTTATTTTCCTTTTTACACCCAATAGTGATTTATTTACATTTTACTACTTTCTGTTCAAGATCCGTGAAAAAATTTTAAAGGCATAGCCTAAAACTACCATAACAGGTCTCCTCAGCCCAGTAAACCTCAGTAAAGTTTGCTGCACCAGCAAAGCTCCAAGAGGACTGGAAAAGTAAATTGTGCATCTAGAGGAGTAACTCCCTGTTTAGCTGTAGCTGGCTCAAGGACAAAGTGTAGTGGTGGATGTCAGGCTGAACATAAGCTGCCACTGCGATGTTATTGCAAACAGAGCAAATTTCATAGTGAGATAAGTTATTAGGATCTTGGTCAGCAGATTAAAGGAAGCTACAGTTCTTGTCTACTGGGAGGGTAGTGTAGAAATGGAGCAGTTTATCCAGGAAGATTGTGAAGTCCGTCCTAGGGTACTTTCAATACTGTGTTAGGTAAATCTACAGCTGACCTCCTCTACTTGGTGGTACTTCTGCTGTGGGTGTAAGGTCAGACCACAGACTTCAGCAGTCTCTTCCAACCAACATATCTATGATTCTGTGATTTTAACTATGATATTTACATATCACAAAGCACTGAATAATAAGATCAAACTAAAACCATATATATAAAAAAAAAAAAAGACAATCAGGTCACACACACAAAAGTACAGAGCCAAATAAAACACTTGAAATTCATTCATACTGCAAACAATCTACCCTCTGGCTGCTGATGGGAAATCTTGAGAAATACAGACAAAAGGAGATAAAACAGAAGGCAGAAGGAGATAAAGTTACATGAAACGAGAGGAAGGATTCCAAGAAATCCAAGTTAATTAAGAATATCAATATCATTGCAGCCAATATTTCTCTCATGAAGATCCCCAGGATAGCTTGAACGTAGCTCTGAAAGTCAGAATACCTCCATTCATTTTCATGGTGCTGTATTTAAAATTCAGTGTGTTAATTGGGCTTTCAATATACTTGTCTTCACATACATCGGCGAAACGCAGTGGAAGATTTACTCTTTGAGTCCTAACCTCTCAATTTCACCTCTCTGAAATGGGCAGGAAACTGGGCTGGTGGAAAAGATGCCTGTAAAGTAATATGTGGTAAAATAACAGAGGCAGAAAGCAAAGGTATCTTGCTAATGCCAGCCTTGTATATCAATCTTCACGCAGTTTAAGTCACTTAGGTGAGCATGAACACCTTCGTCCTGACACATCATGCTCAGGTATTGGTACACAGAATGAAATGGTGAATGGATAGCATGTTCATAAATGCTCCATCGCCAGATCCTGACAGAGTCTGAGTGAAAATGCAAATTATGCAAATGAAAATGCTAAATGAAATTGTAACTGGTGGCCTAGTCATATTTCCAAAAGCAGCTAAGGAGATTAAGCTCTCTTTCCCTGCATTGTGCCCATGTATTACTTAAGATCAAAATGCCCTGGAATGGAGGCCTGGGTCCATAAAAGGACACAAAATTTAGCTCCCAGGCACTTCTTATCCAGTTGAAGTCAGAGCTAAGCTAGGCAGATTGAATTTTATGGCGAACCATGATATATCTTTTGTGCTAGAAAGAGAAGAGGAGTGTGAAAAGCGGTCCAGAATCTTGTAGCTTTCTGGCCTTGAATGGCTCCTAGAGCAGGGACTCTCAATGGGAGAGACTGAGATCAGACAGTGGGAGTATTTCCTCTGCAGTTACTTGGAAGTTTCAGAAGATATATAGGACTGAGGATTCTGAGAGGGGATGTGATTTAGTAGCCATGAGGTCTTGGGTGACAGGTTGGACTTGGTGATCCTTGAGGTCTCTTCCAATCTTATTGATTCTATGATTCTATGATCAATGTTTACAAATACATTAAGGGTGGGTGTCAAGAAGCCTGGACCAGTCTCTTTTCATTGGTGCCCAGTGACAGGATGAGAATCAATGGATACAAACAAACACAGAAAGCTCTTCCTCAACATCAGGAAAAATGTCTTTACTATGAGGCTGATGGAGGAACTGTAAGAGGCTGCCCAGAGAGGTTGTGAACTCTCCTTTGGAGACTTTCAAAACCTGCCTGGGCACATTTCTGTGCAACCCACCCTAGGTGATCCTGCTTTGGCAGGCAGAGTGGTTTAGATGACCTCCAGAAGTCCCTTCCACCACCACCACCACCACTCTGTGATTTGCATTACACCACTGACTTAGGTGTAGACTATGTGAATGGGTGGCTGTTCAGTTCTTAACAGCATCACGTATTACAGAAGCAAGTAAACAATCATGCTCTACTGGGTGGTGGTAGCACTACAAGGAGTTCTATGTAGAGTAGAGTTCCTTTAGTCCTGCTATTAAATCTTCCCATTACTTAGCTGAGTGACCTGGCTACTGAGGTCAGCCAGGAGTGTAGCACCTTCTTAACTGTCTGCTCTGAGTTAGGCACTGTCTGGCAATGTACACTCAGAAAACCCAGTGCTGTGCTGTGCCATGGGGGAAAGGCTTAGATTATAAATTCTGACAAAAGTCAGCTATGAATTCTGTGACTGTCAAGAATTGAGCAATTCTGGGTGTGACCAGCAATAAACAGTTTGGTATCTGGAGAATTTTGCTGGGAGAAGCATCTGAAATTTTAGGCAGTCCCAGAACTGGGAAGCTGCTGAGGAAGGGCAGTGGGAGACTAAGAGTTTAAAATTTGTTGAACTGTGTCTTAGAAAATAGAAGTATTCTTGTGAATTTGCCTCCTCCAAGACTCAAAAAGTCCTGAAGAGATCTTTAGCAAATCAGTTAGAAAATGTTTTTCTCCTAGCATCACACATGTCCTGCTGAAGTGCCATGAATCTGTCCCAGGAAGGTGCCAGGGAGTAAGGGCCATGGCTAGGGACAGTGGAGGTACAAGGCAGTGGTAGGATTCCACCATGCTGCAGAACCCAGCATAAGAAGGAGAGCAAGGGCCAACTGGGCATAAATTGGGGGCAGGAGAGGAAGAGTAAGAGGAGCCTTCCTCTGAGCTGAACCCAACAATGCATTTTCTTGGAGAGAAGACAGCTTCAGACCACCACCCTGCTTTTTAGCAATGGATTCAGCAACTAACTGGGTTAACTTCAGCAGTTTGTTTCTGGGGGGATTGAACACTTCCTTGTGTCTTCCCTGAGGTTGTCCCAGATATGAAAAAGGTACATTGATTCCAGCAGTTTATGTCCTTTGAGGTTCTGTCTCTTTTTTCTTTTTAAGTGATTTTTTTTTAAATGCTGAATGATTTGGGCACATTTGCCTAAATCTTTCTTCTTTTCTTTTTCTTTTTTTCATAAATGAACATTTGCAAAAATCAGAAGTGAAAAAAAAATAAAAAAAGAGACAAGACAAAAATATGTTTTTTCTGGCAACTTTTCTTGGTGCTGAACAGTGTTGCACAAATGATAGTTTCTTGCTACGAAGTGAGTAAGTATTCCAGCCAGTATTACACACAGAGTGTTTTCCCCCATTAAACTTATATATTTTCCCTGTCAGCTTGCTGTACCTGGTTCTGTTATTTTTTTAAAAGAGAGTTTGATTAAAGTCCATTTGTTCACCACAAATAATTTTAAACTGCCAGCCTTAAATAGGTGGTAACTGAGATATATCACCAAAACAAATTACATCACCTCCTCTGAGTTGCTAACTGAGCTTTGAAATTCTTCCTTTCTCCAAGTGGGGTTCAAGGAAAGTGCATGCCAGTCCGTGTTCATTGCAAAGCAAACTCTGTGTGCTTTACAATGCTCCGCCACCCCCACCTTGATCCTGTATGGATACCATTTCTGCGTAGATCTGCATGGAACAAAAAGTTCAACCTGTTTTAGATCCTTCAGCAATGTCCCTCTGGAGGGATAAGTGGCTTGATGAACCTGTACGAAAAAGGAGGGTAGACTGGGAAATCATTCTAATCTTGTGGTAGATAAGCATACTGGATTATACCAGCTTCTCCCATTGACTCTCAACTTACAGTTCTCAGAAAGTCTTTGTCCGTGGTCTAAATTGGAGTTGCAGTGTAAGGGACACAAAGCTGGACTTTGTCAGTCACTAGTAGAAGATGCCCCATGGTTAGCTCATGTTCCTTAGAATGAGAAATATGTGTAAATGTACAAATTTCAAGAGAACCTCTGGGGCTTTATGACAAGCAGAGATGGTCTGTGCTGTTAAAGCAGTTGCTTTTCTGTGCCTTGCTGTGGGGGAAATTCTGGCCCTAGCTGATCATCAAATGAATGGGACAATATTTTACACCCTGTACATACCTGTGTGTAATTTGGCATTGGATATCCACTGAACCGTGTCTATATGAAAGTACTCTCATGATAATAAAATGCTCCATGAGCATAAACATCATCTGACTGGAATATAAGGCTATGGGTAATGTTATGATCTGTTACATGCAAGGAGAATATATCACTTTTATTTTACTTTCTTGAATGTAAAATTCCTTACTAGATTTGTTTACACTACTACTCCTGAGGAACAGTTACACTTAGAATAATAGCAGAAAATTACATTCATAACAGCACAGTGCCTGCTCATCAATTAATGTAACAAAAAACAGTCACAAACAATTAACTGAAAGAGAAAGAAAAAACAATTATATAAAATAAGCAAATGATGAAACCTTAACTAATAGCTATTATGCAGCAATTTGGGTTGAAGCTCTGGTTTTTAGGCTACTTCTGCGTCTCAGTGGTGCTCTTTCTCCCTCTGTGCCAAGTCCCACTTGTCTTAAGCAGCATGGAAGCTCTTTTCATTAATTTTCAGCTTTATGATTACACAACACTCTTAGAAAGTGGGTTAGAAAAGTCAGGGCTAAAGCTAAGTGCAAAAAGATGAGGAATAATGTTACCATTCTGTCTGCATGCAGAAGGAATGTGACAACAGTACCAGAACAAGAGGACACAGCCTCAGGCTGCGCCAGGGCAGGTTTAGGCTGGATGTTAGGAAGAAGTTCTATACAGAGAGAGTGGTTGCCCATTGGAATCGGCTACCTGTGGAGGTGGTGGAGTCACCTTCATTGGCGGTGTTCAGGAGGAGACTTGATGGGGTGCTTGGCTGCATGGTTTAGATGTTGGGTGGGTTGGATTGGTTGATGGGTTGGACGCGATGATCTTGAAGGTCTCTTCCAACCTGGTGTATTGTATTGTATTGTATTGTAACAAGTTAACCTATATTTTGAAAAAGGACATTGATGTTCAGAGATGGAGTCCTCAAATACTACTTATCAATGAAGCTGACAAAACATTGTTCATAATTTGCTGAAAGTATGAGCAATTGTCAAAGCAGATAGATGTCAAAAAGCATATAAGAATTGATGGCAAAAGAAGTGAAATTGTTGTGCCTTTCTGGAAATCTTTAACAGACTGGGATTTTGGATTGAGCACATGGATCTAGTTATTCTGTCCTCAGGAAAGACATAGAGCTGATGAAGAGGTACTAAGAAAGGTAGCGCAGACAGGCATGCATGTAGACTGCATGTACTGCATGTACTAAGAAAGGTAGCAAAGACAGGCATGCATGTAGACTGTTTTCCAACCTGGAAGACTCAAATAAATGGCTGAAATCTATAGTTTAGAAAAGAGATGATGGGAGTAGTTTTCAGAGAAGTCTGAAAATCCTGAATTCTAGGGACAAACTGAGTAGGGTGAGTCATTCACTGCTTCCCTAATGTTGTGATATTAATTGGTTTCTCATTAAAAGCATCACAAATAAAGACAAAAACCTGTGCAATTAACACAGCTTTTCTCAATTTGTGAGAAAAATAATTCCAACTAAGTAAAAGAAAGATGCCACTGAAAAGTGGAAGATCTTGTAGGAGCTTGGTGGGTTCACCCTAGAACCAGGTTTAGGAGAGCTAGAGAAGATCAAGTGAGTCTTGAAATTGACAGAATTGATGCAAACACATTGTGAAAAACATTAGACACCAAAGGACAGCCTTTGTCTGGATACTGAAATGTAGGAAGACAACACCCGAGCAATTGGTGATGATTCAACTGATGTAACTGAACAGTCAAATGCAAAAAGATCAGAGTTTGCTGGAGTAAAAAGCTTGTAAAGCTGAGAAGATCAACACTGGTGACAGCACCCAGGTAACACAGCTTTGCAAATCCGAGTAAAATTCTACTTGGTGCCCTTAGAAGATCTAAATGACAGATTGTGTTTCTACTTGAGGAGCAAGACAGAGATGCTGCAGGAGATAGTTTGCATACGTGACCAAGTCACAGAAGATGAGAAAAACTTTTACATTTTGTTATCAGCATCTGAGGGACACTCAAATCCTACCGAAGCATTTGACGTTTCATTGTGTGAAGTTGAAAACCCCATGCAAATGTTTTCCACATACATTTGAATTTCAGTGATAAAATATGTTGACACAAGTAGTTTGATATCTGTAGGAATTTTCTTGCTAAGAAAAGATAAGCATTAAATAAGCACTCTGGACACCTAAATATCCATATCCACTTACTTGGAGCGCACTTTTCACCTTTTCTGAGTGCTCTCAAGTCTGTTATCTTCTGAGTGCTTGAGGGTTCCTGTTCTACTCCTCTGGAACTGACCTTTCAAAGTCCTTGATCGTGACCTCTCTCTCCGACAATGTTTACAGCTCTTTGTCAGAAAATAAGTCAAGTAGGATGTCCTCCACTGAAGAGCTCCCAGGAAGGATGTCTCTATCAGATGCATTCCTTAAGCTGTACAGCAAACAGGAAAGCTCTTATGTAAAAATGGAAACATGCTTACAGGCCACAGTGTTAGGAGGGGGTCATAAATTCCATAAATGTCCATTTTTGGAGCAGAGACCTTACATACACTTCTGAGTCAGAGGCCTGACTGATGCATACTATTGGTAAAAGGAGGCACTCTAGCAAGTTGTTCAAGCTTATCTTTACGGTCTCAGGTAACACTGTACCTGAATGCCTGCCCATTTGCTCTTGCAAGCCTGTCCTGTGGTAGGAAAAAGATTGAAGAATTGACAAACAAAGCAATTTCATAGAGCTCCAACCATGCAGCTAAGACTTTATGTGCTCTGCCGTGATGTCACAATTTCACTAACAGCATTAGAACAGAAGTGATCCCCAGCTAATGCACCAGAAGGGCTGACCTCACTGCTGTGCCCCGTGGTTTCCACTTTGGAGCTCACATTTTGAGCTCACATTTGTCCACCTGGGTGCAGAGGCAGAGTAAATTACCATGTAGGCATAGCCTAAAAAGGTTCTTAGAGAAGCATAACACACAATGGCAGACAATCCATATGGGCAGGTACATACATGTCTCCTTAGAGTCACTTGCAGCCTCCGCTCTCCACAGTGGAGCATTGCTGGCATAGCCTGGGGTGCATGCAGAATGCAGGCAGAGAATGCCGCCGCTTTGAAAGCCCTCCTCAGAGATGCCAGACCTGCTTGGTCCATGCTTCATTGCTTTTTCAGTGATGCTCCCTCAGTGCTATCTGGCATGGTTTTGTTTCTGCTCTGTTCACAACAGGAGGTATAGCTGGGTATTTGTAACTATCTATGACACATTAACATCTCACCCAGAACACAAAAACTTAATTGCTTTCTGGCAGATTTCTCTCCATTTGGCATCCATCCTGCTACATCACTCTGTAGTTGAGACTGGGAGAGGGTGAGGGGGAAACAAATGACATCAAAGATAGCAGGTTTGATTCTTCATGGAAAGACTTTTTATCACAATTGACTTCCCCGCCCCCCACCCTCACCCCAAGAATGTAATATAATTGGAGGGGACAGGTGTTAGAATCCTATTGTAAATAATGAAGGCTACATTCAAGTCTGTCCAAGCTTTGTGCTGCATCTGAATGAGCTCTTCTGCCTGGAATTCAGGACAAAAGTTGTTTGCCCAAACACATGAACATTGTATTATTTATCCAAGAGGTTTTTTTTTTTTTTTTTTTTTTTTTTTAAATAAATACAAGATCTGAGTTTGGAACAGACCACTCCTATGCTCACTGGCATGTCAGAATCAAAAATTCATTTATTTCAAGCTGGAAACTCTTTTGGCTTGTGTGTGTGTGCGTGTGTTCAAATGTGGGCTTTTCAAATTAGAGAATAGTGATATCACCTAATCATTTCTGATCTGGGCTATTACCAAGTCAAACCTTAATTTCCAGAGCCTGCAGCAGCACACATCCAAGTGCTGGGTTCTGCACACTGGTCACAGAAACCCCAGGCAGTGCTGCAGGCTGGGGTCAGAGTGGCTGGAGAGCGGCCAGGCAGAGAGGGACCTGGGGGTGCTGGTTGATGGTAGGCTGAACATGAGCCTGCGGCGTGCCCAGGCAGCCAAGAGGGCCAATGGCATCCTGGCCTGCATCAGGAACAGTGTGGCCAGCAGGAGCAGGGAGGTCATTCTGCCCCTGTACACTGCACTGGTTAGGCCACACCTTGAGTCCTGTGTCCAGTTCTGGGCCCCTCAGTTTAGGAAGGATGTTGACTTGCTGGAACGTGTCCAGAGAAGGGCAACAAGGTTGGTGAGGGGTTTGGAACACAAGCCCTATGAGGAGAGGCTGAGGGAGCTGGGGTTGCTTAGCCTGGAGAAGAGGAGGCTCACGGGAGACCTTATTGCTCTCTACAACTACCTGAAGGGAGGTTGTAGCCAGGTGGGGGTTGGCCTCTTCTCCCAGGCAACCAGCACCAGAACAAGAGGACACAGTCTCAAGCTTTGCATGGGAAGGTTTAGGCTGGATGTTAGGAAGAAGTTCTTCACAGAAAGAGTGATTGGCCATTGGAATGTGCTGCCCAGGGAGGTGGTGGAGTCACCATCACTGGAGGTGTTTAGGAAGAGACTGGATGGGGTGCTTGGTTGCATGGTTATTAGTTGATTAGATGGTGTTGGGTGTTGGGTGATAGGTTGGATGATAGGTTGGACTCAATAAACTCAAAGGTCTTTTCCAACCTGGTTAATTCTATTCTATTCCCCCTTCCTCTGCAGACCTGCATATTTTAACCATTAAGGATGATGACATGAGGGAAAACTCTCCCCATCCCTATCAGTGAACTATCACTCAGGGGCAGATACCATGAAATAAGACAGCTGTGAGTTCAACAGAACACTTCCCTCGTTCTCCCACAACCTGCCTCTGGCCGAGGCACTCGCTGTGCACAGCGACTTCTGACAGCTCTTGCGGTTGTTTGAGTCAGCTCCTTTTGTGCTGTTCTCCCTGCATGTGAAGCATCCCTCCAGGGAGCATGCAGATTCCCCAAGCAAATGCTGCATGGGGAGTCTGGGGAGCAGGAGGGGAGCACTCCTTCTCTCTCAATACCTGCTGGAGAATCCCCCTAGGTAATGGACATGACATCTAGTGACCACTTTCCACATGTGTGCTCATCTTAGCTCAGTACTGTGTAATATGCCTGTGTATAAATAGCAGCTCTTACTTTTTATATGCTACTCCTGACTGATTCACTCGATGATGCAGCATCAGTGATGTTTGACTTGCTGCCATGGCAATTGCAAAACCAGGCTTTCATAAACATTGGATTGTGACATTTGAATGAATCAGGCAGGAGGAGGAGGAGGATGGGCAAGACCTGTGAGAGAGCTGCACCTGAGCCAGCCTTGGACCCTATCCCCAGACAAAGGAAATGAGCACAAGGCTAATGTGACATTCATAAAGAGTGAGAAAAGAACAAACCCATTGGGAATAATATAAGAGGAGTGTGTGTAGGGGCAAGTCTGCTAGGGAAAGCTGTTATTTGGGGCATGAGTCAAAGACAGGGTTGGGAGGGCTGCTCACAAACACTGGGAAATACTCTAAATGTGAATTTCACTTTCTGTTGTGGAGAAAAATTAAACCAAAGCTACAGCAGAACCAGGAGCCAGATTAAGCAGAAGTAAAAGCTTATTTGAGGGAAGTCAGGAGAAGGAGAATGTGGAAGGCTGACCTCCAGAATTAAGGCATTTTTGTTTTGCTGTGCTGTGAGCATACTTCTGCTTGGAGTTTGATTACACCAATTTTTAGCCTTCTAGTTACAACAGGAAAATCTGGAACTATGACCGGCTGGTATGGGAATGTGCGAGGGGAGGCCTTAGAATGTGACCCACAATCCATGATGTAGCCAGTAGGGTTGAAATTCAATTAAAGCTATGAGAAAAATGTTGGATTTAGTTCATGAAAATTTTACCTTGAAGAAAACATTTTGCTTTCCCAAGAGAAGTAGGCAATGCTACATATTTGCAGCTGATGTTTGAGACTGGAAGATGCAATATTTGTATCCACAAGGAGAGATGAGGGGAAAGAAAAACAGCTTTTGAAGAAACAATCTTTGTAAAGGTTCTTGCATAGGACAGTATGCAGTAAACTGGTTTGGAAGCACTTCACAAATGTGAGTAAAGCTTCACTGTACTTTATACACTGGCTTTTGTAATAGTCTTTTATGACCAAATTGTTTTGTGATACACCTTGATTCCAGTTCTGTTTGAAGCCCAACTGTTCTGAGGAGAAATGTGAAAGTTAGATCAGTTTTCAGATCACCTCTGATTTTTTTCGTGTAAAGGACATGAAGACCAGTCCAAAGATTGCAGCAATTTGCAATTTTCTGATCACCTCCACACCTGGTCCTGAGCCTCACCTCTTTGGCTCACCAGCTGAACACCAGCTTAACCAATGAATTCCTGACAGGCTCACCACCCCTCTGGGGACTGTCCTTCCCCTAGAGGAAGGCTTGTGCCCGTGTTTGAGCACATCTAGGTTACAGCAACTGGATAATAACCAGGAGGATCCAGTCTCCACATTATTTCTGGGTGCCAGCCAAAACTTCAGAGGATACAGGTATTTGGCCAGATTCTTACTTGCATTCATGTCCCTGTTTTCTGCTGTCATATCACTTTACGCTATTAGGTGATGTAAATGAGAATCAGGCCCTTGGCCATTATAAATCTACGTATACATCAAAACATGGAGAATGGTAACCAGAGGCCTTGGCAATTAGCTTTGTGAGCCTGTAATATGTTTCTTTGTTCATACATCACAGTGTGTGATTCTTCTGATCCTGTCCAACGAACACCTCAGCCAAACATTTCATTTGACACAAGTTTGTATTTGGGTTCCAAAATCTGTAAGGAAGCTGCTGAGTTTCAATATGACTCTTCTGCAGACACTCTTTAATCTCTATTCTATTCTTTCCTCTTCCAAACTATCTAAACCTGGAGTATATCCAGGTAAAGGACTGAATTTATATATATCGTGCTTGACTCCTTCTACCCCAAAGCCTTGAATACACAGGTCTGACTTAACACCTGACATGTTTTAAAATTCTTGCTTTGATTACCCTAACTTTGTGAACTTGCTTTGTGGCATCTTTCCACTCTTTTTCTAATATATCTTTGTCTTCTCAATACTGTCAGAGACACTAGAGTCCATGGAGCAGCACCAGAAATCCTCTTTCCACAGTTGAGGAAAGTAGTATTTACCAGTCTTAGAGAAATCCATGTCTTTGGGACACAAGGCCATCAAATCCACTGGGATCAAAATATATTTTAAATGAGAGCTGTGCTGGCCTGTTAACCATACACCACAAAACCAGCTGACATGTCTCTGCATTGTATTTCAATCCAGTATCACCCTGACTTTCTATTTGTTCATATCTTGCTTACTATTAAGTTATGCTGAAAATTAAAAGCTGTCTCCTTTCCCATCTTTAGCACCTCTCTGGGGTCAGCAAAGGAGACTACTGATTGCCTTTCTAGTGATGTTTTTGCCCACACAAAATTCAGAGCAGCTGACAGACTCTCCCAGATGTTCTCCTACAGTGTCTGACAGCCACAGGTGGTTTGCTGATTCCTGAGGTGCTCTGGCAGTTCACCCTGCTTAGCACTCACCCTTTTAAGCACTTAAATGACTCCGTAGCGTAATCAAGGAAAAACAATCTGAGGATAAGCTAAGGTGATTTTATATTTGTTGAAGTCTTTGTACAATGGGAAGTATGAATCTTATCATTCTGTACCTCTTGGAAAGGGGCAAGAGACCTTTTGAAGTAGAAAAACTGTGGCACTCCAGACTTGAGGCCACAGACATCTACATAAACCAGCCATCTGCAGTCCCCTCTGCTGCCTGTGCCAGTGCTGCAATGTTTGGATCACCTGGGATGTGCTGGTGTGGTTCTTCCTTCTTCAAGTGACATTGTTTTAGTCCTGTACTGTGAATTCCACCCTATCAAAATGGGAGAACTGCTTAGTGGTTACTATGACTTACACACTGTGCCCTCTGATGCTTAAACCCCTGACTCATGTTAGGACACTGTGCTGACCAGCTAAGAGCAGTTTAATTTCATGCCCTTTTCTGCTGTGAATATAATGCCATTCTTAGGCAGGGCAAAACATGGTTCGGGTGACATGGAACTATATGTTTCCTAATATGCAGCTCATCCCATATCAGTGGGAGTTTAGGTCTTGGAAGGCTTCATAGTTGGTGCTGGTGAATATCTGATTACAAGCCAAACTGCTATGGCTCCTGAAGACGAGCTTGTGGAGGAACAAATATGTTACAGACAGGAGACAGCATGCAAGAATATTTTGGGGAGCTCACATCTGCAGCATATGTGAACCAAGCCTTTGTTGGGGTTGTAATGGGAGCACTGAGCCCCACATGGGTAAGGTTCAACAGTATTAGGATTATGGGCTGAAGCCCTTTGGAATCAATGGCAATCTTTGCTGTATTTTGTTATTTTTCAAGTGTTTGAATCACTTCTCTGTGGTAACACTTATCCAGAAGCAGCCTCCCTTCTCCTTACAGAAGGAAGGGTTTCCATTTTGCAGCTCCCTCTTTGGTGCTAGATGAAAACAAATTGGATTTATGGCTCTCACTAAAAGTTGCAGAGAAGCCAAGTGATTTGAAAGGGAGAAGCAGAATAACTTGCACAAAGAAATGCTTTTAATTATAAAGATGTTTTGAAGTATTGCATAAAGAACCATTAATTGTCGCCCGGGCAATTATGTGATATTATATCCATATGGAAGTTATTTGCTTTCACTTCAAGTCTATGATAGGTTATTTGCTCTAGTCTCTTTTTCTTTTGTTTCCCCCTCTTTATGAGTGAATTAAACTACCTCAAGAAGAGGAATTTTTGTATTTCCTGTTGATTTTATTTTCTTTTTTATTTTCTTTTTTCTTTTTATTTTAAATTTTTGTCCTTTTATTTTGTGACTGAGGTTTCTAATGATCTTCCCACCTGTTCTCTTACAAAGCTACTGCCAAAACTCCCTGAGTTTTAATCCCTGGTAACTCATGATGACTTTAGTCAGAGCAGAGGTTGTGGTATCTCCACCAACAGAACAAGAGAACACAGTTTCAAGCTGCACCAGGGGAGGTTTAGGCTGGATGTTAGGAAGGAGTTCCTCACAGAAAGAGTTGTTGGCCATTGGAATGTGCTGCCCAGGGAGGTGGTGGAGTCACCATCACTGGAGGTGTTTAAGAGGAGACTGGATGAGGCACTTGGTGCCATGGTTTAGTTGATTAGATGGTGTTGGGTGATAGGCTGGACTCGATGATCTCGAAGGTCTTTTCCAACCTGGTCAATTCAATTCAATTCAATCCTATCCTATCCTATCCTATCCTATCCTATCCTATCCTATCCTATCCTATCCTATCCTATCCTATCCTATCCTATCCTATCCTATCCTATCCTATCCTATTCTACCTTCCCTGATTTGGACCTTGTTTTCCTAAGTATAATGAGTTTTCTCCCAGAACATGCAGCAGAAGCTGACATTACTTTAGGGAGAGCAGGCTGTTCCACACTGCAGCTGCCAGAAGTGCAGAATGGTGGTACAAGGCAAAACCTTCTTAGTTCTTCCTCTCTCCCTGGAGGCTGAAGCAGATAAATGATACATTTTCTATAGCCCCTGCTTGTCCCAGGAGCAAAGTTCCTAAGGTAATGTACAGAGCCTTAAGCCCTATCTTGTATGTGCAGGGCTAACCACATGGTGCTTTTATCCTTATCAGCCAAAAAAATAACTTTCAAAGGTGCAAATCCCAAGGGCAGTATCACCTGCCTAAAGGAAGAAGTGGATGGGTTTGCTAGTATGTAGATTGACCTTTAAACTTTGAAGTGTCTTCTAAAACACTCCCATATATTTTTTGACCTACAGGTGTATTCCCATATGGGGAATGCTATAAGGGGATATAGGGAGTAGATACTTGAGGAAAATGTCCAATTGCATTTAAACACTTCTGAAATTGAAAACTGACTTAATGGCCCCAAAGTGATGCTGGTTTTATTTTTCACTGGCAGCTTCTATCCCTATAAGATGTGTATGTATTCTTTCATTAGAGATGCTTGCACAGGATAGAGAAGGGTCATAAGCTGACTGGGGTGTTCAGCTACTTACCTGGGTTTGTGTCTGTCTGAAGGGCTGAATGACTCACAAAATCTCTGCCTAGCCATCACCTGAAAGTGGAGATGCATAACATGCCCCTGTCAGACCACTTTAAATGGCAGTAGACTTGTGAGTCCAATTCCCCTTTTCATCTGGCACAGAGCAGCTTATCCAGAGAAGAAGGAAAATGTAGAAAATCAGAAGAGGTTTATGGGTTTGGGTAGTTTGGTTTGGTTTGGTTTGCTTTTTGTGTTGTTTTGTCCTTTGGGTTTTGTTGTTGTTTGGGGTTTTTTGTTTGTTTAAATTTGTTTGTTTGGGGTTTTCATATGTTTGTTTGTTTGTTTGTTAGACATGAGCATGAGTTTTACTCAATTGAAATCCTCCTGCACTGCTGCACTGCAACTCTCTGGGTTATCATTTACTGGAAATTTTTTAATCACTTATTTCATCAATTACATTACAAAGTTTTCTCAAGTGCAAAGGTGATTCCTGTTCTGAACAGCTTTCTTTGCATCAAACAGTTAAGCCATTGTCAAGATGAAGGTGAGTGTAAGGCACTCATCACAAAACGGCTCCACCAGAACCAAAACCAGAGTGTTTCTGGCGCTGATCAGTAGTGCAAATCTTTCTGAGTACTATACACATGTCTGATTTAACCTGACACAAACAAGGGATACTTACCTTCATTATTCATTTGTCAGACTGCCCCACATTGAGATCAGTTTGGTAGCAGGTTTTGTGGGAATAATAATAATAATAATAATAATAATAATAATAATAATAATAATAATAATAATAATAATAATAATAATAAAAAAAAGCAGTCAATATTATGTATCTTGCTTTTAAAATACAGTTCTCCTGTATCATATGCTGCCAAGCAAGCTGGAGAAACTTGGTTTGGGCAAAATGAGAGTATGTCTTCAGCTAAAAGTCTGCACTCAGAAAATGATTGGCAACATTCAGCAAGGCTCCAAACTTTTGTCTGTTGTGGATTCGGGACCATTTAAGATGTTCATAGACTATTGTACTCTGGATGGAAGTCAGTTACTGAATTTGTAGTTTATTAATGATTACCATATTATTGCACAGACAGCTGTCCACCAACAGACAGCTGCAGTGCTGGCTGGGAGGCAATTGTGCTCTGTTGAAGGGTCTGTCCCACATGTGCTGGCATAACTGCAGAGATGTCCCCAAGGCACAAACTCTCTCTGGGAGAGTATGGCGGTAACGAACTTCATGCAAATGGCTTATGGATTCACTGATCCTAGCACATCTTCAATACTGCTCTCTCTGACTGCTCCCATTTATTTCTCTCCTCTAAAATGCTTTCTGCTTTTGGCAGGAACAACAGTGATTGCCCAGCACTCCTGTGCCCTTCATCTTTGCATCCTGGGACATGTTGTTCTTCCAAAGAGACCCTTCCTTGGTCCTTTACTCCCATCATGTATTATTCCCTTTCCCTCAGAATACCATTTTTCTTCCACTTTATCACCTCTTGTCTTAAGCAGTATCTCAATGACATAGTTATTTTGGTTTGGATTTTCACCACCCCACCCCACCCTGCCCCACATACTATTATGTGTTGCTTACTGTTTAGACCTCTGAAATAGCTGACAAAGCCCCTTCTCCCTATGGGATTTTCATTCTCACATAAGGCAGAAAAATCTAGCTGATAAGAAGTGTGGGTTTGTGCTACATTTCTTTACTACTTGGTACCAGATGTTTTTAAGAGCTATGACTAGACTGTCAAGGCCATTTAGGCACTGCAATTTGATAACATTTAATTTCAGGTACCTTTAGACTTAAGGTGGGTAATACACATTCAAGGTAGTTTTAGTGATTTCTATATATGCATAGAGAAATTTCTGAGACCAAAAATGAGAGTACAGAAACCTAACCAATTTTGGAAGGATAGTATTGGAATGACTAATGTGGATCATATCCAGCTGTAGACTGCAGAATTCAACCTTGCTCTCCTTTGCCTTCTCAGTGCTGGGGCCTTTCATTGTGAGGAGAGTAGAGGCAGCTTAAATGCATGGATCAGATTTGACTACACTCTGAGGCTGGTGAAAGAATTCTTCTCCTGGTGTTAATGGTTCTTACATGCAAGATAAATGCCAAGGAGGTTGTAAGTGTTGAATAAAGAATAACTCTAGGCATCTTTGACATATTAACAAGTATAGAATAGAGTAGAGTAGCGTAGAGTAGAGTAGAGTAGAGTAGAGTAGAGTAGAGTAGAGTAGAGTAGACTAGAACAGAATAGAATAGACTAGACTAGACTAGACTAGACTAGAATAGAATAGAATAGAATAGACCAGGTTTATTCATTGTGTCGAACCCATCATCCAACACCTAGGCCACACCTTGAGTACTGTGTCCAGTTCTGGGCCCCTCAGATTAGGAAAGATGTTGACTTGCTGGAACATGTCCAGAGCAGGGCAACAAAGTTGGTGAGGGGTTTGGAACACAAGCCCTATGAAGAGAGGCTGAGGGAGCTGGGGTTGCTTGGCTTGGATAAGAGGAGGCTTAGGGGAGACCTTTTTGCTCTCTACACCTACCTGAAGGGAGGTTGTAGCCAGGTGGGGGCTGGTCTCTTCTCCCAGGCAACCTGTGACAGATCAAGAGGACACAGTCTCGAGCTGTGCCAGGGGAGGTTCAGGCTGGATGTGAGGAAGAAATTCTTCACAGAAAGAGTGATTGGCCATTGGAATGGGCTGCCCAGGGAGGTGGTGGAGTAACCATCACTAGAAGTGTTTAAAAAGAGACTGGATGAGGCACTTAGTTCCATGGTTTAGTTGATTAGTTAGGGTTGGGTGATAGGTTGGACTCAATGATCTCAAAGGTCTTTTCCAACCTGGTTAATTCTGTATTCTGTGTTAGGTTCATGTCCTTCCTGTACTGAGCACTCCATAGCTGGATGAAGTACTCCAGGTGTGGTCTTACCAGAACAGAATATAGACCACATAGGGCTATTCTAAGATGTCTGTCACTGATATTCAAGACAGTCACCTATGAGTCTTCCCATGTGTAACCTACATTGTATATTAGAAAAATTAAAATAAAAAAGCCCCTACTCATTAACACTTATTTCACACTTACTAATACTTTTTTCTCCTTATTTTCCCCAAATTAATGCCTTGAGCTATACTGAAGTTACAGTAAATGAGGCACTTAGCATACTTAAATGGAAAAAAATGGGTAAATAAAGCTGTAAAGAGAATGTAAAATTAGTGACAGTGGAGGTGGGTGTGTTACTGGCAGTTAGCATACTGCAGGGAAATGCTTCAGGGAGCTCAGGTCTTTGGTCCTCTTACAAGCATACAGGCAAAGCAGTGCTAGATGCTTATTAAGGAACTCTACTGGAGTAGAGGATGTGAGAGGAAGGACGTGGAAATAAAAGGCTTTTTCCATCATTAATTTCTACCATGACACTTATTTTACAGTAAAAGTTCACAAAGCCATCCATGCCTGGGTGTCTTTTCCTTCCTTCTCAGAACCCAGGGAGCAAGGGCTGTGTTTCACACTTCTGGCTATATTTTACTGCTCTGAGCACAGATTTGCAGCTTTCTTCCTGTGTTCAACTAAAGGAAAAGTGAAATCTTGTAGTGCTAAAGCTCCTCACAAATTTAATATGCATTTTACAGTTTCTTTTAGCCCACATTTAGCATTCAGTTTAACTTGGGGGAACTTAGTTACCTTCGAGGCCTTTTCCTTTCTATTAAATTTATTTGAAATTGGCAATGGGTTCAAAACCCCATAGTGTGATGGTATCAACCATTTTCTCTCAGGAAACTGCACTTAGAAGCAGTAGAACCAAAGAAATAGAAAGAAGTCATCTAGTTTGGCTTTTTTCTAGCACTCTTCTGCTGGTGACAGCTGGCAATGGCTGCACATTGTTTGAAAAGTCTCTTATTTTATAAAGTACATATCATTTAGATGGTGAACATGTGCAGCATTTCTGTTCTCCTTGGAAAAAACAATCACAAGAAGAACATGTATTTAGAATTCTTGAACTACAGAACAATGAGAGAGCAGACAAAAAACAACATAAGGAAACTTTAATGAAAATTTTCTTATAATTTTTATGGGATTTTTCCAGTAACTAGGAAGGCAGGAAATAACTAGAGACAGATCTCTCCTTCTGTGCTTGACTCCTCCCCAGGTCTGAATCCCTTAAACTTCTCTGCAGCTCACTCATATGAGAAACATCTGCAGTTAACTGTGCAAATGCTGCACTCTTCTCAGCTAGGGAAGTGGGTTTTGATTAACTGCTGGGGGGAAAGGAAAGAGAAAATACACAATTTAACCACTATTATTAAAAGCTGATAGGGGGAAATACTATAGCAGAATAGCTTAACTCATGGGAAGAGGAGGAAGGATGTAAAATTTCATATTCAATTGCTTTGTCTGCTGATTATAGTCAAGGTACACTAACAATTTATTATTTTCATATACAGAGTACTAATGGGCATGTATGAGCAGACTGTGCCTTGGCTGACAGGGACACAGAAGATGACAATGAAAACATATCTCACAAATTCTTTGATTTCTTGGCTTGCCTTGTAAGTAACAGTTCAATAAAGAGGCAATTCAACAACACTTGCTCAGAAAAGGCTTTATTATTCAGGAAAGGCTGTTCTACACCATGGCTGCTTAATAATGCACTGCAACCTAGGCTGAAGAAAGTACGTGGAGTCTAAATATGTGTGGCATCTTAAAAGCAGAGATATCATATCTACAACACTTTTAGTGATACAAAAGTCTGTGTCAGGTGCCTGCAGGCTCTGTAAAACATGTACACATCAGGGTTGTATAAGAGTAGTTTCTTTGTGGAGATTCAAACAATTTTGGCTACACATACATAGGGGTTTAGAGGGATAGATCACAGTATCACTAAGGTTGGAAGAGACCTCGAAGATCATCGAGGCCAACCCATCACCACAGACCCCATGACTAGACCATGGCACCAAGTGCCACGTCCAATCCCCTCTTGAACACCTCCAGGGACAGTGACTCCACCACCTCCCTGGGCAGCACATTCCAACGGCGAACGACTCTCTCGGTGAAGAACTTTCTCCTCACCTCGAGCCGATGGTTACATAGGATTTAGATGGGGTCATTTAGATGGGGTTCCTCAGCAGGTTTTAAAGCATATTCCTATAATATTTCATCCTGAGGACATTTTCTGAAATATCTACAAGTTCATAATAAGCTCTGTAGGTTTTTCTCTTTTGTAAATAGTGTGCTGGTGACTCACAGAAGGCAAAAGGGAAGAGAGGCAAAAGGAACTTCATAGAATTATAGAATCATCAAGGTTGGAAATGACCTCAAAGATCATCAAGTCCAACCTGTCACCCAACACCTCATGACTACTAGACCATGGCACCAAGTACCATGTCCAATCCCCTCTTGAACACCTCCAGGGATGGTGACTCCACCACCTTCCTGGGCAGCCCATTCCAATGGCTAACAACTCTCTGCGAAGAACTTTCTCCTCACCTCCAGCCTAAACTTCCCCTGGTGCACCTTGAGACTCTGTCCTCTTTTTCTGGTGCTGGTTGCTAGAGAGAAGAGACCAACCCCCTCCTGGCTACAACTTACTATCCCCTTAAATAGAGCATGGGCAAGAAAAGGGAGGGAATAATGACCCAGTGACCCCACCAGGGTCCTAAGGTCCACCTGCCCTCTTGTTAACCCATAAACCACAGCACTCAGGTGTTTATTTAATGCTTCATGGTCTCGCCCTGTCACAAATAAAAGGCCAGCTGCAGGCAGAGAGTTGGGTGAACAGCAAATAATAGCAAATGTTGGAGGCTATTGCAAAGCAGTAGGAGGAGAGAAAACACAAGGCCTGGAGATTACAGAAATGGTATCAAAACAGTGAAGGAAACACAGGGGGAAAAAAAACCCAAGTTGTGGAGCCAAATATGGAGCTTATCTTTCAAACAGAAAAGAAAGAATACCGTGGAAGCTTGGACCAGTCAACTAAAGTTCAATTTCTAGAAAAAAGGATCCAACCATTTCTAAAAACTTACCAGTCTGAAAGAAGAAAGATTGAGCACAACACAGATTTGTTGGGAGCTAACTATTTCCAGCACACCGTTTCACTTTTCCTTCCTTGTCAAACAGGACTGGCAATCGATTGATAGCTCCATATGCTTAGACTTTACTAAAGTTTTGACTTTTGCAAAAGTTAGGTGAAAAATGTATTTGTGGGTTGGATGCTAAACTGGTTGTAAAACTGTATCATAGTAAAAATTACTAATTATTCATTATTAGGGTGTAAGGTCATTACTAAATAGCATCTGAAGGAATCTGTCCTGGGTGTATTTATCTTCGATATTTTCATTAATGACATAGATGACAGAATGGAGAGTAATCCTAATAACTCTGCAGAGGACGTGATGTTACAGTGATCCAAGAAAGCTGAAAACCAATAAAAAGTCTTCAAGGGACAATTTCCACACAGTATATTTAAGCTGAAATGATCAATTGCATGAAAAGCAGATGGGAACAGCTCGTTAGTTGATGGCCCATCTGAAAAGGATCAGAGGTTACAGAAGGTCACATACCTTCCATAATTAAAAAATTTCATGCTATTTAACAGCCCTTGAAACACTGAAGTGGGCCATACAAACAGCATAAACAGTCTGTACACATATGAAGTAATCCTTCTGCTGTGCTCAGCCTTGGTAAGGCCTTGGCTGGAACACTGTGTTCATTTTACAGATTCTCACTTTAATAATCTGAGCAGTCCAGAGTCATTAAAGCTCTAAAGAGCATAATTTATGATGGAAATGGAAAAAAACATGTTGTTAAGCCTGAAGGAGAAAAGATTGTGGGGGAACATCCTGACATTTTCTAGTATGTAAAGAAAGGAAAATTCAGCCTTCCCAGATATGGATAATCCCAAGCACCGATATAGCCTGGGCAGTCACTGGCTTGGGAGCAGCCCTGAACAAAAGGACCTGGGGATGCTGGTGGATGAGAATCTCAACATGAGCCACCAGTGTGCACTTGCAGCCCAGAAAGCAAATCATATCCTGAGCTGCATAGAGAAAAGCATAGCCAGTAGGTCAAGAGAGGTGATTCTTCCCCTCTACTCCGCTCTGGTGGGACCCCACCTGGAGTACTGCATCCAGTTCTGGAGCCCCTATTACAAGAAGGATCTGGAGGTGCTGGAACATGTCCAGAGAAGGGCCACTAGGATGATCAGAGGGCTGGAGCACCTATTCTATGAGGACAGACTGAAGGAGCTGGGGCTGTTCAGTCTGGAGAAGAGAAATCTCCGAGGAGACCTAATACGGCCTTCCAGTATCTGAAGGGGACCTACAAGAAAGCTGGGGAGGGACTTTTAGGGTGTCAGGTAATGATAGGGCTAGGGGGAATGGAACAAAAATAGAAATGGGTAGATTCAGACTGGATGTTAGGAAAAAGTTCTTCACCACAAGGGTGGTGAGACACTGGCACACGTTGCCCAGGGAGGTGGCAGAAGTCTCATCCCTGGAGGTTTTTAAGGCCAGGCTGGATGTGGCTCTGAGCAACCTGATCTCGTGTGAGGGGTCCCTGCCCATGGTAGGGGGGTTGGAACTAGATGATCCTTGAGGTCCCTTCCAACCCTAACAATTCTATGATTCTATGATAATAAAACACCTCTATGACTTGCCTGAAGAGATTGTGGAGTTTCCATCATGAAGGGATTTTAGCTATGTTTAGACAGAGATGTCAGGAAATCTGAAGAGATAACTGATGCAAATACTAGAGGGGAATGGACTAGACAGGCTGAGGAGATTCATTGTGCAGTGAAGTTTCAGGTAAAGTTGGAAACTTGCTGATTATGTCCTTTGATTTCATAGATCTGGAATCTGGTTGAGTGTGGAAAACAAAGCTAAAATTTTTGTCATAGATGTAGTCTCCAGGACAAAGTAATCTGACTTTTGGGGGGTATGTGGATGGCTTGCAACTCCCTGCCATGCGAAATGAGACTTGCTCTGTAGGCTCAAGAGCCACTCTAATGCATTGGTGACTGACAAATGCATCAGAGACTGAGTTAGTGGAGGAGCTAATGCTAAGATTTGTTACTGTAAATCTTTTGGTCTTCATTGTTTTCCATTTTCTCCAGTTCTGTAGGGTTTGGAACACTTTCTTTCTTGGTTTTTTGTTTTTGCTTTTCGTTTGGTTGTGGTTTTTTTGTGTTGTTTGGGGTTTTGTTTGTTTTGTTTTGTTTTAATCTTGAAGGAACTGGGTTGAAAAATCTACCCAGCTGAGGTAATGAAACAACACATAAGGAAACATAATTTAGAACACAGTTATGCTGGCCAAATTATCCTACTTGTATCTCCTCCCAGGGAGGAGATACTGCCTCCTGCAGTGTGCCCAGGCAGCCAAGAGGGCCAATGGCATCCTGGCCTGCATCAGGAACAGTGTGGCCAGCAGGAGCAGGGAGGTCATTCTGCCCCTGTACACTGCACGGGTTAGGCCACACCTTGAGTCCTGTGTCCAGTTCTGGGCCCCTCAGTTTAGGAAGGATGTTGACTTGCTGGAACGTGTCCCGAGAAGGGCAATGAAGCTGGTGAGGGGTTTGGAACACAAGCCCTATGAAGAGAGGCTGAGGGAGCTGGGGTTGCTTAGCCTGGAGAAGAGGAGACTGAGGGGTGACCTTATTGCTCTCTACAACTACCTGAAGGGAGGTTGTAGCCAGGCAGAGGTTGGTCTCTTCTCCCAGGCAGCCAGTACCAGAACAAGAGGACACAGTCTCAAGCTACACCAGGGCAGGTTTAGACTGGACATTAGGAGGAAGTTCTATACAGAGAGAGTGATTCCCCATTGGAATGGACTGCCTGGGGAGGTGGTGGAGTCACCGTCATTGGAGGTGTTCAGGAGGAGACTTGATGGGGTGCTTGGTGACATGATCTAGTTGTTTGATGGGTTGGACGTGATGATCTTGAAGGTCTCTTCCAACCTGGTTTGGTTTATTGTTTATTAAAACTTCCCAGACAGTTCCTATTCCTTTGGGAGCCTGCAAATATGGTGGGTGCAAGACTGCAACACTGAATGGGTGAGTAAACCTGACCCCTTGCTCAACACCTTTCACATTTCTGGATGGAGAGGACCATGGCAACCTCATCCAGCCTTTTGAACTCTCAGAGAGAAAACATATACCCAGGAAATATAGCATCTTATTTCTAGGCTCCCCAGGTGTACTCTCTAATGAAAATGCTGTCTTTAGGGTGAGTCCAGAACTAGATAGTTCTGAAGTAACTGAAGTGATACTCTGGCTTTATTAAAAGAAAAGGCACTTTTTATCTTGACACAGAGTAAGGATAAAATAATTCCTTCTCTTTTATAATTAAAATTCCCTATTTAACGCTGCTTCTACAGAAAGAACAATTAATAATAATAATAATAATAACAACAACTACCTCTATGGGGTTATTCATGCTACATTCCTCTAACACACCCAAGAGTTTTCAGTCAGAACTGAGCAGATGGCTTCTGACCCAAAGATTTCAGTCACGAATGACAGAAATACACAAGTGGGAAAAGAAGGATGTGGAGGGAAAAGAAAAAATCATCTCTCATGAGAAAAAAAACAGAGCAGAGGTGTGCAAAACTCTGACTGATTGCACTTCTATAATTATTAATTCTCATTATAGTGGTTAATTTTGATTAATTCTCTAATTGCATTTATCATTGCTATAGTCTTACATCATTTAATCTAATTTCTGCTAGAATGAAACTCATTAAATTTGTCTATTTAGTTCCAGAAATCTTAATTAATCCTTGGGTTTTATCAGTCTCATCTTGCCATTTCTGTTTAATAGGTTTTGTCCCCTACCTACTGCCTGTGGGGATTCCTCCTGACTAGCTCGGAGGCACTTCCATTATCCCAACTTCCCTATTGCCACGAAATCACCCTTAGTCCAGAGCAATTTTTAGTAAAATAAAATAAGGAATGTACTTACAAATTCAAGCAGAAACAAGATTGTTGCAAATGTAAAGGAAAGAGTGAAAGTAAATGAAGATGAAACATGTCCTAATGCTTAAATTAGCTGAGAAGACTCTTTCTGTGGTATCTGGTTGAAAAGCCATTAAGATACTCGTTCTTGTAGCTGAGGACCTACTTCTTGACTAACTTCTCATCTTTGCTTTCTTGGAAGATAATGGCAACTTGGATTCCATGTTTTGTTTTAAAGGCCTCATTTTGAGATCTCTTCAGATTCTGAATTCCTTCCCTCCTCCTCGTTAATAATTTCTTTATTCCTGATTCACTCAGGGATCACTGAGGCACTGTCTCTCCCACTAGCAGTGTTGGAAGGACATTGTTCTTTGACTAAGGATCTCCTAGTCTGTTTGCTACAGCCTAAATCTCTTGTCCATTTGTGGTGAGGGCAATCTCTTTCTTAGTTGGGACAATGTTAAAATCCCAAGATTTTTTAAAATTTCTAATTAAAACTTTCTAATCATGATTTGTGAAATGATGACAGCATGCAGAACCTTACTGCCTTCTGTTTCAGACCAGCCTGCACATCAAGGATACCAGTTTGAATTGATAATTTTGGTGTAACTGGTCTTTAGCCCTATCTGCATCATGTTTGCTCTATGTCATATTTCTTTGACTACTACTTTTGAGGGCAGAACCTCATCAAAGTTCTGTTTCCTCTTCTATCTGGTGCTCCACAAATGAGTTCTTGTGGCTCCAAGACACAAGCTTTTCTCTGTGCCTAACACATCTTTACAGGCTACATATAGGATCACATACATTTGGAAGTGATTCAGCTAGGTGGGAAAGTATAACACAGATTAAGTGACAGGTAATGGAAATTTCTGGCTAAAAGCTAAAACCCCTCCTATGACAGGATCCATGAGCATCAGTGTATCTTATTGGGCTTTTTTTGGCAAATTCCACATGACCTTTTTTTTTTTTTTTTAGGTGTTGCAATATAATAGGGCAAAAATTCCTTCCCTTTTTCTTTTCTTCATGTGTTAATTGCTAACAGTTATGTTCTACTTGATGGCGAGAGCTATTCCTGTGTTTTGAGTGACAAAAGATGCCCAGGTTTCTAAGATTGGTTTGAAATAGCTTTCTTTATTAACCAATTTATTTACTTGCATAGCCTTTAATAGTGGATGAAAAAACACTGAACAAAAGAAAAAAAATTAACAGCAGAATTTCCCCCAAATTCTGCTTAAGTGTGGAGTTTTTGCAACATTTTTAACTGAAGGAATAAAAATCAAGGAAAGAGGGGAAAAGTGATCTTAGGTCATGATGAAGGATTGTGTTCTTGGTGCTCCTCCAAGAGTGCTTGGTTCTGAATCAGCTAGAGAGATTTATGTTCTCAAAGCTGTGATGCAGAGACTTGTGGTTCTGTGCACATTCATGATTTAGAATGTCTGTTGACTCTTCTGTGGCATTGCCTCTGGGAAAATTGTTAGGGATAAGAAAGAAACTAACTGACCACTGCTGTTTGCATCCATTTTACAAATGAAACTTTATTGTTAGTTTGATGTTTGTTTGTTTGTTTCCTTTTTCAGGAACTCATTTGAAAGGGGACCTTTGGTTTGGGAACACTAAAGTGGAGTGAAATTACACTGGCATGTTTCATAGCACAGTGTAGTTCACCATTTCAGCTTATGTCAAGACTGGCTATTTGCACAGGATTCCAGAAAAAAGAAGGTAAAATGGAAAAGAATCTGCAATTAGACTCCAAATACAGGAATATTTATCAATCTAATATGTATCAATAAACATCTGTCTGTCTATCTATCTATCTATCTATCTATCTATCTATCTATCTATCTATCAGTAAATCTAACAGATTCCACATCAATCCTACTTCTCCAAAGAGAAGAGGTGTTCATTGAGGATATTTTCTGGTTTTCTAGTTTTTAGCTTTAAGTGTAACAGATTACATAGCATTTATTTTAGTAATTCAACCACAAGCTACAAGAAGTCTTTCTTACAGTCAAGGGGCTTTCCCAATGTGATTTCAAGCTGATAGAAAGAGCCATCACTGAGCTACATAGCTGAACACCAGTTAGTAATGTTAGGTTATCTCTGCACCAATAATCCTGTTGGGGCAGAAAATTTCTTAAGAGGAAATGTAAAGGTCTAACCCCAAAAGTGTAAAATCCTTTATAGACAAGGGGTGGAGAGGAGGATAGCAATACTTGGCACAAGAAGTAGCTGAAAATAATACCTGTACCTTTTACTTTTGAAAGTAAAGGCAGGCAATATTTTGGTCATTAGCAGCATACTGCTTGAAAGAGTTGCCCTTGCTCTGAGAACTAGAAAGTCTTTTTGCATAGAGCAAGTTGAAATCTCAGACTTCTCTCCCTGTTACTGAGGAATGCCCTGTTTTCTGACGCCAGTTGAGAATTGCATGAAATAACATTGGGATTGCTACATCAGTGTCTCTTTGGCGGTGGATTTTACAATCTTACACTTACATTCCCTGGAATAGTGGGTTTTCAGCTTTGGAGAGCGTTGTCCTCTTTTGGCTTATGCCTTCATACAGTTTTCTCCACATCCGCACGTTTAAATTAAAAACCAGCTCAGGTCAGGCATAATTGCTTTGGTTCCTGCAGGTTAGCACAAGGCAAAAACTGCCTTCAGTTAAGAACTTTTAATAGACATTTTGGTGACATCCCCCTGTCCAGTTGAGCTACAGCTGCCAGCTAATACTCTGTCTAGTATGAACACTTGCAGCCAGTAATGACTGTTGTTTTTTGAACTCTTATGCTGAAAGAACTGCCACCCTCTCACAGGAATAACAAAAAACCTGTGTGGCAGCATGGGAAAACATTGCATAGGAGTGCTTGACACTTCTTGAGTGCAGAGGTGAGATGTGAGATCCTTGGTGGTCAAGACAGAGAGTCTGGAAAATGCAGACTTAGAACCACCATCATTCAAAGAAAAATCTGTCCTTGCCCTCTCTCTCATCATTTGCAGATACTTATCTATCCCAGGAGAGGTTTATAAGGAACTATCATCAATTCTTCTTGCCAGAGTCTCCAGGAGTTTGAGTGATGATTCAGACAACATTTGTGTGAAAAAAGCCAAATCTATATGGTTAGTGACAGCTTTCAGTGCTGGAAAGGAGAATCCTACAGCAGGATGGGTGAGCCAGTCCATGGTGAGTCATGATGTTTCACTCTGGAAATGTTGCATTATTCATGTACATTCCACTAAAAGACGCCTTGGAAGGATGAAAACATTTATCTTGTCTACACTAAAATGTTTTGTCATTTTAATGACACTGCTGAATTTTTTCCACAGTAAAAAAAAAAATCACTATACCATTTGAGATCTCTTTGGAGCTCTCCATGATAAGTTATGTGTAGTGCCAGCTGACCTGATTATCAGGATGCCAGTGCATGGATATATTTGATTATTGAAGAAACAGTTCAGTCCCAGACCTGTAAATCTGGGAGAGCAGCAGACATCTCAGAAATCCTACAGAATTTGCCCAGCAGAGCATCAAGGCCTGTGAGTATATGTTGAAAATCTGTTGGTGTGGGTTTTGGTTGGTTTTGGGGCCTTCTGTAAAAGCCAGCTTGATATTTCAGATACCACCATAGCTGGAGCTGTTAGGACTGCTCCAGTTCAGTCAGTCTCTGGAGAATATCTTTATTATTTAGGGCAGGAGAGGAGCCATTGTTCTTTCTCTGTGTTTTTCAACCTAAACTTCCTTTTTTCCTGTTCTTTTGATCCTAGGAGTCACAGTACCTATAATGTACAATATTTTTGGGTTGTAAAAGGGAGCACCTGGACCAGAAGAACATTGCAGCTCTTGTAGCACTGTACACAATTTACTGTATATATATAACCTCAGCTCTTTAAACTTGCAGTTTTAGTTACATGTTACCCTAGTCGATAGAACTCCAGTCACTGCAAATAGCTATTGCAATTAAAGTAATTACAACTTCAAATTTTAAGCACATCTTTCTGGTATGTTTGCCACTTAGAGTCTGCCAAAAGTGTTAACTGAGAGATGAGGGATAAAACATTTTGTGTAATTCAAGTTATTCTGCATCAAACATACCTGTAATTTCTCTTTTCAGAGCCTGAAGCAAAAAGGATGTATTTTTCAGTGAGCAGTATATTCAAATGTTAATATGAAATGAACCATTTAATGAGCAGTAATAAGATACTGGTTCTCTGATGTTAGAGGAGGTCTGCAACACCAATGATTACATGAAGATCCAAAACTGCTTATATGGGGAGAGTCTTTGGAGAGAAAACTGTAACCCTGGGAAAGAAAAAAGTGCTCCCAGAGGAAAAGATGTTTTTTTAGAAGGAGCAGAAACCTTCAAGGCTTCCCTCTCCCCTGCTGGCCCAAAGAAGCTTTTTTTTTTTGGAGGAGCTAGCTCACCTGGGACAGGTTAAAGAGGGTGGGTGATTCTTCAGGAAAAATCTGAATTCAGTCTGAGGGTTGCAGTGTGGAACAAAACACCTTAGCCAGGATACAAGCCTCAGGGGAAGGACAGAGACATTCTTTATCTTTGGTGAGGAGGTTAATAGGTGGAGGCCTCACAGTTGAAAATATTCAGCCAAAGTAGGAGGACTATGAAGATCTCAATGTGGACAGCTCAGAAGGGTAAATGTACAGCTTGAGGAAAGGGCTATAAAATCTTGAAAGGGAGCCAGTTATAATTTAAGAGTTGGATGGCTTTGAAGATAAAATGATCGTGGAACTCTTCCTGGAGCACAAGAGGAGGTATGGCAGGAAACTGGGAAATAATGTAAGGTGGGATCCCCTGGGACCTCTTCTCAGGTCTTCTTCCCTGACATCCTCAATTTCATTTGACAAATACAATGAATCCTATCTTAAAAGCAGATACCTTATATATCACAGCTTTTTATTTTTACTTTTACTATGATCCCTTTACTAGCTTACTAAAAATTCCCTTGTCTAACCATTGGGGTCCACCATTCCAATTTCCAATTCTTCTGATGGCTAACCAAAAGGTTCTCTGCTAGTCTGTGTGCCCTTGTTCTTAAACTGAAGCTGCTTTTAATACAAGTAGGTGTTTTCAATCAGAGAGGGAAAAGCTTTTAGCCCAAGGTTGATTTGTCCTTTCATTTACAAGAACAGACTAGCTACGCACTTTAGATCTGCATACCATATAAGCTGTGTGTTTTTTATTCCACTTGAGTTCCTGCTTCTGCTTTTGTTTTTCATAGGTAGCCATTTTCCCCATAAACAGATCTTGTTTCATGCTTTGACTTTTTTCTCCATATTCTCTCTGTCTAATCTAATAAAGATTTTGTCATTCCTAACATGCAGTGACACTCCAACTCTTTTTATAACAGCTTTCCGTCTGCCCGCTTCTCGGTTTTTTCGGACTGAAAAAGTGTACAATTTATCAATTTTTGCTGAATAGAACTGTTAGGAAAAATTTCAGTTTCATCATGTTTCTGAAAACACTTCATCATAACAGTGTAGCAGCTGCAAACACAACAGGACAATCTCTCTTTCTAGGAGGACTCACAACCCAGACTGACATAAAGGGAGAGGATCAGGACTTTTACACACTGAAAAGTTCAGGACCAGAGCCAAGAGCTGAAGTCTTGAATCCCTGGTGAGTTCTCTTTCGCCTCATTTGTTGTGTGTCAGGGGAAATATTAGTCACACCTACACTGAGACATCTGGCTTTGAGGAGACATCTCTACTTCCAAGTCCTTTCACCGTTCTACCCCCAGACTGACTTCTTCAATATGACTCTGGCTTTTTTGACATTTGATCCTCCCTTTATCTTCTTTTTGGCGTGGCTTCAGTCACAAACTCTCGCACGTTAGTTCAGTGCTGGATTTACCAAGCTTTTACGTTGTGCAGGGTAATATTCCCTATAGACTTCTTATGCTTCAGCTACACCCCTACCCATCATTTTATCTCTCTTCTTCCATCAAAATCTTCCTGAAAGCATTATTTTTTTCCTAAAGGGTCTCTGTTTTGCCTGCTAAATCCCCTTATATAAATTTAACTCTGTAATACAACTAATCCAAATCCAACAGGCATCATAAAATACACAGAGAGAAAACAAATCTAACAGTGACTGCAGTGAGCATTGCAGAGCCAAGAAGCATACAATTCTTCCCCAGTCACTAGTATTTTACATCTACACTTATTTCAAGGTAACAAGACCAATAAAACACATAAAAGTAAACTCATAAGCAGTCTCCTTTCTTCCCTGTATTTTAAGAAAAAAGTAGCATACTTTTCTGTTGTTGATAAAAAATTATAATTTAAAAAAATTAGGAAGGAAAATGTGCATTGAACATCTGGCTTTCAGTGGGGTCTTGCTCTCTCCTATTTGTTCCATCTGTGTTGACTCTTTACTTTGAAGGATCCTTCCTCAAGCATCCCTGAAGATCATTTTCCTACTGATTGGCTGTCCCTTGGCCATCTTCCCATTTTAAGAAAAGAAAGTAGGAGCAGATGCCACACATGAACTTGGCTTAAATGGGACTAAACTGTCCCCTTCACTCTCAGGCACAGCTGGAATGAAGAACTTGAAAGTAGAAAAAAAAAGCAAACCACAAAATGCAAACAAGAATCCCCAGTTAGACAGCTAAGTCTACTTTGGAGAAACAGAGCTGAGTACCTTCACTTACTTCTTAGAACATTGTACTCTCCTGATCAGGGCCAACCAGAAGGAAATTGAAGCCAGGTTAAGGACTCATCAATAAGCAGATTAAGAAAAATGTGCTCTGCTGAGCAAGTCTAGAATGAAAGGTGGTCCATTGTGGGTTTTATTAATCTGTTAAGTGTTATTTTACTTCTGTGCTTCATGTTTGTACTAATGACATCATGCTGTCCTTTATATTTCTACCCAGTTCATGAGGCATCACCTTTTATTCTCCAGCCATGGCTGGAAACACTTTTTTGCAGTCTCAGGAGAGTTCCTTCTTAAAGGCTAGGACTGAATTAAAAAATGTCATTTCCCCTAAGGTCAGAGCAGCTGTTAAGAGAAGGGTTTCCATAACTTTGGCTGTGATTTCCTAGGCAGAAATATATGTTCTATGGCACACATGCACACATGCAGTAAGCATGCCACACCTGGGAAGTACTGCTGACCCCGGGATGCACAGACTTCACTGGGGCCTTTTGGGTGATCACACACTGATCAAGCAAGGACTCTTCCCTCTGTGCGGTGTGTATTCAGTGGGAGCAATACTATTGTTATCAGCTCCAGGAAAAAAACAGACTCTGAATTAATCTGGTGATACAGGATACAGGATGTGTGTTTACACCTTATGTAGGTTGTTTGGAGCTGATGAGAGGCTGGAGTCTTGCAGGGGTACGGAAGCCAGGGCAGCTACCCCAGCTGGCAGAGATGTTTGGATGTTTCTTGCCCTTTTCCAATAGGAAAAGGCAGGACAAAAAAGAGCAAATTTGAAACAGAGAGTTGAAAGTAATTTCAAAAGCCTGAAGCATGCCAGTGAATACTGCTTTCTAGTAAAAAGAAGGATTACAGAGGGCTGATAAAATGTTTGCACTCTGTTTAGAGAAAGCCTATGACAGTATTCAGAAATAAGCTGTCACAGAGTCTGTGATGGATTTTACATATAGCAGTATAGCTGAGCAATGAACCCTAACATGTCACTGTCCAATTAAAATAATGAAGCAAAACCCCCAAATCAGCTATAATTAGTGCTCATCTTGGCTACAAACCAAGAACAAAACAGAATTAATTGAAACCCAATGAAACAAAAACAAGGGGGGAAAACGTTCTTTACTCCGCATGGATCAGCTGTGTATTTTCTCTTAGTGTTACATGATGTAAATTAACGATTCAGATTCATCATGGTTCAGATTCATCATATTTGACATTTTCAGTCCCATAAACATCATAAAATTTGGGTTAATTTCCATATACCATTATCTTGGCTTTGCCTTGCATATCACTTCTGGTTTTGCAGAGCTGGAAACACCGTACAGAGGTATACTTGAAAAAGTGGTCGAGGAAACCCATTTGGTTTTCTTATGTTGTTGTTGTTCCTTACATGAAAAGACTACTTTAAGGCAACATTTAAACTTCCAAGAGAGTAATTTTCATGGCCATCATTCTAATGATGCCTATTTGTCTGTAACAGGTCAAAAAAGAGCCACGATGCTATGTAGCAGTTGTGAAACAGATTCAGGAGGAGGCTTTCCAGGGTTATGGTTTACCCAACCCCCTGTTTCTGTTGCCTGGTCAAAGTCGAAGCCAGGATCTCCATAGATCCAATCAAGATAGTCAGGAACTGGAGACTCATCTGCATCTGCTGAAAGATTGTCTACATGGGAAAATTAACTGGCAAATGCAGAGGGAAATAAACTTCATCACCTGTACAATAAATACCTGAAAACACTCCCAGAATTCTCCACACCTGCAAAAACCTTGGAATAAATGTTACATGTTGTGGTTTGTACCTCCTTTGCCAAAGATAGGACCTTTGCTTCTTCCAATACCAATGGCAAATGACAGACCAGATGTTTCATCACATACATGCTACTTTTTGGTCTTTACTATCTTATTTCATTCTTCTCTTTTCATGAAGGGGAAAGAGGAACTAGCAGCAAAGCAGATGTAGACTGCTTCAGAGATTACAAGAAAGGCACTTCTTTCCAGTCACTGAGGGCCTAGGTGTGTCTCTGAATATCTGGGAAAGAATTTAAGTATCACAAAAGACACTTACATGCAGCAAATTAATTCATAGAATGAACCATAGAATGGTTTGGGTTGAAAGGTACTTTTCAGATCATCTAATTCTAACCCCCTTGACATGGGCAGGGACACCTTCCACTAGATCTGGTTGCTCAAAGCCCCATCCAGCCTGACCTTGAACTGTTCCAGGGATGGGGCATCCATAGGCTTTCTGGGAAACCTGTTCCAGTGTCTCACCACCCTCACACTCAAGAGTTTCTTCTTTATATCTAATCTAAGCCTAATCTCTCTCAGTTTAAAATCATTATCACTTATCCTATCCCTACATTCCTTGGTAAAGAGCCCCTCCTCATCTTTCCTGTAGGCTCCTTTTAAGTACCTGAAGGCCACTATGAAGTCTCCCTGGAGCCTTCTCTTCTGCAGGCTGAACCTCCAGTGTCCGTTTGTGTCTTTGCTCCCCTGATCAGAGAAGCCAATTCAAAAGGGGAAAAGGAGGCAGAACACAATGCATGTGGTTTGTGTCAATGTAAAAGGGATCAGTGAGGAGAGGTAGGTCTGAGCTTGAAGGTTCAGATTTAAGACCAGAACAGTCACTTGGTTTGGAGAGCTTTCAGATGCCATACAGTCTGTCCCCTAAGGAAATAGAGAATTCATATGAGCTTAATGTGCTGATGACTGAATCTTCTGTCTGTCATACATTGTGTGCTGGCTGGATGCTCTTGTGAAAAAAAAGCCTATGGCTTCTACAAAACAGAGTAGTTGAAATGTATCTTAGATGGGTCATGGACTGCAGACGTTACAGTAAACTGCCTGGATGAGTATAGGGGGTTTCTCCTAAATGTTTCCCTTGCTTTAGTACAGACTTAGGGAAAAGCAGAGATTATGTTCTGGGGCAATAACTGACATTTTGCCGCTTTAGCTTGCCAGCTAGTTAAGATGAAACTTAAATGTTATGCATTTGCTGGGTTTACAGGCTAGCAATGAGAATATTGTGCAATATCATCTGACTTGGCTGAAACTGGCAAGTTTAGAGAGGTGGTTGGGGTGTTTTTTGCAGACGTTTGTATTTGTTCGGTATTGACATTTGAGGAAATAAAACAAGACTTGTCATGCTCTGCTATAATTTCCTGCCTGTTGCCAGGTCTCTGAAGAAAGAAACTAGCTTCTCTGCTTTTCCCAAAATCATGGTGGTTTTAGGGCACCTGGTTCTGGTTTTTGTTTTAATATGACTCAAAATAGAGACATCTGCTGCTTCCATGAACTGAAGACCACAGGAGAGGACAAAACATTGGACTGATCCACAGGAAGCAGGTTAACAAGTTTTATGTCTGATGTTGTACACTAGCTGACCCCAGGGGAAAAAAAAAAGATTGCAGGAGGAATAGTGGGAGAGATGATAAAAGCTTGGGAAACTGGAGCAGAGAAGCAGCATATTGCTTGAAAAGAAAATATGTAGGGGTGGCTGTTAAAGGAGTGTTCAAGACCTTAGCCAGGCAATGGTGATTGTTTCCCTGAACTACACAGCAGATCCCATAGTGCAGATAGGGCCACAGTGCAAATCCATGGCAGATTGTCTCTGCTGGGGTTCTGAATCCCACATGCTCATTGTCACCCTGCTCCAAGCAGTCCTGGATGTATAAGATCTGTAAAGATACAGTTTGTCTGAGTGCTCTCACAAATAGGAAAGTGTCAAGGTTTGAAAAGCCCCACAAGTCGCAACTGCAGCTAAAAGGAGCAATTACAGGACAGCCTACTAGTACTTGAAGTTAAGCAGTGTGAATTTCCTCAGGTCCAGCACCTTTTTTGCACAGATTCATGCAGAAGGTTTACAGTGAACCATGTAATGATCATGTGTGACTTCAACCCTCCCCAGCCATGAGGGTTTCGTCTTAGAAATCCTGTTTGGTTTGGCTAGAGCAACCACCACCTAGGATCACAAACATGGTAGGTAATTTTTGTCATTTGAGAATGTGGTGTTGAATCAGCAACTTGATGTGACAGAGTTAAGAAAAGTTGATACAGTGTGTTTTAGACTTACCTCACAAGGACAATTTGTAGGCTAAGGGTCAAGAATGAAAATACACATATTGTACCGGTATGGTTCCTGGGCCAAGTCACACATGCTATATTTTTGGAAGTGTTCAGGTCACTGCCCTAAAATTGCATGTATTTTAAAAGGGGGCATCAGCTTGGTGACACGCTCCCACTCTCAGAAAGAGGCTCTTTGTTCTGCAGTTTCCCATCTAGGAAACAAAGACTGCACTTTCTCATCTCTCAGTATGTAAAGCTACTTTAGAAGGCACTCAAAAGCCAGTATGGTAGAAGCTGTGGGATTGCACAGGTTGTGTGGTATGTGAGATTTACCAAGCATAGTCCATACCTATTAACAGAGCTCAGAGCCCAGTTTAGACTAGACTAGACTAGAATAGACTAGACTAGAATAGAATAAAATAGAATAGAATAGAATTAACCAGGTTGGAAGAGACCTTTGAGATCATTGAGTCCAGCCTATCATCCAACACTATCTAATCAACTAAACCATGGCACCAAGCACCTCATCCAATCTCTTCCTAAACACCTCCAATGATAGTGACTCCACTGGGAAGCCCATTCCAATGGCCAATCACTCTTTCTATGAGGAACTTCTTCCTAACATCCAGCCTAAAATACAGAGAATACTAATGAACTAATTTGATCTTGTTTAACCAGCAAGTACTAGTTTTTGTTGTTCCAATGATATTATCCAATTACTGTGAAAGCCCTAGATGGTTTTTCACACAAGGTTAGCATTTCCAAATTACCCTAGAGAGTAATCACAGCCCCCCACATTATTGCAATCTCTTGATTACTCATTATTACTTCTTAATATATGAGGAACAAATATTTTACCAACAAAGCTAATACATGAGTTTAATGATACTTAATGATACATCTCTCTAGTTTGCCTTAGCCTAAATATTTTAATTCTTAGTTATCCAAAAATACTGTATTGAATGAAGCCATTTTTTTCATCTAGGTCAAAAACCTGTCTTCAACAGTGACAAATGTCAGGTAATCAATAGTGTTAATTCCAAATGAAGGGAACATTATCTTCTGGTAAGGCATGTCTCCATCCCAGCAGTAATTTTGTTTGGGCAGGAAAAATCTTTGCCAGGCTGGGAGCTCAAACTGTTCTGTCTGAAGCCACTGGAAATATTTTCAATTAATGAAAAGATGATTTTACTGAACCTTACAGAAGAAGAAAGGCAGTAATTTTTGGTTGTTGGCACCTAAAGTCTACCTAGCTTCAGCTTTAGACACCCAAGTGTCAATTCCAACCTTTCCCAACATTTCTTTTATATTTAGAAGTAAAATACAATAGCTAAGCAAACCCCATGTTGCCATCTCAGGTTTCAATGCCTTTAAACATTTGGTTACACAGTGCCTGCCTCTGATGAAATCTGATTTGTGCACTGATGTTTTTCACTTTGCCACAGCCAGGAAGCCTAAACCTCAGAATTTAACCTGGAACCTTTTAGAAAAGGGAATTTGGATTTATTTCACTGAAATTAAGATATAACCAGATACTGAGATCTGTTGGACTGCAAAACCAGATGAAGTTAGGGTGTGTTGAGAATGGTATTTTGAGCTCAGACATGTTTCTTAACATGAATTATTTATGAGGCTGGGCTATTAAGAAGATTCTGATGTAACTTTAAGGAAGAAACCACAGAAACCTTCAGTGCTTGCAAGTTGTTACAACCCCTCAGACGAGAGTTTTTCTTTTTTTGTGTGTGTGAAGTTTGAATTCAACAAGCTTTTTCAGATTCTGGTGGGTTTTAATGCTGCTTAAATGAAAGCTGATGCTTTTGGTAAGATGTCTCTCACAATGAGCTAAAATACACAGGATATGGAGCAAGAAATGAATAGGTTCTGTTTTTAGAATCATAGTATCAGTCAGAGTTGGAAGGGACCACAAGGATCATCTAGTGTGTCCTAAGAAGTATGAACTCTGGGAGGGGCTAAATTGGAAATCTACAGTGGAATCTAGCCCTAATGTACATGATTTTAGACACCCTAGTTTGCCATATGGCCTCCCTTTGGAGACTGGCAGACCTAACATCCTCTGCTGGCTACAGAGGGCACATAGGCGCTCAGTTCAGACTTAATTGTCAGGTAGATTAGACAGGCAGTTTTCTGGTTAATTTACAGCAGTAGACCTTGAAACTTTCCAGATAGTGACTTTATGATTTCCTGTTTATTTTTTGATCTGCAAGTAAAGCAAATTATATTGAAATACATATGGAAGAAAACATGCTCTGTCCAAAAGCAAGTTTCCTGTGTCAGAGGCAATGCCAGATGTACAAAAGAGCATTTGCAGAGTAATGTGTCAGTGGTATAAACCTTAAATCAAGATTTACATTCCTGACTTCATAGGTAGGAAACCTCATATCTGTGGTGACCAGGCTGTGAAAAATCCATTCTGAAGGAGGGGAAAAACCCCAAACATCATTGTATTGGGTTGTTGTTTAGTTTATGTATTGTTTGGGGGGTTTTGTTTGGTTTGTGGGGTTTTTTTGTGGGTTTTGTTTTGTTTTGTTGGTTTTTTGGGGTTGTTTTGTTTTAAGAAAAAGAAGGGAATAAAAGAACTGAACATGCATAAATGACTTCTTCTGCAAGGTCTTATACTGTCCTGTATATGAAAGAGCCTTGTGCTGAATGAGGTACCTCAGCCTCATGCATGTAAAATCTGTTTCCAGTCTTTCTCTAAGCAAACTGTCTGCTTGTGAAAAGTGGTTAATCAGCGGTGAAATTCCTCTTTAGAGGAAAGAGAGCAGATCTGCTGAACTAAACTCAGACCTGCTGAAATAATCACCTTGAACTGAAGGAGACTGTACTCTTAAAAACCTTCCCTACAGCTAAAGTAACAGCCCTTGAGTGAGGTGGAGGCTGGCAATCAAAGTGGAGACCAGGAGGGCCATCAATTGTGGGGCACTTGCATTACTGTTACTTGGCCTGTAACTTACTCCTGCAGCACGCAACAGGCGTACAATATTGCTCTGTGATAACACACTGTGTTGTGAGCTCCTTACACATGCTAGTATCAAGGCATACTATGGAAAGGTGCAATCAATGAGCGGATCATATTGCTAATTTGGAGACTGGCACTCTGGGGTGTATTTGTTTTTTTCATCAAACATCATTTCTGAATTGCTCCTAAGGGGAGTTTTCTTTGTTTTCTGTTTTATGTGTTTATCTCTAATAGCTTCATTAAAGGATTATTTCACCAGTGGAAGAAGTATTAGGTTTCTGTGTAAAGTATCAGGAATTAGCTTTTGTTTAAGTGGTGAGAGGGATACAGAAAGCATGGGTTGTGGAAGCTGCAGCGATTCCCTTGTGGTGTTGAAGAGGTGGTAACAACAGGAAAATGAAATAGTCCAGAAACAATGAGCAATGAACTGGGAGTTGCCTTCAGAACTGGATTGCAAACACTTGCTCATTTAATTCACTGCACTCACATTTCTGCATCCTTTACCTATGCAGAGAAACAAGTTATTAGTGTAAGCCTCCTGCAAAGTACCAAGAAGATCTCAAATATACCTTTCCACGTGTGCTAGTTGAATTCCCCTTCTGCAGGGAATGAAGTGGGGACAAAACATCCTCCTTTTCTCTCCTCCTGTTGTGAAGGGCCAAGCAGTCATTTGTGATACCAGTCAACAGTATGGGCATGAGATGTGAACGCAGGAGACTTCTTACCAAACTCAAAACCGACAAGAACCTGTCTGTGTATTTGTGTTTGGTTCTTTAGATGCTCCTCTATAAAAAACATGCAAAACTGTTGCAGAACCACCAGGATTCTTAGCTTAAATCAATATTCTCTCAGTTCTTGACATTTCATGAATACCCAAGTGAGGAGCTGAACTGTTTCAGTCACCTGTCTGGCACAGTCACATACTGCCTTGGCAGGAGTCACCCCATCTATACGGGCAGAAGACCTTGTCTTCTGAGGACTTTTTTTCTCATGAGTTGCCCTCAGGGAATCCCCACTGGCAGCTACTGCACAGAAGCCACCAGTGCACTTCATTTTTATTGCTACTGAGGGCAAATTCCCATGAAGGTTTGTGCCTGGCCAGGTGCCACTTGTTGACTCAACACCAGTGTTTCAGCAGATGGTCCTGTTGCTGTTGCTTTACAGCATGTGTGTGGACAGAGTACACATTTAGATCCTTTATGTCTTTCTATTCTTTTCCTTTTGATCATATAAATCACTATTTTTTCACTTGCTGAGATTTTCAACTTCTACCAGTAATTGCAGTGGTATAATGTGAAAATCCATGGCCAGATCTCTTTTATTTAAGCCCAGATTTATGGCCAGTTATCTGGTGCTTCTCTCAGTTCCTTTTTGGTACAAATCCCTTTGCTTAGACTTGTGCCAAAAGTTTGGTGTTTTGTTGTTCTGTTTTTTTTTTCTGGAAAGTATTTAAAGAAATGGTCCTGGCTGCCTCCTCCTGACAAAAGATATCTGAAAATAGAAGAATTCTCACTTTGCTGAAAGGTATCCAACTCTTTGTGAGGACTCCTTTTGATTTTCATGAACACTGAAAGGATAATCTTCGACTTCATTCATATCCAGTCACTGCTATTGTCTAAACCCTGTATGAGATACTCACTTGCTTGGTGAGCTCCAGAAGTGAGGAAAACCATTTGAGGAACATGCTTACTCATCAACTTACTTCTTTTGATTGCAAGATAATGTTTCTAAAACACTGGAGTATATATATTTGTTTGTTTGTTTGAAGTTTTTGTTTTCCTCTTCTCCTTTTTTATTTTTTCTTTTTTGGAAAGAAAAAAAAATTATCTTTTTTTACTTTTTTTCCCTTTTCTATTTTTGCTACAGAAGAAAAATACTTGAGGGGGACACACAGGAATTTTGACTTCATATAGGAAGATATTTCATTACAAATCAAATTTTAATTTGGCCTCAGCCTGCACAGAAACTTTGACCAAATTCCCATAGGAAATGTTTGGATCAGGTTTTGAAATTCCCCCTAAGAATATAGCTTCTACACATCAATACTCAGGTTTCAAGAAACATCACTTTGCCTACCTCATTTCATAGCAGAAAGCTGTATGCAGACACCTGGAAAATATTACTTCCAAAACACACAGAACTAGAAAGTCTTATCATTCTGTACTCAGAGAACTTCTTTTTGCCTTAAGCAGATAACAGATTATGTTCCCATTACTATGAAGTTGTATTTGAGTGATGAGCAAACCTAATTATTTCAAAATAAACCAGCACAATAAAAGGAGAGATTTGAGTAGAAGCTAATCAGAGAGCTGAAAACCTAACAAAACCTTTCTGGAAGCCTATCTCCTGCAATGTTTCTCTCTTTTATTCCTGCTGTAGACCACTGCCTGCTATCTTCTCTTACCATCTTTTTCAAATTGTGGATGGTGTAGAGCTGGGACATGTCTTTGAAGTTTACAGGTTGCCATAAGCATCAGTAGTTCTATATAAACATGGTGAAATGGTTGTGCTTTCTTTGTGCCTTCACAGTTGTGACTATGGTACATGCCGGCTATCTGCGTGTACCCTTGACTTTTGAAGCAGAGTGTTTAACAAACAGCAACAACAGAGGAAAATAATCCCTATTCACTCAACCCTTAGGGCTCACTTTGCCAGCTGAACAAGTCCAGTTCCATCCAGTAGAGATATTTGTACACCCATACCATACAATAAAAAATTATCCTCATAAATTTTATTTTGTGCCTATATATGGTAGCCATTCCTTTGAGTGAAAATATGAAATGGGCAATTTCAGATCATGAACAAAAAGGGCAGTGGTGCTAAATACATTAAACTACAAAGTCTGGGAATGTGGCCTAATAAATGAATAATAAACCAGCCAGATAAGAACAGCTTTTTCTCAGAGCTCTGCAACTCGCAAAATTTAATCTTTGTAAGGGAGGGAAGTGTTTCAAATGCTGCCTAATATTTTTCTGAAGCTTAAGTCCTCTGCAACGAATGTAGTAACCATACTGAAATGATTAGAATGATTGTACCATGAAATGGCTTGGATTTGCTCATCTGGCTTCAAGTTCATAGGAATGACCAACAAACTGACTTATGTTCTTAACAGTGTAGACCCAGAAGGGTTTGAGCAGATGTTGCAGGCTTACTCCAGGCAAATACATGAAGTTTTGTGGTTTCTCCTAAGTGTTTGCTAATATCTACCACATTGCAAAGTCAAATGTCCTTTCTCAACAGAGCTGACTATTCATAATACAATACAGATGATTTAATCTGTGGTTAGGACTTTCCATTTCTACTAGAGCTGTGTAAAGTCTGAACTGCTCAAACCTATATCATATTGAGATACAAAACACGAAAAAGCCAAAAATCCCAATGAGTTCCAAATGCTAATGGTTCAAACTTCTGCATCTGGATTATGTTGTGATGCTCTCTATGACCCTGTGCACGTCCATGTGCTACTATTACATTGCTCCTTCAAGTCCGTAACTGAATGAAGCGGGAGTTTTTTTAAGCAATTAGAGTTGAGTATAGGTTCAGAATTAGAGGCACCAGCATCTCAGCACCAGGAACTCAGCTCTATTTGATCCTGCCACTTGCATCAAAATGTTTGTCCACACTCCTCTCTTGCTTGTGACTCGCTTGCACGAAAAATAAATGCTATCTGTTCATGTTGCCCATGTGATTTGAAATTCACTACCAGGTAAAGAAGTTTCAATTCTCTGACATTTCTTTCAAAGCTAATCTATATTCTCCTAGAAGCCCTGCCCACACTGAAGTGCTGAAGAGACTTACATTGCTTGGCTTTGCGGTGTTGGTTTGGTGGTGGGATGTTTTTTATCCCAGAAAAAGCGTTTATTCCAAAAATGTGAGATTTCTGAAGGACTCAAATAAATCCCTTCTGAGTTCAGTAAATTATTTTGGCCAAAAGCATTTGGTGATAAAAGATTTAGGAGACTCTAAACAATTTGTTTTGACATCTTTAAACAAAGACATTTAAATGATTTTACTTGAAAAACTGTTTTCATTAATAAATGAAGACAGAAGCCTGAGGTATTTGAGACCCATAAACAATTCACTTTGTGTCAGGAGAAATACCTCTGCTGACAAAAATATGCATTCTGAGATTGTGTTGGTTTTAGCAAAGCAAACAATATGTTTTGGATGACTGGAGATTGGTTTTTTTTCTCATTTTGAACAGAAAAAAAAAAAAACACTTAAAAAAAAAAAAAAAAGGGTATTTCATACATAACACTGCTCCTGCGTAACTCCCTGAACAAGGCAGAACAAACTCAAGTTTAGATCTTGGTTGAAAATCTGGCCCCTTTGAAATCAAAAGCAGAATTCCCATTAGTTTCATTGGGGTCAGGCTTTCACCTTCTTATTTAACTTACAGCCTAGATTTCCTTCATTATACTCTGCAGAAATGAAGGAGGCTTCTTTCTGGTCAAACGACTTCTAGTGAATCTGTCCCAGGAGAAACAGGAGAGGTGCACTTCTCCTTTCTGTCCTAAAAAAAAAAAAAAACACAGGAAAAATCACATTTCTCCCACTTTTTATAATGTGTATGGGCATTTTCAAATGTATCATAATATCTTTGTCTATAGTAAAGCCTGATTTAGATGATAATGATTTTTGACAAGTACTTCCCTTCTGTCTGGATTTTGAAAGGGAAACTCAGAGCATAGAATGGCCTTGTTCTGGTCATGGAGTGGATTGAAAGCAGCAGAAGCTGATAGCAAACAGCTTTTCTCAAAATGTGACTCCAGTCTTCTTTCCCTTGGATTTCTAATCTACCTTTTGCTGTGAGGTGGAAACACTACTTAAAAAGACAGAATAAAAATCAAAATCAGAAATCTCCCTTAAATACTAATGCATTGTCCAAATTTATTTATTTATTTTTTTTCATATAATAAGCTGTACTTTCTCCTTGATATCCATACAGCAAGGAGAGAAAAATCCTATTTTAAGAAGAGTCTTCACAGTTCTCTGTTTAGAGCATGGAGCAAAACAGAAGACTCCAAAAGGGGAAGTCTGTACCCTGGAGGGTGAGAGCAGCTATTTCCCTTTCCAGGGAAGCCCAGCATTATACATCCCCACTTCCTTCTGTTTATTGAATCAATGGGAAGTCATAAGAAATATGCACTTTTCACCCATATGTGACAACAAAGCAGTATTAATTGGGTCACAGCTTTATTTATATGCTGCTGCAAGACCTTGGCCTTTGGCTTTTGAAAATTCAGCTATTTTTATGACAAGAGTTGGAGATGCAATGACTTTCCTAGGGCAAACAAGTCATCATGTTCGAAGCACGAGCCCTGTGAGGAGAGTCTGAGAGAGCTGGGGTTACTTAGCCTGGAGAGGAGGAGGCTCAGAGGAGACCTTATTGCTCTCTACAACTACCTGAAGGGAGGTTGCAGCCAGGTGGGGTTTGGTCTCTTCTCCCAGGCAACCAGCACCAGAACAAGAGGACACAGTCTCCAGCTGCACCAGGGGAAGTTTAGGCTGGATGTTAGGAAGAAGTTCTTCATAGAAAGAGTGATTGGCCATTGGAATGGGCTGCCCAGGGAGGTGGTGGAGTCACTATCACTGGAGATGTTTAGGAAGAGACTGGATGAGGCCCTTGGTGCCATGGTTTAGTTGATAAGATAGTGTTGGATGGTAGGTTGGACTTGATCTCGAAGGTCTTTTCCTACCTGGTTAATTCTATTCTATTCTAACTCAACCCATGTATTAGCAAGCCATGGCAGCTGAGCACGTGCTGTTTGTTACTGGAACTTGACTGCTGTCTGAGTCTTTGCATGCCTAAAAATAAATGTTAGTGTTGTGTTTTGTTCCTTCCTACATTACAATATATTCTGTGAGACAGATAGACAACATGTATTGTGAGAAAATGAAACACTTCCGATTCAACTGTTTAAGGAAAGGACATCTCCAGTGCAGCAGGTACATTTGAAAGAGTCACCTCAGTCTTTTGTAACCAGTGGAGAGGTTGTGTAATCAATGAGGGCAGAGGAGGTTTCATCTCATCCTAATCTAAACACCTGCAAATAGCAAGGCATCTCATTCTACTCCACAGTGACAATGTTAATGAGATCTTTATTGATCATCATGAAAGCTGAGACTCCTTGCATTCATCTGGATGCTTACATCTGCCTACCCTCCATGCTTGGGGAGGATTTCTTTACTTTCACTTTGTCTGCTGCTGTTCTCCAAGGTAAAACTTACATTAGGCCTAGGCATTTGTTTTGTTTTGAACATTTTATCCATATAATTATGGATTTCACCAAACTTCTGGTGCTGTAAAGTTTTCAGGTAGTGCTTGTACTGAATTTGGTTTTCATTTACTCATAGTAATACGTGTTTATGTTTTTAAGTAAAATCTCTTGCTGCTTGTGACTGGAGAATCCCCAGGGAGGCAAAGCTGATAACAGCTCTCACCTTAAAGTAAATTAGGAACATGAGTTTCTAACACATTGTTAAAAAAAACAAGGAAGCAAATAAAAAAACAACTGTGAAGAGGAAGTGAAATTCTAACTTCACACTGAATGACAAAGAGCATGAATATATTGATGAAAACACAAGGATTGTGATCGGGCATGGTGCTGTAAGTGCTAAGAGGGCACAGGACATCCTGCAGTGAGACAGAAAACACTTGCAGGACTGAGCAGAATATTTCTGTAATATGACATAGTAAAGAAACAATTTTAGTTTTGCTATAAGTCACAAACTTAAAAGTATATGTATATATCTCTTCTACCACACACTCCCTCCTGTTGGCCAGCCTATCCCTTCCTGTTTTCTATTGCAGCGGTGGCCAGGCTTCTCCTTTACTCTGGCAGCTGCAGTCCCACCCTCGTCTCGACACTGAGCACACACAGTGATTACATATGTCTATTGCAAATGATAATTTTCCCTCCTGCCTCCCAGCTACAAATTCCCATCACAGTATACCCTTTTTAAATCTTTACTTTATTGAGTTTCATCAGCATCAGGCCATTGTTAATACATCTGTTTGAAATAAAAAACAATTTCCCTATGTCTGCCACCTCCTCTCCACTACAGAGTCTCACCCGATCCCAGGTTCCAGTGGTGATTAACCAGCACACATGTGTTTCAAATAAAAGCTATCTTCTCTTCACACACACCCCCTCCCTTTCCCAGCTGTAGGCTTCTCTACTGGGTTATTCTCGTTTGTAACTCTTCTGCCTTGTTTTCAGCCCTCTCTCACGCTGCAAACATCTCATCAGTGTCTTCCTTCTTCTTAACGTTTGTTTGTGGATGTGGTCATCATCTTTCTTTCAAAGAAGAAACTCTAAAAAAGATAAAGTCACGGTCTTAATTTTGGATGGGGTCACAAATGTCTGCAGAGTTGGAGAAATCTGATGCCTGTTCCAGAGGAGTAATAGCGAGCTTGGGAACAGCACCTGGGACCAGCTTCTCAACTGGTATAAACTGGAGGTGGAAATCAAGATCTTTGGGCTGATGGACATGTGGCCTTGTGTTGAATTGTTGTTCTCCCTTTTTCAAAGATTGTACTCATTTTGGGCAATCATCCCTTAACTGCAGTTTATATATAGGACTTACGGTGGGTCAGCAGGGGGTTTCAGACCTACAGGCTTATCCTTTCTTCTATGCCTATTATTCAATGGCCAGAGATACTCTTACATTTGTGGAAAATTAGGGGATGGGCCCATCCTTGCTCCCATCTGCACACCAGATGGCTTGTGCATGTCCCTGGTTTAACCCAGTAGGGTTCTGGGTAATTACCCTGGCTGCTCGTGCCTGTTACTGCAATTATTCACACCCAAACTATGTTTTGGTCTACTCTGCAAAGCTCTCAACACTCAGCTACTTTCCCTTCCTTTGGCTGTGCTGCTATGAGCATAACCAGAACATGACAGCAAAGACAGTCCTTAGACTTCCCCATGTTTAAATTCTATCCCATAGTTGGTATTGCCAGTCCCAGCTACTTAAAAATTATGAGCTGTCCTCCAAAGTGTTACCAACACAAAAGAACTAATTAGTGGCAGTGATGCTTGTTTGTTTGACTTCTTGCCTCTTGAGTCAAGATTTCCAGCTTCGCCCATGACTGCAGTGCTGAAGAATATTCTCTTGTTTTGGGAAGCTGGTGCTTTAAGAAGGAAGCACAACCATGGTCATGAATCTCACTAAATACTTAGAAGAATTGAGAATGTGTTGCAAGACTGAAGTCCAAAGGAAAATGAGTATATGTAATCGTATGTACCAGATAACATTCCACCCAAGGTAAAAGTTGAAGGCAATTGGTGTCACTTGCAATGTATCACTTCCTAAATGACAGCAAAAACAGTGAATAAAACCATTGCAAGATTGGTGCTATTTTCTTTCTAAAACATAATTTTGAATTAAAAAGTCTACAGTACTGATAACAGTTTCCCACTTCAATCCTGCAGGTCCCCCAGTGCTGCTTACCTTCCTTTTCCAAAGGTAGCCAGCATTTTCCACAGGACACAATTCATAATATTTTATGTAGAACAGCTGTTCTTAGAGAATAAATCAGCTGTCCAGATCCTACTTTTGTCCATATGGAAAACACACAGATTTAACAACTGACTCTCAGGAGAACAGAGTTACACCAACAGTTTGTACCTTCACAAATAACTTTTGCAGTACCCAGGACTAGACCAGAAAAATTGACTGGGCATTACTACATCACTCCTCTGGGCTTCACAGGACCTTTTAGCTTCTATCAAAATGTTGTTATTCATAAGGGGAAATAAATACCTGTCATCTCTTATTTCTAGGGTTATGATTTTCTCTCTCACACAACTTTGTGCTGTCAAGTTGCCATCAATTCTCTTGTTCTCCAAAATGAGATTAAAATAATTACCAGCAAAACTGTCAAACCCCTAACATTTCTGAAATAGCTTCTTAATATTGCTCAGGCTTCCAGAATACACCCAGGCTATGGTTTATTGTCTTGAATTCAGAAATAGCAGATTACTCTCAGACTCATTTCATAAAACCCACCAACCCTCTAGCATCCAAACCAGTGCACTCCCTAAATCCTGACTGTAGCAGCACAGGTGGGAAAATATTGCCATGTCACACTGTGCAGAGCAGCGCAAAGGTCTTGTTGGGCTTTGCAATTTGCCTGTACCTAGATGTTGTTCCTTACCCTGTATTCAGTCTTGCTTTGTGGGGGCATGGAGAGGATCGTGTTAAGGATTGTCCTTGTTGATCCATTTGTAGAGCATCTGTCATCACATGATCCAGATCTGTAGCTGAGGGGCAACTCCATTGTGTGGCTGAACAGAAATTGGGTTAGAAATCAATGAAATTGTCCCTTTGAGCTCCTTTTTTATTATTATTTTTGGTGCAATAAACTCTCCTCAAATGATTATGGGCTATGTTCTTTTTTGACATGAGTTCAAGTGGGGCAGGCTGAGGGGAGCAGTGACACTGAGACAAAGCCCCAGGACTGCTCAGCACCAGGAATAAGAGGCACTTCCTCTGTGATCCCAGCTACTATCAGCTACTTAGAGCTCAGTGAAAAGTTATTTTTTTGTTGTGAACACTGGATTCATTTTCACTGATGTCATAGAAGGTGACCTTCAAAGTGTCCCAAAGAACTCCCAGCTGCAGAAACAGAAACCTCACTTTTGTCCACCCTTGGCCCATCTACTGCCCTGTGCTATGAACACCTTATCTCTGCTTTGCCAGCATTTCCAACAAATGCAAAGCAATGGGAAAAGAGGAAATGGCCTCAAGTTGTGCCAGGAGAGGTTTAGGTTGGACATTAGGAGAAATTTCTTCACTGAAAGGGTCGCCAAGCACTGGAAAAGACTGCCCAGGAAAGTGGCTGAACCACAGCCCTTGAAAGCATTTAAAAGCCACATAGATGTGGTGTTTAGGGATGTAGTTTAGCAGTGGACTTGGTAGTGGCAGGTTAATGGTTGGACTTGATCATGTCAAAGGTCTTTTCTAGCCTAAACAAGTCTATGATTCTAGAAAAGATTTTTTTTTTTACCCCTATAATGCATCCTAAAATAATTTTTAAGCCATGCTCAATATTAAGGAAAAAAGAAAAAAAGCCAAACCACAAGTCCTGAGCTCCTGCCTTGTTACTACTTCAGGCACCTCAGAATATGTGCTAATTGCTCTCATATTAGTTCTGCAGCTGAAGGGATGAATTTTGTAGTCCTTGCTCAGGAATAACAGCCATTAAGTGCACATGGGCCCAACAGCCTTCCAAAACACATTTAGAAATGCTGAAGAACAGACTCTTGCAGAGCAATTATTTCTATCTACGGAGTACCCTGGAAATACAAAATGTTTTTCTTTATGTGAGGCTATGATTTATGTAAAATTGAGGAACTGACCGATGTAAAAACAGGATGCACACCCTATTAAAAGTGAAGGCTGTAGAAAGCAGAAAGCAGCCATGTGGTGCAGTGGGGAGGAGGGACACACCATTACAATCAAGGAACAAAACCACAACCCATTCATATCTACTTGCCATAACAGGGGTAGTTTTTCTTTCCAGTGGAGGCTAGAAATAACAGTGTTCAAAACTACTGTTCAAACCAGCATGAACATTTACAGAGCTGAGTGAAATGTCTCCACCGACAAGAAGGACTCATTCATGTGTTTAAGCTATCTGTGAGTTGCTGATAGTGATGCTGTGTTGAAGGCAGAGGTGGAGCAGATGTGCTTTCTAAACAAAAATATTTTAATTTATATTTTCCTGAGGTTCCTTCTCTCAAGTTATCTCACATTTGGGTTGCAATTTTCTGTCCTTCCTTTGGTGTACTGGCTATTTGGAAGGACAGTATTCCAGGTAAGAGACTGATAGGAGACAAGATGCCCAGCAGTCAGGTTTGATATTGAAGTTGGCTGATGGGTAATAGGATAATAGTAACGGGCAATAGATGGATAATACTAATAAATAGGATAATAGCAATGGGTAATAGATGGGTAATACTAGTAAATAGGATAATAGTGATGGGTAATACTAGCAAATAGGAGCTCAGATCATAAATAATACTGAATTCTGGGCACATTGTTCTTCATCTGCTGCATTTTGCAATGCGGAGTGAATGCTCTGTCTTTACAGAGGCAGCTGAAAGGCAGAGGTCCTGAGTGGCCCGCTGACTGGGCCTCTGCTCCAAATGCACCTGGGTGCCATGAAGAGACCAGTACCAGCTAATACAGCTTGTGGTTTGTTTTTTCCCCACCCTGTTTTCTGCAGCTAATCTGCATCTTAAATATTTTGCCTAGGAGCTACAAGAGAGCTTTGGCATCAGGCATGTGTTGGCTTCAGTTTTTTGAGAATGTAACCATTCCTTTTGCTAAAAAGGGATATGAATTATTCTTTATATGCACACTTCCCTATCTCAAATAAAAAATTGGGAAAGCTGACAGATCTGGAGTTGTGTTCCTCCTTTTGCACACAATGAATCCATTCAAGTCAAATGTAGAGGTCACTTCTCAAACAGAATTTGACTGTCTCAGGCAGTTTGGTTTCTCCCCTGGCTATCTCTCAGAGTCACTCTGCTGCCAGATCCTGGGGAGAAGCCTCTCCTGGGGAACACAGAGCACTGCTCTCTTGGGTGGGGTTGTGCCAGATGCTGCCTGGATTATTAAGTCTGCGTTGTATTTCTTTTAAAGAAAAATCTTAATTTGTGCTGCCTAGCACAGCTTTTTGTGATAATGGGGGATTAGATGGGACCCACAAGGGGACCTTAATGCCTATGTTCTTGTGTAGAGGAATATCTTACGCTCCTGGTTATACTTGAGCAGACAGAGATCGCAAAACCAGCTCATGTTGTTTGGAGCTATTTGTGCTTTTTGTGACTTCTTCCAAAACTATTGCATGTTACTCAGTACATCAGGCTTAGCAGGGTGAACTCACTGTGCTTCTTGACAAAACAGATAAGGTATGAACACTGAGCTTTTGGAGCAACATTTATTAGCTCTGCAGATACATTTCAGAAATTTAGGTCCTGAGTTTCAAAACTGTGGCTCTGAACTTTCAGAAACAATCATGAGGTTAAAGAAACAAGTGTATCCATATATGTTCAGTACCCAAAGAGGAAAGAACCCACATGGAATACAAGTATAGTGAATTTACTATAATTTCACTCTAATTTCCTAACCAGCTGGTGGACTTTTATATCATCCTTGGGATTTTTCAAGAAATATCTTGCTTTTCAATGAGTCATTTGCAAAGAGAAAGTTAGATATTTTTTCCATCTCTCTTATCCTATTGTGTTGAAGTTTGAGGAATAAGCAAAAAGAAGAAGAAAAGCCAGCAAGTTATTAATCTATCTGTTAGATATTGCCAGCAAATGGAGAGTGTCATAGTGTTTTCTAATTTGGTCACCAGCACTTTCTCTTTGGAGAAAGCAGAAGTGGAGAGGAAACCTCTCTGAACCTTGTCCACCTCCCAGGGCTTCTCCAGACTCTGGAGGAGTACCTGAAGGGTTCTGTTGCACTTCTGCCAAGCTGCTGAAGTGCAAAGGTTGCTCTTCTGTCCCTGGAGACTCATTTGTTTCCATCATATATACAGATGAGGCAGAGGAGCCTTTCAGCTTCAGGCAAGCAGAGGAAGGCCTGTGGAAAAGAAATGTCAGAAGAAAGTAAAAAGCCAGAGGGCCTCTTCAGAACAGGCTGCACTCATCCAGAAGCACAGAGACAGGCAGCCTGCATTATCAAAGTGTGTCTGGTTGTATGTCTGGCAGCATGTTTATATGGGCCATGATCCTGGCTGTGCTGTCTGTGCATCCTAAGTATGAACATGGGGAGGTGACTGCTACCACCAGAAAGATGTTTCATGGCAAGAAAAGTGGCAGATACTTAGGTCCTTCTCTTTCTCCTGAATACAAGAACCAAAAGACATTCTGGGCTACCTTAGTGCTTTTTAACAGCTATTTTTCTGGTTACAAGCTTTACAGAGTAAGTATGACAATTTGTTTTGTTTTCTTGTTCTGCAGAAAATACAGAAAGATTTGTATTCCAAGCCTAAGACTTACAGACCTTCTTCAGAATATTGCTTTATAGAATCATTTAGCTTGACAAAGACCCTTAAAGTCATGAAGTCCAACCATCAACTTCATGCTACCAAGTTTACTGTTAGACCATGTCCCTGAGCACCATGTCTACACATCTTTTAAAAACCTCCAGAGATGATGGTTCAACCACTTCCCTTGGCAGCCTCTTTCAATGCTTGACAAGCCATTTGGTGAAGAAATTTTTCCTAACATCCAATCTAATCCTCCCATGGTACAACTGGAGGCCATTTCTTCTTGTTCTATCACTTGTTACTTGGGAAAAGAGATCAATGCCTTGCTACAACCTCCTTTCAGGTAGCTGGAGATGGCAACAAGGTCTCCTCTCAGCCTCCTCTTCTCCAGGCTAAATAACCTCAGTTTCCTCAACCAGTCCTCATAAGACTTCATCACCATCATTGCTCTTCTTTGGACATGCTCCAGCACTTCTGTATCTAGTAGTGAGGGGCCCCAAACTGAACACAGTATCCAAGGTGTGTCTTCAGCAGTACCAAGTAAAGAGGGGCAATCACTTTCCTAGACCTGCACTGGGTTTTGCCTGAAATCATGTAACTGCTCTTTTTCCATTGATCTGCCTTTGAAGTCTGGAGCTGGAGTTGACATTTTATGAAACTCAAGATTTTTTTCCTGATCCCTGACTGCAAGCCCTGAATTACATCTGTAATGTCCTTAACAGAAAGGACTATTTTCCAATCAGGACATGCAAGATATGTCAATAAGCTTAATGTGAGCTGCCAGCACAGGACCAGATAGGACTGCAGAAGTAAAAAGGTGGACAAAAATATGTGTGGCACCCAGGATGCTTGCACTCACATATCACCATAAAAAAAATACAGAGCTGTGAAGGCCATGTGCCAGTTCCTCAATCCATGGAAAAAAAACCCCACTGGATCAAATAACAAAAAATATCTTTTATTTCCTTATTTATCAAGTTTTACACCAACATTTCTGGCTGCTTAAAGGAAAACCCTGCTGATTATTTCTTCAAGAGAAGGTCAATGGCTTTTTTGTGCACTTTAAATTTCTTATCATTTAAATCTAGACAAATGTCTGCTTGCAATTCTAAGTTGTGGCTAGTAAAAGGCTATGGATCTGTTTGTAACTATTAAAAACACCCCTATTAGTTTCCCACTCAGAAAATAGAAAGGAAAATACCTTATTCTTCTTTTCAGTAAGCCACATCCCTTCACTAAAACTGCTGACAAGTTGTTTGAGATGATTCTGAAATCAGAGTAGTAGTTTGCTGTTTTTAAAAGGCCTCTTGTAAAACTAGAAAATTACTTAAACACTCTCCAAACCTAGGTTATTCTCTGTCCATGTTAAACAATGGATTAGTTATAATTTCTTCTTTTTTCTTATAGATAAATAGTTTGCTTCTTCACACCAATGCACCTGTTTTATTGAATGTTTAATAAATTAGATCATAATAAATGTGGAAGGGAGATGGAGGGCTGGGGAGGAGCCAGTTTCTTCCTTTATAATGAGTGTTATGATCTGGGATACACCTGCGAGCCAGCTCGGGGCAGATACCCTGGCTTTAGCCCTTCCCAGATTAAGCCCCTGTCTGACTCGAAGCTACTAATGGCCTGCAGACCACAGTTGGCCTAGGATTATGTCCCAGCGAAACCAGACCACAGGAACTGCTTTTTAAAACAGGTATCCACCCTCTTGGAGAGGTTCGTGCCTCTTGCAAGCTCGCCTTTCAGCATAGCTTCACCGTGAGAAAACCGCGAGCGCTCCACTGAAGGCGCCGGGACAGCTAAAAGGGAGCTTCCCAAAGCACTCGGTGGGGCAGCTCAAATCCCCTCGCTGCCCGGCAGCGCTCCGAGCGAATTGCTTCGGCTCTTTTCCTCAACGCACGCCGCCCTCACCTGGCGCAGCCCGGTGCCCGGCGCCTTGCGGGGCAGGGGTCGCGGGGCCGCCCGCAGAGCCACAGCGGGGCGCGGTTGCGCGCGGAACGGCGGCTCGGCACGGCCCGCGCCCGCCCCCTCCCAGGAGGACGCCTGTGAGCTCTTTTTTGTTTGATTGCTATGGAAACGGACCAAAGCAAAGGGTAAATACATGGACAATAGCAAAAGACAATTTTGATTTTCATCCTCGCTTAAATGTCACACGTTCGTTAACGCGCCGCTGCCGTAACCGGAGCCTGCATCTGCAGCGCGATGTGGCGAGCCGGCCTCCGGAGCCTGCGGAATACAAGTCTCTCATTATTGCCAAGTGGGATCAGAGCACGTAGGTCTGTTTAGACACTGCGATGCATTGTAAGAGGCCTCTCTTCAGGGATAGGCATAAAAGCCTCCTTTTTCCAGCCTTATTGAAAAAGAGCAGCTGTATTCTTCTAACGTGGGCAACGCCGAAGACTGCCTGTCTCTGCCACACAGAGACTCTCTGGGTCAGGCGTGAAAGAGCAAACTTCATTTTGGAGTCTGAACAGGATTTCCCAGTGCAGGCTTATGTTTTTGTGAGAGCTGCGCTCACTTCTGTCCACATAGCACAGGAAAACTGGTGGGGAAGGTTTCTGAGTCTGTGTATTGCTTGCTGGCGCTGAAGGTGTCTGACAAGTACTTTGGCAGCTCTAAGCCAGCCTCATAAGACAGAGCAGTCTCATAGATTATGGCATTTCAGGCTATTAATTACCTGTAAATGGCTGCTCCAAATACCTGGGGCATTAAATTAAGACCATAGTCATTGCTTGTTAAATAGGAGAGCTAGGTCACCTTCAAGTGCCAGCCCTCCATAATTTTGTAGCTGTGGACTAGCCTAGTTTTCCCTCTTCAAAGCCCTCACAAAGTGCTTAATTGGTGATACAAATAAATAGGCCTGAAACGATTATTTTATAGGTACATGAGCAGTGTCTCATCAATTGCTGAGTGTTACAGATGGTAACAGGGTGCTCTAAACTGTTTACCAGCTGGTTCTTGGAAAAGAGACTTCCTGGATGACTTTCCTGTTGAGATATGCTGCCCCTCCTTGCAAATCCCTTGGAGGTTCCTGCTTCCCAGCAAGAGCAAGCTCCCCATTCACACACGGGATGGTTCCTAGAATTGCCACCGGAGCTGCTGGAAGGTCTCTGGCTAGGCAAGTGGAAGATATTGATTGCTCTGAGCAATTTCCTGGGACAAGCCTGCTCATGACACATGCAGCATCTAGAAGTGTGAGCCACACTGCCAGTGACAGAGCGAGCCCCAGAAACACGTGGACTGCTTTGCTGCATCTGGAGCTGGGGGTAACCTTTCTTGAAAGAAGAGATTGGCTTTGAGTCAGGCTGGGAGTCAGCATGCTGTTGTATTTCTGTTTATTGTATTAATTGCAACAATCTCTTCTTGGCACTGCTCTACTTGGAAACCTGTGTGTGAAGTTTTTAAAGCCCAGAGACAAAAATCTTTTCATATGAAGGCTGAATCTTCTGGTTGGATTTGGGAAGGGGGAGAAATAGAGTAGGAGCCAGCAGGGCTACTTTCAGCACAGTCAGAAAATCCAGAGCTGCCGCTGATGCTTTCCAGTATTACAGTACTATGTTTCTGTGTTTCACAGAGAGTCTTGCTGCTTATTAAATATTGCACATACATCTCAAGATAAAAATTTTAGGAGATCACCCAGGAGGTTTGTTTGCAATGAAGAATGGAATAGAATGGAATAGAATGGAATAGAATAGAATAGACCAGGTTGGAAGAGACCTTCAAGATCATTGTGTCCAACCTATTATGTAGCCCACCTAATCAACTAAACTATGCAACCAAGCACCCTATCAAGTCTCCTCCTAAACACCTCCAATGATGGTGACTCCACCACCTGCCCAGGCAGCCCATTCCAATGGGCAATCACTCTCTCTGTGTAGAATTTCTTCCTAACCTCCAGCCAGCTCCCCTGGCACAGTGTAAGTAAGAACAGCTGCTTATTTTAATGCATTAATATAGAACCAGAAATCTTTATTGCAGCCTGCTGTATGGGGGGTTTGTGTGTTTTGTTTTGGTTGTGTTTCTGTTTTGTTGTTGTTCTTTTTGAGGGTTGTTTTGGTTTGTTTTCCATAAAATATGACAGTATTTGCTATGAATTTGAAAAATAAAATGAAATCACATCATCTAGCATTGCTTTCCTGGTTATACACAAAACACCACATGAAGCACAGCTGTTTCAAAGCACTTTAATCCACTTTTGATTCAGATGCTCACATCTTAACTGCAGATACTGAATGAATGAAATAGAATGAACAGAATGAAATTTAGCAGGGGCAGATGGATGTGCCTTTAGTCCTCAGGGAATCTCCATCTATTTGTGTATGTACCATGACTGCAGGCTCTTTACATATTTATTTAGATCTCTCATGAAATATCCCTCACTCTTTCTCTCTCTCTCGGTCAAACAAATCTCTGCTTTTAGAGCATAAAGATGTACATCTGTAGCTTAAACCTTGATTTCCTGGGAAAAGAAACTGTGTATACACCTCAGACAGATTTTGGAAAATAACAGAAATCTTTCAGATTAGGAACTAATTGAGCAAAATCCCTTGCTAACATAAACTGGGCTCTCTGGAAGTCAGCAGAACAGGGTCCTCCTGCAGTCAAGGGTCTATGCAGTGCTCCCAAGACCTCTGAAAACTCATTTAAGCAAATGGAAAAAAGTCTTCCCTGAAAGTGATGCTCACCCTCCAGCTCCTTACCTTTTTCAGGGACTCTGGCAGCATTAAAAACTCAAATTAGTGGAAGCAGAACACACATATCTATATGGACTTTATCAGACCCCCTATGTCTAGGGCATCAGTCATAGAATCAATAAGGTTGGAAAAGACCTCAAAGATCATCAAGTTCAACCCGTCCCCCAACATCTCATGACTACTAAACCATGGCACCAAGTGCCACGTCCAATCAGCTCCTGAACACCTCCAGAGATGGTGACTCCACCACCTCCCTGGGCAGCCCATTCCAATGGCTAACAACTCTCTCTGTGAAGAACTTTCTCCTCACCTCAAGCCTAAACTTCCCCTGGTGCAGCTTGAGACTGTGTCCTCTTGTTCTGACGCTGGTTGCCTGGGAGAAGAGACCAACTCCCTCCTGGCTACAACCACCTTTAGCCACCCCTTCCCATTCTGCTTGCCTCTAAGACAGCAAGATCAGATTTGATCAATAAGAAGGCATATCCCTTGGTTTTATTTAGTTTAGGTTTTTGGGAGACATTTGACTATCATGAACATACTCACTCAGCAGTATTTCTCTTAGCCTGGTCACTGCCATGTCAACCTCACCTTGTCTCACTTGCACAGCCATTCTTGTAGTGTCTTTAATCTTCCATTTATTTCCTTTGTAACATCCTTAATTCCTCTAATGTCTCCTGAAGGGATCACTTGAATGATTACTCAATATAGGCATGTTGATCTACTAGTTCTCTATTCCATATTTCTAGGTATTTTTTTCTCCCCCAAATGATCACATTCCAATGAATTACCATGCCTCTTCAGCATGATGTGCTGCGTCTGTCTGAAGTGTGCTCTCTGTGCCTTTAAGAATGCAGGGCTTCAAGGACACTCTTTCTGCTAGTACCTGCTTTCCTCTTCCCTGGCTCTTGCAAAGCAGTTGGGTTTGGAAAGAGCTTTTTATTTCCAATGTATTCATTTTTGTTTGCATCGGACAGGTATTTTGGATTGTTCTGCCACAGCAAGTTAAAACGGAATAGTTCCTCCAGCAGTCTGTCAGTTTGTTTCCAAAAGTTTGGCTCTGTCTGTACAAAGTAATTATTTTTGCTGGCATCTGTCTACCTTTGCTAGTTTTCAGATGGACTTGATGTCTCTCTCTCTCAGCATGAGGGCTTTTGAATGCCTGCCATTGCAAGATTTTGTTGTTGCTATTTTTGCCTTTCATCTAATGCAGCATCCTCACAAACCTCTGAAATCTTGCGACCCCCAAATCCTGGCAATTGCCTCTCTCATGTTTCCTGCTTTTGTGAATTGTGGCTTTGTAAATGGCAATTTCACAGATTTCTTTTGTCACTTTTGATGTTTGCAACTCTAGGGTATACTACCAACTAACAGGAAACATCTATGACAAATTGAAATCAGTCTCCTCTCAGAATATCTCACAGATAATGGGCAAATGTGCTTTTGCATTGATCCCTTCCTTTACCTGCTCCAAAAGGCTTTAGCCAGTGTGTATAATGAAACATCCCCTTTTGAGGACAGAACTGATACCAGTTGCCATCAGTTCTAGTTTTCAGTTACTCAAAATCTGCTGCCACATATTTGTGTATATACACAGATTAAATACGTATATATACAGATAAAACAAAGCAAACAAACCCACAATCCCCCTCAAACACACAACACCCTCCCCCAACCCAACAACAGCAATAAACAAAAAAAGACCAAAAAACCAAAACACCAAACTAATCTCCTTTGTTGCAGTGGCCTGTCTTTTCCTCTTTCTCCATTTAACAGAGTTCCTCTACCATCTGCAAACTTTGCTGACTGAAGAAGGAGGAGACACCTAATTTCAGGGGTGTTTGGAAAAGGCTTTTGTGCACACCCCTTTTAGGGTCATTCTGCTCACTGAAATTTTCATCACCTCAGTATTTGCAATTTTAAAGTACCACCAGCAGGCTCAGTCACATATGAGGATACACAGACTGAATGTTACTCAGTATTTTGTCCAGGCTGAGGTGATCTACAGCTGCTTTGCCATGGGCATCTGCCACACTACACTGGAAGCAGTTTGCTTCAGTTTTCTCAAGCCCATTAATAAAACAACAACCAGCTTTTAAGAGCCCCCAGGCACAGGAGTTTGACCGTCCATGCCATTAGATTCCCCATTCAATTCATTAGGGTGGACACAGTGGCTCTGAAAGCCCACCCCTGGTGGTCCTGCCAGCCCTGACTTAAGCTTCACTGTTCTTCCCTCAGCCGTTTCATCAGACATCACCGCTTTTCATCAGCAGACCCAGCTGTCAGTCCAGCATAGCTCCTGATGTCCTCACTGCAGCTGCCCCAGCTTTTATTAATAAAACAACTGAAAATTTAAAACCCATCCTGTTGAAAGTAGCCTGCTGATTTCAGTGGGTGCAGGATGTTGCCCTAACCATTTGATTCTTCACTTCATGTAACAAATAGGATTGGATAAACCATGGCAACTATAGTGTCTGTGTAACCAGTAAACACTTAATATGTGAGTGGGTGGTTTGGAGAGCCTTGAATACATAATTAAATTTGTTTTTTCTTTCAGCTCCCTGTGGTGTGTTATTTTTTCATATTTAAAAGTTATCCCATCTTGAAGACAACTGGTTTTTATTATTAAAAGGACAGCTTAAATGAATTTAACAAATGCAAGTCTCATTCCTTTCGTGTCTCAGTCTTTTTTCCAACTAAAGCAGTACTTCTTTATTGCCTGTGCTTGACTTCCTGTAGCCACAATGTTTCTCTAAACATTTTCTGAACGTCTAGATGCTTTGTATAATTAATGGAATAAGCTCCAAATTTCCTGATCCTTAAAAGCTTGTATGTTTTATACTGCACAGCAAAATTGAGCATTTGGACTGCTGCCCCAGCTGCAGACAGAAGAAGCTCCTGCATGCTGCTTCTGGTGCAGGTAAAAGGACACAACACATAAGGGACTATCCTTGAGATAACTAACTTCTACGGTTCCTGTGGGATACACCAGTACCTTTGAATCATGGCTTGTCAGCATGAATGGAGCCCTGTGAGTTTTGGCAGTGGCAACCCAGGAGACTGTGTGGAAATTCAGTCTATCAAATTGAGTAGATGTCTCGAACAGGCAGGTGGAAATTCTGCAAAACCAAGTGTGATATGAACACTTTAGAGTGGGGATCAAACTTGCATATAGAATCAGTATGGTTGGAAAAGACCTCAAGGATCATCAAGTCCAACCTGTCACCACAGACCTCATGACTAGACCATGGCACCAAGTGCCACGTCCAATCCCCTCTTAAACACCTCCAGGTATGGTGACTCCACCACCTCCCTGGGCAGCACATTCCAATGGCTAAAAACTCTCTCTGTGAAGAACTTTCTCCTCACCTTGAGCCTAAACTTCCCCTGGTGCAGCTTGAGACTGTGTCCTCTTGTTCTGATGCTGGTTGCCTGGGAGAAGAGACCAACTCCCTCCTGGTTACAACCTCCCTTCAGGTAGTTGTAGACAGCAATAAGGTCTCTCCTGATCCTCCTCTTCTGCAGGCTAAACAATCCCAGCTCCCTCAGCCTCTCCTCACAGGACTTGTGCTCGAGGCCTCTCCCCAGCCTTGTTACCCTTCTCTGGACACGTTCAAGAGTCTCAATGTCCTTCTTAAATTGAGAAGCCCAGACCTGGACACAGTCCTCAAGGTGTGACCTAACCAGTATGCAGAGCTGGAGTAATTGACAATAAAAACAGTACATCAAAATGAGCTTGGAGACTATGATAGAGCTGTGCTTAACTAAGAATAGAAACGTCATTTGCTTGTGAATCAACACCATTCTTATTCTAACTATTTCTCTGTTACCTAGGTTTCATTAAAGTCATAGAAACACAGAATGGTTTGCATTCAAAGATCATCTAACCACTTCTAACCTGTCATAATCTTTCACTAGATTAAGTTGCTCAAAGATCCATACAACCTGACATTGAACACTTCCAATGATGGAATATCTGTAACTTCTCTGGGCAACCTGTTGCAGTGTCTCACCACTCTAACAGTAAAAAACTTCTTCCTTATGTCCAGTCTAAATTTACTCCCTTTCAGTTTAAAACCATTGTGCCTTGTCCTGCCACTACAGGCCTTGGTAAGAAGTCCCTCTGTCTTTCTTCTAAGCCCCTTTTACATATTGAAAAGCCACAATAAGGTGTCCCTGGAGCCTTCTCTTCTCCAGACAAAACAACCCCAACTATATCAGCCTTTTGTGTTTCAGGAGTGTTACAGCAAGGTTTGATAGCATAGCTAAACTGGTGAAGCTCAAGCCTGGTGCCTAAGTGATAAAGGATGTAAAGCACATATATGGAAAGTCTGCAGGAACTGTTTATTGCCTAAAAATTAGAAGATTGAGGAGAACCTGCCTTGCTTCTTGTATGCTAGTTTTACTATGGGGAGGACAGGGAACCATTGCTCTCTGTGCTCAGCAGAAGAGAGCATAAATCTGTTTATATCAAAGAGTTTTGTACTGGAAAAGAAGGAAACTTTACATAAGCGTTCTAAAGGACTCTCTGGCAAGTTACATGTGGGAAACCTTCCCCTGAATGTTTTCACGAACAGGCAGATGACCCTGTGCTGGGGAGAACTTAGCCTGCTTGATCCTGCCTTGGCGCAGGTTTTTGGGCTAGATTTTTTGGTGTGTGTTTCTTTTTAGCCACACAGTTCTGTAATGTACATGTTCCATGAACAACCTGGGAGAAATTAAGGTTGAATCTAAACAATCAGGCTGGGACTGATACTCGTGTCTAGATGAAACAACGCAAATATGAAGACGGAAATTCAGCTAAGTAGGTACTATTAAAAAAGGACTATAAATAAATTGCCTAGAGTTCGAGACAGTCCCATTACTGTGGGAAGCCGTGAAAGAACAGTTATTTTTAACTCCCCTGTTAGCTTTTTTGTGGCAGTTGATCTGGTGATTTCTTGAAATGCCTTTCTAATGATTTTTCTAGTATACACCGCAGCATGATGAAAAATGTTGAGTTTGAGGAGTTTCTGTGATTCATAACAATCTGCAGACAACAAAAGTCTGATGACATTTTAAAATTCCACGCAACAAGAAAAAAAAAATCATTTTAAAAGCAAGCAAGTTCAATTTTGAGAAGCATTTCCTCTTTAATTTTCCATTAAATCAAAGGAGACAGGATCGTTTTAAAAGGTCCTGTAATTAAATGTTAGACTATTGTAGTCAAAGGGGCTAAAAGTCAATTGGGATAAAACAAAGCCAGGGAACTATCTGGAATATGTTTCCCACTGTCTCTTGGTCTTTGCCAAGCATGCTTTGCTCTTACTTAGCTTTTGTGTTTGGCTAAAATTACTTCTCACAAAACCAAATGATATTGTAACAGAGAGGAATAAAGTCAGCAAATGTAATGTTCTTTTTCTGGAATGTCATATTATGCTGTAAGAGGTATTTAGTTTTAAATTCTAGGAGCCAGTTACAGTTGTTTAATTGTCATTTTTTTCTTTGCACTCTGAGTCTTTGCCCATTTTAGTCCAAGGTATAAGTCTTTACAACTAACTGACTCAGCTAATTACCCAATGATTTGCTCATCTCCATTAAAATGGCTTAATACTGAGATAAAAATAGATACAAGTGGGCAACCCCTTTAAGGTTTGGAGGGGCTCTTTTTTTTTCTTTGACATGTTTAATGGTGGGCCTTTGAGCTTTTCCAAGGAAAAAGAAAAGAAGCTTGAATCTCCGGTGCCTAGCTTACTACAGCTTTAATTCAAATCTGAATCTCCCATTAAGGTCATCTCTGTAGTGGTCTGAAGGTTTCCTATATGTTAACCCCTGCATTGAACTAAATATTCCTCAGATTCCCTAATTAGTTACAGTTGGAGCTTTAGTGATTTTCAAGACTTTCCTCTTTGAGCTAGGAAGAAAAAGGTTCAAACAATGGTCAGGAAACCCTAAAACCTCTTATCTGTCAGCAGTTCGATTAGACAAGAAGTGTACTGTCTTGATGGATTGAAAGTGCTCTGTGCCAGATAAGAGGAAGAATGATAAGAACATTAGTGGTCTCCTTTTTCTCTTCTTTTTCTTTCTTTCTTCCCCCCCCTTTTTTTTTTTTTAACAGAAGAAAAGATTGCTTTCCTTTTAAGAACTACCTTTTCTTCATTTACACATTGCAGAGGATAAACACAATGTGTTTGCATTTAATATTTCTGCATACACACTCTTTGTTCCTTGATTTTTCAACAGATACAACAGAAGGATGCAAGATTAAAGGATTACCAAAATTGCTGAAGCCTACTAAAATGTTCATTATATGATGTGCAGCCCTAGGAATGCTGGAAAAGAAGGCAGAAAATTTGATGCTGTGAAAATAAGCCAAACACACATTTGTTCAGTGTATTCATATTCAGATAGGATTTAGAAGTAAATATAGGTGTGAGAAACACATTAGCTGCCCTGGGAAGTTGGTTGTATAAATGTTCTGCTTATTTTGCACCATTCAGTGGGTTGCTTCTTGCTTTTCCTCCAGTTGATTTTCATTAATCACTTTGGTTCTAAAAGTCCTTGGAAGGAAATTGCTTACAGATATTTTCCTTTGCTCTTAACAAAAAAATGAAGCCATTTTCAATCAGCTCCCTCTCATCCTGCACTTGTGGCCCAGCCATTTCCCCATTTAAGAAAACCAGGACATAGCCATTGACTTAAACTGGAGCAGATGAAGTTCTTTACCTAACAGTGGCTAAAAACCGAGAACACTGAATGTTTTCTATAAGCCAAAGGTATTTTAATAGCTTAGGATTTTTGTAGCTGATTAACTTTGTCTCCCACTGCCAATATATCAAGTGGCCTTATAGGACTCCTCTTAAGAGGCCTTGAGGCTGAATTTGTTCTCAGGTGGACATTGAACACTTCACATTAAACAGTTCCACTCAGAATTTTCCTGAGATCTCACATTCACAGTCCAGCAGGCACCATTATAAAGGAAACCTATCCTGATACAGCATACAAAGCTTTTAGCTGTATGGGGTGGGTTATGTGTTTTTGTTGTGGTGTTTTTTTCCCCTGGTGATTGTTTAAAAGCTGCTCTCTGGAGATATCTGTAGCAGTTTTTATGGGAATCCATTTATCATTACATGATGGTAATTCAAATGTTTTCATTGAGTCTACATCCTTCTTGCTTCTACATTATAATTGCACAAATTTATGATGTTGTAAAGTTCAGAAACTCAGGCAATCTAGTACACATGGTGCTTGGGCCAAAGTAGCAGATTGTAGCCATCATTTCTATTAGCTTTTCCTATAACTTTAAACAAACTAATCCAAGCAGCTGAGATGATCTGGCTTTCCATAATATCAAACACATGAACAAAGCCAGCTTGAAAGTGCAGAAAGATAAGCTTCTTGGGAGGAAGTGGACTAAACTGTAAGTTTGATTCTACAATCACTTCTTAATTACATTTCATTCATCAGCTGCTGCTGGCCTTTGATGAATCCTACGGAGAGGTTGGTTCATACACATGTCTGTCTTAGCTTGCAGAGCAGCTAAGTGGGAAATCTAGAAACTTTCAGGGGAAATCTGTCTCAGCTGAAGTCAGTGGCAAGATTCCTGCTTGCTTCAGCAAAGTCAAACCTTTAGGCTGGGATACTGCCCACAGGCAATTCTAAGGAAACAGGAAAAATGGTTTGGCTAATGAGAGATGGGGAGTAAGGAGCTGGAGGAGATTTCTGGGAGGTGGTGAAAGAGAAGTGGCAGCAGGAAGGATGAGGAGGCAGAATAGCTCAGGAGAAGGAGGCAGAGCACAGAGCAGAGGAAAGAGGAGAGCAGTAAGAGAGGGCTGGGGTGTGAATAATAAAGGGTAGAACTGAGATAAGGTGTGCTGCTTTTCAGACCAAAGAAAAATGTGTTTTGAATCAGTTCCTTAAAGAATGAGAATGACTGCAGTGTGATGAGTGAGCTGAAAGTGTTCAAAGCCTTCAGAAAGAAAGCTAGCATCGGAGACATTACACCGTGCTTAGGTACAGATCAGCCCTGTAGGAACAATTCATGCCATCTCTGGCCTTCTCCCAGGGAAACTTTTCCTTCATAACATTCACAGCTAGGCTGTGGTTGGGCAACAAGACAGATATGGGCAGTGCCTGCAGATCAATTTCCTGAGGATCCCATAGCCTATGGCTCATGGTCCACCACATTCTGTGACCAAAATATTGGTTTCTCACATAAAGAGGCAAGAGAAGGGTGAGAAACTGGGACCCACATGTCTGTGACACAACTGTAGGACAAAGAGTACCTGCACAGTGGAATTGAAACAGATGCATCTCTGGTCATGTGAGAGAAGAGGTTCTTCTCTGAAAGCTGCTGTGAGGCTTCCTGCAGCAGAAATTGCCACAGCATTGTAGTGGTCTTTGAAATCAGACATTTAGGCTATAACTGTTACTATTGAAATGGGCTTGGGACTGTCCTTGGACACTGAGGCCAGCTGGTGTGCGTTAGCTTGCACACATACTTTTCTGTCTTCCAAAAACCTACATACTACCTTACAAAAGAGAACCAAAGAGATTCTCCTGCCCACCAGAGCAGAGGATCTGCACCCAGACTGAATCAGCAGTGCTTCCAGGCCTCTGTTATCTCCTCTGGTATTTTCTCATCTTGGGAAAAGCTAGCTAGCCAGGTCAAAACTTTTCCAGGAGCTACCTTACTGGCTGAACACAGCAGGTAGAGAAACATTAATGCTGTTTTCCTGTGTGGTATTTTGATTGATTTACTTTGGCATGTGAGAAAGATTAGTCAAAGGTTATTTTATGTGCTTGTGGCTTCAATACTAATAGGAGTCTGGGCAATTAATTCAAAAGCAGCATTTTATTTTGCTTTGTATTTCAGGACATAATGATCCCAAAATGGCGTGTGAGAAAGAAGCACATTTCCAAAAGGCATAGGAGAAACCTGATGAATCGAGTTCTCCAGCACCTGGACCACTTCACTGGACCTAAGATGAGAGTTTGCCAGTAATGGTCTTTATCGGGTCTTTATTGGAGCTACCAGGACACATGCACTGACAGTTCTGTGTGGTGTTAGCTTAGTACTGCATGGCTTACCAGCTTTGAGGGTGACTTTGGGAACACAGCGATTCCCCATTGTGTCCACTGGGTGCCAGAGAAATTGTTGGTTTACTGTGACCCTGCATTCACAGATGGCAATTAACTTTCTTCCTTGGCTGCTACCCAAAACTAAATCAAATGAAACACTAAGAAATACCACTTCATACACACTCCTGTTAGTGCATTTCCAGTTGCAGATGTGAAAAGATTCTTGAACTTTTCTGATGAAAATGTAAACGAGAAGACGAGCTGACCCAGGGATCTGTAATAGGATACAGAGCCATTCAGCTCTGTCTTGTGAACAAACCACAATTACCCTCTGCTGCATGTTTGGTGGCTTCTGAGAGAAAAGAGCTTTTGGTCTGAACCCCAGTGTCATGTGTCTGCACCAGGAAGGCACTCAATTGGGGGCTGATTAGCCCCTTTGTCAGCATCCCCCAGCGATGAACCACACAGAGATATGTTCTGGGTGAATGAATGAAAGTGGTCTAGGTGAGAGTGGTCTGGCATTTGTCCCCTTGACTAATATCTGTCTTTTAGACATATATAGGAAAGCTAATAATGAACTTGAATCAACTCAAAAGACTGTAATGAAAGACAGCACCGTAAACCATATGCATGCCTTGTTGTAAGAAGGTGTTTGGTGACTCAGATATGTAAATGCAGCATCTGGCACTGTGTGTTTTGATGAGAAAGGAACTCTAATGTAATGGACTTTAAAAACTGACATTGCATCACCTGGCTGTGAACACGGCTTTTGCTGGCTCTCACTGCAGCACTTGGAGACCTGCTGACCGCCAGGGCACAGAAGGAATCAAACTTGCCTTGTGCTCATGTGTGTCTGCCCTCTGCAAACAGCAGGCCAATGTCCTTCCACACTTCCCAAGAGGAATAACTCCAGCCACACCACTTCCTTTCATAAGGCTCAGAGGCTTAAGTTATCCATCATATGAAGAGGGAGAATTCCCAAACTCAACAATAGTAGTATTTTACATGGGAGCCCATTGTTTCCAGTTAAATGCATGAATAATAGCTGTAAATGTTTCTTTTTCTGTTCCTCTGCTAAAAGTAAATGCTCAGCCTCAGACTGCTGTTGATGCATCAGTGTCTGTAAATACTTCCTGAGCAATGCTCTTCCTTCAGGTTTCTTCCACTTGAGTAAAACTGCACTGAATTTGGGTTGGACTCAATCACACTGGATGTGTGACTGGCCATTTAAACTTGTGCTTATCCACACTGGGTTCTGCAGAGCAAATGCATCAAACTAGGACTGGATGTGTTTCCATGGGCACTTGTCATTAAATATAAGGGCCTTTCTACCTCCAAAACAACAAAACAACAAAAAAGAATTGTAGGAGAAAATACCTAAGAGACAAATTTTCTATTAGCTGTTGTGGTAGTCAGCCTATTGCAGCTGATTTGCTCATCATTCCTGCTGTCCTGTCAGAGACTGCTGTCCTGGGGACAGAGTCTGAAAAGCACAACATGCTAAAGGCTCTATACTATTTCAGCAGAGGATCTGTTGGCTTAACTCCGGTTACATCCTGCAGAAGCTCAAACTGAGCTCTCAGGATTGAATGAACTGTGGGGGAGAGTGCACTAATACCTTGAGCTACATCATCTGTTCACTAAACAAATGTATCAAGACCATGAGTTCATTGGGAACTCAAAGAAAAATACTACATTAAGACAAAACTGCACTGACTCTTCTGATTATGTTCAGGATTGCAGCTCCCCTCTGGGTCCAGTTCCAACAGATCCTCCCATTATTCCCCTTCCTTTCTCCTTGGTCACAGCAGGAATTTGCACTCATTTACCCAAACACGATGTCTTTTATTCTATTGAGTGCAAGAAAACAGCAAAGGCAACCAGCACCAGAACAAGAGGACACCGTCTCAAGCTGTGCCAGGGGAGGTTTAGGATGTTGGGAAGAAGATCTTCACAGAAAGAGTGATTGCCCATTGGATTGGGCTGCCCAGGGAGGTGGTGGAGTGACCATCACTGGAGGTGTTTAGGAAGAGACTGGATGGGGAACTTGGTGCCTTGGTTTAGTTGATTAGATAGTGTTGGATGTTAGGTTGGACTCGATGATCTTGAAGGTCTTTTCCCATCTGGTTAATTCTATTCTACTCTATTCACTGGGCACAGTACATGCATAAGTTGGCAAGACCTTTCATCAAGCCTAGAAAGAGGTTGGTAATGAAATGTGACTGATGCAGGGCATAGCTGTTTCCTACTTTTAGTGTTGGCAGTGAGCACTGAGTGGATGCATCACATGATTACTGGTGGACAAAAAGCACTGATAAAATAAAAATCAGCTAACCACCTGCTCATACAAGCTAGTTCAACTGAATTCCTCTGGAACCTTGAAATGGTGCAGGCAAAAGCTTTCCCAAGGCATCAACATCCTCTCTGCAGATTCCGCAAGTTCAGACTTTCCAGATTTGATGGAAATAAACAGCCCAAACCATTGTGAGAATAGCACCCATTCAGCTGCCAGCTGCCTGGCTGGGAACATGGGATGTCAAAACCCCCTAAGAATCCCAATCCTCTGGAGATTTCTGTCTCACTTCATTCAAAGAAGTCATCCAAGTTAGTTCAATTCCTAACCATGTGCTTCTCTTAATAAGCCTGACATTCAAGCTCTTTCATATTTACTTAGTCTGAGCTCTTTCTTACTGCTCTTCTCCCACACTGGACATCAGGAACTTAGGCCAGAAAAATAAACATTTCTGGATATTTAAACTGCAGTAAAGTCCTCTGGGTTCATGATGATCTTTGTGAAAGCAACAAAGCCAGAAGACTCAAGATCAGATTTGAGAAAGTTCTTAACAAGTCAAGACCACCTTTCAGTGGTCACTCATGTATCATGATGCTTAAAACTCACAGAGGACCCACCTGTTCATCTTGAATGTAGAATACTTAATGCAAAACAGTCTAGGAAGAAAATTCATCCTTCCTCTACTCAGGGACCCCAAAATCCTGTATTCTTGTTTGCATTAGGGTAAAGATCCCTCTGAAAAGTGGAGGTGACTTTACCCAGCCAGGTTATTTAGGTACTTTCTTGTAGACAAAGACTCAAAGTCTCTTTGAGTCTCTTCAGCCTAAACTACTAAATGGGTCAGTGTACTATTTACATTGTTGTGATATCAAAGATGGATATAACACCAAGGTTGAAAATTTCCTCATCATAATTCTTTCTGGTTTGTGGTTGAGGAGCCAGTCATGATTTCTATCAAGGGGTGAGGATTCAGTCATGTTTTTGCATAGTGTTTTATACTAGCTGCTTGTTGAATCTCACTCAAGTGCCTCTGTGCTGAAGGTCACTGAAGATGTATGCAAGAAAAGTGGTTTAAGATGTTACCATTCTCTGCCATTACTGCTCCTCCTCTTTGCCAAAGTTTAATGAGCAACACAAATCTGGCAAACCAGTATCTTCTCAGATCTCAGCCGTTTCAATGGGAATTGTTTACTTTATGTTAAATTGTTTAATTTATTTCAACATACTTTTCTATCACAGGAATGGGTTGTTAATTCTAGGAGTGGATTTGTTAACCTTTCACAATCTGTTCCTTATCTCTGTCCAAGTCTCTTCAAGTCTGGACTCTGAGTGCCCAGTGCTTGAATATAATGTTGTAGGGCCTACTTTGCTACTCCCTACAGCAAGATCAGATAATCACCAATACACTCCTTAATATTTCATCATCAAAATTTTCCACTAGCTCAGAAAACAAGATAAGCACTATCTCTACATTATTTGAAATGCTAGGAGAGGACATAAAAAAAACCCAAAACATTCTCCTTCCCAAAAGAATCCATGAATCTGGCTGTGCCTTTCTTTGTTTAGCCTCAGTAAGAAAAGTTTCCACTGCGTCTCTCTACCTGCCTTTTTGGAGGATGCCATTAATACCTTAAAGCCAAGACTCAAATTCACTCACAGCAAACAAGGAACAATGTCTGACAAAAAATGACAGATAGTTGACTTTGCAGCTCACAACCATAAAGGCAGAATATCCTGAAAAAAAAAACCCAGAGGTTCAACACAAGTCTGTATCCCGTAATAGAGATTATCTCTTGTAGAGCTTGGTGTGAGTGTCACAATAGTCATGATCTCCTACTACTCTTCAAGAGATGCAAAACTTCACTTTGTTAAGGTATTGATAAGTTTTGGAGTTATTAATTGGCTACAAAATCACTGCAGTACTTTGAGCCCTCCATGTGTCTGCCGTCCATCTGTTTTGCCTCCTGTCTGTTAACACAGCAGGAAAAATTGATATGCAGGAATCCACCTCATCTCAGAAGTCTTTAAAATCTAATCACTACTCTTGAATGTCCAGCTAAACCAATCTAAAACAATTAAGGAATGTGCAGTTAAAGCAACAAAAGCTGTATACCATCCTTTGGAAAAGCAAGGCTAACTGGTGTGTTTTTGTGGCACACACTGATTTAGGAGGATATACAGTGATGATAAGATAAATTGTAATGGGCCTGGTGGGGAGCCCTGAGGTCATGATCCCTACAGTATCGCTGGATTTAGCTGATCCATATCATGAGGGCTTAATGTTAACTGTTGTTTTTAGAAACAATACCTTTTCTTTTCAGTTAATGTACTTCTTGTTGGCTTTGAGCAGCAGTCTAAACAGTTACAGCCATTTGATGATAAGTGTGGGCAAGGTGATAATCAGTTTGCTTGCCTTTTAATCCTTACAGTAATAGATGGATTCAAGAAAAAAATCTTAGCATGTGTTATAAATTACAGTGGAATAATAATATTAGTTGAATTGTTTATGATTAGAGACAAGGTTTGTAGAGAGAAAGAATCTTTTACCAAACTAACTGGTGTGCTTGTAAACAGTTGAGATGTTTTCTGTCTCATACCTTTGCATCGCATCTTGTCCCCCTTTCCTTCTGCTGGAAGTGCAGAACCTCTTCTTTGTTCCCTCTGAAACCCCAAATGGGGACATGAAAAGCTCAGGCAAAAAGACTGAAGTCCTTGCAGGACCCTCTCTGCATCTCAGAGTGGACGTGTTTTCTCTGCCATACTTGTGAGAGGTTTGGTGGAAAGGTGATGGGGACAGGGAACTGGCGATCAGCAGAGGGGGCTAAGGGACAAGGACAAGCTGTGCTCATGTGATAGGACCAATTCTGCCTGCCTTGAGAATTGTGAGCCTCCTGGCCATCAATGGATTAGGTTGCTGAACCCAAATTTTGTTTTCTCTTGGAGGAGTTTGTTACTTTTCCTGTTTCACATGACCATTCCATAGAATTGAAACCTAAGGTGGCACAGTTTATAGATACAAACTTGGGTATGAACACGACTGAGGCTCTTGTGATTAAACTTCAAGCATCTGGACTTCATTGGATCTCTTTCAACCCCAGGGAGAGCTGGTCAGTATGATCATACATTACTTGTCACATCCTAAAGGTGATGCCTCTCTGTGACTATGAAGATTATAGGACAATTGTGACACTTTAAGGCATCTCTTTCACAGGTTCAAGCTTCTTACTGTCCATCATCTTTACTCATACAGGAGTAATTTCCAGCTTTTCATCATCTTTCTTGCCCTTACTGCATCTTTTACATTACACTATGTTATTATTATTTTTCCTGAGATGAGGGAACCTTCTCTGAGATAAACCAAATTTTCATGGTATGGGCTGCTAATGGATTTACAAGACAGTTTAATGCTTTTTTTTTTTTTTTTCTGTGTTGATCTCCATCCTTTCTGGGACTTTCTAATTTTTAATTTGCTTTTTTATTTCTACTGAAGTCTGAGAAAGTGTTTCTGCAGAATTACCAATCATTACCCAGGATCCCACTGCTTAGTAATGAGATAAATAATTTACATGTGGAGTTAGAATTGTTTTATCCTGTATTCATTACTTTATCTTTTAGCTGCATTGACTTTATGACAGTATTTTAGCAGCCAGTCACCGAGGGCTCAGTGTGGTGTCTGTCCTCTTAAGTACAGGATGGTGTTACTCACAGTTCAAAATATCTCTTGACAGAGGCCTAGTTTTACAATGAGGTTTGCAGTATGACATAATGCCTTCAGCAGAAGGAAGATCATAATTTTAGGGTTTCTAGAAAGAAAAAATGGCTTTTGTAAAGGTAAGCTAGCATACACCAAAGAACTGGAATCCTTTAGAGGAAGGAAATCTAGGTGACTCAGAAAGAAAGTAATCCACTAGGATACCTTCCATTATTTCTTATAAATTCCCTGTTCACATTCAGCCCTAGAGCAGGAGGTTGGATTAAATGACTTCCTGAGATACCTTTACATTTATTTCCTGTTATGACTTTTCAAATGCTATGAGAAATCAGGGTAGAATGAAAAGAACACTCCCTTCATTTGTGGTTGTTCCAGACAGTCCCTGAAATGCCTTTTCCATTAGTCTATTAGTCTTCAGGTGAAGAAGTAGTGGATATGGTACAGGTGAATCTTTCATTAAAAATACCCACTTGTGAATAAAAATAATAATCACAGAAATTGCCTGAATTAGACAAGCAGTTAATTTTATTATCACAACAATTAAAAATGGTTTATATAACATGCTTCTCTAGTTACTTTAGTACACAATGATACAACTTGCACTGTTTATGTAAAACGTGAATAAGCATGTTGAGTGGCATACCCTGTGCAGACATAATTACAGTGTACTTACTAAAGAAGTTAACAAACTAAACTGTCTTTCCTCAAAAAAAACATTTGAGGACATAGGAAATTGTGTACTTGACAGCAGACTTGACACCATAATTCTTCATCTCTTTTACAGCTTCAAGTCAAGCTCTGTAGCGTCAGACACCAGAGACCACCCGAGGAAGAGCTGCTGCTGTCTGGACTTAATGTGGAATCTGTCTCTGCTTTGGATTTCCACCTGAGTATTGAGGAAATTTCCAGGCTGTAGTTTGATCCTTGGCTGTCCCTTCCTGTATTCTCTGCTTGAGGGACTCCCTGGAATGTTACAGTATCACAGTATCACAGTATTACCAAGGTTGGAAGAGACCTCGAAGATCATCGAGTCCAACCTGTAACCACAGACCTCACGACTAGACCATGGCACCTCTTGAATGCCTCCAGGGACGGCGACTCAACCACCTCCCCTTAGTGGTAGTAGTAGGTCCTCCGAAGGTTAGTCTAGCCAAGCTCTGCAGAACCTCTGCAAGGGGTGTCAGTGCAGAAAGGCAGCAGAAATGGAGAACAGGATTGTTCATTTGAGGCATTCAGCCTTTTCATTTTGCAGAACCTGATCTCAAAAGTGAGCCAAGAACTCCTCTGTAGGAGACAACGTTGGGCTGGAAGAGATCTACAATGACGATTCCAAGTCTTCCTACCTCTCCCCAGCTGCAAGCATGGAGCAAGGTCAAGGAAGGTGCAGATGGAGCTAGTTTTTCCTTGCAAAACCTACACCAGAAGTATGACCATGATGTAAGGGAAACAAGGCTGTTTTAAATCATGATGAGGGGTGAATTTGGGCCTACAACCTTTTAAGATCACAGAAGTTCAAAGGTGAGTGGTACAGCTTGTCCAGACCCACAGGTTTAACCATAGTATGCCAGCTGAAGGTGCGAGGAGCAGTGCCTAGTATTCCTAAGTGATTCTTGTTATGCTCCCCCAGGGTCTGCACCTCCCTCAGGGAGCTGAACCCAAGGATGGTGATTGCCTAGGTGCCCTGAGAGGTCCTGAATGCGGCACTTCAGGGCAGTGGTGGCAGCTGGCGCACAGGCTGCTGCTTCTGGCATTTGGCAAAACCCAGAAGGGTGAAGCTGGCCCAGCTGCATGCAAATGTTTTTTTTCACACGGTAACAAGCCTGGCTTTCACCAGGTTAATTCTCTGATAGGTATTTTAAGTCTTGATCTATTTTTAATCCATGTGTTGTGAATGTCATTGAGTTGTGCCTTATCTCTGTTAACCCTGAAGAGCCTCATGGCTCTCTGTGGTGGGCCCGCCATTGCAGTGGTGACTAGAGTCAACACCCTGTTGCCTTTTGATCCCAGATGGTTTTCATCATGGCATTAGCTTGAGTCCTGGCAAATGTGCTTCCTCTCCAAGGATCAAGGTGATCCTACTTTAGTGAACTCCAAGAGATCAGTTAAAAGGGCAGGTGAGTCACTGACCCATTCCCATCAGTGATACTTCAGAAATGCAGCTGATGAAGTGTCTAATTTCTGCCACTGACAGCAGATGAGGCTTTTAGACAAGCCGTCCCTGCAGCAGTAAGTGCCCATGTGTGTGCTGAGTGCAGCGCAGTATTTGTGCACTGTTAGGCACTGTAGAAACTGCATGGCCCCTCGCTGGGGTAATGTGCTACCTCAGGCAGAGATCAATACTAATGACAGACTCTGATCCTCCTTTGTGGTGGTTTTAACCTGACATTTTAGCTGGTCTGACTGATTCCACTATGTAAAAGAGCTTAACAAGCAGGTTGCTGTTCACGCTTGTGTCATTTACTGTGTGTGCATATTCGAAGTTTCTGTAAGCTTTCCATGAAATATTTTTCTTGAAAAATCACCCACTTGGAAGATATTTGAGCTCTTCTCTCAGCTCCTCCAGTTCACATCAGGTATGGCTGAAAATGGTAGCTGCAGAATTTGTAAACAGAGCAAACTCATCACTGAATGTATAATGAGCCAGGCCTTGGAAATGAAGGACACCAGTTTCTTTCTTCGGCATCCTGTCTGGTCTGCAACTGACATGTTCAAGCCAAGTAGAAACCATCATGAGCATTCACACTCTGGGCATCAACGAGGAGAAGCAACAAAGTGGCATTTCACAGCCAGAGCTGCTGCCATTGTTCTACGCAAGATCTATAAATTAAATAAGGTCTCAAAGATTCTCAGTAAATAAAGGCTTCTAAATAAATGCAGTTAATAAAAGAGGGACTTGGAAATGAGCAAATTTAGCTCTGTGTGAGAGACCTACTGAATGCTGGCCATGAAAAATATCTTTGTCTCGGCCAGTCCTCACTAGTTTACAGATTGATCTCTATGAGGAAACTTGTGCCAAGTAGTATTCGAGATGTTCTATTTTGGGAAATCTATGGAGGAGGTTAATTTAGGTAAATCAAGGAATCCTCTTGAGATTTCTGAGAAAGAAAATCTGGAAGGGCTTACAAACTAGGAGTACTGGCCTGTGTTATTCTTGTGAAACTACTTCAGCTGTGACTGGACTTGAGAAAATTTAAATGAGGTCTGTAGCTGGGGTGAGTCCAGAAGCACAAGTTTGGGCTCCTGCAGTTTGGTACAGTGGTAAGAGGTAGTAAAGATGCTGATCAAGAGAAATGAACAGAAATGAAAAGACTGCTAAAGCTGGCTTGGCATTTAGAACCTATGACCCACACTTTTTTACTTCAAATTCCTAGGGGTAAGAGGTTTTAAGGGCCAGATTCTCATTCCAGCCATACAAAAATAAATGGGAAGTAATTCCCAGACTGTTCCTCTTTTACACCAAGAGACAGATGTGAATCTGAATCTAAAGGAAAACTACATAGGCCATCATGCTGGGTAATAAGGCAATATCAGAGCTGGAAATCAGACCTCGGGCATTATAGTGAGAACTAGAGGCACCCCACTCTCACATGTACAGCCTGCATGAGTTCAGGTTCTGCTGATTTCACCCTACATGACCTGAAATGTTTTATATTTCTGCATTTCAACCTTTTCCTCAAAGTAATTCCTTTGCTCTCCTCCTGTAGGGGCATATGGTGTGATATGCAGGTCTCTCATACTGTGGTTATAGCCTCACATCAAGGTAGGGTTGCCTCTAAACCCTCTGTCACCCATCTGCCACCCTCTAGTTTGAACATCCTGAGTCTGTACATCCTTGAGGCCCTGGAAAAAGAGTCAATGAATCTCACTTGGAGAACACATCCTCTTTGATTTGTAATTAGCAGCACAAATCGGAATGACGCCAGAGATAACTATAGCTTCATTTTGTTTCCTTTCATTGCGGGTTGAGGAAATGATCCTCCGCTGCCCCTTTCCCCACTTTCATTAGGCTGTGCTGCACACCCACTGTTCTGAGCTGGCTCTTCAGCCTCGGGATGAGGGATTTGTGAACTGTCTAGAAATAAACAGGCAAGATATCTTACCCACACAGGCAAAGCTGACACTATATGCCCAAAGTTGCATTCCTTTGGACTGGAAGTCCTCATTTATTCCTTCATAATATTATTGCATGCATTTGTGGGTTTTTTTCAACTAAAGCAGGCTGTTGCTTCTCCCCATAAAACCATTAGGTACGTGACATTTCCACCAAAACAATAACGTTTTCAAATGGTGCCAGTAAAATGCTGGAGGTTTGATTGAAAATGAGAAGAGATATGTGAGCAACTAATAGGTCATTTCTCCAGCCCCAGAAAGCTAAACTAACATCTTAAGAACAAAAGCTTGGAAGCAAACTTTGAACTTCTCTACAAGTAATACTTGAAACATTTCTAAACAAACAAACAAACAAACAAACATTTATATTCATTAGTATATTTTATGAACTATTGTGCCCTGGTTCACACTGGAAATAGTAAAATGATGTATAAGAGGAATCAACAGAAGATTTTGTTCCCTGCATGTGTGGGAAAGTGTAATGCAAATATAAATAGTTTCTTTTTTGTGGATTGCTCATTTTCCTAGGGCTCATTCTCACATCAAACCCCATGATCTTTCCTATGTCCTTGTGGCTCTCTTTGTGACATTATCAATTTAAGAGGAAAATCCCAGACAGAACAACTGCTCTGTGTGTGAGCTTTAGCCAAATGGCTAAAACAGTACAAAATAAAGGTAGTGGTGTGAGATGTTGTTTTGCCAGAACTAGAGGATTTAAAACTAATAGCCTAGCTTATTTCCTAAGCATGATTATTATAAAGGCAAGAGCAGTGCAAGAGTCACCTCTTTATAGCTCTTGTGTGGAGCAGAAATATGCCTCTGTCACTTACCAATGAGGAACAGCATTGATCTATTCCTGCTTGTCTTTTGTGCCAGAAAGGCATAAACTTTTCTGAACACCTTTTAGACCCTGAAAGCTTGGTTTGCTTGATAGGCTGTAGGTAAACGAGGTTGGTGAGGGGATTGGAGGGTATGTCATATGAAAAGCAGCTGAGGGAGCTGGGGTTGTTTAGTCTGGAGAAGAGAAGGCTAAGGGGAGATCTTATTGCTTTCTACAACTACCTGAAAAGAGGTTGTAGGGAGGTTGATGTTTGTCTCTTGTCCCAAGTAACCAGTGATAGGATGAGAGGAAATGGGTCTAAGTTGTGCCAGGGGAGGGGTTAGATTGGACATCAGGAAAATCTTTACTGAGAGAGTAGTGAGGCATTGGAACAGACTGCCCAGGGAAGTGGTGGAGTCACTGTCCCTGGAGGTGTTCAAGCAGCATGTGGATGTGGTAATTCAAGATATAGTTTAGTGGTCATGGTAGCTGGGTTATGGTTGGAATGGATAGTCTTTAAAGTTTTTTCCAACCTTAATGATTCTGTGATTATACTCTATGGTTCTGTTTCTGGAGTCTTATGAAATGTCCTGTTGTGCACTGCTGGAAGATACAACAGCAGCTACAGCTGTCCTGGGGCAGATGATAGTTCACTCAGGGGCATCTCAGGCACAGCCAGTTGAATACTGTTGATTTCCCCATTCACCTGCAGGTGGTCTGATGATATCAGCCTCAGCAGTTTTATGGGGATTTAGTTCATGCTGATGATATCAAGCAGAACACATTACAGCCATCCAAAGTTCAAAAAAGACAAGTCATACATATACAGTTATACCTAGGTTCTAGGATCATCTTTCATGCAGCACAGGGGGATGTGATTTTTCAAAACTGTTAAAAGTGTCCTGGATTAATGCCATGTCAAAAGGAAAATCCAAGCCAAAAATTAAAAAGCACCTTAATAAGATGTTGCTTGGAATTCAAATGTGAACCCCAAAATGTCTATGCTGTTGTTATTTCTGCCTTGTTTCCAGCTCATCCAAAAGTCATACTGTACTAGCAAAGACTTGCTCTGGAACTCCCATTTTAACCAGGAAGGAAACTTCTCATGGCTCTTGGCTGCACTATGCTGAGACTCCTTCAGGGCTCATGCTTTTATCCTCACCACAACTCTTTGAGGTTGGCAAATAACATTATCTCAAGTCAACTAACAGCAAAGTTAGGGGACAGAAAGGTTGAAGGGTCATCTGTAGGAAGCCTGGGCAGGAATGTGAGCAGGAACTACGCGCCCCACAAGTGGATTTGTTACAACCACTGCTCTCTCCTGCACTTTGGTGCAGTTCCTCCAGCCAGCCCCTTGGAGGGGAAAATGTTCATAGTAGAGTATTATAGAATCATTTAGGTTGGAAAGACCTTTAACATCAATGACTGCAGCCATAAACTGAGATCTACTAAATTTTTCTTTATTAAAATACAAAAAGTTGCTATTTGCTTGTTAAAGACAGCTAAATCTGAGTTCTCCCAGATTTCTCCTGCACACAATAATGTGTAGCTCACTGACAAAGTAGAATTTACTATCAGACATTTTAGCTTAATAAACTCATGCCAAAACCCCCAAAATCTCCATCCCTAAGTACAAATGATCAAGAAGGAAAAGAGTGACAGTGACTCAATGACATTTTTTTTTGTGTTTGCTGTGAGGTTTAATGGATTGCATGCAGCTTGGATTTGCACATCCACCACTCTGGATTTTACCTGCCCCTTAGCCATGGCTGAGTGGTTTGCACTAAACCTTTCTTTGAGGAAAGCTTGCCCTCCTTCCCCAGCTGCCCTGCTCCCCATTCTGGGGCCCTGGGGACTTTGCTTCCCGCTGTTTTTGTAGTGAGTGTTGTAGGTGGAAACAAACAAACAGAAATATCTCAAGGAAGACAGAGGGGAAACAAAAGTCTGCACTAAAACCTTGGTGCAGGCAGGTCAGGGCTGTGAGTTGCAAGAAGGAGGCCTGATGCCTCTGGAGCTTTTCTGTCAGCATTCCGCTGCGCATTAGCTTCCTACACAGCCGTGCCTTCACACAAAAGAGTTAATCACAAACTCATCATCCTGAAAAAGATCAACACAAATGACTCTTGCTTATACATTGTCAGGGTTGTCCTAACATATATTTCCAGGCTGGGCTCCCCAGGGTTGATCCCGCTGTGTTAATCTGCTTCTATCCGATGCAGCCAGAAGCAAGTTAATCTTTTCTGTCAGTCTTGCTTTTAAAGGCAATGTGAAAGAAAAGCAAGTGAAGCTCTGAGACAAGAGATAGCCAGCTTTTAAAGGAGCTAAAAGGAACCTTCTTTATATGACTGCTTATTCAAATTGCCCCCTTTTAAATCTCAGCTCAGGGTACTCAAAGTAAGGGAGGCAGAAGACAACACTGCCATGCAAGGCTGTGTGGTCCTGGGGATAGACCAGGCAGAAAGGATGCAATTGAGTCTGCATAAAGAAATTGTGCAAATATTTTGGCTGCCATAGCAAAGAGCATTTAGTACAATAATAAAGGGAATGAGAGGTGGCTCAGGTGGTTTTGGGATCTCTTCATAGATCCTCAGAGGAACCAAGTCAGGACACATTTGGCATGAGTCCCATCTACTTGAAGTAGCCATGCATGTGTGGAAAAACTTATTTAGATTACCCATGGTAGGAGGCCACTGCAAGCTTCCTTTGTAGTGATTGCTGATTCAGGGCTCCTAAGGCCCTGCTCTAGTGTCACAGTGTCCTTAAGCTTAAACTGATGATCTGACATAATGCCTATACACACTTTAAGAAAACGAAATAGCAGTTCTATAAAACAAGACATCCTACAGGCAAGCTACAGCTGCAGCCCCTTCCAGGGTGAGAGGGGTAAAGCTGACTGGTCAGTCTGTACACTTTCTGTCCCAGTGCACTGTAATAAAACCTTAATTTGCACAACATGTGGTATAGAAGGATGTTGCTTGTCCTTCAGCATGCTTACCCCCTGTGTAAAAAGCTCGTTTTGTTCACCAAGGACTTGTCCAAACTGCATCCATCAAAATTAAAGAGATTAAATAAGCAACACTGTACCTAAATACCATAGCTCTCTAATTTCTAACAGGGTATCAGGGAGGGTGGGTTTGGACTGGATATTAGGAAGAAATTCTTGTCTGGTGAGACACTGGGATAGGTTCCCCAGGGAGGTCATGATGTCCTCTCCCTGGAGGTGTCCAAGGGCAGGTTGGATGAAGCCTTGAGCAGTCTGGGCTGATGTAAAGTGTCTGTGCCTGTGGCAGGGGGTTATAACTCTGTTGGAGTCTCCTCCCATCCCAGGTGTGGCCACTTGGCCCTCCCCACCACTTCCTTATTTAATCCCCCCAGGAAAGAGGGAAGCCCTAAGCTGAGCCCATCTGGGCTGGAGGATCCTCCTCTCATTACTGGTGAGTGCCCATGGTGCACACTGGGTGATGGTGGTGGTGACAACAAAGGCCGGGGGCCTGGTGGCCCCCGGTTGTTAGGACCAGGATTGATGATTACTCCAATATCATCCACGGGTGCTGGCTGGGCCTCCTTACTAGGGCTGAGCTCCTCTGTGTGGTATCTTGGCTGGTTGAGGGTCTTGCCCCTGGCTTTGGGATGGGTGCAAAAATGGTGTAGATGGAGCAGGAGCTGTTTGAGGCTCTTGAGGTCCCTTCCAACCTCTAATATACTGTGATACTGTGAAGGCCTGAAGACAACACAAGTATCTCAGTGTTAGATGGCATGTATTTAAGTCAGCATGCACTGAGTATCATAATTTTGATTTGGGCTCCCTGAGATGGGAAAATATTTCTAAAAAACATTATTGGCAAGAGCCTGCAAGCTAAATCCCCTTGTAAGCAAAGGGAAAGAGTGACAAAGGGCAAGTTAGATAGTAAAGAGTGGCTTTGAGGCTTTTAAGAAATATAAACACATGGAAAACAAGAAAAACTTGGAGATCTGTTGGAGACAAGCTAAAGCAAGTTTAAAAAAGTATGGTTTTGCATTTAGAGTAGCAAGAAAAATACTTGCAGTTGATCAAGAAAGGATGAGAAGATGCATTCAGATAAAAGGAAAAAGATAGGGCAGCTGAGGATTGAGCAATGGTAGAAGAGAGGAATCATTCATTTGGCTTCTTTATTTACTTACAGAATTGGAGAGCTGCTTAAGACATTGGTAGACATTAGCAAGCTGTGGCAGAGGAAGCAAGAAGGCAGATGGAGAGTAAAATATCTCAGTCAGGTTCACCAGACAAGACAGCCTATCCAAATACACATTTCTTATTAATGAAAGGCTTAATTGCATGAGCTTTTCTTTCCTTGATTTAAGCAACCAGGATCTCTGGCTATGTACATCTATACCTGCATTGCACTTCTTTCTGCTGTTCCCTTGAGATGGAGCAACTCCCTTAAGGGTATTTTAAGACCTCCTGAGGCTGGGAAAGAGTTGAATGAGTAAGATATGACAGTGATGTGTAAAATATGTAGTGGAACCATAAAGGTGAATAGGATGAATGGCTGTTCTTTATTTCTTCCAGAAGGAAAACAGAACTGGTGACAAAGGATACAGAGGAGGCTGAAGTACTCAGTGACTACTTTGCCTCATTCTCCACCAGCAAGTGCTCAAACTGCATCACCGAAGCTCCAGAAGGCAAAGGCAGAGAGTGGGAAAAGGAAGATCCACCCACTATAAGTAAAGATCAGGTTGGGCGAAGCCTTCAGCAATCTGGCCTAATGGAAAAGTGTCCTTGTCCATGGCATAGCAGATGGAACTACCTGACCTTCAAGGTCTCTTCCAACCGAAACAATCCTATGATTCCATGGTAACTCTGCCACTTCCCTGAGCAGCCTGTTCCGAAGCCTGACCATGTTTTCAATTTAGAATCTTTTCCTAATATCCAAACTAAACCTCCCCTGGAGCAACTTCAGGCCATGTCTTCTTGTCCTATCAAAAGACATGAAATTAAACTAGGGGGCACTAGTTTCAAAACAAACAGAAGAGGTATTTCAGTGACTGTTAAAGACACATAACGTAGTATGGTTGAAAATATTTCCACTAATTAAGAAAAAAAACCCAAACAAAACAGTGGCATAAATGAAAGAAAAAAACACTAAGTATTAAACATAGGAGCATTAACTTTGACTGAAGATATTGCTGACTCATCACAGGAGGCTGGAAGAACATTCCTGGGAACCATTCCTGCACGTTTGCCCTGTCCTTACATCCTTCCTTGGATAACATCTGCTGTGTCTGCTTTGCTACTGAGGGCAGGACACCAGACCAAATGGACCTGTACTCTGATGCACTACAGATGTTCTTGTGTTAAATTTGTGTGCTGCACTGTGAACTAACTGGGGAATTGACCTGGGTTAAAAATAAGCCTGTGAGTTTTGTTGTTTTGTTTTTTAACCCTGACCTGGCTCACTGGGTGGCCGGATAAATGGTTGGATGGATTCTGTCAAAAGAGTGATGGGAAGAAGGGTGAGCAGCCAGGTTTTGCGAGTGAGATGGAGGAGCAGGGGGAAACAAAATGGCTGAGCAAGCCATTTTTTTTTTGTCACTGAAAGAAATTTTTATGACACTAAAAATACTGATGAAGAGCTGGTCTGGGTCAAAACCTAAATTGTTTCTGTATGGATTAATCAAGACTGAATAAAGCCATATGTCTCCCAGTGTTGTTTTAATGGTTTGTGCAGTAAATATGAGAAAATAAGATCCCCTCCTTAAACCCCTGGAAGACCTAGCCTGTTTGAGAGTCCCACCCCTCCCTCCTGCTCCCCTCAGCAGTAGCAATGCGTGACTTCACCAACATAGATCAAGTGGAGGTAGTTTGCAGCCTTCCCAGAGGTGTGGTCTTGAAGAGGCCAGAGTTTAATTTCTGAGTAGTGTGTTCTTGAAAGTGATGGAAGAAAAGCCATTATCAGTTTCTCAGAGCTAAACCTTTATTTCTGCCCCCACCCCTTTTTCTTGTTAGAGCATTAAGGATAATTTGGGCTCTTCAATTAAAAAAAAATTACTTTTAGTACTAAAAAGTGCCTTGTGCAGGCATTACATGTACCCAGGCCAAGAAGTGAAAGGAAAGAAGGACCATAGCTTTGGAACTAAATCTCCAAGTGGTGTGTTTTTTTTAACCTCTCCTCTTCAAGTGAGGTTTCATGGGAACACTAAAACCAGAAAAAGTTTGATCACTAAGTTTTACTTACTCACTTTAGCTTACCTTAACAATGATTCAATCCAGAAAGGCAGTTTCACAAATTTTCCTCTTTTCCAGGTTTCTTAACAGATAAGCCTTGTATTTCAGGTAGCTGGAAGCTCACAAGTCTTTAGCAGTCTTTGTACCAAAATGTTGCAGATAATTTGTAGGGTTAGAAAAATCTGTCTCTCACTGGCAAATTTTGTAGTAACAGGAATCATTTTCACTCCAGCTACAGTTATATTCCTTTTGCGTGTCTTCTCGTGGCAGTTTAGCTGTATTCCTCACACTGCCTGTCTTCATGGGAGATGTGCTCTAGCTCTCTGACCATCTTTGTGGCCTTCCTCTGCACCTACTCCAGCAGGTGTATGTTCATCTTGTGCTAGGGGCCCTCTACATCTGTTCCTTAGTGTCCCACTGATTTGCCATGTGAACTGTTGCTAAGATCTCTTCATCTTTTCATCTCTCATCCCTCTGTCATCAAAATGGAGTTATTGATACTTAGAGGGGAAATGAGAGTGCTCTTGGACACTCTGGGAGATGAAAGGAAGCCAAATCTCTTACCTGCTTGGGAAGTGCAGACTAAAGGATCAGATGACACCTTGACATTTATGAAATTTTGTGTATGATTTGTCCTACATTTTGCTTTGATGTAAGCTGGCTATAATTTCAACAATACTTAAGGCCAAAGATCTGAAGTATTAGGTTAAATCTATAAATTGTTTTTCCTGAGTCAGTTTTTAGTGTAGTGAGTTCCTCATTTAGGTTTGCTGGCTGGCATCTGCCATTCTTGTGAAACCTCATTTGCTCCTGTTAGCAGCAGTCTTCTTGATGTTTGAAGCAGAATATCTAGGGAGAATGTGGTGTTTCTTGTTCCCTGCTTTGAGTCATGAAGTCTTACCACAGGAGTTCAGAGGCCAGAGCACATATTTCAGTATCCTCTTGCTTCTATTTTTCTGGAGGGGAAAAAAAAAGTATTTTAAAATTCTGCACTGGGGTTAGTCCCCAAAGCAGAGATGAGACAGGACACTGTGTAAGGCAGAGTGCTGCAGGTACTTGGTTCATGTGACCAAGTTATCACAACTAACACATTGATAAGTTGAGCACTTCAAAGTATAGTATAATGAAAGAAAAACCATATCATGTTTAAAGAACATATTATTCTTTCAGGTGAAGTAGTTCTTGCTTGCCTGATGGTGAAATACACCCTTGATTTACATGTCTTTCCTGATGAAATTATTGTAAATGATGATTTTTTTTTCACCTTAAGCTCCGTCAGAATTTCACTGTTCAATCTTTAAGAAACCTGAGTAATTGGAGAATTATCAACAGGAAAGAAAGGTACATAATACCCATTTCAATGGTGTCAAGTTGCACAAGCTTCTACCATGAAGCCACATTCAGTCTTGAAAGAGAGAAGGGTGTCTTTACCAAAGTTTGTGAAAACTTCCATGAAGATTCATTTGGAATTAGAAAATGGATCTCTGGAAGGGACCCTGGGAGATCTTGTAGTTCATAACCTTCCTTCAGGCAAGTCCAGACAGTCCTGAATCACTTGCAGGTTATGTTTGTGTAACCCCTTCCTACAATCCCCCAGTAAATGAGATTCCATGACTTCCCAGGGAAACCTGCTCCAGGCCTTACCATCACTCCTACTGAAAATATTTTTCCAGTGTCTAACCTAAACTTCCACTGCTTGATTTTAGTTCATGACTTTTTCTCTATCCCCAGCAGGCACAGAGAAAAGAATTTCTCCCTTCTCACAGATATCTTTTGTATTGCAAAATATTACAGTTACTGCATGCTTCTGTTTTCTGCAAGAGGGCCTGACTGAGTTTCCACAACTTCTTGCTTTATCATGTGTTTGGTGAGCTGTGGTGTTTAACCATGTTGGCAAGCTTAACCCACGTAGCAGGGAAGTGAAATATTTTGGCTTCACCCAGCTGTGAAGGTGCAACTGATGTACAAAAAAAATATCTGCCTGTAGACAGTGGATTCTGTGTATCTGTACCCTCAGCCTTTAGCTCATGAAAGTTATTTATTTGTTCTGAAGCTTTCACAAAACTGCTAAACCTGAGCTTCACTGAACCACACTCTTGGTAAATTTAAGTTAGCAAATAGTTTAAGTTTGACAATGCAGTAATCAAAATGCAGAAACTCGTTAGGCAATGTTAACAAAAGTGCTGTTGCTTCTGCTTGATTTAAGCAGGCACATGTATGTCCATGTGTACCCAGGCAAATACCTGAATACTAACTAGTTTCTGCACTTAAATAATTCCCTTGGTGTCCTGCTTTCTCTTTAAATATTCTTGAAATATTCATAATCAGATGAACACAAAACCAGAAAAATGCACTTTTGTTTTGCTGTCTTGGCCTTGAATCTCTGATAGCATGACTGTGACTCATGCAATTGCAGGCTACATACATTTATGATTAATCCTTAGCAAGATATTTTATATTGATATTACAGACATCTTAGGAAGCTTTACTGACTCTAACTTAACCTCTGGCTTTCTTTTATTTGCTTTAGTTTACAGCACTGTTCTATAATATGTAAGACCTAGGCAGCTTTATTAATGTAAATTACAAACGATACAATCTTTATGCTTTCCTCTAACTTTGGAGGGAAAGGAAAAAATGAAAACCAAACAAAAACCCCACCCACCTCAACTGAAACAAGGCTTTCTAAGCTGTGGGCTTAGCTTTTGAACTTTCATCACACTCCTCTCATTCTTGATGATTCTTCCTTGCACAGAAAGCAGCAATGTTAAGTGTTGTAATCAGGAGCATGCTGGAGGTAGTGAGAAAGAAATATCCTTTGTGTTGCTGATTGAAGAACACACATTGCTTTTGGCAAATTTCTAGGCATTCCAGTTTTAAATAGCCTTTGCACCAGCAGAATAGAATAAACCAGGTTGGAAGAGACCTTCAAGATCATCGCGTCCAACCCATCATCCAACACCATCTAATCAACTAAACTATGGCACCAAGCACCCCAGCAATAATGATGCAAAAAGAGTTGTAAAAATGTGTTTAAGATGATGTAGGCCCTTTCCAGCTAAAACAGGAGTTTTCTGATTCTAGTCTCATACATTGCCTGTAGCACTTCTTTGTTAATGTGAAAGCCAGTGTCTATACAATACAATACAATACAATACACCAGGTTGGAAGAGACCTTCAAGATCATCGCGTCCAACCCATCAAACAATCCAACCCACCCAACAACTAGACCATACAGCCAAGCACCCCATCAAGTCTTCTCCTGAACACCTCCTGTGAAGGTGACTCCACCACCTCCACGGGTAGCCGATTCCAATGGGCAATCACTCTCTCCGTGTAGAACTTCTTCCTAACATCCAGCCTAAACCTGCCCTGGCGCAGCCTGAGACTGTGTCCTCTTGTTCTGGTGCTGGATGCCTGGGAGAAGAGGCCAACCTCTGCCTGGCTACAACCTCCCTTCAGGTAGTTGTAGAGAGCAATAAGGTCACCCCTCAGTCTCCTCTTCTCCAGGCTAAGCAACCCCAGCTCCCTCAGCCTTTCCTCATAGGGCTTGTGTTCCAAACCCCTCACCAGCTTTGTTGCCCTTCTCTGGACACGTTCCAGCAAGTCAACATCCTTCCTAAACTGAGGGGCCCAGAACTGGACACAGTACTCAAGGTGCGGCCTAACCAGTGCAGTGTACAGGGGCACAATGACCTCCTTGCTCCTGCTGGCCACACTGTTCCTGATGCAAGCCAGGATGCCATTGGCCTTCTTGGCTGCCTGGGCACACTGCAGGCTCATGTTCAGCCTACAATCAACCAGTACCCCCAGGTCCCTCTCTGCCTGGCCACTCTCCAGCCACTCTGACCCCAGCCTGTAGCACTGCCTGGGGTTGTTGTGGCCAATGTGCAGAATCCGGCACTTGGATGTGTTAAATCTCTACATCTCTAATTTTCAGGAGTCATTGGGGGGTGTAGGCAAAGAAATTCAGGCCTCATTTCTCACATTTTGAGCATATACACCAATACAATGTAATGTTTCTAATGGAACAATATTTTGTTACTTAGGAAGGCCTTTATAAAGGCAATGTAAAAGTATCTGTATTCTTCCTATGTGCATGTAGACTGTCTCTTACCAGCCTCCTGTTTAAACCTTTTTCCTCCCTGAGAGGTTCCAGTCAGGCTGTTACAGATGAGCATAATCAGATGCTTTTAAACCAATCACTTCTTTAAATTATCCTTCCTCTTATTTTAATGGTGTTAAGATGAAACATATTCTGAGCACTGATATAAGTGGGATCTGAGGAATAGCTACCATTATAAGAAAACTTTATGGAAAGCCTATTTTCTGTTAAACCACTAGTCACCATCACTGGAGGTGTTTAGGAAGAGACTGGATGGGGTGCTTGGTGCCATGGTTTAGTTGATTAGATAGTGTTGGATGATAGGTTGGACTTGATGATCTCAGAGGTCTTTTCCAGCCTGGTCAGGTCTGGTCTGGTCTGGTCTGGTCTACTCTGCTCTACTCTACTCTACTCTACTCTACTCTACTCTACTCTACTCTACTCTACTCTACTCTACTCTACTCTACTCTAAACTGTAGCACCATGTTTTATTTTTTAGGGATTAAATTATCCAATTCAAAAATCTTAATTCTCTGAGTAAAATAAAGTGGAATATCAGGTAAATCTTTTTCTGGTAAAATGTTTTTTTTTGCAGTTTTGCCAATCTCCAATGTGTGATAAACACAGAAACACATAACATGCCTGCTTTCTAGTGTGTCTTCTTTTTTTCCCATTTTCATTATAGGAGGTTTCAAGAGTGATTTAAGGAAGATTTTAGTGGTGCCTGGATCCCATGCTATCATTTTGTGTAGGGCAGATTGTTGCCCTGTATGAACTTGTTCTGTATCTTTATGCAGCAGGAGTTTGGAGATACTTTTTTAATGCCCTGAATAGGTGAGGAAAGGGGAGCCATGACTAACCTTCAAAGATGTGATGGGAAAATATGTGTTTACTCATGATTTGCTTGGTTTTGCTGGGGTTTTTGTTGAGGGCTGTTTGTTTTGTTATGTACATAATACCATCTTAGGTGCATAGGGTAAAAATCAGTTTTAAATGTTTTGTTGAATCAACCTTCTTTCAAGACTAAGCCATGCTGCTAAGATATATACCAGCCTTCACCAGCTCATTCCTGTTCCTGCACCATCTCTGTGGGAAGTTGACCCAAGTTAACATTAAACTGGCAAGGAAAGAATGAGTTTGCAACAGGGATCGTTTCTCTGATCTTCATCTTGTGGTTAAATCAATGTTTGTGCTGGTACATGGAGGGAGCAGCACAGGGAGCCGAAGTACCGTAGGGATGAGCATCTGGAGAGCTGTGCCAACTTGCGTGGGTTTGCACTGCCTGTGCTTTATGATGCCCGAGGAGAATTTTAAGAGGAGAATATTAAGAGGATGGTCTCTCAGCTGGAGCATGCTTGCTTTCACAAAACAGTCTTGATTTGCCAAAGAACAACCTTGAGCGTTGCATAAGCGCATGGGCACCTCCAGATGTCAGGACCTTTTACACAGATATGAAAACAGGGTTGAAAGGCAGAGTTTAATCACCCAAGTTAGGAAAAAAATTCCCAAATTATCTTTTGCCTGAGGTAACAGGGTTTTGTAATTCACTTATTGAATAAAAGAAGTAGGGCCTGTAGAAAGCATTCTTAGCATAAGTACATAAAAAGTCATTATGAAGTTCAGCACCTTATTTTTATGATTCCCATAAAATCCGTGAGATAGCAATGTTTGCTTGCTAAATTAATTTTCATCAGGCTTTATTTCACAGTCTGTTCTCCCAATGTTTCCCAGGGGCAGCTGCTTAAAGTTCTTGATTTAAATCATTAAAATGCTTGATTTATGGTGCTTGATTCCAGAGCCTTAGCACTTTTCCAAATCATATTGCAGTGCATGCTTGTCCTAATTATGTTACTGCTTAAGTATATTTTAATAAGTGGGGGGATTTAAGTAAACCAGCCTGCTCGTTTTCTGAGAAAGGATCAGGATGGTTTGTCTAACAGTTGGTGCAACAGGCACACAGTGTAACTCAGGACAGCCTTGCTAGCAAGTTGAAGGCATACTGATTCATTGGTGTTTGAATATCATTAGGGGTGCAGTCTTGCTTTTAAAAGACTTTGTGTAAGATTCTTATCTGCATTAGAAACAGTTACTGGATTCTGTAAAAAAACGTTTCTTTCTTTCTTGAAACAAGACAAGGCAGAAGTCAACACCTCCAAGCATAAATGGCATGAAGCACAGGGCTGAAGGGTGTGATTTTTCCAAGACTTTTCTCCAAATTTCAGCTCCTCATCAGAGTAACCACTCACCTTTGATTTTTGCTGAAAAAGGAGAGGAGGATTTGCATGCTCTTCTGCAGTGGGGGGAAAAAGATATGTATCAAAAGCTTTTATATCATTAAAAACTCATACCAGCACAACTGACCTTTTAAAAGGGTCATAAAATCATTACTACACTGCATATTATAAAGCAAACAGCAGATGAAGATAGTACTTTCAAATGTTATTTATATAATGGTAAAGTGAATTCACACCTATTAGAAATGGTCCCCAGTGCCACTGAGGACAACTGATGTGTCCTTCTGTAGCTTAGATGGGAGTGGAAGATGTTTTTCAGACTGCTGACGAACTCAAAGCAATAAATATTCCATGTTTTACAGAATTGTCTGGTACAATGTCATATTTTCAATGATCTTAAAAGCAGGGCAGCAGTGAAAGAGGGAGCACGAGCATAAAGATTTACACATAAAAAGCTGCTTCTCAATCCAACTCTGTTTCTGATAGTTTGCATTCAGATCTGTGAATATTTCAGCACTCCGGCATTACTGGTGGGAATATGGGTGTAAAGTCTATTTAAAAATGAAATACTTAGAAATTTGCCAAAAGCAAGTATCAAATTGTTCACAGATGGAAGCTGGTGGTGTTCTTGCAAGTCTCTTCTCATTGTTTTTTTTTTTTCAGAAAATAAAACTTAATGCAGTGGTGCAACTTTAAAGAGAACATACTAAGAGCAGAATAAATCATGCTGCCTCCCCTCCCCCCCCCAGCAAACAGCACTTCTTTAACCAGCTGAAATATGCCGATATTCTGTTTATATTTGACATTGACCATTTACTTTGATTTACAAGAACAAGGAAATTATGAATGCTGACAAGAAAACTGTGGGGAGTTCGCTGGAGTGATTTTGAACATTGTGAGTCAGGGTTACTTTGCCAGATGTCACCAGCCCCTTTGGCTAGAGCGGCAGCAATTAACTGTGTCCATCAGCTCAACCACTTCATTTCATAGTCTGATATGTTCACTATCTTTTTGATTTCTTTCCTTTCCATGGACTTATAAGATTCAGTTTCATCCCATTTGCAGGATCAATAGGACTCAGTTTCATCCAGAGGTAGTTCAGGTGATTCAGATTACCCTACAGTGTGAACCGAAGCTTGGAAAATGGGAACTATTGTGAGATATGCGTTGGGAGCACCTACAAAACTGACTACAACTGTGACAGAGATGCAATCCCAGCAGGTAACAATAAATAATATGCAGTGCCAGTGGAGACAAGTGGGAGATGTACATGACCTCCTGAAGGTAACAAAACAAAATTTTACTATTTCCTTACATGACTGAGGGAATAAACATTAAATGAAAAGCTTTTTTGAGGCCTTTTCTTCAATATACTACTTACAGTTTCAAATGATCATTATCACAGAATCATAGAACAGTCCTGGTTGGAAGGACCTTGAAAGATCAATCCTTCATGGGAAAGGGAGCCTAGATGATACTATTTAGCACCCTGTCCAATCACATATTGAAAACTTCCAGGAATGGGAACTCCACTATGTCCCTGGGGAGCTTGTTCCACTGATTGATTGTTCCTACTGTAAAAATGTACTTTTTATATTGAGATGAAACCTCTCCCTGTACAAATTTTAACTGTTGTCCCTTGTTTCTTCCACATGGTTCCTGGTGAAGAGAGTCTCCATCTTCTTTGTAGCTGCTCTTTTATTACTGGAGTATTGTGATGAGGTTCCCCTGAGCCTTCTCTTCTCCAGTGAGAATCACAGAACACACCCAGTTGGAAGAGACCTCAAAGATCATCCAGTCCTACCCTTGACCCAGCACTGAAGGGTCAACACTAAGACCTAATTCCTAATTCCTTCTGTCTTCCCTCAAAGGTTCTCCAGCCCTCTGATCATTTTTGTGACCTTCCTTTGAATTCTCTTCAGTCTGCCCACATCTTTCTTGAATTGTGGGGGCTCAACTGGGCACAGCACTAGAGATGCAGCCTGAGAAGCACATAGGGAGTGGGATGTTCATGTCTCTTTCTTTCCTAGCAATGCTCCTGCAGATGAAGCTGAGGATCTGATTCATTGCTGCAGCAGCACACTGTTAACTCATGGTCATCTTGTTGATCCACAGGTCTCTTTGTGTTGCTACTCCCCAGCCACACAGATCCTAGCCAAGTCATGTGCCCAGATGTACTATCCTGCTTTGTCTAAATGGCATGTTTTACATCCATTGAATTGGGTATTAGGAAGAATTTCTTTACTGAAATCATTATCAGGCATTGGAATGACTTGCCCAGGGAGGTGGTGGAGTCCCCATCCTTGAAGGTATGTAAGAGTCATGTAGATGTAGTGCTTAGGGATAGGGTTTAGTCAAAGACTTGTCACTGTTAGGTTAACGATCGGACTCTATGATCTTGGAGGTCTTTTCTAACCTATGTGATTCTGTGATATGCTACTGCTATAAAAAAAAGATAATCAGGAGAGCTGCTTTTCAACTGTTGCCTCTGGCAACTCTTCAGACAGCATCATCCCTCCTTCTTCCCTTGTCAGAACTTGAGAGAGTTTGATAAAACTTTGCAGATTTGTTGCATTTGGGGTTTCTGCTGTGGAAATACCCAACTGCTCAATTGCTCAGCACTCCAAAGACATCTTCATGCCTTTTTTTAATGTTGCTGTCACTTAGAGGAGCAGCCAGAGTTTCCAAACCCACTGCAGACCTGATAGGACAGTTCTAGCAAAAAGCATAACTGAGGGTGTATTTTAGCCTGTAGACCTCACCTCATTTGCTCATAAGTGCAAGTCTCAGATCCAATCCACAAGCTAAGCTGAGAAATTCTAACTTTCAAGACTTCAAAAACCACAAGTTCCTCCTATCTTAAGAATTCATTTCTGGTTTATATAAAGGGCTTTGCTGAACTAAAGGCACCTCTTCTCCTTTCAGTTTCCTTTAGACTGAAGCTGCTGCTATCACTTTTAAGCAGTTTTCTCTAATGGCAGTGTAGCAAACAGAGCACAGAGGAAACAGTCCTGGTCTTATTGCTACCATCTCCAGCATCAGCAGAGGGAAGAGATTCAGCTCAAAATATTTTGTTAAGGAATGTGCCCATCAAGATAAATTTGCCACCTCCTAGCTCTGGGCAAGGAAGTATCGTGCTGTTTTGTCTTGCCAGAACCATGATTTTCTAAGCATTTCAAGCAAGACTGGTTGTTGAGGTCAATTCTGGCAAAATGACAAAATTCATAAACCTGTCAACTTCTCCCACGTCAGAGGAGGAACTGTGTGCCAGCTCTGCTTGCACAGTGCCCTCTCACTTCTCCCTGTTCCCTTTGGCAGGTTCGCTACATGCTGTAGAGACTGCCTGCCAGAAAATGTGCTCATTCCAGTGTCTGGATCGCTGCAGCACTGACTTGTGACGCTGTCATTTCCCTCTGCAATGAAATAGTGCTTTTGCAGATTTAGCAGAGATGGCAAAATAACCCCACCTCTTTTTAATAGTGATATTTTTCTAGCCTCCCTCTTTGCAAGTCATGGACTTTGTTGACTCAGCTAAATGATTTTTGTCTCGTTTGGATCCTCCTGAAGGACTTTACTAGGTGCTTGGTTTTTTTATAGGAAGGAACTATATATATGTAAACAGAGTTAGTAGATCATAACTTAAATAGGACTCCCTCCCTCCCACAATGCCATTTGCTTTCCTAACTGAAACCAGTGGTTTGTGATTCTTCACATTATTCTTTTAATGTCATGACCTGTGTGTCAAAGTGAGAGGTTGCTTGTGGATTTTTCTTGTCTTTGAAAGCAATACTTTCTCCAGAGACAAAGAGGCTCTTTTACAGCACTCTTAGCAATTGCCATGAGGTGGGAGCTACAAATCGGGCAAGCCTGGGCAGTTGCATGCTGACATTTTTCATTCCTCATGTCCCACAAGTATTTCTCTTTCAACAAGGCTTCTGTGTAAGTGAAAAGGAACTTTTTTGTTTCCTTGATTTAGTTATATTATGTTTTAAAATTCCTCTTTGGCTCCAATTTCCCTTTGGAAGCTGCCCTGGCCATAAAAAAATTCACACATCTCATTTTCATTTGTACCATTGCAAATTTGTTTTGTTCCTCTATCCCCACCGACAAATAAGGGACAAATTTATTTCATTTGCATTTGCAAAGTCTTTGTAAGCTGTTTTCCACAATAGACCATTCATAGCTTTGCACCTCAGAAATTAAAAAGTAGGCAGGCTTGGCCCTTGAAAGGAAGCCTTATCCAAATTTTGTAAACATTAATGACCTATTCATAAAGAATAGGGCAAAAGTTTCGCACAAAGAGATGTTAACACGTTAAAAAACTGCCGAAGTCTGCTGGAGAAATGAATGACGGTGATACTTTGAGCAGACTCGGGGGGTGGGAAGAGGACTACAGACACACCAAATTTAATCTTGGGTTGAATTTGTAAAGTTTCCATTCATGTTTCTGGTGATTTTCATCTGTGCATAATATGAATAGAATAGAATAGAATAGAATAGAATAGAATAGAACAAGAATAGAATAGAATAGAATAGAATAGAATAGAATAGAATAGAATAGAATAGAATAGAATAGAACCAGACCAGACTGGGTTGGAAAAGGCCTTTGAGATCATCGAGTCCAACCTATCATCCAGCACTATCTAATCAACTAAACCATGGCACCAAGCGCCCCATCCAGTCTCTTCCTAAACACCTCCAGTGATGGTGACTCCACCACCTCCCTGGGCAGCACATTCCAATGGCCAATCACTCTTTCTATGAAGAATTTCTTCCTAACATCCAGCCTAAACCTCCCCTGGTGCAGCTTGAGACTGTGTCCTCTTGTTCTGGTGCTGGTTGCCCAGGAGAAGAGGTCAACCCCCACCTGGCTACAACCTCCCTTCAGGTAGTTGTAGGCAGCAATGAGGTCTCCCCTGAGCCTCCTCTTCTCCAGGCTAAGAACCCCAAGTTCCCTCCACCTCTCCTCATAGAGCTTGTGCTCCAAATCCCTCCCCAGCTTTGTTGCCCTTCTCTGGACACATTCCAGCAAGTCGACATCTTTCCTAAATTGAGGGGCCCACAGAAGAACAGCTATTCCACATCAAGCATGAAAAATGTCCTTTTATCTCAATATTCTTCCTCTGACACTGTCAACAGTGGACATTTTGGAAGAGTGTATGAATGGCACCTGGTCCAGTGATACCTCCCTGACATATATTCCCATTTCCAGTGGCTTGCAACTGCCAGACTGCCTGGGCCACTATGATTTTGTACCATTGCCTTCTGCTGAGGCCAGGTGTTTAGTCATGTTACTTAATGCTGTATGGAAGGTACGTGGCTCAGACCCAGACAGGCATTCAGGTTTCCAGCTCCTGTTTGGGCTTCTAACATCTTACTGATTTAATGGAAAGCTGAATACTTGGTTGGAAGTGGTTTCAGAAGATCACAACAGAATTAGTCACTGTGTGTGTAATAGTGTTTGAGCTTGCAGGATCAGGGCTTAATCTGTGAGAGTAATTAGAGGGCAATATTGAAGATTTTTCAGAGGTGTTATAAAATTAGGTCCTTATTAAAATGAGACTATCAGGAATTATGGGAAACAGTTTTTCTTCTGGATGACACACATGGATGTTCAAGGTGGTTTTGCTCTTTGTGTAGCAAATTGTCACCTTACTTGGCAGCACAGGGAGGTGCTACTAGAATAATGAATCCCGTGGAATTTGTATGAATTCTCCATGGTTTTCAGTGATATCCAACATGGTACTCTGTAGTATAGGAAAACGGGATGTGGGATTTATGGCTTTAAGCAAATGAAAAGAGGGGGGAAAAAAAGGATAAAAGAGAAGACTGAACTAATTGCTAAGTTTTCTTGTAGGAGGGCAAGAATAGGGATTGCATTTCCCTGTGAGAGGAAAGATGCAGCAAAAGACACCTACACAGAATCACACAGAATCACCAAGGTTGGAAGAGACCTCAAAGATCATCAAGTCCAACCAATCAAGTCCTACCTTTCACACCAGCTGACTTCTCCTGGTTTGTGTGCAGTATTCCAGAAGCAAAACCCCTTTGGTTACACATGCATTTAAAATCACCTGGCAGGTACAGCGGCTTGTGTGACCAAGACATGATTTTCTTCCGATCCAACATTTATCTTTGGTAGGAACTCTTGTGTGGACAAAGTCTGTGTAACCAGCTCACCCCATTGGCAACGTACTGTCTGAGATAGACATCTCAGATAAAGGCCTCGTGTTCATTTATGTTACAAAAAATGAAACTAGTCAGAAACAACAAATGTGCCATTTCTTTTTATCTAGATTGCAGTTTTCCATTTGGAACCCCTCTTTACTTCCTTTATACTTTTCAACCAGCATATACTGGATGAGCTTCCCTTTACAGTGCATAATTCAGATTTATGAGAGCAGTTCATGTAAATTGGACATTAGTTGTGTTTCCAGCTATGATGATTCAGCCCTAGAGAATTTACTTTCTCTTTCCCATAGTCTGAAATGTCACACCCCGTAAGTAGTCTTATGCTGACAAATGTTGCTGGAAACCACTGCTGGAAACCATGAAGAAGAGCAAAGAGGCACTCACTGCTGGTAGTATTCTGAGCAAGAGGGATTTTGCTATCATCTTCCCTCACTTTAATTAGCTTGTATTCCTTGTATTCCTAGATTTTCAGTAGAATAACTAAATGACTAGGAGGCAATAACTAGGGCTAAGTTAAACATGGAATAAGGTAGCCAAAGGCTCATGAGTTAAATCCGGTGCCTTGGTGCTCAGGAAAGTGGGTCAAGTATCTAGTTACCTGGTATAAGGTTGTAACTGCAAAGTCAGGAGAGCTATGAAAGTTGAATGTCAACTTCTGACACAAATCCCAAGACCACAGTAAATGTAGACTCCCTGTGAATGACTGTAGGCAAAAGAAGGATTTCTTCATAAACTGTGAAAGCCAAAGTTTGGAAACTAATTCCAAATCTTGGCAAATGACTTGCTGTTCTCTGGGAGATGCAGGGAAGGACTGATGAAAGAAATCGAAGGCAGAATTAAAAAACATCACCACCACCACCACCACAAACTGATGTGTCATGTTTCAAAGTGTTGCAACACAGCTTGATGCAACCAGTTTTGGAAGTTTAAATAGCTCCATGAACTCAAGCCCAAAGAATAGTGCTGCAAAGAGGTCTGGTGGGCTCTCTGACCTGACTTCAGATTACAGTAAATGCTCTGGAAAACAATGAGGTGCTATAGTTTCTGAAAACATGCAGTCAAATAAGGTAAGGTATGAAGTAATGTCAGTGTATTGTCAGAACTATACAGAGTATGTGGATGGAGGCTACCATAACATTTATAACAACAAAGCCATGCTTTTAGAAACAGCTGAGGTGCTAAGATGTTTTACAGACAGATTTGTCTAAGCCAGTGAGTAACTGGACAGCCTCTGTGGCTGGCCAGGGGTACTCTGACCTTAACAGCAAACATAGGGCTGCCCCTTGGATGTCTCGGCCTTTACTCACAAGCTTCTGGAATTAAATACACCCAGGTATGTGGAGCTGTGTGCACTACAAAGAGTATTGCTGGCTGACACTGGAGCTACACTTAAATACTTGGCGCTGCTTATGTACAAGGAGACCAGGCTTGGATATTGCTCAAAAGATGTCAGCAAATTGTTAGGTATAGGTACGTTTTTCCTGAGCCTCAGTTCGAATTCCTAACTCAAGTGTAGATTCATTCCTTCCAGACTTTTCTGTTAGTTTCTATTGAAATAAAAACTCTTCATCAATTTTGTCCTCTCCACAGTGTAATCTTATCACCTTCCACTTTCTGAAAATTACGATGGTACTGTGTTCAATGACTCCATTTCTCACATCCACCTAAAATTGAACCGTAGGGTTTTAATTGTACTGAAATTCAGCTTTAGACTTCAGTAATCCATATGTATGTTTCCTGTAGACATTGTGTGAACTGAAGACATTAAACGTTTCAGAGAACAGAAGATTAGCAGTTGTAATGTGACTTGTAGAACAGTTTTCCTTTCCTTCCTATTTTACAGATGTGCTTAGCTCCTTTTATGTAAATCTTGAGGCTTATAAATTTTCTAAGACCTTAAATACTTCTAACATCTACAATTTGGGAAACACTTGGCAACAACCAGCATTTCTGTATTTTTCTCTCTCTTATCTTACTTCCGTTCTGTTTATGCCTTTTTTTGGAGGGGGCCGGGGGGGGGAGGATTTTCAAGCACAGTCTCTTTGAAGCAGGCAGACCAGTTGGGAAATTATGTGCACCACTTAAAACAAATGATAATAAAGATTTGACATTTGGGATATGCATTAGATATCAGAAAATCTGAAGGCACTGTGAGAAATGCTAGCTCACAGATATTATCTTTGCTTTGAAGAGAAAAAAAACAGTGTGCATACATATACGCATAAAACAGCTTTTTATGTGTATATATGTGTTTGCATGTATAAAAGCTGTACTTTGCAGATGAAGAACAGGTACAGTGAAAGTTATTCTCTTAGGAGATCAAGACTTGTGCCAATTAAAGCCATGGAACCCTGCCACGGGCTCCACAGCCCTGGACTTGGCTCCTGTTTTTGCATTGTTTGCTCCACTCACGTCAAGCCTTGTTTCAAGAAAGCCAATGGCAAAACTCCCACTGACTGTAATGAAAGTGAGGTTTGGCCTTTGGTGAGCAATAAAAGCTCTGTGAAGCCTGGAGGTGGGAGCTCGCTCTGGCTCCTGCGGGGCTGACATGCACTGCTGAGGTTAGCTCACACCATGCCCCTGCATGCTCCTTCCAGCTCCAAATTTATAGGGCCTGTGGAGAAGCCCCCACATCATACTGCATGGTTCATCTCAGTCACCGATGAACCTTTAATCACTCTGACTCACAGCTTCGAAGAAAACGGCCTCACTGCCATTACATAAATCAAGAAAATTATTAGCTTCCCTCATTCTGTTCCTGGTATGTTATTTACCCAACTGTGTGGGCAGCTTCACAAATGCTGTTGGTGATGACAATCATCTGCAGAATGGTGTAAATGAAGAAAAGAGCCCCCCTCTCTGAAAAGGCATCAGTTGGAAGCTTACTTGAATGAGACAGCACAATGGTGAATGAGACTCAGAATACAGACCATAGGAAAGTTATCCAAGAAGAAATCCATTGCTCCCATTATTGTGGATCTTGCAATACTGCACATTATTGATGCATGATTGTTGTTGCTCTTGAACTTGGTGGACTCAAGGAAGCTGAGGATAAGGTACCTGATGGGTGTCAAAGCTTCTTACTGACTTAATTTTGAATAGAATAGAATAAACCAGGTTGGAAGAGACCTTCAAGATCATTGCATCCAACCCATCATCCAACACCATCTAATCAACTAAACCATGGCACCAAGCACCCCATCAACTCGCCTAAACACCTCCTATTGAAGCTCTATTATCATCATGATCCTATTGTAACTTTTTTAATTTAATATTGAAGCAACATTCCTTCTGCATGTGTGACTAACAGACATCAGCAGAGAGAGCTGTAGCTGCTTGAACATCCAAACAATCAGGAACCATGACTGTCTGAACATAAGCCAGCAGTGTGCCCAGCTGGCCAAGAATGCCAACGGCATCCTGGCATGCATCAAGAATAGTGTGCCCAGCAAAAGCAGGGAAGTCATTGTGCCCCTGTAGTCAGCACTACTTAGGCCACACCTTGTGTACTGAGTCCAGTTCTGGGCCCCTCAGTTTAAGAAGGACATCCAGACACTTGAACATATCCAGAGAAGGGCAACGAGGCTGGGGAGAGGCCTCGAGCACAAGCCCTACGAGGAGAGGCTGAGGGAGCTGAGGTTGTTTAGCCTGGAGAAGAGGAGGCTCAGGGGAGATCTTATTGCTGTCAACAATGACCTAAAGGGAGGTTGTAGCCAGGAGGGGGTTGGTCTCTTCTCCCAGGCAACCAGCACCAGAACAAGAGGACACAGTCTCAAGCTGCACCACGGGAGGTTTAGGCTCGAGGTGAGGAGAAAGTTCTTCACCGAGAGAGTTGTTAGCCATTGGAATGGCTGCCCAGGGAGATGGTGGAGTCACCATCCCTGGAGGTGTTCAAGAGAGGATTGGATGTGGCACTTGGTGCCATGGTTTAGTAGTCATGAGGTCTTGAGGGACAGGTTGGACTTGATGATCTTCGAGGTCTCTTCCAACCTTGGTGATTCTATGAAAACCTGTAAGTGCTCTTGAACAGCTTCTTATTGGACAACTTCCTAAATCTAACTCTACTAGTCATTTGGAAAAAAAACATTTGGATAAACCTTTAGGTTAATAAACAGTATGTAAATATAGATACTATTACAACATTTATCATAATTATTAACAATTAAAGTTAAAACCTGGTAAATACCCAGTGACAAATACCCATGTCCAACATGTGACATTTTAAAGAATTTGGCTTTAGAGCAGTTGTTTAGCACTTCAAAATCTTGGCCCCAGTTTCATCCCAACCCTGAATTTTAGTCATATCAACAATATATGGTAACTCTTGCATCAGCTTCAGAGAGAAAACATTTGCCCAAAGGGAATTCATGACTCTGAATCATGGTAAACAATTTGCAAAGCTGAAAGATGAACCCTTGTCCTTCATCAGTTATAATCACATTCTTCGTTATGGAGCTTGCTCCAGTGTCTAAAAGATGTTGTGTTTCTTTCCAGAAGCAGGGAACCGTAGTGATTTGCCCAGAAAGCATACAGCATACACAGAGACAGATGTGAGGTGAGGGGAAAAGATAGCACACAAAGTGATCAGGACAAATATTGACTCGTGACATAATTGCTGTCACTTTCTTGTGAAAAAAAAAAAAAAAAAAAAAAAAAAGAATTTAAATCTCCCTCATCCATCCATTCCTTTTTTGCATCCCCCATATTTCCCAAGCAATTCTGATATCCTGTTATTGCTTTCAAACCTTCCCTTCCAAGACACAGCCTGTGCTTTCCAGCAAAATACAAAAGTGACTGACAGGATAAAGAAGAGAGAACGCTAAAAGCACACTTTGGTCACCTTTTTTCTTGAAGAAGTTCCTGTGTAGTTTTCCTTCAGGAAGGACACTGATTCAACAAAGTTTTTAAAACTACTGCCTAGTACTCTAGACATCTTTTAAAACACCAAGTCTTTTGGGATAGATTTAGAGGTTACATAGGATGTTGATGGTTGATGTTTGAAATTCCAGTTTCAGAATTTGCTTTTTGTGAATACTTTTACTGTTCACCTAACACTCGCTGCATTTCCTGGTGCTTCTCATAACTATATCAATTAGTTAGGGTGAGACTATGGAGCAAAGGAAAATAAATGTGAAGTTGGTGTTAGTACCATCTAAGGTTTTAATGAGTATTTTAGAATACTTTTCCATTTAGGCATGGATAATTCATGGATTAACATTCAGATTTTAGCTTATGAACAGTCAGGATGATGAAGAAAAAATTCTTTGTTCCCAAGTACAGGACTTATAACAGTTTTTGGTTGTAAATTAGTATCAGTCCTATGGGGACAGTCACTGAGAGTTGTTTATACTCACTGAAGTCAAAGTTTATGGATGAAGTAGGTTCAAGGGCTTTGAATCAAATTAGCAATGTTATCTGTTTATTTGTTCTATGATGTTAATGAGTCATTCTGAGCAAGTGATGTTTCAACAGCTTGTGCATTCAAGTTTCATTTCACAAGATTCAATGAAACTATAAGTAAAGAAAATCTCAATCATTCCAGACACCCAGAGACTAAAAATCTGATAAGTGACAATTCAGATAGCCAAAAGAATGAAAGAATGTTTTTGAAGAGTTGAAAGTCTGCAGTCATTTCTTCTTACTAATCTCTCGGTCTTCAGACGGATGGGTTTTATTCCTGATTTGTGGTTTGCTTTGGCTCACATATTCTTCCCCCACCCCCCAGCTTCAGCTCTCTACTACTTTTAAAAATTTAGTTTACCCTGATTATGAACCCCCCACTTGCTTCCCCTGTATCAGCTTCCAATATTCAAAATGCAATTAGTAGCTGTTGCAATGATCCAGATCAAACTCTGCAGTAGGAGCATTTGCCTCCCCGTATCTTGTGTATGCATTATCTTCTTTCCTTTGCTTGCCGTGGAGCAGTGTCCATCTGCTTCTTGTCTCCTTTCTACCATCCTTCAGACTTCACTTCTTCCTTTCCACTGTACCAGCGTGGCAAGTAGATTATTTCTGGCTGCTTTATTCCCCTCACCTCATCCTCTACACTCATTCCACATCACTGATGAATCCAGTTCTCTACCATTCACTTACTTCCATTAATCTCCTTTTTGATCTGCTGTATTGTGACAGCCCTGCTTTTGCCCTTGCCCGTGATCTGTAGCTGACACCCATCTCTCTGGCCACTGCATACTGTCCTCATCAGCACTCCCCTTCCTTTCCTGTTTCAACTCACTTCTTCCCACCCCTCTGAGCTTTTCTCTGGCTAACCCCTACCGATGCACATCATCATCCCTTTGCTCTCTGATTCATCACACACTATATTTCTTTAATCTTGGCTATCAGTACTTGTGTTACCTTTATTATTTTAATCTGTATCTTTTGGTGGTATTTGTCCTCTGGATTTAAATGCTGGAAAAATAAAAAGACGAGAAATCTGACATGGCATTTTCATCTTCCTCTTTTCTGCCTGGTCACTTACAATTTCTTTGGGTTTTGATGTTGCTGAAGACAATATGTTCAAAGCTCAGGATCACTCATATTGGCATACACTTCAGGTATAGTTTTGTACATAAGGTGCAGTGCAAACAAATATTTGACAGAGAATAATAGCCATGCATAATGCACGCTAGTTCTGAACCAGTGGTTACTGAAAAGATGATATGACCACAGAGCTGAGCAGGAGCAAAATTCCTGGAGATTGTGCAAAGCCACAGAGTTCAGCTGGACAAAATAAGAAAAAAAATCACTCCTAGTGAAGCACTATGTCCCAACCACCTTAGTCCTGCTGAGCTGTGTGGCCTTGGGGGAAGCCAGATGGTTCTGTTATACAAATCTCATTTAAAGTTGAAAACAAGCCTGATTGAAATAATGATATTTCTGGTAAGTGAGGGTTCATTGTACATCATTCATAGGATTAGGCAGAGGACACAATGTTCATTATATAAAAGCAATGGAAGACACAAACCAAGACAATTTACCACCTGAATTATTTCAACATTTGTGTTGCAGTGAATCCAATGATTCAGCTATTTTAATTACACCTCTTGGTCAAATTGCAATAGAATAAAGATTTTATCTTTTTTTTTTTTTTTTTACTGTAACCATAACTTGAATTCTATTTTCATCCCCAAAAGTGCACAGGCACAGTCATACCACATGAAAGCCTGTACAGTAATTCAGCATTCCATCAATTCCTTTTCCATCACTAATACCTTCCATATTCTCTCAATCAGTACTCTAGCCTCGAGGCTTTCTTTTACTTCCATGTTGATAAAACCTCATGAATGACAATCTATAAACCTTTCCTCCACTTACTATTTTTATTTTTCCAACAAGGAAGACTTGACACAGAAAGATTTTTTGACTTCAGTCAATACATGAGTTCTGTTTTCTACACTGTCCCAGATTTTCAGTGACCTGCAAAGGTCACATTGGGCCTTCATTTCTGGTACTGCAAAATGAGGACATGAGCAGTATCCCATTTAGAAGGGGTGGTAAATCCAGAGCACAGAAACAGTGAGACACAAAGATTATTTCAGGCTAGGGTTGTGCAAGTATCTGAAATATCTGTGCATTAGAAGGCCATAAAGAAGTTTAAATTCCGTTTGTTCAGCTTTTTGTAGTGGGAAGTTGCATTTCATAGTATCATAGTATCAGTCAGGGTTGGAAGGGACCACAAGGATCATCTAGTTCTAAAGAGTTTAGTTCCAAAGAGTCTAGTTCTCAAAGAGTTTTTAATTAGTTCTTTGCCTCATGTAGATGAAGAATCTCTTATGCCCAGTCTTCAGCAAATGCTGTGCTCACTTCTAAATATACTGTTTGCTTTATTCTTACTGTCATATAAAACAGGGAATAAACTGCAATATTACCTCTTCAAGAATTTCTTTCAGTCATATCTCTAGATATTTAAAAATTTTTGCTACGAATCTGTAGAGGTACAATATCTCTACTGCATTTATAAGGAATGGAATCTAAAGTCTGTCCTTCCTGCTTGTGTTCAAGCATTACAAAGGAATAATACACTTGTCTAATTTGCTATATGCTTTTGGGGTCAACATCCTGCAGCGACATTGCTCAAGGCAATGTCTGGGTTTCCTTTCATGAAGGCACAAGAAAAAGAAATTAAATGAAACATCCATTATTTGCTCCACACCTGGAGGCTTACTGCTCTGTAAAGCTGGGAGAGCTTCATCTTTTCACAAAAAATACAAGTAGAGTGAATATTGGGTTTTGGTTTTGTGCCTTGAATTGTTTTGTTTGTTTGGTTTTGTCACAGGAAATCAGCTTAGGAAAAGAAATCTTATTGTCCAAAGCCCAAGGACAACATAAAACCTTTTTTGGAGTGAAGCTACTTACTTACTGTCTATCAGACAAGCTGCTCCTCTGCACTTAGCATCATGCTTCATTGTCTGACAGTACAGCTGACTGGAGGCTGAAATTGAAAATCATTTTCCCTTGCTCAATTTCCTTGTAAACAGCAAAAGAATAGTGTTGATACGCCAGACTTCACTGGGAAAGTGCATTGCCAACATGCAAGATCTGTCTCCTGTGGTTTTAAAAAGAGGAATGTGATTTGTCTCCTGCAGAGCTAAATCAGGACTCCTTCAACTTTTGCTTCATTTAGCCTTTGCTGTGATAGATTTCTATTGATCTATGATGCACCAATCATGAAGGCTAGGGCAAAGAACAGAAAAAATGTTCTTATGTTCTAAAACCACTCAGGAGAGCTAAGTGTGCTATTGTTAATAGGCAATTTATGAAGCATTCAACTCAAGTAGTTTTTCAATCTTGGCCTGTTTCCACATCCATTGGTGTTAAAACTCAATTTCACACTATTTATAAATTTATGTATGGCTTTGTAGTAGTGTACACCAATATTAAAACTTGGAATTGATTATGCACTCCTACTTTTTGTTGAGAAGCATGCTGGTGAATTTTGCTTTTCATCACTTTGCAAGTAAGCAGAGATATAACCATTTTACTAATTTATTTGGAATTCAGGTTAATTATATGAAAACTTAATGCAAATATATTTCATGGCATTATTTCTGATAGATTGCTTGCCTCTCACAGCACTCAAGTGTGACCTCTGTGAACAGCCATATTTCATTTCCATTGGTATCAAGTTGCACAAACAGTATGAAGGTGAGTAAATGTATCCTTTTGGGGAGAGCAGGACTCATGCTGCTTTACTAAGTATTATGTTTTACTACTCTGTATTACACCGTTTGTAGTTTTAGGGTCCAACTTTGCTTCCTTTGAAGTCAAATGTGAAACTTCTTCTGCTTTCAGGGTAAGCTGTACTGGACCAGTAAATCAATGTATTTTCTCCATGTACCATTGAATTTATGAAGACCTTTTAGTTAATCAAAAAAAGAATCATCTGCTAACTAGTGTGTCTGTTCAGTGACTGATTTAGCATGGGCTTGGGAGCTGAGAACACATTTACAAAGCTGTTACAGAACAGCCTTCTGGGGCAGACATGCTCCCTGAGTTTCTTCAGATGGTTATCCAATCTGCTGCATTGTGGTTGTTGTACTGATTAAAGGCTTATATATGCTCTATAGGACGTACTCTATAAGCTGTGCTCAAACTTCCTAGTCCCTCAGGGGCACTTGTGTTGAAGGGCTAACAAAATTTCCATGAAAAGCACTATTTCCAGAGAAATTGATGACCTACTCAGACTTCATTTAGTGTACAAGTGCCTTCATAAATATTCATAAATATTTGAGAAATGCCAAGAACAATCCAAGAAGGAAAGGGAATGTCTACAGAAATGCTTTTAATAACTGTTCAGCTCAAATGTACTGTAAGTTCTGTCTATATAAAGCAGCCCAGTGTTTGCACAGATCTTTTACTGGGTCAGAGAACTGTAACTAAAATGTCACGTCTTAGCATTTAATAAAACCCACAGCATGGCCACTTTATCTTTGCAACCTCCATGTAGCAGAAACTCACAGGTATCTCTAAAGCAAAGCTTTGGAATAGTTATAGGGAATGGACTTAGGAAAAAAAGTATGTCTATTAAGTTTTGCAAGGTTGGGTCTTCATCAAAATTAGTGGACTATTAGGATCAGATGCTCCACTTTCCTGCATGTATGTCAGATGAGGGCTGTGCTTTCACTATGAAGCACAAGAACTGCTGTGTTCAGACACAGTGTTTCCTTAGACCTGTCAACATTCCCTCAAACACAAGGCATCTGCAGACTTGGGAGGGACAGCTGAATTCTGACCTTCTTGATGACCGTGTGTTTAAGACGTCCTTGATTATCTGCATAAGCACAAAAGCTGAAATAACACATTTTCAGAACAAGAACCTGACTGTAATTCAGTGCAAAAGCACAATCCAGGCACATTCAGAGGAGATGTATGTTCAAAAGTATTTCTTCCTGATCTGCAGCCATTTGCAGTAGCATGAAACTGTTTCACAGAAACATTTGATTGAATTTACCAGCTATGAAGCCACCCTTGAGAAAAGTGAATATTGAAGGATATAACTAAACTGGTTATCTTTATGGAATAACAGCAAGAAGCTTATGTACATTTTACCTAAAGAGAGAGAATTAATTACTTTCGTTGAACGTTTTTAAACCTAGCTTAAAATTAGATCACACTTACGCAGTAAAAATTTGTCTTTGCTGAAGATACAATCGATGCATTGCTATTAATTTGAATTCCATCTACAAGCAAAGCCCTTCTGTTCAATGTGGAGATATTCTTCAAACAAGTTAACTGGCCCTTTGGGAGGTATAGGCTATAGTTCAAGTTAGTAGGGTTGCTGGGTGCTGCCGATTCATTCACTATTTACACTGTCTTGTCACAGCTGTGTCTTCTTTTGCTCCAGCTAGACTGACTTTGGAGTCATTAAAGTCAAACACTCTTGGATTTTGTAGGGAGAGAGTCAGAGAAAGATGAGGCGCTCTGTTTTCCACTTGCTGTGGTCAGAGGAGCTGCTGGCACTCACTGTGGTGTGTCCTATTTCTTCCTTATATCGTATCTTTGTTGATAAATGCACTTAATTCTTCCAAACTGTTCTGCAGGCTCTTCAGATGTGTTGGCTGAGAATTCAATCATTTGCCTTCATCAGGCATTTGAGATGTTCAGGGTGATTTGAAACACTCACAAAGACACAACTCAGAGACCAGCAGATATAACCCAGGATGACAGCTGCTGGTGAGGTGGTACATGCAGGATATCTCAACAGGCACCTGGTGACTCTGTCTCTGTTGATGATAACAGGAGGTTATAGGATTCAATGTAGACGTTCAGATATTTTGCTCTATGGCTGACTCCTACCCTGGTGGAGGCATCATTTTGAATTGTTTTAGCAAGATTTGATGGAGCTTATTCTCACATCTCTAAGATGTCTGAACAGATGGGTTAGCAATTTTAAAGACAGACTACCATGAGAATTACAGTGATAATGTAGTTTTATTTTGCCATGTTTTAACATTAAGGCATTTTGATAATTTCAAATTATTAATAAGTATTAAATGCCATATTTTCCCTGCAAATGCCCCAGAGCAGCAGCCATGGAAGTCCCCAAGGACAAGATTCACAGATTGTATAGGGCTGGAAGGGACCCTCAAAGGTCATTTTGTCCAGCCTCCCTGCAGTGAGCAAGGACACCTCCAACTAGATCAGGCTGCCCAGGGCCACATTGAGTCTGATCTTGAATGTCTTCAGGTACATTGCCTCGACCACATCCCTGGACAACTTGTTCCAGTAGTTTACCAATCCCATTGTAAAGAAATTCCTGCTTATGTCCAACCTCAATTTACCCTGCTGCAGTTTAAAACCATTGCCCCTTGTTTTGCTGCTGCTGCTAGAAGCCCTTCTAAACAGTGTCTCCCCAGCTTTCTTGTAGGTCCCCTTCAGATACTGAAATGCTCTCTAAGGTTTCCCTGGAGCCTTCTCCAGGCTGAGCAACCCCAACTATTTCAGCTTGTCTTCACAGGAGAGGTGCTCCAGCCCTCTGATCATCTTTGTGGCCCTCCTCTGGACCAGTTCCAGCAGGTCCATGTCTGTCTTGTGTCAGGGGCACCATAGCTGGACACAGGACTCCAGGTAAGGTATCACCAGAGCAGAGCAGAGGATCAGAATCCAGTAACACCTGAGAATGACAGCAGATGCAAGCTTGCAGACAAGTCAGCAAACACAAGAGTTTAACAGTTCACTGATGATTTGCAAACACAGGATGAATTCTTGACAAGTCTGTTTCCAGGCTTTTGTAGTTCAAATGAAACATTTCACATGTCTCTAGGAATTGCCCTTCCTGATGAAATAAAAGGGGGGAAAAAGAGTGAGGCATTTGAAAATCAGTACAAGAATGTGATAAACTACAATCAAAATAAAATCACAGCAACGATAAAACCAGTTTATTTGGGTTTGCTTGTCTTGAAGGGAGTTTGGAAATCATATTGCACTGGTGTGAAGAGAGAGATTAAATACTCGTGGTGGTTTTTTCCCTGAAATTATTTCTTTGTGACTGCTCTGTCGTTAAGTGTGTGGACATTTCTGTTGTGGAATGGCTGCAGAATGTGAAATGTGTGGTAGAGAAGGACAAGAAAGTAAAAGATTGGGGGGGTTTCCAGAAAGAAAAAAGGCAGAGTCCTAGAGAGTCACATGGTAGGTCTAATGGAGGAAAGGGATTCCTGGAAACCAGTACGCAACAGAAAACAAAACTGTATTTGCTCTTTTTTGAGCTTGTATCAAAAAAGCCATGGAAATCAGAGTGAAAGTTGAAAATTAAGAAGGAAATGAAAATTATGCTGTTGGGTTGTTTTTTTTTTGTTTTTTAATTTGTGCAAACAGAGGCAGGTTTTGTTATCTGAGGAAGGTGCCATCTAATGTCTGATTATGGACTAAAGAAAGCTTAGAAGCCCCATACCATTGCTAACATTAGGAAATTCTCATCAGGCTCAGGTGGTGAAGATCTTTTAATCTCAGGCTTAAAGTCCTGAGTGGCTCTATTCCCATTTTTTCTTTAGTGAGAATATCTCATTTGTTCTTTCAAGATCTGAGTGATACTGAGTGGCTCAGAGGAAACACTTCAGACCTTATTCTGAAATGCAATGATCAGGATGCTATAGACTCTCAATACGCACTAAAAAGAAAATAATATGAGGGATTCTTTTGGGAAAAATGTGTATATGTCATCCAGAAAAAAAAAATTCAGTAATTATTTGTAAACACAGTCTCAAGCTGTGCCAGGGGAAGTTTAGGCTCGAAGTGATGAGAAAGGTCTTCACTGAGAGAGTTGTTAGCCATCAGAGTGTGCTGCCCAGGGAGGTGGTGGAGTCACCGTCCCTGGAGGTGTTCAAGAGGGGACTGGATGTGGCACTGGGTGCCATGGTTTAGTCATGAGGTGCTGGGTGACAGGTTGGACTTGATGATCTTTGAGGTCTCTTCCAACCTTGGTGATTCTGTGATTCTGTGTAAAATATTTAAGTCGTCATTTAACTGATAAACAGCAGCAGAACTCTGCAGCCGAGCAGTGGTTCTGACGTTCAACACAATACACGAGCTACAATATTTAAAATAAACAAAAAAGGACCCTTATTATAATAATATGCACAATGAGCAAAGTGCTGCATTTTCTCCTTAATGCCAAAACTGAGTTTCACAATGAACTGTTTGTGGAATGTTAAATATATGATTTAGCATATCTGAATAAATTATTTTCCACTAGGCAGTAAAAACAGAGAAACACATGGCATAGATTACAGCCCCAGATGCTTGAATATTCTTGGAGTGGAGGCTGCCTGGCAACTTTTGTACCAGCTGGAAGAGTGAGGACCCAGCTGGCTTGGCAGCAGCCACCATATTGTGCCTTGGCTGGCAGATGGCCATCTGACACTCTTCAAGGGTCTGTGTTCCTCCTGTCTGCGTGTCTGCAGCATCGACAGCCCAAGACCACATTTAGAAGGAGTGGACAGATCATTGCTAGCAGTGTCAATCACTTTGGCACATGACAGCAGGGTGTGAAAGACTCGAGGCGCTGACATTCCTGAAATAGGATAAATGACGGTGCTGGTGGAGGCCTGAAAGCAGGTTTTTGGGATGCTTCAGCACTGAAATTTCCCTTTGGGGATTGTGAAGGGATGATGAGAATTCAAGGGCTGGTGCCACTGTAAGGGAAGAGGAAAATGCAGTGTCTATAGAGCTCATAACCTCCTTCTCCTCCCACAAACCCTGAACCAATGACTGAGGTATGATTGCTCATACAGTGATAAAAAGCATCTCTAGTCAACATTGCAAAGAAATGGCACTGAAGTTGATGAAACTCTCCTTACTTACATGAGTGAAAGACCTGTTCACTAGCTTCAGGCCATGGATGAAACACTGTGTAACTTGTTCTGAATACTTGCAGAGTCCAAACCATACTATTTCAGCCACAATTGCCACAGTAGAAGAATTTGTTCTCCTCTCTTTATATGTGAGTGTGTCCAGTCCAAAATCCAGAGGCTGGATTCATTAAATTGACAATAAAATACATTCCCAAAGATAAGAAAGCAATGCTTACACACAGACTGAAATTCCGGTTTTAAATTGAACTCACAAATTTATTTCTCTTTGACTTTTAATGAGATTTTAAGCATCTGCCTCTGAAAATATATCTTTGGCTTCAGCTCTGCTACCCCCAGCATAAGAATGACATGGACCAGTTGGATAAAGTGAAGAGGAGTGCTAAGAAGATGATTAGAGGTTTGGAGCCATCTCTGCTATGAAGACAAGCCAAGAGAGTTCATCCTGGAGAAGAGAAAGCTGAAGTAAAGCCTTATGACAGCCATCAAGTACCTAAAGGGGCCCTATAAGAAAGCTGGAGAGGGACTTGTGACAAAGGTATGTAGTGATAGGACAAGGGGCAATGGCTTTAAAATTGAAGAAGGTAGATTTCGATTAGACATTAGGAAGAAGTTCTTCAGGGTGAGTGTGGTCAGGCACTGCAACATGTTGCCCAGAGAAGTAGATACTTAGAAATGTTCAGGGTCAGGCTGGATGGAATTTTGAGCAACCTGATCTGGTTGAAAGTGTTCATGCCAATGACAGAGGAATTTAAACTAAATAACCTTGAGGTCCTTCCAACCCAAACCACTTTATGATTCTATGAAATCATCTAGTCACTGCTGAATATGGTATCCCATCTGCTGGTGGATCTGACTTGGAAAGAAAGTTACAGGCTAACAATGAGGGGACAGTTTTGTAGCACTGAAACCAGGTAGCCTTGATCATCCAGGACTTTGCCTGTGGCAGCAAGGCTGCTAAGAGTCAGATTTGTTTGTGGAGGTGCTACTCAGCAAGCTAAGATGTCCAAAGGGCTTTTGGACCACAACTGGCTTTTGCCCTGCCGATAGGCAATCAGGTGTATCTTTTGCAGCAAATGATGTTGCTCAGGGACCTAAAGTTCTGTTTAGTTACAGATTGGTAAGTGCAGAAAAATTGTTATTAACTCCTATTTTAAAGTAATACATAGAGTTGTACTGACTTTGTAACAGTGAAGTATCTCTGCCTTAACTGAAAGCAATCCTGCTTAATTTCTTGGTGATCACAAATCAGGTTTTATCTTGTATAAGTTCTGTATCATAACAATCACCACATGGACTTGTGCTTTCCCATGTTAGCTCAGACATACTACTAAGGTAAAGTTGCCTTAGAATTAAAAAAAGAAAAAAAAACCACAAACAAAAAACAACCAACCAAAAAAACCAAACCACCCAAAAAACCCATGGCCACTATGTAAAATACATAGAAATATAAGCTTCTTTAACTACCACTGCATTGCATCATAATTAAAATATTTTCTTTTAAAATTGGAACTTGTAGCCATTACAAACACCTTTCATCTGAGGTTGAGTGGTAAGCTTCTCCTCTCATGTTACTTCTGAATTGTAGAAGCATAAAAGAAGAATTAGGCCTTGGTACTTGAATTCACTACCAAGGCCAAAATGTAAATAATCTGATTTTTCCTGGATGGTGTTGAAATGCAGAGGGACTGATGTGCCACTTTCTTTTCCACTTCTATAACCAAATCACTCTCTATACAATACTTCTGTGTATTTATTACACTGTGTTTCTCAAATTGTGGATTATGAGCCTCAGTGAGACCCTGCAAGGGTCTAGCAGGGGCTGTGGGGAGCAGGTAGCAGCATCTCCATCCCTTCAAGGTTGTCACTGAGGAAAAGATTGTAATTACAAGCCAGTGTCTGCAAAAGTCAGGGAACTGCTGCCTGCATTAATTTTGCATTTCTTCCTTTTCCTTCAACACCAGCAAGTCATTATGACCACATTCAACCAGTGATCATTCTCTTTTCTCATTTTTACACCTGAATGGGTCTGCAATATGACCAGTATGATTGCTGATCCAGGAGCAGAAGAAAGGCAGATAAGCTGGAAGGAATTCAGACACACACCTAAAAGAGTTTTGGAGCAAAACAAATTAGGCCCTAAAGCCAACAAATTTCTGAGAGCTTTTAACTGGTGCTGCCCCAGTAATCTAAATAACCTTAGTGGCATCGCCTCAGGCCCAGGGCCCAGAGCACTGAAGTTCTCTTTGAATGAATTAACAGCCCACTGAGGCTGCTCTCAACACAGGCTGAAAACAATGTGTCATGAGTGCTTTACAAGCAGAGGATGAAGTCTTATGCTAAGTCCAAGTCTCATCTTTCTCTGTAAAAATCTATCAGTAAAACAATATATTGCATTTCATGGATTGATTATTCGGGAATTTATACCTCCCTGGCTTCCATTGCTTGGCATATTGAATGAATCCTGCCACAAAGATTCTTATCCAGTATTATCTGCCTGTAAGATAAATGGCAGTAACATGGGTAAGACTAGGCTGCACGTACATGCATGTGTATGTGTGCACCTGCATTTACTGATATCTAGAAATGTACACATGTATTATTAAACATAAACTACATAAACTTATGCGTGTATCTCCTGGCCAAGTAACTTGAAGAAGATTATCACAGAATCATAGAATTGTTCCAGTTGGAAAAGACCTTTAAGATCAGCTGGTCCAACCATTATCTAACTCTACAAAGGATGGCACTAAAGCATGTCCCCCCAGCACCACATCATCCATGCAGGCAGAAAGAAAAATAGCAAGAAAGGAAAGCAACGTGAGCATCAAGGCCTTTGATACTACTAATAGAGGTTTCAGAAGGAACTTCATAGTAGTTAGCATTTGGTATCTAATGGAAACTGTTTGAAAACGACTTTGCTGGAAAGCCATTGAGGGAAGCCAGCCAGATATTAGGTAACTCAAGACTGCTCTGCAAATCAAAACAAAGTTATAGGGTCATTGGGTCAGTGCTGTGCTTTTGCTGGGAGAAGAGACTGTGGAGAAGAGGCCTCCAAACCTTCTATTTTTTATTTTTTTTCCCCCGTGTTTTCAGTTCCAGTAGATGCAAACCTTATCTGAAGAGAGAGTTATCATACACGAGTCACGAAAAGGATTTGGGGCATTTTCCCTCTCTTGCCCATCTGGCCATGTCTGCTGTAAGTCCGTGTGGTGCCTCTTCTACAGTCTGCAGAGGATCATCCTGTAGCATGGTTAAGGTGAGGACAAGAGCGGCCTCCTCCGTCTTCACTCCTTTATTAGCCACTAGAGGGCACAGATGTTCAGGACTTGGGCTCACCTCTGTCCTCAAGAAACTCCCTCAAAGGAGCCATCTAGACGGCCAGGTGCTTCCCTCCAGCTGCACACTCAACCTTCGGTCCTCCCAGCTTCTCCTTCCATCTTTGGCTTCCCTTGAGATATGCTTTGTCTCCTGGTACTCACGTAACATTTCCAAGTCGCTGCACACATGAAACTAATAAACAGCGTTAAGGAACAGATCTGCTGTCAGGAGTAGCATGTTGGCCATTTTGGCTCTTGGTGGGAGCATTTTGCCAGCTGAGCTGAAAGTGCAGCTGTGCTGGCTTTAGGGACGCCAAGTCTGTAAACATCCCCACATTCTTTTGGGGTGGAAAGTAGGCTAGCGAAACAGTGGGGAGTTTGTCTTTAAACCAGCTGATGGATTACCTCTGCTGTTTCATGGCTTTGCTACCTGGTGCTACCTCCTTGTTGAGGTCCGCATTTTGTGCGGCACAGAGCAAAGCCTGCTGGTTTGCAAACAGTGCCTTGCACAGTCTAAGTGCCATACTGATTGTGAAAGACTGAAAATATGAGAACCGAGGGACTTGGACTTTATTAGAAACAGTCATCATAAAAAGCAGCTTTTGTAGTTTCAGGGAGGTTATTTGGGATGTACTTTATTTGTCAGTGCTCAGGCAGCACTGGTAGGTTTCCCCAGCATTCTCATAGTATTCTGTCAAATTATACCAAATAAACAGAAACCTCTGCCAGGCCCAGCCTGAGCACTCAGTAGTTTTGCAGAAATTACAGGTCTAATTCTGTTACCTGAAGCAAGTTTATTTAAGGGAGTGGTAAGACTTCTGGCAGCAGCAGAAATACGTTCCTGACATACAAGGCTCTTGCTTAGTTTGAGTGACAGCAATTCCTTCTTTTCTTATTGAACCATTAGAGGCTTGTCTGCGTGGGCAGTTTATAATTTTTATGAACTCTGTTATTTTGGTATGAAAAGTAGCCTGTCCAGCTAGCCCTAGCTTTGATGTGACTAGCTAATACTTCTGTGGTCGCATCTTCGTTCCCATGTATTTTGGTGGTCCCCTTTCACTTTATGTGGTCCCAGCTAGTCACTTTAATTAACCATGTGTTACTCCCTGTTTAAATATTGATGCCCTTCTCTGAGCTCATACACTCCACAAATCCACTGTCCCCACTACTTCTGAGGCCCAAGCCCCACTACTTCTGAGGCCCAAGCCCCACTGTGCAGCCAAGTAATACCAGGGAGGTATCTTTGGATGGGATCCAGAGTGGGATACTGGAGGTGGGAAATGAGTGGCTGTAGGGCCTGTTTTGCCTGAGTAAAAGAGCAGAACATTCACAGTATTCTAGCACAGACTCTGTGATTTGATCATTCAAAGTGAAATGCAGTGACTTTCACCTACTTCCTGCTACATATCTTCCTGCATGCTACCACGCATGGCATGAAGAGGAGGACTGCCTACTCTTGGACCTGAACCTGGTGGAAATTCACACCATGTGGAAGTGGTGGCTTGCCCTGAAAGAAAAGCCAGCTGTGCCTCTGGATGCAGGCACAGCATGCCAGTCAGTATGAACCAATCACAGCTGGTGAATGTCAGTTAGACATAAATCTTGCACAGCAACCCTGCCATCTTTGACTCACAGAATGTAAATTCAGTTTTGCATGGCTGTGTGTGCCACACATCTTGTCATGTGCCCATGGCTCTTGTTTAGTCTGCGTGATATCTTTTGGTCAATCATACAACAGAGGTACCAATCCCCACAAGCTCATTTTGAGAATCAGTGAGAATAATCACTGGAAAAAGGCATTCTGTGCAAAGCTGGCTAAGAATCCTGGCTCTACTGGTGCTTTAAATTAGAATTATTGTTACCTAAGGAAGTCGCCGTGACACTGATCTAACCCAGGTAAGGAGCCAGATTGGTTACCCAGTGTCCCTGGCAGGGCAGTTTGTTATTGACTGCTGGATGTACCTGGCTGTCTTTACTGCTTGTTGCCTGTCCTGTTTAAATTACACTTGAAGATAGCAGGACATAGAAAGGCAGTGAACAAATTCCACGCTCCAGAGCCTGCAATTTCTATTTTGAATGAAGGACTCTGTGGTAAGAGCAATGCTGTAGCTATTCATCTCCCCAGTGAAGAGGCACATGGACATTGTGCTGGGGACTGTAGGAGGATCTTCACAAGAGAGTAGGAGGTTATATCCAGGCATACTGTTATCATTTGGACATTTGCACAATGCAGTTCTGTCAGCCATCTCAAGACTTGGTATGTAAGACTGTTCCAAACTGGCAGGCATGACTGGGAGCTCCTGTTTTGAAACAGAGCAATTGCAGTGATTTATAGCTTTGGGAAAACTGAGTGAAATAATTTGAATTGGTTGGGAACTTTGTATTCAAAGAGCCCTTTTTTATTCTTTTTTTCTTTCTTTCTCTCTTTCTTCTTCTGCTTTTTTTTTTTTTTTTTCCCCTGGGTTTTTGGAAACCAGTGATTTGTTGAAATCAAAATGTTTTGTGAAATGGGGGGGGTTTGGCAAACTGAAAAAACTCATGCAGAGCTCTGAGGAAATCCTTCCTGCCAGGAAATCAGCTGCCATCAGAAAATTATTTGGTTTCTTGACAGCTCACTTGGCTCATTGTCAAGGCGCACAGCTCCAGTGCAGCCTTATGACTTAATACAGGGTTTCCTCAAAAGATGAGGTTGGGCAAGTACCAGCTTGGGGACATCATGGCTTCCAGGCTTCCTGGCACTGGATAAGGAACTTGCAAGCACAGGGAACTGGTTTTTTTTTCCCCCATACTCCTCAAATCTCAGCTCACTGTTGGTCCTGGAGTTCCCCTTTGAAATATATGAACACAATGACTGTCATTGTAAAATCCATGTGGACCAAGCTCTTGCAAACAAATCGCCATAGCTTCATGGAGAAGGCATCTTTGCAGTCTGTTGGCAAAAGAAACAAACAAACCAAGTACAGATATACAAAATGAAGTGACTTCTGGTAAAGCCTGTTCTTAGGGTACTGCAGGGCTCTGAAGTGGAAGTGTCACTGCAAGAATGGTCTGTTCAGTGTTTGCCACAACAATGAGATCACTGTGTCTTCAGCAGAGATAGCCTTATGAAAAAGTTTTCTAAGGTTTGTAGGTGGAATAAAGGACCCATTTACAACCCTCCATGGGAAGAAGAACTAGGTTAAACAGGACAAGGTATGAAATTTCCTCTGGAACAAGAGGCTTCTCTTTTAGAGCTTAGATGGAACTCAAATGGTATAGTACAATCATGCTCCTTCTAGGGGTGAGCATCACCCCCAGCTGTTCTCAGGCGATTCATTACAAAGAGTTTGCATGCGCAGTAGAATCATCCTATGATTTTATCAAGGTCTAGCATCCCTGCAATAGCAAGCCAAGGTTGCAATAGCAGTAAAAATGACGCTTATAAGCTTTAGAAGAAGTGTTTAAGCAAAGTGTATTGCCAGTGTTTCTAAAGCATTCGAACCCTGCTATTAGCATATGATAACATTCAAGATGCTGCATTTTCCTGGCCATTGTCCTCCCTGGAAGGCAGATTACAGCAATTCAGGCACCTTTGTTTTGCTGAGCAGAACTGCTCCTATTGAGAGCTTTGCCCAATCTCAGGTACTCATCGAAAAAAAGGAATGAATTTGGACTCAAGATAATTGGGGTTATCTTGGTGAAAATACATAGACACAAAGAGGCAAGTCCATGGAAGGAATGCTCATTTCTCTTAGTCATGCTATCAAAAGCGCACTAGCGCCTTCAGCAATGCTAAATTATTTGCTGCCTAATTCCTGCTGAAATCCCTTTTATTTTCCTTTGAGGTTGAAGTTACCTCAGATGAGAACCTGAAAAAAAAACCCCAAACAATCCAACAAAAAAGTTCTGCTAAGTAGATGACCAGTCATATTTCCTACTGTTTTCTTTGCTCCACTTCTTTGTACAACATTATACCATGTACAGTGGCAACCTTTTTCCAGATGACCTATATGCAGTATTGTATGATTAATTTGATGATAGCATTTATGGCATAATGTAAAAGTGTGTAGGAGCCAGCAGTGGGGAAACACTTGGAACAAAGTCAGATTAAGTATCTTGAATGTTCAGCTCAGCCTTGCAGTCCTATTTCAATTTAGGCTGTGTGAATTGCAAAATGAGAAGGCTTAATCAAATATCTGCACAATAGAATTGCTCTTTAACAGGCTTTGTAAAGGGAAAACTTCCACTGTAGGTGTAGAGATGGCCTTTGTGTAGTCTTTGCAGCAGATCTTGCTTTGACACAGGCAATGTTGGTTGATTCATGAGTAATTGTGTCGACAAAAATGTTTAAAATCAGAGAAATGGAAAAATTCCTTAAAATCAAGATATTCTAACCTGAGAAGGACCTGACATGAGGAACTCACAGACATGAGGAGAGTGTTTTATAGGCTATGCAAGGTCTTATTCTGTGATCAGTGAAATTCATGAAGTTTGGCATCTGATCATATTTGCATGAGAAAACCACAAAGATATAATGATTTCTGAAATAGATGGGGGGGGGGGGGGGGAAGTTTCATGCATTCACTCTGAAAAGACAGGGAATACATTCCTGTGTCATGATATGTGAGTACTGGAGACCTAGCTGTTTACTGTGAAGACTTTCGGAATTTATTTCTTGTCTCAGAATCAGAATCACAGAAATGTTCAGGTTGGAAAAGACTCTCAGGATCACCAAGTCCAACTGATAACCTTACTCCACAAGGTTCACCCCTAAACCAAAGTTCATCCCCTTTGGTTTTGAAAAAAAAAATCAAACAGTTCTAACATTTTGTAGAATAAGTGGTCTTGGGATGAAAGAGACAAGCTCGTTTTCCCCTCTTTAAGAAAGAGAAGCTCTCCAAATTTTTAAGGTACTGGAAGCAGCAGCAAAGTCAAGTTGCAGCCAGAAAAGGAAATCTCTCAAACATTTTTAGCAGTTTTAAAGCTCCTTTCCATTACTCTCCAAATAGAGCTCATGGCTGATTTACCAGGATGTGCAGCTCCCCTCGGTGAAAGCAGCACCGAGTTCACTTTTAGCTAACTAACTCAGAAAAGCTTCTACCAAGCAAGATCCCAGTGGAAAAATCCATATATGGACCCTATAATATGTAGCCAGGGATGAGACACTCAGTCTCATAGAGCTATAGAGAGGAAAACAGCTACCTGGGAGACTAGAAAGAATAGCTAAAACTAGACTGCTTCTGTGCAAAGTGTATGAGAACTCTAAAAGGCATTGTCAAGACAGGAGAAAATCTATGCCTCATGGAGATCAAAAGAAGTGTAGTAGCTTGAGAAAGGAACTCCTACAAGAGAGGCTCTAAATTTGTAGGAATAATGCTCCTTTTGGTCATGTAACTGAGTGAGAGAGCTGAGACAACTTTAAAGGAATATAGAATGCATGCTGGGGTTTTAAGCATGCTTTTTTTCTCTACATAGTTTAATCCTGTTGTTAAGTTAAACAATATTTTGGTCTGCTTTGTCCCTGCTTTCCACAGAAATTCTCAGAAAGGAAGTACAGCTTGTGTCTGAGCTTGGTCAGAGCCACTGAATGCACAGAGCTTGGTTTAAGAACAGGAAGTGTGCTGAATTTCACCCCTACCAGTAGCAGCATCTATAAACCAGTGCTAAAAGGAGGCCTGATAGGCAACAATGGTATACTGACACACTGATAGTGCACCTCACTGAAAACACTCCATTGCTCACTGTCTCCTTTCCTCAGTTGAAAGTTTAGTGCTTATGAGCTTTTCACTAAGAGAGTTTAAGGACATGCAAATTCTTTGTCAGTTTCTGAAGGTGACTTGCCTCTTTGTGGTAATTACAGAGTTTGGGGCAAACAGCCTTGAAATCCTTATCTTCCCACCCTCTCCCCAGGAACTTCTGGGTTTGTGTAGAACCTGGATTAATATCACCTCATATGCCTACACATCTAGTGCTATGTGAGGTGTCATAGTGTGTCCAGTATAAAGATAGCAGGCTCAGTATAAGACCTGTGCCTTTCTGGAGAAGCTGATGAAGACCATAAATAATACCTTATGGGATTTCTCTCCCCCCCCCTTACTGGTGTTGAGTGAATTTGTAAGACAAAAATATTAGATCCTGGTGTTTCCAATTTCTGCTCCTCTGAATGCCATAGAATAGAATAGAATAGAATAGAATAGAATAGAATAGAATAGAATAGAATAGAATAGAATAGAATTAACCATGTTGGAAAAGACCTTTAAGATCATTGAGTCCAACCTACCATCCAACACTATTTAATCAACTAAATCACCTCTTCCTAAACACCTCCAGTGATGGTGACTCCACCACCTCCCTGAGCAGCTTGTTCCAATGGCCAATCACTCTTTCTATGAAGAACTTCTTCCTAATATCCAGCCTACACCTCTCATGTACCCCTGACATTGGCTAACAAATACAGTAGACATATCTCCATGCACTTCTCTTGGTGCATGGTGGCCTGTGTCAGCCCATCTCTATAGACTCAGTTGTGTGTTTGAACAGACGCAGGTCCTGGAAAGCTGCTCTCTATTAAAAATATATATTAATAGTTTCCCTGAGATCCCACTGTGATACCATAGGTCATCAAAACATTTCCTTAGAACAAAGAATGCTCATCTCTTTTTTTTTTTGCAAAGAACATCTTGACAGAAATACTACCTTATCAAACCATCCTTTGCCAGTGTGTTTCCCTTCCCTTTCTTTGAGCAATGTTTCACTGTCAGATGTAAAACAGATGTTGCAAATTAAGATAATCTACCCAGCCTGAAAGAATCCATACTGAAAAAAGCAACTCCTATGTATTTGTAGCTGGAGATAGCTGAGATGGCTAGAACAACCAGTTGACTATAACAGCAAGAGGGGCAGCCAAAGCAAACTACCAGGTATTTACTATTGTCTCTTCTTTGCTTCTCAGTAGATGTAGATCAGTAACCTCATGTTCATGCTAAACTCCTTTGAGTTCTTTATATCTGGACTAGAGTTAAGGCAGACAGTATAGAGTAGATCAAAGCCACCTCAGATGAAGACAGGGAGGATCAAACACTCATAGGTGAATCAGATTAATGAAACACATACAGGTCAAATAAATGCTTTATTGAGGACTTTAAATGATTTACTGCTGTCTTCACACTGTTCCGGCTGCATGAGCACACCTTCCTGGTGTAGGTACAAGTCAGAACAGTTCCGCAGGAAAATAAAGCAACTTACTGCAATCAAAAATTTTAACCAAATAGTCTGATCCATGTTGTGGATGCAAAGTATGTCAGAAGCCTTGTGTGAAACCAGCTTGAGTGCAGTGGGATTTCTTGGTGCAGCATCAACACAAGATGGACACAGTTGTGCTGTGATCAGGCAGCTGCTGGCGCTGGTAGCAGGGTAGGTGTACACGTGCAGTTTGGCTCTCAGTAGTTAAAACACAGAAGCACAATCATGGGTCCATGAAATGTGAGTCCAGCCAGAGGTGGGTGCAAGGACAGAGATCCCTTGTATGGGGAGCAATTTCCTGCTTCCCACTAGCCTGGGGAACAGAGAGCTGACAGTATTGGCAAAGACACTTTAATGCTAATATAGTTTGTACTGTTATAGGTATGACACAGAAGGAATTGCAATTTTAGCTAAATCTTTATGCTGGTAGAAGCACAGACCTGGCAAAATAATGAGAGAAACATTTGGTATGATGCTTAAATCGGTTACAGCAAATGTACAGGTGAAAGTGGCCAATTGCTTCTCTACCTAGTTTTCATACTTGTACTATGAGCTAAAGATTGGCAGAAGATTTAGAAGTTGACAAAAAGAGTGGTTTTTTTGTTTCCTCCCTTATTTATTTCTTTCCCCTAAATATTGGCAATCTCTAAAGGCTTTACTTCATCCATAGTTTTAAAAGATAGGAAGGGATCTTCTATTTGCAGATTGTGTATACTAAGTGAGCTGGATTCATATCAGATCTGATGCATACCAGTTATTCACTTTGATTTCCAGGCTTTGACTCTGCACACACACACACACAAATTACATCAGACATGTTTTCTTTCTCTTTTCTGTTACATGGTCAAGAAGAGCACGTGTACTCTGAAGCACTTAAAGACCACAATTGCTGGCTTTGCATTACTTGCCACGGTAATAAAAATGTATGAAAATGATGAATATGGTGCAGGAAAGCTGTGCTGGGATCAAATCACCACAGCACTTCTAAATGCGTACCTGAGTGTGTTTTACCCAGTGTATGCTAGAGATTCCCTGATGCAAATGAATTTTATGGAAGCTTAAGCAGATAGCCACAGCTGCACTTTGCAACTGCCAGAGATTTCTGTATCTGGCAAGTTTCCAGCAGCCCCGCTAAGAAAGAACTGAAAAGTTTATCACAAACAGCTATGCTGAGGCAGACTCCAGGACTGAAATAAACTGGCTGTCAATTTACTGTGGGGTTACTCATAAATGTATTGAATATTGGATTTTGAGTTAGTTTTGAAGTCAGGTTGTTTATCACTCCAAAGAGGCACGTCAGAAATCATTCTATCAAAATTCATTACTGGAATTAATTTTAGGTTATTCCATTGCCTACAAGATTTGACATCCTTTGCCTTCCATAATATTTATTCTGGTTCCCAAATGACAATATCTTATGTATTACCTCATAGGTTTAAGGAAGAAGTAATTTTTGAAGTATTACTTTGGCTAAATATTTAAACTGTTAGTGACTACAAGTTAAGCTTTTAATTTAAATGACAAAATGCACATTCAGCAGATGGAGGTGCCTCTTTTAACCTAATTATTTATTGTTCTTATCATATTACTGGCAGAGAAATGAGGTGAGGGAACTTAGAGGACAGGCCTGTCAGGGTTCAGGAGGGAAACTCTGCAGCAACAGCCTTATGCTGAAGGTCCTTCTCTAAAACCACAATTCAAAGGAAAAGTTCCCCTGACTTAGTGAGACAATAGGTCTTGGCTCTCGTGCAGTGGGATTTTTGCACAACCTTAAATCAGGATCTTGAAGCTGAAAGCATGGATAATGATGGAGAAGGAAGTCTGCTAAATGTGGTTCTCAAAGGCAAAGTCTTGGTGGTGACTATCCTTTGCTTAAGAATTATCTCTGCTAATTTCCTCCTGTCCTATCTTTCCTCCTTTTCTGTCTACCTCTCTCTTTAGTACAGGTTTGGAGCTTTCCCAGTTGATACATTACCTCATTTGTGTTTTAATTCCAACCAGGGTGATCATAACGAACTCTGGGTCCTGGGCTTTGCCAGACCCTGACAGTGGTTTTAACGCTTAATGGAATACTCCAGAATTATTTCAGACCCAGCGACTGAGACCATAAGCAGACCTCACTTCTCCTTCCTGTTCATTTAGATACCTGTTTAACATTGGAAAAAGGTTTGTCTCTATACATATTTTGCCAAAAGGTGTTTGCTGAGTAGTTGTACATAAGAGAAGATGGGAATAAGGTCTTCTGCTTTCTCCTTGCTACAGTGAGGCAGAGTCAAATATTCTGATATAGAAACTGTAAGGATGGTGGTTTTGATAGGTCTGGTTTTGTTTGTTGTTTTGTTTTCAGAGAAAATGGTTAAAGGAAAGAAACCACAACTTTTGCAAATATAATGGCCAACTACATGGCACCTTCCAGTGGTCTCAGGCACCATGACCTTAAGGTAGATGCCAAAAAATGTTTTCTGGAAAACCAAGCACAGGGATGACAAGTTACATGTACCAGAAGAATAGTTATTTTGCAAACCATAATCATTTACAGAGCGTATCTTGAAGCTTTTTGTATTTCTCTACAGATCTTAATTTCTCCTGCAGAGGTGGGCAGAGGAACCTGCAATAGCACTGAGAACAAGAATGACTGAGGCTTGTAGTCAAACCATTTCCAGTCTCAGCTCAAGGAATGACACTGATTGAAAGGATTTTGGTTTGTTCATGGGGATGAGCTCACAAGGCAGAGAGTAGGGTGGGGCAGCAGAAAACGTGTGTGAGAAAACAGCCCTCACTATCCTTCTGTTAACAAGAGAACCTACCCAAACTTACAGGACCTTTAGCTAGAGGTCACAAAGCTGCATTTCCTTTGTATAATGCTTTGTCCAAGCTACAATATCATCTGTTTTTGCTTGTTAAATCAAGCACTCAGTTCTTAGCAAGCAATATTCTGAAGTTAAGCCAAGTGGCTATTTAGACAGTGTGTTCTAGGTAAAAAGAAACAGTGATGCAAGTTGCCATAGGAAGGTACATGCTGTTGAAGCCATGTTAGATATATAAGACATGACAAAGAATCATGGAAAGATTAGGCCTACAAAGTGCAAAGTTTTCTAGTCCTGAATGTCCTGGGTATGTTTGTAGGTCAGGCAGTGATCTTGTTGGTTCCATGACTAACATCCTAATTAATGAAAATGTGTTCTCTGGCTGCCAGATCACATTGATGATGGTTTTTGGTTTGAAATCTATGAAGCAGGGAGTTGTTTCCATTAACAGTCTGCAAAATTATCAGTGAGGCAGAGTTTTCAGTGTGACACCACACAATGGGCCATGGGGTGTTACACTCCGGATCTGTTCATTCTGGCAGCAGCTCAGACAACATGGAGAAAGGGCACTGGGGCAAGTGCCTCTAACCTTCACTTGCACTTGTAAATCTGGCCTGTGCATAGCTTGTCTTATCTGTGTGGTGGGAAAGAGCCATCACTCTATCATGTATATAAGTTTTTAAACAATTACATTTGAACATTTGTTCATTTTGCACCTTCCTTTCCTACAAAGTCACAACAATGTTGTACAAACCTGCACAGACTTTTATCTCTGGGAATGTGCTTCTTGCTGGTTTTTTATCTCTTCCTGGTTTGAGTTAGAAGAGAACTTAATTCCCTTCAGTGATTTTACTTTTCAGCTCAGTCTCTCACAAGTAACCGCACTTTCTGGAATTAACAGCATGTTTTCAGAGACAGCATCTATTTCTAGTACTGATAATGCTCAATGTTTCTAGCTAATACTGAGGATTGGTCATCACCTGCAGAGAGGAAAGGACAGGACAGGTGACCTTAAACTGACCATTGAGGTATTCCATTCCATACACTTTACATTCAGTATAAAGCTGAGGGATCATGAGGGTCAAGCTCTTCTCTGCCTCTTCTTCAATGGCTGGTGTCTGAGGAGAACTCTGTCCTATACCTTCCATCTTGATCCATAATGTCCTGAATCCAGTTCCAGAATCCAGCTCCTGAATCTGGTTCCTGTCTGCTGCTGAGTTCAGCCTGGGACTTCTCTCACAGCATCAGTGTTAATGGTGACTAATTGCTATCAGGGGGGTTGGCTTCAATATTACTTTCATATCAATTTGTATATGTTTAATTGTGCTATTCTTATTTTCATCGAAGTAGTTTTAATTTTCTTTTCCAACTTATAAGTTTCTCTCCCTTATTCCTTTTCTCTTCCCTTTGGAAAGGGAGAGACATTAATAGAGAACAACTGTAGGTTGTTTAGTAGCCAGCTCAGCTCCAAACTTTGACAGCCTTAAAGGACTATATTTTAACATTTCTCTTCATGAAAGGAACTGATCCTGAAGTTTTAACTTTATGAAGTAATGACTCAAAACCAGACCTGAGTTGAGAGGAAGAGGAAAAAGACTTTTTCCTATAAGTGTCTAATTTTATCTATAGCTGTCATAAATTCTGGAAAGGTTGGTAAAGCTAAATGTCAGTGAAGCTGATCTCATGCTTTCTTTCCTAGGCTGTCTCTGTTATGAGACAATTTGTGCTCACGTTATTACTATTGTTCCTGGGAGCAGCTGCCAACTTGCAGGAAGAAGCTTTCTGCCTTATTTCTTTCCCCATCTCCTTTCACTCTGGCTGCCGCCCTGTGAAATTTTAGCCATGGAGGTTATGAACTCTCTCTTTTTAATACTTGCACCACCTGATTCGTCTTCCATCTTTCTCTCTGTCTTACAATCAGACCAAGATAAATCTTTACTCTCATTAACTTTCATTCCCTTTCTGTGTCACAAGAGTTTGCCCAACCCCTTCCCCTAATCTGCACACAGTCAATGATCTACTTTCTTTCCCACCCAGCGCTTCAAATCTCCCCACTGGCACCAAATGCTGTATTTTAGATGATTGTCCTCTCTGCTTCTAAGAAGCATCATCAGCTGATCTTCCTGGTCTGATGTTAAGACTTCCCCGTGAAATCACCCAGAAAATTCTCCTCTGTTCTCAGCTACCCAGCTGCCCAACTTTCTTCAGACCTTCAACACAGGCAGTTGCATGCATCAGAGAAGCCGAAGACTGCTTTTAAGGGCCACATGGTAGATGGGTTCTCCTGTCACACTTAAGTGACAGTTAACATACACCTCCATAACTTGGTGGTCCTGGGAAGGAATGTCAGAGTCCTACAGTGGGAGTGATTCCTGTCTTTTTCCAATACCAGAGCCTGATGCTAACTTGCTGCCAGGATATAGTATCTATCTTTTCTTCACAGGTCTACAGAGTAGATGAGAAGAAATCCAGAGCAAGACTTGTGTCCAGAACCTCCTCTCTTCCACAAGCGGTCCTCTTTTCTTCTTTTGTGTGGCTTTCTGTTCTGCTGATTAAATCACAGGGTTCCTCAAGCTGGAAAAACTATAATGGAGACAGCATATGGCACAGTTCTGTAAAACCAAGGTGGTGCAGGGAAAATGAACAGGGACCGACAATTTACAGTCTCTCAGAACATAAAATCTTAGACAGCATCCAATAAAGTTGTCAGGCACAGTTTAAAATAGGCAAAAAAGGAAAACTTTCCTGTGTGGCCTGTAGTTACACTGTGGCCAAATAAATAAAATAAATAAACTCCACAAGGAATTCACACAGTAATGGCGGATGAGTTCTTTGTGGATAATTTGATACTATGCTCTGGATGCAATTTGAGTATCAGGAAATCTCTAAGCTGTTGGTCTTTTGGATGTTGTGAAAGGATTCTATATGCCTTCGTTCTCATACTTTTGTTTCAGTATCTACTAATAATCATTGTCAGGGGTAGGATATTTGGCTAGACAGGCCTTTGATTTGACTGGCTATAGTACTTACATTTTTTAATGCATACTGGAGCAGCTTTGTTCAGAACTACGATTCAAAGAGTTTATTCTGCTCTATGTGCTGCACTTCTGTTCTTTTGATGATATCCAAGAATGACAAATTTAAAATAAAACTTATGACAGCATCAGCTTGCATGACATGAGCAGCATGGTAACTCCTGGGCTTTCCCAGTTAAGTGCTGGAACAACTTCATTTGCTGCCCATAAATGGAGTCTGTGCATTCAATCCCTTGAGAGTGGAAAGGGCATGCAGTTGGGATGGATCACAACTTGCTGAGCCCAGCAACTTTCAGCCCTGCCTGATGCTGTGTTTTCAATTCATAGGCTGAAATTCAAGTCATTGTGTCATAACCCAAATTTCACATGACCCTCTTATACAGCCCCAGTAGGTCAGAATAAGGATGCTAGCAACAGCTAACAATCAGGAAGCAACGTTACACACAGTGTTCACAGAGATAATGGAAATATCCTGATACTTTCACCTGATTCTTGGGATCTTGTAAGTACAAACTTGAGTCTCGCAGTAGGGCAGTGAAATGTTCCCTAGGCCTGTTCCTTTCAAACTTTGGTCTGAAACACAGAGCATAAGGAATGATGATGTGAATGGAGCAAAACCAAAGAAAATATTCTCTAATATTTGGAGGAATAAAGCCATTGTCTTTTGGCATTTGCACAGCAGGACATGCAGGAGATTTCAGAGGCGCATCAGCAGCATCAGTGCAGAGGTTGCTCAGCATTTTGAGTGAATGCTGGACTTTTTTTTCTTGCTGGCTTTTGTGGTTTGTTTTGGTTTGTTTTGCTTTTAATTGTCTCTTTTCAATACCCCAGGATTCTGCTAGAAAGGAGAGAAATATAAGAGTCAGTTCTGCAAATTGTTGAGAGCCCTAACCTGGCTTGGCTTGTGTGGAAGCTGATGATATTATGCACTCATGGGCAAGGTCCCTGCCACCTGCACAGGCTGAGTCCTGTAACAGGAGTGAGACTATAAGCTATTGATGCATAGATTCAGCTGTCATAAATCCCATAAAGTAGCAGCAGTTGTCAGATACTATTATTAATGAAACTGTGTTTGCCAACAATGTAAAACAATAACATTTGTGAGTTAATGAAATCCAAATCAGATGAAGATTTTCCTGCATTCAGTCCAAAAAAGCTCTTGTAAGAGGCTGATTCATCCGATACCATTTCTATCCCAAGAGCAAGGAAAGATCGCTTTCCCACTCCTCTGCTGTGGGAAACAGAGCCCAGATCAGCACAGATTTAGTCTGCTTGATGATCACGGGCAGACACTACCTTTTTTTCTCTCTAAGCTGTGCTTGTTGCTGTTTCCTAAAGAAGTGACAGTTCTTTCACTGTAAGGTTTCTCATATGGTAGGAATCTACCAAATCAGATAGATTTGACAAACAGCAATGAACTATTTTCCTTGCAACTTCAGAGCCTTGTGTCTGGCTTGAAGGTGCCTGTGAATTAATGTGTGAAATTCAAGCCGTGGCACTCTGGTCTTTATTTAGGGAGTTGCAAATGCATACAGAACAAGTGTTTTCTGCTTCCTCCCAAGCATTACAGCAAAATCTTGAAGCACTCAAAAATGAATCCATTAACACAGCCTCCTCAAGGTTTTCCTCCCCCTATGTTATAATACAATGCAATAAACCAGGTTGGAAGAGACCTTCAAGATCATCACGTCCAACCCATCAAACAACTAGGTCATGTCACCAAGCACCCCATCAAGTCTCCTCCTGAACACCTCCAATGACGGTGACCCCACCACCTCCCCAGGCAGACCATTCCAATGGGCAATCACTCTCTCTGTATAGAACTTCCTCCTAATGTCCAGTCTAAACCTGCCCTGGCGCAGCTTGAGACTGTGTCCTCTTGTTCTGGTGCTGGCTGCCTGGGAGAAGAGACCAACCTCTGCCTGGCTACAACCTCCCTTCAGGTAGTTGTAGAGAGCAATAAGGTCACCCCTCAGTCTCCTCTTCTCCAGGCTAAGCAACCCCAGCTCCCTCAGCCTCTCCTCATAGGGCTTGTGTTCCAAACCCCTCACCAGCTTCATTGCCCTTCTCTGGACACGTTCCAGCAAGTCAACATCCTTCCTAAACTGAGGGGCCCAGAACTGGACACAGGACTCAAGGTGTGGCCTAACCAGTGCAGTGTACAGGGGCAGAATGACCTCCCTGCTCCTGCTGGCCACACTGTTCCTAATGCAGGCCAGGATGCCATTGGCCTTCTTGGCTGCCTGGGCACACTGCTGGCTCATGTTCAGCCTCCCATCAACCAGCACCCCCAGGTCCCTCTCTGCCTGGCCGCTCTCCAGCCACTCTGACCCCAGCCTGTAGCACTGCATGGGGTTGCTGTGGCCGATGTGCAGAACCCGGCACTTGGATGTGTTAAATCTCATGCCATTGGACTCTGCCTATCTGTCCAGCCTGTCCAGGTCCCTCTGCAAAGCCTCTCTGCTCTCCAGCAGATCAACTCCTGCCCCCAGCTTGGTGTCATCCGCAAAATTTACATTTGATTATTATTTAAGACCTTTCAGAACCCTTCTACTTTTTGCCTTCTGTGGGAGGAAACTTTGGCATCATGAACAAGGCATCATCTTTGCTGTCACCTAGGTTACTTCCAAAAAGTGGACACAAGAATCTGTTTCCTCATGGATACTGAGAACTGTCAGTAGTTCCTTGCTCTGAAATCCCCCAAACAGCATTTCTGAGAAAGCAGAAGTAAAGATCTATCTTTTTGTTGTGGGTATCCCCTGAGGCTGTTTCTCATGGCTCTATGATCCCCACAAAACCATACTTACACTCTACTGCTTTCCTGTAGAGAAGTACACTGTGCACACTTTGCTCCAGCTTTGGTACACTGACCCAGGTGCTTTTGCAGTGGCTTTACTTGTTTCCACATTTTCTCTCTACAGAAGTTGATTTAATTGACCATTCCATGAATACAAAAAGAGTGCTCAGGCCACCCCAAATGTGAACAGAGCAGCTGTTCTGGAAGAGTCACTTTCTGGCAGCAGTTAACCCTTTCCCATACAGGAATTGTTCCTATTTGTATCGTTATTGTTTAATGTGGCAGAAAGGCGTAGGAAGAAGGCAGTAGTAGAGAGTCCAAGGAGGCTCCTGCTTGTGCCACTATCAAGTCCCATGGTTGTGACCTCCTGACCAGGAATATGACCAAAGGATGAGGAACTGTAGGACTTGCTATCCAGGGAGATGTGTTTGGAGATGATGACCAAGTCCAGTACTCTCAGGCTGAGATGGCAAAATTCAGTTTGCCTACAGCCCTCTATAGACTGGCGGTGTTTTTGTGGAGCATCCACCTTGCCATCTTCCCAGAGACGCTGTGTATTTTTGCAGTCCTTCCTTTCCCTCTCCATTCCTTCTCCTCTTCTTTGTCCTTTCTTACAATGAATCCAAGCTCTCAAAGTGTTGCATGCAAAACAAGTATACATTGAAATGACCAGTGGGGCTTGGATCAATGTGGTAACGGATGTCACACCCACATGTGCAGGCACACACACATGGGTACTACCTCTGTGTGAAGCTTCCTGAAATTGACCCAAAAGAGGTTGGATCTCTTGTGGAAGTTGTTTCAACGCATATCTTATTCCCTGGAATTTTTTAAGCGGGCCATTTGGTTAAGTGTAAACATATTCTTGGCCAACTGATGGGGTAAAATGTTCCATAAAAACCATTATTTGGCTAATTTTTGTCGCTGGCAATTAACAAACTGGCTTCTGCCAGGATCTCCACAGAAAAGGAACTCTGTAAAACAGAATGAGGCAGGACAGAGACTTCTGCAATGCTGGTTTTTTTCCCCAAAAGTACTTACTAAAAAATGGCTCTTTCTTTCTCTTTTGTTCCAAACCAGTACTAACTATATTTTTGTCTCTATCTGTGTGTCATACTGAAAAAAAAAAAAATCACTTAGCACTAATGATTTGTATTTCATGCCAAATGCTCAATATTTCTTATGGGAGGTGATAAACACTTCCCTTTTCTTGTAGACTTGTGAATTAAATGAAGAAAAATCCACATTGTTGCCAGTGTGATCTGGCTTTTTACTTCTAAGTAACAAAAAAATTAGCAGTTCCATTTAAAGCCATATGTATTCTATTTTTCAATGCAGTTTCTCTTGTGGGAAAGATAGGTAATGAGCTCCATGACATTTTTCTGAAGCAATTCTGAAACTATGCATATATTCACTAGCATCTGTGCAGTTTGGCATGCTGTCACTTCAGTGTGGATTTCAGGCCTTGACTAGTGGAGCCACCCCCTTTTTAATCTGCAAAAGTAAACTGACTGGTGATGTGGATTGGGCGCCTCAGGGGACAGCTGAAACCAAGAGGGTGGCCCGGTGGTTATGCTACAGACATGAGAAACATTGACTTTCTTGCACAGGGGTGCAGCAACTTCATAAGAGGGCAAGAATATCAGGCAGTTAGTTGTTTCCCATATGATTTTATCCTCCAAGGCCATAGGGCATCATTTACAAAAGCAAACCCAAATGGCTTAACTTTAAAAGTATAAGCAGAAAAACTCTTTAGCTTTGGATATAGTGCAGCCTTTTGATCATAGTACTCCGTTCCTTCAAAGCCTGCTGCTCCTTTTAATTATCTAATATTTTGCCTTCTAATTCCTTGCGATCCGACAGAGAGCGGGAGAAAGTCTTTTGTCCCCAACTCGTTTCTGTTCTACTTCCTGGGAGAGAAGCTTGATACAAAATGTTGTTTACTATAAGGAAACTATAGGACCGAGGTATCACAGCTCATGGAAGTTGCATGTCTCCACTGTGGCTTTGACTGATCTTTCTGTAGCTAACTTTGACCATGCAATTCCAGAGATCAAGATCATTTCAGGATAGCTTAGCTCTCCAGAACAGTACAATTGAAAGCAAACTCACACTAATGGTTTCATTCAGATTTAAGAAAAGAAGATCAGATAGCTTAGATTCTCTGTCACAACCCCCCTAAAGCATGGTAAATCTGATTTGCTGCCTAAACTTTGAAAGGGTAAACTAAGATTTAGTTGGAAATCGAGACTATCAAGAGGAAAAAGGAGAATGAAATAAGAGGGCTTCCATCACTTTCCTGGAAATGAACTAAGAGTTTGGAGCAACTCTGCTGGCTTAGCCGAGGTAACCTGGGCTTCTCTCATGTAGCTGAGGGCAGAGTATGACTATTCGTTTTTGATGAAAAATGCTTCATGCAGCTGGCATTCATAGAATCACAGAGTGGTTTGGGTTGGAAGGGACCTTAAAGACCATTTAGTTCCAAACCATCTGCCATGGGAAGGAACACCTGCCACTAGAACAGACTGCTCAAAGCTAGCTGCATCCAGCTTGGCCTTGAACATTTCTAGGGAGGTAGGGTCCACAACTTCTCTGGGAAACCTGTCCATTGTCTCAACTCCCTCATAGTAAAGAATTTCTCACTAATATCTAATTTAACCTGTTCATAAGAAAGGTGCTCCAGCACCCTGATCATCTTTGTGGCCCTCCTCTGGACCCATTTGAGAAGGTCCATTGTATTTCTTACACTAGGGACCCCAGAGCTGGATTCAGTACTCCAGGTGGGGTCTCATGAGAGGGGAGTAGAAGCATTCAGCTTGATCTTTCTAGGAAATGACAATCTTAACTTTAGCTTACTTGAAAGTTTCTTCCAGAAAACTTCATCCGTGTCTGATATGAACAGGTAATGCACCTTAAGAACATCATAATATTATCAGTTCCCTTACATCACCAACATCATGGGCACAAGCCCTTAGGAGACTGATTTGACACTTCATTTAGTTCCATCCTCATTCATGATATGGCTTTTTGAGTTTCATTTCTGGAGTCTGCTCAAACAATGAGATTTTCACATTTTCATATCCATGGCCATTCTCAGTATCTTGGAGATGAAGGCAAAAGGAATTGTTACAGAGAGAATATTTTATAGTAGAATATTGTATGTGGGAGCAGTATCATCTTAGAAAATTGTTTATGGAGTTTTAAAGTCACATTACATGTGACTGACCCATGTCTTTGACTCTGTATTGGCTTAAGAGTGCTGCCAATGAACCCGTCCTATCTCTGCAAGTCTTTGATGTATGCTCCTGCAGAAAAGGACATGTTCTTTATCTCTGACCATATGTTAAACTTTCCTCTTCTCTCTTTACTTTATTCATATTGACAGAGGAGAGGAAGGAGGTTTTGGAATAATCCCAGCAATGTGTAGAGACAAATGATTAATGCTTCCTATCCTGAATGTTTGATTAATTAATGTAATCTCAGACATCTTGAGGGAAAATGTTGCATGTGTTGACCATATTTCTAATAACCCCCAAATATAAAACCTTGAAAATGAAATACAGTCATCTCTATAATTAGAAGTTCTGTAAGGTAGTGTTTTCATGGCAGGAATCTCAAGTACTTGAATTAACTAGAGTGTCAACTGCATGTGACTGTGGAGATTTCCAGTTGGTAAGACACTGGCTCCTTCAGGAGTAAAATAAGAGCAATAGGTGATTCGATGCCAGCTGGCTGCAGAAAGGTGGTCTGGATGTGTATGTTGGAGCACAGATTGGGCTAATCCTGTCTAAGGAGACAGGAATTAATCTTCACTTCTAAGTCTGCCATTGTCATAAAGTCCTGGCTAGAAGAAGATGACCAAAAAAGTCACCTTCCTACCACATCTTCTGGGAATTGATGGTGCACAAATGTCAAAGAAGCAGGGATAAAGCAGAGTTTCTCCTGACTGCAAAATAAATATGTTCTTAAAGTTCACTCTGATGGAAACAAGACATCGATCTTTACTGGGAAATTGAACCAGACTCAGAAATATGCCTTAGACTAGAAACTCTCTACATTCACCTTTAAGAAGACAAATAGATACATTTTCCAGAGCATATTTTCCATATGTGGCAAAGTTGCAAAGCAATTTCTCACCACTTATTAGCCTGACCCATCTGGAAGGTTTGTGGTACTAAAGGAAGTGGGGTGACTTTGCAAACTCCAAAGGAAACACAAACAATACCAGGAACAGTTTTTGACACCCTGTCACAAAACCCCAACCCTGCTGCAGCCCTGAAGACTATCATGTTCTGTCTCACTGGTACACAAATATCATTGTCTAAGAAAGAGACGGCCCCTTAGCTCTGCAAGTTGAGAGGCATCCCTGCCCATTGCAGAGGGGTTGGATTAGATATCTCTGAGGTCCCTTCCAACCTATGCCATTCTATGATTCTATGATGAGGTCATTTAAGCACATACTAGGTAGGAGACACACTTAGGTTAAACGGTTTCCACAGGATGGACTGCATTGCACAAGCTGCTGGGGACTCATGGAGAATTAATTTAAGTTAAAGGCTTTAGCACTGCTTAAACACCAGCTGACAGACCCATTTCCCAGTTATTTTAGTTCTGCTGCTCCCTCCCTTGTCCCAGCTTCCTCCATGACCTGCAGTGCTTGTGCATTGGTTCTCACTCAGGAACTTTCCCAACATGAAGTGACTGGTTTCCATTAAGACATAACCCAGCTACAGTTTTAGGAGGGTTTGTTCCAGGGGCAACTTCCCACTGACATTATGAGACAGCACCATTCTCCCTCCTATATGTCTCCTAGACCTGTATCAGAGAGCTTTGCACCCTGAAATCCCTTCCCACCATCTAAAACCAAGTGACACCTGTCCCAGTGCTGTGGCCAAACCCCTGCGGGTTGTGTGATGAAGACATTTATCTGGAAACTGTGATGCAAATGACTTAGTGCACTTTGTTCTGAAAATATGCAGATATGTGTAAATGTGTTTTATGACCTATAATGAAAAACACTCACTAACATGATTAGGTCCCACCCTGGGGCACTCCAGGATCCTGCTGGAAAGGAGTCTGCCTGTACCTCAGTGTCTGTGCAAAAAGCTCCCTGAAGGTACATAACTCTGTCCTCTGACTACAGATGGAATCTAAAGTGAGACCTGCTGTTAAACAATTATGCTAAGGTGAATGAACTCCTACACCAGGCATTTGTGCTCTGGATTACTTGTTAAGCAAAGGAGGAATTGAAAGGAGCTGAGATTTTTCTACATGAAAAGTAGTATTACAATAACATTAATTAACCAGTCATGTAGTGTCTACCACTTTATGTCTATGAACAAAGCTTGGAATATCTGTAACTGGCAGATGTAGTGGCCTCAGTACCGAAACATCTGACCTGAGGGGTTGCTTACTTTTCCTTCTCTCTCAAAGAGGGTTTTTATGCAAGAAAAGTAGATTTTTACCAGTAGCACAAGAGAAAATACCAGCTAGTGCTACAGTTTCATGCCTAGCCTAGAATGGCAGCACTGACAGGGAAGGAATTAAAATGGTCTCTGTGGTGTTTGTGTTATGGGTCACTCCAGGATGTGTTTGTAATTAACATGGCAAGCTTGAACACTGACTGGTCAGATACAACACATTCACCTTCATCTCAGAAGAGGTAGTTTGCTGTCCACAACTTCAACCTCCCTCTTTCAGAGGTGTTAAAGAGTTCAAAAAACCCTCAGGAGGCAAGGGGGCTGCAGGAAGAAGTCCAATTCTCACTCATTTTCTCAGCACAGCACTATAAACAGTCTCATGACATCATAAAAACCGTGACAAAATCCATTTACAGTGGTGTGCCCACAAATTTTCATTCAGCCTTCCTGTAAGTTCAGATAGGCAAACAGTGACATGTTATTTTAGGAGAGGAGGTTTAAAAATACTGATGGGTGGCTCTTAGAAAGGTCTGTTGCTGTCCTGGGCCAGGAGACACACTTGTCAGATCTGAGGGCTTGTGCAGCACAAGAGCTTTATTGTACCTGTGCATCACATCACAGTGCACATTTATAGTTGTATTATTAATGAGTAAAAACCTCCACTTCCAAGAGTGAGGACGTAAATATCTTTAGCTTGAAATGCAGTTGACAGGAGTTTAAATGCTCTTTCTTCTTCCTTCCTTCCTTCCTTCCTTCCTTCCTTCCTTCCTTCCTTCCTTCCTTCCTTCCTTCCTTCCTTCCTTCCTTCCTTCCTTCCTTCCTTCCTTCCTTCCTTCCTTCCTTCCTTCCTTCCTTCCTTCCTTCCTTCCTTCCTTCCTTCCTTCCTTCCTTCCTTCCTTCCTTCCTTCCTTCCTTTCTTTCTTTCTTTCTTTCTTTCTTTCTTTCTTTCTTTCTTTCTTTCTTTCTTTCTTTCTTTCTTTCTTTCTTTCTTTCTTTCTTTCTTTCTTTCTTTCTTTCTTTCTTTCTTTCTTTCTTTCTTTCTTTCTTTCTTTCTTTCTTTCTTTCTTTCTCTTTCTTTCTTTCTTTCTTTCTTTCTTTCTTTCTTTCTTTCTTTCTTTCTTTCTTTCTTTCTTTCTTTCTTTCTTTCTTTCTTTCTTTCTTTCTTCCTTTCTTCCTTTCTTCCTTCCTTCCTTCCTTCCTTCCTTCCTTTCTTCCTTCCTTCCTTCCTTCCTTCCTTCCTTCCTTCCTTCCTTCCTTCCTTCCTTCCTTCCTTCCTTCCTTCCTTCCTTCCTTCCTTCCTTCCTTCCTTCCTTCCTTCCTTCCTTCCCTTCCTTCCTTTCTTTCTTTCTTTCTTTCTTTCTTTCTTTCTTTCTTTCTTTCTTTCTTTCTTTCTTTCTTTCTTTCTTTCTTTCTTTCTTTCTTTCTTTCTTTCTTTCTTTCTTTCTTTCTTTCTTTCTTTCTTTCTTTCTTTCTTTCTTTCTTTCTTTCTTCCTTTCTTCCTTTCTTCCTTTCTTCCTTTCTTCCTTCCTTCCTTCCTTCCTTCCTTCCTTCCTTCCTTCCTTCCTTCCTTCCTTCCTTCCTTCCTTCCTTCCTTCCTTCCTTCCTTCCTTCCTTCTTTCTTTCTTTCTTTCTTTCTTTCTTTCTTTCTTTCTTTCTTTCTTTCTTTCTTTCTTTCTTTCTTTCTTTCTTTCTTTCTTTCTTTCTTTCTTTCTTTCTTTCTCTTTCTCTCTCTCTCTCTCTTTCTTTCTTTCTTTCTTTCTTTCTTTCTTTCTTTCTTTCTTTCTTTCTTTCTTTCTTTCTTTCTTTCTTTCTTTCTTTCTTTCTTTCTTTCTTTCTTTCTTTCTTTCTTTCTTTCTTTCTTTCTTTCTTTCTTTCTTTCTTTCTTTCTTTCTCTTTTTCTCTTTCTCTCTCTCTTTCTTTTTCTTTCTTGCTTTCTTTCTTGCTTGCTTTTTTTTATTTTTTTAACTTTCTTTTTCCCCCCTTAACTAAGTGGTAAAACTTTTGGAACTCTGGAAAGGAGCAGACTGACAGAACAGCCTGTTTGTCTCTGATGTTTATGCACTCAGGACAGGGAAGAGTCTAAAGAAACATCTGGTGTCAGCTCTTTTCCACTGAGGGAAAAAAAGAAACTAATGCCAGAAAAGTAAGTTTGTGATTCATAAAAATTCAGCTAGAAATCACAGAAGTTAGAGCAAGTGAAAACCAACAACCTTAGTTCCTATGTAATGTGTAAAGGAGAATGGGACATGTTTGCTCAGTTGTTTTGGTTGAGGCTTTTTTGTTAATCCTGAGTGTGTATTGATTTACATTTCCATCTGGGAAGAAGGTTGTGAAAAATTTAGGTGTGGAAGCCAGAGGGGAGAGAAGGATGGGAGCCAGATTGGCCGCAACTGGGAATTTACAGTAAGCAGAGAGTAATGAGGTGGCAAGGAAACCTCTTCCTTTGAAAGAAGATGAGTTTCAGAGAGGCAAAAACGTGCTTTCTTTCCCCTTTCTTCCCCCTTCCTCTCTGTTCTTCCTTAGTCTTCCTGCGAGTGACTCCAGATTTCCTGCATCCTGACAGGAGCTGCAGGAGAGCAACGTTGAAACCTGCCAGAAAAGCCCTCGTGCACCTTGCATACAGGCACAATAAGCAGAGGACTAGCCCCAAACCTAACCACTGTATCTTGTGGTTGGGATACCCATGGCCTTGCATGGTTTTGTAGGGAAAATTGAGTGGTTGCTGTGAAAACCCATTTTGTGTTAAAATGGTCTCCCCCTCAGTAACAACGCAGCCTTGGTGGGAAATCCTGTAATCTAAATACAAACTTAGCACCATCCATCAAAGGGAGGATGTGAGCAGCACTTGTAAAAGTTAATAACCTCCGTGGTGGGACAGCGCAGGACCAAGGGAAAGTGCTGAGTAGTGACCAAGAAAAGCCTTTCATCTCCAAGTGAGTTCAATAACTCGAAGTGGTTAGTTCATTGAATGTTGGGGTTTTAAAAGACATTTTAAAAAATACTAAGTACAAACAAACAGTGTCAAATCCCACTTTTCTGACTTGAAGGTTTTGCTGTTGTTTCGGCCAGCTCAATAGTCTCAAATCAGCTTGAAAATGAAACGTTTTTATTGCTAAGATAAGTGTAACTAAGATGTCCGTTTCTCCTTGACACAAACAAAAGCCTGAACGTGCAGTGTTAGTGCATGCCTTAAAAATTCGAGAGGTTTTCTGAATTCTTGGAAACTACATCCCCTTTAAAAACAAAACAACAAAAAACAACTGAACACAAATGCCTACGTGCATGCTCGCACCTAAACTGTACACAAAGGGACCTAATTTATTCGACGCTAAACAAGGCTGTGAAATACTTCGACTTCATTTTAAAGAAAGGCAAACAATGACCAGTGCTTGTGAAAGCACAAACTGTGTCATAAAGTGCACCTAACAAACCATTTACATTGAAAAAAGTTGCTCAGACTGTTGTTTATATTGGAAGATTAGCACATTCTTATCCTGTGGCTATCGGATACCATCAGCTGCAATTACTTGTTGCCCATCAGTGATAATGAAGAGGGAGGCACCTGCAGAAAAACTTTTTTTGTTGTTGTTTTCTTTGTAAAAGCAGAGCTCAACCTCATTTTGTTTTGCTGGAAGGGAAATATTGCTAAGAATATAGTACGTTTCCCATATTTATGTGAACATCATGCAGAAATCAATCCAAAGCTCAGTGTGTTTTTAGTTGGTGTAAACCAGCACAAATTTGACGAACAAGGTTGATTTATACAAGCTGAAGGACTAGCACCTAACGAGTTCTTCCTGCATTCATTGATGGAAAAAAAAATGTCTAAGGATGTAGAATTAATCCCAGTACACCTGACAGAGGCTGTTCCTAATGCATGCAAAGATTCAATAATATTTCTGCTCTCAGGGGTTTCAGTCTACTTTGCATGTTCAAGGAGAAACTCACCACTAAATGCAAGCCTGCAAGGAGGCTGTGTCCTGAGCCACAATGGCAGATAGGGAGGCATTTTGGTTTTATAGTTGGTGCTCATCTTTTGCACTTTTATTCAAACTAATCGAGGACACTAGTGGTGTCTGTTAATTCTTCTTTTCTTTCCAGGGAAAGTATTTTATGGTGGTGGTGGACTGACTGATCTGTCAAGTCGCCTTCACTGTACAGGCTTGCTTATGATTATGAACTAAACTTAATAACCCAGGTGGGTTCCTTCAGTTGCATGCTTCCTAGTAAAATATCCCAGAAAAAAAACAACAAAACAAAACCACAAAACCAGCAAAACAACTCTTAACCTAAAACTCCAGTCCACAGAATGGACCAGGCCTTAATCACACATTTTGATTGGCTTTTTGAATGTTACTGTGTTGCACGTGTGCAGGTTTGCAGCTGGGACACAATGGGAGTAGATTGAGTGTGTAAAACCTGTGTACCCATGTTAACAAGAGGCTTGAACTAGACCCATGTCCAGAGGTCCTTTCCAACCCCTACCACTCTGTGATTCTGTGGAAACTTTAAGAATAATTTCCTATTTTCTTTATGCAGTTCGATTTATTATTTTTTTTTAATTCCTGAGGACAAAAATATTATATACAGTTAATTTAAAATGACTGAGACAACTTGTTGTTGTTGTTTGTTTTCAACACTCCTGATTTTTGTGACATTTTTGCTGACTGAGCCTGGTAAAGTAGCATAATCGTTTCACAAACTTTTATTTGCTTCAAGTGGAAAGCCGAGATGTGCATGAGAAGGATGGCACGAAAGAGAAAGTAAAGGGAGGCATAAAGCAGTGATCCATGGAAACTCGATGTGGAAGCTGCATCTTAAATTAATCTCAATGTTCATTTGGAAATTGGGGGGGTTGGAAATATTCCCATATTTCACACTGAAATACTTTCAGATTCCAGCTCAAACCCTCCGGCTTGTGGCTGTCTCTCGGCCAAACAGAAACATTCATTAAGCACCAAGTGCCCCACTTCCAGCCTGGCATACACGTTGCAGCTTCCCATTGAAGTGTCGGTTCCCACAGTAGGACGGAGCCCTTTGGGGCGGTGTCGGTTGTCAGTAGCCAGTTGTCAGGATAATTCATTGCCTCAGGGGGAAATCTGAGTTGAGAAGCAACAGTCTTCTCCAGTTCAGAGGAGGTCAGCCACATCAAAGCAGAGATGTGCAGCGGCCTCTGAACACGGAGGAGTGGCCGGTGCTCTTGAAGTTGCCTGCTTTCTTTTTTCTGTGCAGGCTAGGGAGTGGCAGGGGATGTGTTTGAAGATCTGGGGAAAATCTGGGATCATTCAAGCTAGAGTTGAGGAACAAAAGAGAAGGGCTCAGTGAGACTTGATGGTTAGATTTTGCTCAAATGGGTTGGAAATCAGAGGGAAAGAATACAGCAGGGTATTGCTGTCTCACATAGCTTTTGCACCGATGCAGGGCAATTCATTTCAGCCCCTCATTTATAGTGAATTAGATAAGAAAGAGCAGATCCATCTTGCTGAGAGCTAAAGGCTATTCCAAGGTCCAGGCCTTGTCCCACAGGGCTGTGTGGTTTTACTAAAAACATGTGTCATTCCCACTCCTCACATTTAGGGAATTTGGGAGTGAAAAGAGCTTACTGAACGTTCCTTCTTTTTTTTTTTTTTTTTAGACCCTATGCAAAAGTTTGCCAGTTGTTTGGAAACAAATGAGCTTCCCTGAAGCATCTGTGTAGTGAGAGAGGGAGTGGACAGGTCTGGAGCTGTTTGAGGAGAGAACACAGTGATGGGAAAGAGCGGAAACCACTGGGATGGGTGAGACAGGGCACGACTAGAAAAAATGAAAGTTGCAGAGTTAAGTTAACTTCAAGTTTTACAAGCTGTTGACATTCAGATCATTCATGATTTACAACTGGAAAAGTGATGCTTATTCCTCCTCTTACCTTAAAGCAGATATACACATTCCATACAAGAATATATATTTCTGTATCTATGTACTTGTGTATTTTCAAACTAACCCACAATTTCTGCCTCCAAGTTCCCTCATTTTAAACTGTCACCAAGGAAAGAGTTATCTGAAAATGTTTCACTGCTGCTGAGTGAGTAAACATAGAAGATGGCCCTTGAGTAAACATAGAAGATGGCCCTGTGTCTGGAAGACTGCTCTGGCAAGGCAGGAATATAGTTCGAAGTACAGTGGTAAATGGTAAAGGATTAAGAACAAAGGAAAAATACAGTTCAGAGCATTAAAATAGATATTGCATGTGATTTACATGGCTATCATCATTCTGTGTTGTTGTACAGTCTTCAGAATGTGTTTGTCAACCTGTAAGGTCTGCAGCCAGGCTTACAAGATGGGGCTTACAACACTTATTCTGCTGCACATCTGAGTGAAACCCATGAAGAGGTGAACATTCTGCCTGTGTTATGTCACTGGAACAGATGGCTGGACACTCCTGCTTGTATTCTTCTTTGTTAGAGTTTCCCAGGACTCTGCATCTCTTGCTTTCCTAGCACTTGTCGTGCTCTTTGAGCGCTCCCAAGTCAAGCTGAAGCAAGTTCACTTTGGACAGGCAGCTTAAGATGAGTTTGCCTGGCTCTGTCATGGCTCAAATGTGTCCAGGATGTAATTGCTCTGTAAGCAGGAAACACAAGAAGGGTACATGTGCAGCAGTCCAGGGTTTTGATCTGGAACATACTGTAAAAAGGACACAGCGTGATGACATTTATCAGCACTGGGCATCTAGTTAACAACTCTTTGAAATGAACAGGGCAAATAACACCTCAAGCCTATTGTTTTAAGTGAAGTTGAAACAAATATCTATACCTGCCCCGCTCGCTCTGTGTCTTTGCTTCAAAATATCCATAGCTGGGAGTCTTTTACTGCAATATGTCTTATTATCTAACTGGCAAGTTAACCCACTCCAAAATAATTACTGTTGGCTAATATAACTGTGAAACGGTCTTGCCCATCTTTCCAGCTGTAAAAGCACAGACAGAATATCATAGTGATTAAGTTGCATAAGAAAACCAGGTAGCATGTTCCACTTTCTCCCTTAGTTTCTACATCAAAAAGCCACCTGTGCATATCCTTGCTGAAAGACAGCAGGGAGAACTCCAACTGAATGGCCATGACAGCAAAAGTGATCAACAAGATCTTCTGAAGAGGTCAAAAGCAAACAAAACTGATGGCATGTTATAAATATGTTAGGCAAGTCAGGCTTTCTGGCTGTACCTGGTTTTGCTGTTAGTCTGTGGGACTGTAGTTCCCACAAATTTCACACATATTAAGCTTGATTAAAAACAACTAAAGGAATATTTGACTCTCAAAGAATCCTTTCATTATGGAGAACACTGAGATGCTTGTTACATTTACACTTAATGAAGTGCATGAAAGACAGTTGCTGAAATATGTTGCACTCTGATGTGTAGCTCAGCTAACAGAATTTGTGGAGTTTCGTGAAATCTGGTCTAAAAAAGCTCACCATTTCTGCAAGTACCAATCATATCTTGACTGAAAATATAAAAGGACCAATAAGTAGCTTCTTACAGTCAACTAGGTAGAAAAAGCCCCTGCAAAAATTCTGTGTACCTTGGCAAAAATTCTGTCAACTGTCTGATCTCTTCCAGCAGAGAAGTGGAAGTTTCCACCCTGAGCTCAAATGTTGGTACAGGAAAGTAAAAGAGCAAACAAAGGAATGAATTGCTCATAGTAAAACATTCACTAGAAAATAGTAAATGCAGAAATATCACAAAGCAGTACATTCTGCATACACCACCAAAAAAAACCTGCAGCAAATTAGCACTTCAAGGAGTTTTTATTAAAACAAGTAATTAAATTATAATTATAATTAGTCATTCCTCAAGCAAAATACACATTGAATTTAGGCCTATAGATGAGTTCAGTGCCTCCACTGCTGCTAGGTGTATGAGCTTAGCACCTTGTAAGGCTGGACCACTATTTATGTAACACTGAGACAGACACTTGTAGCAGTTCTATACATATTTACACTGAGAAAAGCTTACTTCTGAATGTAATACTAGTCAACATGAGTAGGGATTTTATGAAGTGTGGGGGTGGTGGTATGTGACAATCAGGTAATTCTCATTATCCCAGTGTCTCTTTTGATTAGAACATACACATCTTGAATTTGCTGAGTCCCATGTTGGACTAGGGAACAAATTGGAGGGAATCATCTTCGGTTGTAGCTTACAGGAAGAGCAGATTCAAAGCTTAACAACACAGACTCAGTTTCTCATTGCTGCACAGTACATTCAGGCAGAGTATGTGAAGTACTCTGACTCACCCAAACCATGCTGTAGCAACTACCTGCTTTCAGATGTGACAGCTCCAAGAGCTGAAATAAAATCAAAGAATTATTTCAGTTGTTGTTGTAAATGACCTTTAAGATCATTGTGTCCAACCATTATCTGACTCTGCCAAGTCTGGTCCTAAACTATGACCCTTGGTACCAACCACATCTATGCATCTTTTAAACACATCCAGGGATGGTGATTCCATCATCTCCCTGGGGAGCCCATTCCAGTGTTTGGTAACCCTTCCAGTGAAAAAGTTTCTTCTAATAAGGAATATAAACATCCCCTGGTGCAGACTGAGGCCATTTCCTCTCATCCTTTCACTTCCGATAAGTGAGAATGTTTCCTCTGATCCTCCTGCTCTCAGAACTAAACAACCCCATTTCCCTCTGCTATTTCTCTGAAGATCTGCTCTCCAGACCATTCACCAGCTTTGTTGTCCTTCTCTGGACCTGCTCCAGCACCTCAATGTTTCTCTTGTAGTAAGGGTCCCAAAACTGAGCACAGTATGTGAGGTGTGACCTCAGCAGTGCTGAGTACAGGGGGACAAACACTTCCCTACTTCTGTTTACAACATTTCTGATACAGGCCAGGGTGCAGGTGTCCTTCTTTGACATCTGAGCACATTGCTGACTCATATATAGCTAACTATCCATCAACACCCCTAGGTCTTTCTACTGGGCAGCTTTCTGGCCATTCCACCCCAAGTCTGTAACACAGCACAGGACTGTTGTGACCCAAGAGCAGGACCTGGCATGTGGCCTTGTTAAGCTTTATACAATTGCCTTGGCCCATTGATTCATGCTATCCATCTCCCTCTGCAGAGCCTTCATACCCTCAAGCAGATCAACACTCCCTCATATCTTAGTGTCATGTAGAAACTTACTGAGAGTGCACTCAATCCTCTCATCCGGATCATTGATACAAATATTGAAGAGAGTAGGACCCTTTCACAAACCCTGGGGAACAACACTAATGACTGGCCACCAAAAAGATTTAACTCCATTCCCACCAATTTTCGGGCTTGGCCATCCAGACGGTTTTGAATCCAGCAAATAGCCTGTTGAGGGTGAAAAGGTGCAATTAAAGATGCTATTGCCACAGTAAATGCAGAGGGAAAGGTTAAGATTGGTTGGGGTGCATGAGAACAGATGGAGAAAGCCTCAAAATCATTATTCACATCCATCTTTCAGGATATAGTCATGATCCTTACATTCACCTAAATTTGGAGAGCAACTCTGGACTATTGGTTGGGAACTAGTTAAAGCTCAGGTAAGAAGCACAGGGCATAGCTGATAGATGCGCCTTCTGTTGCCTCCTATTCAATATCTGCAGTCTGGCCCCAAAGGAAAGATTGTGCTGAAAAAGCTAAGCATGGAAGTTAGTATGGCCTTGAGGGTTCATTGAGCTAACCCAAAACTTTCTGTCCCATGGAACTCCTGGGACATCAGAGGCTCCAGTGGGTTGGAGACTGGCAAAGAAATAACATCATGAAAAGGGAAGAAGAAAAGCAAGGAAGATAGAAAACAGTGAATAATAAAGTTAGTTAATGTGTTTCTACTAAGAACAAATGATGTCAAACTGTTTAACAGCCTTTTATGTGAGGGCATAAGAGGAGGAAGCTGCAGATATGCTGTTTTCAATTTTCATGAGTCTTTCAAGATATTTCATAGGACAATGCCATGATCAAACTAAGGGCTTACAATCTGATGGAAGGGGTCAAGTGAACCATTATAAGGTGTATGGTTGTTGAAAGCACGTAGGCAGCAGTTATATGACAGCTGGTTGAAAACAGAGGTTGCATTTCAAAGTGGATGTCTAAGTGGGGACATAGTCAAAGTCTGTCTGAAATTCATTTTATATTTGTGGAACTTGGGAGTCATTCAAATAGTGGTTGAAATTCTATTCAAACTCTGGAATGTGGTAATGGCTTCATAGAACTTGAGTCTGAACTAGCCATCATTAAGCATGGGCAATGCTTGTGGATTTGTCTTTGAAACATTTCACCCAGTTTTATAAAATGTTCCTAAAGTGTTAGGATTCTTTTTGGAGGAAATCTGATTTAATGGAACATAAAAATACTGTTTCTGGAGTTGCCAGACATCTTCAGATCTTTAAGTTGAAAACAACTTCTGAAGAGTATTATTCTCAGCAGAAGTCTGCTAAATAGCAACCCGTTTCACAGGGTTTCAGAGTTAAATGGGGTAAATATAAGAAGAAATTCAGCAGTGACACTATAGCCATTAGAGATGGGAAAAAGAATTTCAGGGTTCTTCAAACTGTAGTTAGCTCTTGGGTGGAAGTTACAAGCAAAACAGCAGAAGTTACAGGATTGGCTCTGCCTGCCAGTCTGGTCTTCAGCTTATTTTCACTGATCACAACCGGTGTTTGAGGGCTCTCAGAGTTGTGGGCTGCAAACTATTTTTCTAGAGTAGTCTGATCCTACATAAGGACTAAGATTGCTGTAAGACTGCTCCATCTAGCATTTTAGTCTTTGTCTATTCCTGTTCATAATGAGTTGTGGCTTGTACGAATTTTACTGTTTGCATGAACATAATATAGGGCAATTCATGGGGGAGGCCTCTTCTACTTGTGGATATACTTACTGTGGCACAAGAATGGCTTTTTTGGCTTGGATTCCAAATAACATAGTCTTAGAAGAAAAAGAAAAACAGAACAGGTGTGCCTGAGTAAAGTCCTAGCAGATTCATTTATCTAATTGATTAAAATACATGACTTAGCATATACTAAATAAACTGACATGTACAGACAAGGCTTTAAATTATGCAGCCACTCCCTTTCAGAGGTTTGGCAGCCGCAGTAAAGGATGATGCCAGCTGGATTACAATCTACATGTATCAGGGCAAAGACAGACAGTGTTTTCCTGATGCAGCTGTAACTCTCGAAGGAGTAAATATCCCTGGTTGTTGGCTGCTGTTGTTGCCTCCACAACTAGGGTCATACAAGGGACTGAGACTGCTATTTGCCTGAATATTGCTATTCAGACATTTTATCTGAACTTACCATTGATGAACAAGGTTTTCACTAACACAGCTGATCTGGTGAGTGAGGATGCAAAGCATAAAAATCTCCTGTGGCTGCAGGTATAACAGTGGGAGCAACTTGCATGCCTCAGGTATTTCTAAATTGACCTGAAGTATCTGGCACATAGAGACAGTCTTGATGCTAAGTCTTCTAGAACACAGTGTTGTGCTAGGCACGTTATTTTAGCAGTTTACCTCACATGAATAAGTAAAGGTAGCTCTGCTATGGTACAGCCCTACAGCACAGTAAATTTTGCTGCCAATGTATTCAGTGTAGCTGAGCCAAATTTTTTTTCTCTAATTATTTTAAATTTGACTTAACAAATGTAACAAAATAGAGACATCACTTTACCATCGCTAGAAACGTGGCCTTGTCTGCTTTGGAAAACATCTGTTTGTTGTTATGCAGACGGGTTTCGGGAAGCACAACCAGTTCAGAGCAGAGGAATACCAGCTCCATTCAAACGTGGGGGCAATTCAATTAACATAAGTGTTAACTACTGGAATTTATGGAGTGCTTCCTGCCTAATCTTATGAAACATAACATGTAATTGCTAGGAGTGGTTAAGACTTTCATTTTCTACCTGCCTGGCTGCACTGATTTAAACAGAGAAGTAACAAATTGGATTTGAGGAAGTGGCTGGAAAACAAAAGTATGCAGGTGCTATGTGCAGGGACACTGAGTTTCCCAGGGTTTTGCTTACTAGCACATAGTGTATCATTCAAAAGACATAAGCAGAAAATCATGAAGACAGTAAGATTTGGGGGCTTTTCCAACACCAAGTTGACCAGAAAACTGCATACAATGCTCGGGAAGCTGAAGTCAATGACAAATATATTTCCAAACAAGCCTGTCATTGGTGAGGTGTTTAAACAAAAACACAAGGAAAAGGTATGAAGTGATTGATTGTGTGTGTAGAACATGCACTCACAGACCAGCACTCTCCCCAACATCTACCAACATGCTGCAGCCATGTATTACTGAAGAGTGCCTTTCTGCTGACAGATTCTTTCCAACACAATTACAGAAAGAATAATGGCTGAGAAACAACACCCATATGTCCCCATTAACTTTGCAATCTGTCTAATCTGTGTACTTACAAAGCCCTCATCACATCTCAGACATTATGGTGATAACAGGATAGATTAGACAGACTTCAAAGCTGTGAGAGAAATATGAACATTGATTCTTAGCCATGATTAACTTGGCCAGAACCTCACACTCATTTTATTTAATTAAGAACATAAGAAGCAATCAGATCAGTGACAGAGGGGCCAAACTGGCAACTGTGGACAACATGTGCTATCCAACAGGTATACATAGATGTGAGAGATCTTTCATGATGCCTGGGAAGCACACTCTGCCTGGGCCATGAATGTCATTCATTCTTTATGGAAGTATTTTAATCGTGCTTGCAAGAAACATTGCAATCCAACTGATTACATTGTGTGTTTCAGTCCTGGAATGGAGTGAAGCCAAATAACCATCACTTAATGAATTGCTCGAATTGTACTGTGGCAGTAGTGCCCAGGATAATGCACTGTAGGTTCATACTCTTTTTCTCCTGTGCTCACAGGCTGATGTGCCAATGCCTCCAGGCAAAACACCCAGAGCAATGCTCATCTGACCACAAAGTGATGTGCCATGCAGTAAGATAGCATATGTATGGCTTGCTTATGTTCCTTTTAGTGATGGAGTCTCTTCTTCTCCTTCAGCTTTGCCAGGACCAGATGTCTTGCTTGCACATTGGACTTCTGTGCTTCCTGGTAAATATGGGTTTGCTGCACATACAATACAGCATGCTCTATTTTACCACTTGAGTACATCATATATGCAATCTATGCATCTGGCAGGCATTGTTGTTGTTTCACAGGGGCATTTGCAGCCGTTCAAGACAGCAGCCTGCTCTTTGTTTAGCTGAGAACAGCCCAAGGACAGTGGGTGCTGGCTATGATCTGTGCAGAGTTCTGCATGAGGCGGAGATGGTGCATGTTCAGAGGAGTGCCTAAAACTATCCCAGTTAAATGTGCTTTGCAGTATGTGCTCAGCATCTTCCTCCAGTGCCTGCAGGAAGGCAACTTTCAGTACACTTGGGATCATATGGGCACATCTTCATAATTTTTTTTTAGTGTGCAAGAGATAAACCATATTAAAGTCCTACTTAAAACAAAAACAACAACAAACACCAACAAAACCAAAACCAAAACATAAAAAAGGGGGATGGGGGGAGAAGCTACTAAATCAGAGCAGAGCTGCTTGCATCCTGCAAACACATTCTTAATGGAGGCTTCCCACAGTTTAAATAACCAGCTTGAATTCTTGGTAATTCACCTCAACTCTCCTGGGTGTCTTTGTCTGCACATGACCCTGATTTACCCAGAAGGCAGTCCGGATCAGTTTAAGGTACAGACACATTTAAAAGCGTCTCTGAGCAGCCTAGGGCATGAGTTTACATTGCTGTAGTCATCATACATTATTTGTTCATTCTTTCTCTTACCCTATGGCAAATGCAAAGTAACTAACGACTCTGATGCCGCAGGCTAAACTACTTCACAATGACTGCATAGCAAAGATTTGCCCAGGGCAGTCCTTATGGACTGTCTGGAGTGTTGTAGATTCACATTGCAGCTTATTTTGAGGTGAATCATGCAAGACTGAACTAAAATGCATCTGACATAGATTGACATAAAAACGTTCCCCTGCCAGTTTGATTAAACCAATTTATTATCACCATTTAAGTGCAGCTTTCTTCTTTGTTCAGGCTAGTAAATGGGGATTCTAATTTTACAATTATGGGCATAATTTCCTAAGAAATATAAATCACCACCCCCAAATAAAATGACACTGACACTACCCTAAGTAAAATCACAAAGGCTTCGGCTACATCAGGTAAACTGTAGACAGAGTTTTCGCAGCGCATATGTTTTTACGTTAGTGTAAACTTGGTTTGTATCTGTTTAGCTTTTATGTTTGAGAGAGATTTTGATAGATAAAAGTGTCCAAAGAGAGCTCCACAATAAATCAAATGGATAATAATAATAAAAAAACCCAACCAAACAAACAAAAAAACCCAAACCCAAAAAAAAACCCAAACCCAAAACCCCAAAACCAAACAGCTGTGATTTGGTTCCAAACTTATACCTGGTTTACATTAAACTTCTGGGACACATGCACAGTAAGAGCTACATGGATACCCCTATTAGGTGGTTTTATTTGAATTTTCTCTTGGCTGGAATCAAGGATTACAAATGTTGCACCTGAATAATTAATCTTCTTACATGAATGACTCAGCCAGATGGCAGGTCAGATCATTAACCATTCACTTTCCCCTCCTCCCCCTGTCTCCAGGAAAAGTTGCCAGCAAGTCTCCTTGGTGGTCATTTTAAGAAAGATCAAGTATACATAGAGCTGTTTATAAATATAGCAAAGGGAAAAGAATATCTGTCTGCAATATTACTGCAGCATGCAGGTTCAACATGTGCCATTGTGCTACCTGCCAGGATTTTGTCTTGCTAGGTTCTCATGTATGAAGACTATTAGAGTTGGACTGTTACAGATAGCTATAGATATGTATATGAACCCATGTATGGTGGGGAACTGAGAAAAGTGCTGTGTGAAAGATTTTGAATGGATGTCTAGGAGAAATGGCACAGCAGGAGCTAGGACTCTTGCAAGGACTCTTGCTTCAAGACCAGGGCAACTAAGTGTGAACATCTGCAGAAGTCAGCATTGAGGAAAGACCATGTTTATGATGGATAGGTTGTTTTTACTTAATGGCCATCCCTGCTTTGAGCAGGTGGTTGGACTAGATGATGTCCTGATGTCCCTCCAATTTGAATTACACTATGAACTGATGATCTGAGCTGATCCCTGAGTCTTCCCCCATAGTCACCAGGAAGAAACATACACTTGTAAGCAGGGAATTCTGTTGCTTTACACTGAATATGTGAAATAGCTGTTTTGTGTATTGTGAAATGTTGCTTTTTTCCCTCTGTCCTTAAATGGTTCATTTTTCTTGGAGGAGCCTTCTCCTATCATCTTCACAGACTTTCACTTTTTATGCTGAGATATCTTCCAATACATCTCACAGTGCTGTCATGGTTGTCCAGGTATCAGAGATGCTGGCAGAAACCAGGCCAGAACCAACTCATGCTGGCAAGATCCTGCACAATTTTTTGTGGAATGCAATGAAGAACGAGGGCAGAAGAAATCAATGTTGATCAGCAATTATCACCTCACTGGATGAGTTCAGCCTGTAAGGTACATTCATTAAAAAGTATCACTTTAAAAAAATTTAAGAGTGCTTTTGAGAAGCAGATGCAGGCCACAATCTTGTAATTAATTTAGAACAAGTTGCTCATTCATCTCAGTTCTTTGTGGCTACAGTGTTTTATGTGCACCCAAAGTACTGTAGGGTCGAGACATAGTTGAAAGTGATGATTTCCCTCCTAAAAACTAAAATAAATAATTCTATTGGCAGAAGAACTTGCAAAATCTGATTTCCTTTGGTTGAGTTGCTAGCTGTTACTTTTGCGTGACATTCCTCATGCAGGTTCTGTGATCTGGAATAACATGGCTGATACTGCGAAATTCCAGACATCGCTCTCTTGGGCAGTGTAAAGCAGCACTGATCATGGACAAGCCCTTTTAGCTCTCTGTTCTCATTGAACTTTGTGGGAAGCAGCCCCCCCCAAAAAAAACAACCCCAAGGTTCTGTCATAACCATTTAATTGCTAGAGAGTACATGAAAACCTGGAGCAGGTCAAAGTAGGTTACTACTAGGAGAAAGGCAATCCAGCAGGGATGCTGTAAAAGAAACAATGGAACTATTGATGCAATGGGTTCTAGACTCTGAGCATTGTGATTACAGTAGGTTTTGTTTCCTGGGTGATAAGTAGGTTACTACCAGGAGAAAGGCAACCCAGCAGAGATGCTGTAAAAGAAACAATGGAAATATTAATGCAATGGGTTCTAGACTCTGAGCATTGTGATTGCAGTAGGTTTTGATTCCTGGGTGATAAGTAGGTTACTACCAGGAGAAAGGCAACCCAGTAGGGATGCTGTAAAAGAAACAATGGGAATATTAATGCAATGGGTTCTAGACTCTGAGCACTGCGGGTACAATAGTTTTTGATTCCTGGGTGATGTTGGTTCTTGCTTCCTGGACATGACCAAAGGAATTAGAAAACATGTGCTTTCTTAAAGAGAAAGAAAGAAAACAACAAACAAAAAAGAAAGAAAGAAAGAAAGAAAGAAAGAAAGAAAGAAAGAAAGAAAGAAAGAAAGAAAGAAAGAAAGAAAGAAAGAAAGAAAGAAAGAAAGAAAGAAAGAAAGAAAGAAAGAAAGAAAGAAAGAAAGAAAAAGAAAGAAAGAAAGAAAGAAAGAGAAAGAGAGAAAGAGAAAGAAAGAAAGAAAAGAAAGAAAGAAAGAAAGAAAGAAAGAAAGAAAGAAAGAAAGAAAGAAAGAAAGAAAGAAAGAGAAAGAGAGAGAGAAAGAGAGAGAGAAAGAGAGAAAGAAAGAGAGAAAAGAAAGAAAGAAAGAAAGAAAGAAAGAAAGAAAGAAAGAAAGAAAGAAAGAGAGAAAGAAAGAAAGAAGAGAAAGAAAGAAAGAAAGAAAGAAAGAAAGAAAGAAAGAAAGAAAGAAAGAAAGAAAGAAAGAAAGAAAGAGAAAGAGAGAGAGAAAAAGAGAGAGAAAGAGAGAAAGAAAGAAAGAAAGAAAGAAAGAAAGAAAGAAAGAAAGAAAGAAAGAAAGAAAGAAAGAAAGAAAGAAAGAAAGAAAGAAAGAAAGAAAGAAAGAAAGAAAGAAAGAAAGAAAGAAAGAGAAAGAGAGAGAGAAAGAGAGAAGAGAGAGAGAAAGAAAGAAAGAAAGAAAGAAAGAAAGAAAGAAAGAAAGAAAGAAAGAAAGAAAGAAAGAAAGAAAGAAAGAGAAAGAAAGAGAGAAAGAGAGAAAGAGAGAAAGAGAGAAAGAAAGAAAGAAAGAAAGAAAGAAAGAAAGAAAGAAAGAAAGAAAGAAAGAAAGAAAGAAAGAAAGAAAGAAAGAAAGAAAGAAAGAAAGTGAGTGTTTTCATGCGCTGCAGAACTAATGACATCTGTTGATCTCTTAAGAGCAAAATCCCACATGTATGTTGTCCAGTAAGGGGCAGGATGACCTGTGTTGTTGTCCTCAGAGGGGTACTGATAGTTTATATTGAATCTAGAAAAAACCCACACCAAACAACAAAAGCCACAGATTGTTTTCCAATTTTGAGACTAGCTGATGACTGAGATCACAACTAAGCTCTATGATCTTCCATACCAGGCTGGTTTCTGCTTCATGCATCTCTCCTACTTGTGTCCAGGATTATCTGGGGCTACACTATCTGGCCTGTGGTAAAAAAAATGCCACAGACCAGAGTAATTCATAGAAATGTTAGGGTTATTCTAGGAGAAAAATCGAGCTGAATTGCTTTGGGAGAAGCAGAATACTTTATTATACAAAATATCATAGCTGAAAGAAGCAGCAACAATTTGGGGCACTCATCCATAAACCAGATATGAAACTGAAGCAGCAAACTTAGGCCAAGTAAAAGCTGGGAAAAAAAAAATTGCACTATATTTAAGTTAATTGTGTTAACTCCAGAAAAAAAAAAAAAAAATAATAGTGGCATTTCTAACAAAGCCTCAGTAATACCAAACCTCATCAACAGCTCTCAGTATATCTCATCTCCTGTTTCCTATCCTATCTCTTGCTAAGAATAAAATTCAGATCGAATTTTTTAATGGACAGATTCACAACAGCTTGTGCATCGGGACATGCTTGGCAGCATGCTCTGCTAAATATTAATGTGCTTCCCATTGAAAGAAACCTGGTTGTTGGCCAAACTGAAGCTTGTTAGCCGAGAGAACAGGGGAGGGCTCCTTCCTCCCTGCTGCACCTCTGATTCCCTCAGGTTTTGCTTTACACCTGGTCTCTGCCAACAGATGCTCTCGAACCCAAATTACTTTACTCTGCAAATGGGTGCTAGCCTGAGATATTGCCAATTTATAGCATCTTTAGAAAGATTGGGTTTTAACTTTTCTGTAGAATTTGTAGTTTGTGGAAGTCTCACGTAGTGTTCAGCAACATTTGTCTAGCAGAAGTGGCTGAAAAATGTCTGTGGTTTTTGAAAAGTTCCAAACAAAGCATGATTTTTTTTTTTTCAAACTTGTTCTATTTGCTATTAATGAAAACAAGGAAAAGTTACTGAATAATTTAATTTGTCTAAGCACACTTTCATCAAGAATGGTTTTGCAGTCTTGCCTTTTGCTGAAACCTTTGGGTTTCTGGTTTTTTTTTATATAAACACTTGTGAACATGGTGAGGAGAGTGACTCACAGCATCACAGTATCACAGTATGCTAAGGTTGGAAGAGACCTTGAAGATCATCGAGTCCAACCTGTAACCACAGACCCCATGACTAGACCATGGCACCAAGTGCCATGTCCAGTCCCCTCTTGAACCCCTCCAGGGACGGCAACTCCACCACCTCCCTGGGCAGCCCATTCCAATGACGAATCACTCTCTCGGTGAAGAACTTTCTCCTCACCTCAAGCCTAAACTTCCCCTGGTGCAGCTTGAGACTGTGTCCCCTTGTTCTGGTGCTGGTTGCTAGGGAGAAGAGGCCAACCCCTTCCTGGCTACAACCACCCTTCAGGTAGTTGTAGAGAGCAATGAGGTCGCCCCTGAGCCTCCTCTTCTCCAGGCTAAACAACCCCAGCTCCCTCAGCCTCTCCTCACAGGGCTTGTGCTCAAGGCCTCTCACCAGCCTTGTTGCCCTTCTCTGGACACGTTCAAGTGTCTCGATGTCCTTCTTAAACTGAGGGGCCCAGAACTGGACACAGGACTCAAGGTGTGGCCTAACCAAAGCAGAGTACAGGGGCACAATGACCTCCCTGCTCCTGCTGGCCACACCATTCCTAATGCAGGCCAGGATGCCATTGGCCTTCTTGGCCACCTGGGCACACTGCTGGCTCGTGTTCAGGCGGCTGTTGATCAGCACCCCCAGGTCCCTCTCTGTTTGGCCGCTCTCCAGCCACTCCGACCCCAGCCTGTAGCTCTGCATGGGGTTGTTGTGGCCAAAGTGCAGCACCCGGCACTTGGACTTGTTGAATGTCATCCCATTGGACTCCACCCATCTGTCCAGCCGGCCGAGGTCCCTCTGCAGACTCCTCAGAATCATACAAAGGGCTCTGACTTTTTGGGTACTCAGCTGCTGTGGAGCTATTTGTGCTGAGGGTCAGGGTGGATGTTTGGGAAAGAGATGGGAACAAGCTTCTGTGTGGGTGGGAAATGTCATTAGGAAGCAGACTGTCAGCACCTGCCTCAGAAAGAATGAGAGAATAGGTGTTGGAAGTGACCTTGGAAGTCTCTAGTCCAACCTCCTGTTTAAATCAGGGACATCTGTGAGGGCAGACCAGGCATCCCAAGAGTTTATCTAGTCTAGTCTTGAAACCTTCTCAGGATGGAGGCTGCACTGTCTCTCTTGTCAACCTGCTTCAATTCCTGATTGTCCTCGTGACAGTCCCATTTTATACCCAGGTTGAATCTCACCCCTTTCAACTAAAACTTGTGAAATTCATCCACCCACCAAGATCTTGGCTCCATTTTCTTGATGACCTCCCTACAGCTATTGTAGGACACCTTATGCATCCTCCTGCCAAAGCCCAGCTGTTCTCCATCCCAGCCAGCCCTGCTATCTGAGCCCCTCTGCTCCAGCCCAGTCATCACACTGGCCCTGTACTGAACTTGCTCCAGTTTATCAGTGACTTCGGTGCACTGAGGAACTCAAAAATAGACAGAGCATTCAGACACGGGGTAAAAACAGAGTACTAAGAAAGCTGTAAATGACCTCTGAAGAGCCTGTTATGATCCGGGAGATGGCCAAGATGTTACTTTGCACCCTGCTCACTCTGTCCCTCTGCCAGTGGCTGCTACCCATAACCCTCATGAAAAACACATACACAAATTTCAACTGTGCCAGGGTGAAGTGGGCTTGAAAATATTAGTATTGAGGAGCATTAGAAGGCCATGTATGAGTTCTCCTTTGCTGACCCAGCTATGGAGGGTAGTAACTTCCAGTGGGCAGGAAGGCTGGAAAACACTAGCTTTCATGTAAAGCACTTTCACCATAAACTTCATAGAATCATAGAATCAATAAGGTCAGAAAAGACCTCAAAGATCATCAAGTCCTACCTGTCACCCAACACCTCGTGACTACTAAACCATGGCTTCAAGTGCCACATCCAATCCCCTCTTGAACACCTCCAGGGATGGTGACTCCACCACCTCCCTGGGCAGCCCATTCCACTGGCTAACAACTCTCTTTGTGAAGAACTCTCTCTCCTCACCTCGAGCCTTAACTTCCCCTGGCACGGTTTGAGACTGTGTCCTCTTGTTCTGGTGCTGGTTGCCTGGGAGAAGAGACCAACCCCCACCTGGCTACAACCTCCCTTCAGGTAGTTGTAGATGGCAATAAGGTCTCCCCTGAGCCTCCTCCTCTTCAGGCTCCCAAAAGGAAGCTGGATTTCTATTCCTGTTTCACAAAGCAGGAAGCTGAGGAAAAAGGGAAAGTAATGTTCTAACTGAATTTGTCTAGTAGTTGCTGGCAGAGGCAGGCAAAGACTCTGACAGCTGTCCATACACTGTGCTGTCCCTCAGAAGAGGGGCCAGTCCCTGTCTTCTCCAGGCACACACTGCTCTGCTACGTGATGGCAAATTCCTGCTGGTGACAAGGTAACAGCCTTCAAACCATGCAGATTTATGGCTTCAGAAATACCATGAATTAGTCATAATATTATCAAAAATATTTTATTTATGAAAGCAACATTTATACTATACAACCTATATTGGAAGTACATTGAATAATGGCTAGAATAAATACAGGCAATTAATTCAACCTTTTTATAGAATGAGAGGATTTATTTGACATTTGAATGTTAACCAAGCTTTAACTTACATCATAAATAGTTAAAAGGCATAGTCAAGTTTTTTTATTTTTACTGTGTCCTTTGCATTTTTTAATACTGTTCTATTTTGTAATCAACATGAATCAACTCTCCGATCATTAACATAGTATCAGTACAACCTTCAAGCAATCATGTACCTCAAGATAACCAGACAAATAAGGTAGTGTGTGTGCAGTTCGTTCTACAGCAGAATCTACTCATGTCTGCATAAAAAAAAGAGAAGCTGAAAATGCTTCTAAGTTCCTTAAGCATCATATTCTGATTTCTGCTTTACCACAGTGCTTTTAATACCAGAATCTACAATGGGCATAGGTCTGTATGCAACTGGCTTTCTGTTGCTCTTATAAAGTATGCTAGGGCTCAATGCCACCTTCCTTTGGCTGGTGAAAGACTACATAATTTAGTCCTGAATGTTATTTCTCAAACCCAGGATCCAAAATAAATGCCCAAGACTGATTATTAGGCACCAAGGCAATGATGGATTTGCTAAGGCTTGATGTTTTCTCATAAAAAGGATTGGCTTCTTTTCCAGTAGATATGTTTTAGTCAAAAACAAATTTCTGAGCTGAGTACTGGGGTCTGTATTACACTGGATGTCAGAGAAGCTGTTGGCTTTAGGTTTGGTAAACTGCAGGAAGGATGCTTCAGAAATTTAATTCTAAGATACATTTTGAAAGGGTTGATCAGTTTTCCTTCAATCTATATATATATATTTTGAAACTCAAAAATATGAACTGTCTGCTTGGTACTAGCAGATTATGAACAATTATGACCCACCAGAGCAGTCAGTAGTAGTTTTGGGTGTCTAGTATTTCTTTGGATCAGAAGTTTCTGACTCCTCATGTCCCATATAAAATCAGTGGGAGCTTTCCTATAGCAACGTCTTTTGTAGTGGCATGGAGGCCTGCCTTGCCTTATGGCTATTGTGCATGCCAGGGATATTATGCCCTCAGCAGAGAAGCAGATTTCCCTTTTACAATGTCATCCAAAACAAAACCCCAAATTGCACATAGCTACCTCTTTGGCCTTTTTTTTTTTTTTTTTTTTGCTTTTTTATGCACAAATATGCTTATGTTCAAAACCAGACAACGTTGGGCCTTTCCTCCTAAGTGTTTTCAGAGAGCACATCTAAATGCTTTTTCACAGAAATAACCATTCATCAGTTGCAAAAACTCAGAGAGACTCTTAATTCTTTCTGTTGTGAATGATAGAAACGCAGAACAAATGTGAAGGGAGAAAGTAGGATCTTATTTTTTTTATCCCAGATGTATTTAAAAAGACTAAAAAAAAAACCAACCAAACAAACCCAAAACGTTGGGGAGGCAGCTTTTTTTTTTTTCTGTTTTTTTTTTTTTTTTTGTTTTTTTTTTTTTTTCCTTTTTCGTGGCAGATAGTAAAATATAAAATATGTGATTTAAGAATTAAAAAAAAAAATAAAAACTTGGCTTAAAAATACACACACACAAACAAAAAAAAAATATTAATACAATAATATAAAAATACAGCTCAGCCAATGGCGTTTTAAAATTTACCTTTGGCATTACATTTGCCAGCCTAACACAAAAGACCCTTCCTATAAACAGAACTATATATAAAAAAAAAAAAACAAAACCAAAACCAAACCAAAACAAAACAAGAGAAGTTCATAAATTAGGTTGCAAGGGGTTATAAGATCCTTTTCTCGCTTCTCCAAACTCCTTTCCTTCCTGTCGACACACATAAGCATGACCAGTGAGGTATATAGAACGTAACACTGTCAGGCATATGCACAGTTAAAAAGTGCATAAACGTAGAAGCTCTCCCATCTGCTTGTGAACAGGTTGAAAGTGGATGGTTTGCATCTTTCCCCCTTGGAAAAACAAAACAAAACAAAACATAAGAACACACACCCCCCAAAAAAAAAAAAAAAAAAAAAATTCATTTTTTTAATGGTTTTGTTCTTCTTACTTTGGCAGGATGAAAATGAACCCAGAGGAATATAAATGTCCTATTCCCAGCAGCAGTGATCCATTTCCCTTGGCAACATTCATCTGACGACACAGATACTACGGGGTCGTTGGGGTTGCTTTACAGCTCTCTGGGTAACTTCCCATGGAAACATCATACGTCTAGCACCATGTCATAGTGTTGCTCTTTCTTCCGCCTGCCACATTTGGTGATAAGAACCAAGTACAAAGTCAAAAGCATAACCCAGTAACATGCATAGAGTATTGTGCCAATGATGAGAACCGTCTGTTTCGACTCAGAAAATGGCTTTTTTGATTCCTTGTAGATAGTGAAAATCACGCCACCTAGGAGGATTGTAAACCAAATGGAGACTGGAATGAGTCCTATGAAATTAACTACAATGGTTTTTCTTCCTGACGTGCCCCACCCTGCTTTGTTTATTGTGGCAATGGCAAACATCTTTGCTGGCAGTAAACTTGACATGTACAACACTGAGTAGAGTGACATGAAAACCATGACAATGTTGCCCCTAAGGAAGCTGGCAAAGGAAGACTTTATCAGGCCCACTAACTGAACTGTCAACAAGAAGAGGAGGATGTTCCAGATTTTTCCCCTGTAGAAGAGCTGAATGACCGTGGCAATAAGGAAGAAAGGAAAGAATCCAGTGATTACGGCTTCATAGGTCATCCACAAATGGTGCTTGTGGAACCACATTGCATTATAAAGCCACTCTCTAAAGTAGGATTTACTCCAGCGAGTCTGCTGATTCAGCCATCTGAGATACTCTATCGGTGTTTCGGTAAGGCACTTGGATCTAGCTGTGTATTTTGTTGCATAGCCCAAACTTAGCACTCTGTTAGTTAGATGCCTGTCATCTCCGAAGCTGCACTGGGAGCCCATAAATTCTTGATTGTACCAGTCTTCCACAAATTCATGGAGTAAAGAGTTTCTGTACATCCCCAGAGGTCCACTGATGCACTGCACGCAGCCAAAATAGGACTGGCAGGCTCTTTCTATGTTAAATGCCATCCAGTATCTCACACTGCTCAGAAAGGAGATCCAAGAATCATATTTGTTCAAAATCTGCAAAATAAATAAAAAAAGGTTTCATTTAGATGAGCTCTCGAGACAGAAATTGTACACTTTGAGTCAATAAAGAATTTGCAGAGACTAGAGCACCGTTGGCCTGAAGTTCAAGATGAACGTCACTCCTGTGTCACTCGTGGCAAATCTAGAAGTTACCTGTACAGTCCAGGACATTGATAGAAAGGACAAGATGAACCCTTCAAAAGCCTGTTACATGAAAATGTTCTCTTGTTCCCTGCAAATTTTACTATTCTCCACCCAGAAAGTTATTTTCTGGCTCATTCTTCCTTTCTCTAAGGACCTGCTGGACTCATGTTTCTTCCAAGAAACGGTGGTAGTGTCCAAGCCTGGCGTCCTGCTTCTTGGCACCCCATAGACTGCTTTTGGACTCATGGAACTTTTTCCAGCTCTCCAAAAGCTATGCCAGAACATGTGAAAGTCTGAGCACATGGTCTTCGGACAACATTATTGGTATCATAACTCTGGCCCTAAAGTTTTGACCCTGGACTAGGACTCAACATTTGACATTAGAGCTCTTGAGGAACAGTCTGTTCTGATTTGTGTCTGCAGTACCAGCCCTGTTATGTTACCCCAAGACATACTGTGGTTTTCTAATAGTCTTGCTTTGGCCAGCATAAAGGACTCATTATTTCTGTTCTATATGCCAAAAGACCACCTGAAGCTCAAAACCACACTTACAATACAGACATATACTAGGAGTCTGAACGCTTGATGGAGTTACAAGTGTGTGCAGATGCCCAAGTCTGTCTCTTCACATCTGGGTTCTCAGTACACAGCTTGTGTGGAAAAATGTGGAAATGAAATTTGTAGCAGGGTGGCTGTGCCAGCTCTCAACTGACACCTTTTTAGCATGGGGATTTTCTGGGCAATTTGCAGCCTTCTACATCTAGAAAGCATTTCCCTGCAACTAGATAAAAATTAGTCCTTTGCTGTGATGGTCCCTTGTCTGAAGGCCAAGGGCCAATCTTGTGTCTGCTTCAGTTTAATTCAAAAACGTTTTTGAAGCAGCAGGGCTGAGGCATAGGCTCAAGCCTGGCTCCAATGTATTTGGTGTATATTGGAAAGTGAACTGGGATGCTTATGAAGCTCCATTGTCATAACTGAACCAAACTGCCTTCCTCCAGTTTTTCTTACACATCCCTGGCATTTCAAACGTGTAAAGTGAGTCTGACACCTGCTTCATAGTCAGTCCAGAGCCACAAGGCTATTCAGGCTTCTGTGGGAATGTTAATTTCTGGTGTTAATAGTCACATGCCTGAAATAATTCTTACTACTGGGGCATTCATTAATAAGGGGTTGCTCATACAGATGGCACTTTCTCCTTCACCTCACATAAAAGCCCAGCTGAGTGTGGGAGACTGATCCGAAAGCCAACTGCAACATTCATATGCATTTTTCTTTCTAAACTACAACAGAAACAATTTTGTTGGAAGAAATGGACAGCCTTTTGCTGTAGTTGTCAGCTAAACTTAGCAATGCTGGAAATCCAAACAGAAGTGGAGTTAGCTGACTTGGGCTTCTTGTCCTCTCTGACAGAGATGCAGATTCCATAGCGCACTGCATTTCTAAAAGGCTTTTATTCCTAGCAATCTTGGCTGCCATTAGTAATATAATTACAGTGCTTGGGTGCTGGACTTGGCTTTGGAAGACCTCTCCTCAAATCTCTGCTCACCTATAGCTTTTCTTTGGTTCCCTGAGCAAGCAGAAACTTAAAGATGCTGCAACGGTCCTGACTGTTTCAGTGTTCCACTTTTCACGTATATGGGAGAGAAAAATATTTATTGGCTTTCTATGGGTGTTCAAATCATACAGTGCTCACAGCCAAGAATAAGAGTTTCCATTCAACAGAGGGAAAGGTTATGACGCCATTCATAAAAGCCTCTAGAATGGTACCACAGTATATTCCAGGCAGGGAAATCTGTTGTGGTGAAAATAATTGCGGCAACTCCTCTGTCAATCTGACAATTGTTGTACTCACCTGCACATCACCTCCAACTCCTCCAACCATTGGATCTTCTTCTAAAACTTTTACCATTTCCACTGACGAGGCTGGATCAAGCATTGTATCTGAATCACAGACCTACAAGTAAGACAAAACAAGAACAAAAATGGGTTGTGTACTCTAGAGACGGGAATAAAAACCATGTGATCTAACTGTATATTCTCCTGAATGCACTTAAATCTCTCTCTGCAGTCTGCATTGATAGTTCTGTTAAAGGCCATTTGTATCACACAGCATGGAGTGGTGCTGAACAAAAATAGCGCTTGTTAGGGCTACGCATGAAATCCACTCTTCTGTATCAGCTTTACCAGCACACTAGGCTGGCTTCTTTGAATAAGATATGCTCTCAGGGATGGGGCACTGCAGGGCAAGACAACATTCATGGGTGTGTGGCAGATTCCTGATGAGCCTCTGACACAAGGCTTCCCTGTATCAGCTGCAGGGTTAGAGCACCCTGGTCAAATGTTTCCCACTGCCATATGAGGGAAAGAGCAAGGAGTTAAATTCCAGACACTCCTTATAAAAAAGAAAAAGAAAAATTCAGCTAGGAGTCTGGGAAGAAATCTAATAGTTCTTTGACTCACAGAAGGCTTTAGCAATTCATGTAAGATATGTATTATGGATTCCAGAACAAACTAACTTTTAATTTTAGATGCATGGTGTGTTATTAGTAGTGCAGAGAGTTGATATTTGATATACAGCAATGATTTGCTATTTTCCTCTGGCGTTCTTACTAAAAATACAGAAGGCCAGTGGGAGCAAGTGCTGAAGTGCAATACTCCGTGAGACCAGGGCAGAAATAGATGACACACACGAGGCGTTTCAGCCACACAAACACTCCTAGACAACTAAACACTGTGTACATTAGGAACTGGCTTTCCCCTGGAAAGTAGGAGGAGGGCTCAGACAGGCTGACCAGTCTGTGAGGCAGCTGGCATCGCTTTCATTTGCCTGGAGGAGAATGACAGGAGCTGCAGCCTGTTTAAAACAAGCGGGTGTCTCCTCGCTGCAGCTGTTGCTGCTGAAAGCAGTGCCCCCACCATGCGTAAACTCATTTTGCAGATGCTCAAAAACTGGAGCAGAGGAGGCTGTCCCAGAAACACCTCTCTGGCTGGCTGAATCCTGCCACACAAATTCTAGTAATGCTTTAAGCTTTGCCCTGTAAGCTGGGGACAGAGGAGCAAAAGTCAGTAGCTCTGCATTAAGGAAATATTAAGTCAGATTCTGGTGAGGTTTCATATTAGCTATTCTAATTTTTGGTGTCCTTTGGTCCAACCTTTCAATTCACCCTAAGCCCTCTCACTCTGGGGGAGCAGAAACCTTCATGTCTGGTCTAGGGAGGAGAGAAGAACATTTTTGGGCCCTGATGTGGACCAGCTGCAAGTGAGGATGTTACTTGGGATAGTTAGGCTGTACAGTTTGGGATGCAGGTGAGTGTCTGCCAGCATGCTTGCTTGGAGCAGACTGAGAGGAGTAAAGTGATGAAAGCTCTTTTATTTCTGTCAGGAGAAAATCTGCAAGCATCTCAAGCTCCCACTAACTACAGGCATCCAGTTCCTCTCCTCAGAGGACCTATCCCAAGAAGCACCATTTTAGCCTAGCCAAGGTGTGTCTCCAGCTTTGGTGGAAAGCTGCCATCACTGACAACACTTGGTGATAAAAAGGGAGCAAAACCAATTCTACTCAAGAAGAAGGGAAAGGATGACTATATTTTTAACTGGGGTTTTCTGAGTGTTTTGCACAGAGAAACACAGACACTTAGGAACCCAAATAAATCACACCAAGGTCTGCCCAACCGGGGTGGCCTCACACAGCCCACAAGGCAATTTGCCATCTTTCCTCTTAAGGACTGAGTGACCTAGAAATTACTGACTTGGGTCACAGAGTTGCATGAAAGGGACACTCAGCCTTAAGAGAGCTGTTCAGATATTATAACTAAAGGCAGTTTATCCAAGTTGCTCTGAGAAGTTCAGGCTGTGCTGGACTGTCCACACAGGTACCTCCATCAAGCCAAGAAGAATTACACACTCTGTCCCGATCAGCTCTGCATGGATATCTGCCAGTTTAACTCCTCTAACCTGATTGCTTGCACCCTCCTAACCTCCTCCAGAATGGAAATAAGCCTTCACAGCACTTTCAGGTGTTTAGTGAGATGCCACTAATTATAACAGCTTGTTATCTGCATTGGTCCAACTGCTTATGATTGTCTGTCCATAACCTCAAAGTTTCTTTTAGGATCCATAAGGCCCACAGTTTCAGAGGTGGACAATAGTACTGAATAGTCCCAATTTTTTCAGTGCTTGATCATTGATGCAGATTTCTTAGTCCCTAAAATGTTGGGGCTGTATAAAGTAATTTACTCTGGAGCTCAACTCAACCTGCATTCATTCATAAAACAGAGTCACATTTTAGCTGCACTGTCACCATGTAGCAGCCTGGGCCACCATGGTGCTGCATTTCTGACATAGATATGACTGTGGCATCAATCATTACTGCAGCCTTCTGTAGCTGCTTACAGCAGCATTAGACCCTAACACATTCATTAGGACTTCTAAGCCAGGTCAGGAGTGTTAACTGGCTGAAAGACCAGAAATGCTTTTTGCATTTTCTCAGTTTATACTATGACTGTTGAAAAAAAACAGAAACACTTTTTCCAGGTTCCCCACACAAACTCAGGAGCAGGACTGAGGAACGGAAGTTGCAATGGATCTGTTTCCTCTCTGTCTGCTATGATGCTTCTGTGTGAAGTGATTATAAAACTGTGCTAATAAAGAAATACAGTATTTTTATCCCATCCTAGATCCTCACAGTACAGAACCAATGTGCTGACAATGGAGATCTTAAGCTCATTGTTTCCAGAGAACAAATCAGTTTCAATTTTGGAAGTAGTAGAGGAAGGGTTTTTAATCTTTGCCTTAATCTTTCGGCTCCAATAACAGAGAGGTTCATGGCACTTGTCAGTTTCTGCCATCCTGTATGCAGTGGGCTCACTGATCTCAGCCCAGCTACTGACAGCCTCTCCATGTCCTTTGGACATGTGCCTGTGGATGTTGTGCTGTGCAGAGCATGCACACATGCACTTGTAGAAGGCTGGGCATGGACCCGAGAAACACAGAATCACAGAATGCCAGGTTGAAAGGGACCTTAAGGATCATCTGGTTCAATCTTTGTAGGTAATAGTAAAGTTTAAATGAGATGGCCCAGCTGAGTCTTAAAACTGCCCAGTGTGTGGGAATCCACTACTTCTCTTGAGAGATTATTCCACTGCCTAACTGTTCTCATGGTGTAGCCACCCTGAGTCAGCAGAGAGCATCTCATGAAGAGCTGCTGCTCCACCAGAGGAGAATGCTGGATGCTCTGAAGCTGGAAGAAGTTGGAAAGGGCTAAGGGTGATTAGTTAGGAATAGCATCCCATGTTTGGTGGGATTAGTCAAATGAGCCTTGCTGGCCTTGATTGATAAGATGACATCAGTGTCCAGTCAGAGACCCTGATGCCACCCACCTTCCTCCGCACACGACCTCTTCCCTTTCCCACAGTCAGCAGAGCTGTTTGCAGGAGCGAGAAGTGCTTCCATGTGTAAGGCAAAAACAGAAAATCTTTCACAGGATCCAAGGCAGCTGGAGAGAAATGTGTCTCTGCTGCTTTGGAAACAGGGAGAGAGGACCCAGCCCAACTCATTTTTAAGTGAATAATGTCATAAGAGCTTTAAAGGCCAAATTGCAGTGAGTGAGGTAATGCAGCTGTAAGTGATGAAGCAAAAGCTCCTGCAGGCTTTAGCTGAAGAAAAAAAAAATCTTTCAAGGCTGTGCATTGATCCTTTATTGAATATTTTGCACAGCCTTTGAAGACTTTAATATATCCCCAACTTTTTTACAGACTCCAACACTGCTCTGAGATATTCCCTAGTGCCACCAGTTTGTCAGCTTGCATCTAGGGCCACGAACATCCTCACGAAACAAAATCTTACCCAAGAGCTTGACCTGCAGCAGCAGAGATGGGGTGTTGAAGAGACAGCTGGCTTTGTCTGAAGCAAAACCACTTGGATGGGGGGCAGTACTGAAGTCTGGGGAAGGATTTCAGATATTTCCAGTAGCTGGTGCACAGATTTAACATATTCACAGATAGGCTGACCATTTTAAAAGGTAGCAAAATATGCTTTTAACGGTCAAGCTGTTTCCAAACAGACTGAAAGGAGCACTGTGTTCATCAGGGACTAGGATGGCCTCTAACATGCTGCACAAAATATACAAAAGCTGCTTTCTTTCAAAGTGTGTTTGAATTGGCACTGACCTGGTGCTCTAATACCTACCTGTACATAATCCACGCTTCTCCCCAGTGCTTTGAATGCTGTGTACATGACTTCTCTTTTTCCACCCCATTTCTGCATGATGCAAACACTTTTGTTGGACAGGACCAGCTGAGATACATGTTGCATGCTTTCTTTGTGAGACTCCTCCGTCTCACCCGGACCTTTGTCATGGAAGTTATTACTCCAGACATAAGTGGCAGATTTGTCCCTACCCATGATTTCAGTAAAAATGTCCATCATGTAAACATCGTCTTCTGAGTTCCCATCAATGACCATAACAACTTTAATTCCAGGGTAGGTCAATCTTTTCACAGAAAGTAAACATTTTCTTAAGTAGTCAGGATCCTCTTGATAGGCAGCAATACAAAGGGCAACTGTTTTGTTCAGTTTGATTGGAGTCTCTAGCGACCGCTTCATTTTCCTGTGCTCTAGAAAGGCAAACAGGCTTTGGATGATGAGATGTGATGCCAGGATAGCACCATAGAGTCCAAAAGAGAAGTAGTAGTTGTCTGTTTGGATGAACTGGTAGCCCACAATGTAAGCAGCGGTGATTCCTAGCAGGAGGGACACCCAAAGAGTGTGGTTCCAAGTATTCTCAGGATGCATATAAACCTCTCACAATACATCTGCAAAGAAGCACAGAAACCCTTAGCAGAGCCACCACTTGCTAATGTAAGACCTTGTAATGAGCACACGTGGCTACAGCACAGAGCTCAGTATCAACAGATACACCCTGTGCTTTTGGCTGTGTCATGGACTTACTGCATCATCTTGCCCAGCTTAACCTCTTTTTGCAGTACTTCTTCTCTGAGACACACTTAAAGTACCAGGGATTTTTTCTACCATTAGCAATGTCTTTGCAGAAGCTGCTGTCTGTGTCAGGGTCTTATTTTGTCGGGCTGGGCTTGCTGAATGAGACACTCTGTCATACTATCCTGGAGGGTGTGGAAAAGGGGCTTTTGAGCCACCACTCATTTCAATATGGTCATGGGTGAGCAGAACAGCTGAATGTCTGAGCAGCCCCTCCCCATCCCCCATCCATGTCACGACTGCCTCCTGCCCTGAATTGTTTCTGTCACTTAGTTATGTTTGCAAAAATATTGGAAAGGCATTCTTAAAACAGATGTTTACATGTATTTATAATTTGTTAAACAGATGTATGACTATATTTATAATTTATATTTATATAACCTGACATCTGCTTTAAAAGGCCTTCTCAATACCCTTGCAAAAACGTATTCTTCAGACATTTGTGTACATAGATATATGCACGCGTGAGCATGTTCTATAGGGCTAAAGCCTGACTGAGACTAAGTCTGTGGCTAAAGTACGCATTAATTTAACAGAGCCAAGACTCCACCCTGGGACTCAGTAATCCATTACAACGTTAGCTAATTCTGACCCCTTCTGCATATTTGAACTACCTGGTTGCAAACACTTCCAACTTAAGCTCTGAGGAGCTGGCTGGCACGGAGGATGCTCTCGTGTTCTTGAGACAAACAATGCAAACAGGCAGAACGTTTGGTACCTAACTGCTTTTTGCTGCCAATCACATTAACCATTTTATGCAACAGCTTTCTCAGAATTACAGGAAAGTTAATGACAATGTTTCATGGCAGTTGATGCATTTGATATTAAGGACATTATCAGATGACATTTGCGTAAGGCTAAACCAGCAAGTACGTTGCGAGTCAATGAATCTGAAACTCATGCTTGAATATTTTGATGAATTAAGGCCCCTCAGAGTAATGAGACTTAATATTTGTGTTTTCTTACTGTTATTCATATTTTCCCTGCTGCTATCATCTTGCTTGTCTGCTGACCATGTTTGTTTCACCATCTGTTGGCCAAAGCTGAAGCTGGAACAGCACTTCCTTACATCAGATATGCCTTTAACTCTTTTCTTGGAAAAATGCTACCAAGCTGCAGCAGTATAGCTGTCAGCAATTACATTTCTATTTGAAAGTTTACAGGCTTGGAGGGAAAAAAGAAATTTTAAAAGTCAGCATAGAATCACTTACAAAACAAAAATAAACCAGGCAAATATAAAGTCTGAGGTTACAAAGACTATGCTTTTTTTTTTTTTTTTCCCCCACTGGCTATTTAGGGCCTTAAGTTTGAAGACTGCAGGAAGACTCTTAAATATATATTTGGAGACACTGTTAAAGAAATTGGACCCTATCTCTAAGACTTCCTTGAATACTTATGGCTGGACTCTGACAGGTGCTGTAATCACCACCAAAAGGGACCAATCCTTCTCTGGCCTGTCTGAAAGTCTTTCACAACAGGGGTCATATAGAAACCTGATAAAAGATAGCTAATTCTTACCACCACTATGGGTGAATTAAAACTCAATGCCCAAAATAGACTCACTTTAGAAAACAGATTAAGCAATAGATCCCCTCTAGACTACCTTGAAGTCAAATAGCCTGTGTGTTTATTAATCCTTCAAGCACACAGAAGGTCACCAGCATTAAGGTAAATGTTTCATTAATGGTGAAGCTGTACTCTGATTTCTAATTTCTCTTTTCCTGTCAGAATTTTTTTCTTGCCACATATCCCTACTAGTGAGTAGGGGTCAAAGGCTGCTTACATTGAGAGTTACCTAGTTTAAATAAATGGATTACTTGTACAACTAAAATTCACAGGGCTCAGATGAAAATCTGAAGCCTTCACATTTGTCTGACTGTACTTTGCTTCTTTTACATTAATTTGCTGTTGCTTTCCTCTCCTCTCTCTTGTATTTCCACACCAAATGTAAAAAAGCACAAGAAATTAATTCTCTATTTTGTCATTACAGCACAGAGCAGCTTCCCTCCCTTGCAAAACCCTGGTCCTTTAAGACCAAGAAATGGATTTCTGGTCTTAATAAAACAGGGTGGTTTTTTTTTCTATCCTTTCACTATCAACCCTGGGAAAATAAACTGCGTTTTGATCTAAATTCCTGGCTTTCTTCAAAGAAACCTTCCCCTTTGTACATGCAATTGAGGTTTTTATGTATAGTCTTTTAACTGACTGAATCTCAGGGAAAGTCTGGAAAAAGTTGCTCAAGCTTTAACACGTGAGCTATTGATAGCTTGGCCCAGCAGAACTGATCTTTATCAACTTGAATGTGCCCAAACAATGGCAAAGAAGCCAAAACCTCTCCACCCTTCTGAAATAATTGAGCCAAGAAGTTAAAAGGAAATGATGCTTGTACAAGTCTGGGACCAAAAATGAACTGCTGAGTCAAATACTAGCACTGAGGGTAGGGAACAGCTGCATCAGAGATTTTAAGGTCAGATGGATTTTAGCCAGTTCTGTAAAGCAGGAGGAGGAAGATAGTACCTGCATTATTATTATTATTATTATTATTATTATTATTACAAAAGCTATTTAGCTGTGAAAGAAGATGGAGGATCCACTGCTTTGCATCAGCCCTGAAGGACATTCCTGGGGGGCAGTAAGATTGGACTGGCTGTGTTAGACTTTTTTTTTGGAGATGCCTATGTCACTCATGTACTACTGCCCAGGAAGCCTGAGGCAGGACTCCTAATTCTACTCTACCTTCACATAACCCTGCAGTGCTGAACATAGCCTCCAGCAAACAGGCTCAGGGTCTGTATGTACAAGATGGGTATGTAGAGAGACTACAAAGTCTCAGCAATTTGTTTTCATGATCTTGCAGCTGTTTATTTCCATGGAGCTTGTCAGTACTAACCAGTAGATATGGAGTATGAAAGCCATATGCTAAATCCTAATGCTATGTAGGCTGCTGTTGATTCAGTGGCACACTTAGATTTGCCAAACAGTCCTAAGTATATATGTTCCTTGTAGCAACTGTACAGAAGGAGGCAATGTGTACCTCTCTTTGGAGGCTCCTATGGAAAACATGGCCAAGAAACAAAACCTTACATGTGCTTGACATCAGAGTCCACCTAGTGACTTGTTTGGCATTGTGTTTCTTTTGGCCTCGTGATAAAGCCATGCAAAGAGCACCACTGATGAAGGAGAACTTACTCTACATTAATATTAACAACTGACATACTTAAAGGTTACAGACTTCCAGCATTATTTTCATTTAAAAAAAAAAAAAAAAGGATAGCAAAGAGTTGGATGATATCTCCATTATACATATAGTGACTGAGATATTAACTATAACACTAGAGATCACACTCCTTTCTCACACTGAACAATTCTTTAGACCTCAAATTAGGAGAGCATAGCAAAATATGACTGACTTCTCTCTAGTCTGAAAAAGGGTAGCATTTAACTGTAGTTAAATGGCACATAGATCTAACTTTGATAAGACTTAAATGTTTGATGAAAATTCAGCAGGTTCTTCTGTCCTGCTTTGGACTGGGTCTTTATTCAGCAAAGAAACCTGCTAAGTTCCATGGTAAAGTATCACTTTTTCCCCACTCCAAGATCATATAGTACAGTCATGTCCATATGGTTATCAATCAGCTTTCATACATGTCTGAGAGTAACAGGACGTGGAGATAGTTCACCCATTTACAAAGTAATGAGGTAAAGAAAAAAAAGAAAAAGCTTAATTTTTTACAAATACATCAAGAGAGTAATAAACTGAATAGGGATAAATACATATCCAGAAAAGCTCAGTGTATTGGTGCCCAAACACATCAGTATTACCTGCAGTCTGTTCACATATTCTGCAACAGGCATTATGTAGATGCTAAGGAAGCAATCATGTGGTCCATGACACCTGATGATACAGGACATGGAACTGACCTGAAGTCAACCTGAAGTTAGATTTGCTTGCAACACATGGGATGCAGCTCACTACACCATCTGTTTCAGAGGTCACCTCTCATGTACAGGCCTCATATTGCCAGGTGGTGCTTCTGGCCAGGTTTCCCCGAGAAGATTAAAAAGCAAGAGGAGTAGACACAGGGAGTTCATACACAAAAAACAGAATGATTTGGAAGGTTGTTTAAATGACTTAGCACTTCCTACTTTCAGACATCTCTTTAAAAATTTACACTGCAAAAGTGTCAGTGTTTGTCCAGGAGAAAACAGTAAAGGTTCAGTCACAAGTATGTTAACTTTGCCCACTTCACCCCTAAAGGTTCAAAAGAGCTGTGCCTCTCTAGACACCTAGGGCTATGGCCATATCAGCAAATGGTCTAATACTAAAAGAACAGTTCTGCAAAGAGGAAAGCCTGGTGCTGAGGACCTACCTCAACCCTTCATATGTTTCCATATTTTGCTGTGAACTAAGTTCAGTAAAACTCCATGGGTTGAAAGTCTGTTTGAACCTGAAACATGTGCTCCAGGGGTAAGTTTTGCAATTAGCTTAATTCAAGAGGAATCCAGTTTGTGCGCCCAGTGATCACTTTGCAATACAAACCCAAGCAATTTGGTTGGAGAGGGGGAGCACTTGTAGCATTGGCTACAATAGTACACCCCTGATTCAAAGTACATTGATAATATAAACCAGGCTCTAATTTGCACATCAGATTTTGCAAATCTTTGTTGCAATCAGAAGTGCTGAACACTGTAAACCTTTGAAACTGTCTCATTTTCACATGTCTGTACAGAAGCTGAATTCTTGAATGTCATGGTCCTCTGAAACTGAAGTGCTGAGGCTTTGGATTCAGCAAAGATAAGGATGCACTTAAGTATTTTGCTTAAGAGGAGAATCAGTGAATGATTTATCTTGCAGTTCTCTAGTGCAGATGTAAAACACATTCACATCTGTGAAGCTGCTCTTTCTGGGATACTCATGACAAAAATGTAGGCATACATTTGACAAGTTTCTTATAGAGATTCACCTTCCTTGTGAAGATTGGCAGATGGGTTATTGCTTAACCACTGCATTTCTTACATTAGGGAATCTAAGAGTGGGCCAGGACCCAGATAGTTTGGATTTTGTCCCTGTTGTTGCCATTCACCTGTTGGGTGAACTCATGCAAGTGAATTCATCTCTCTCTGTCTCAGCCTTCTTACCTGTAAAATGGGAATCATAATCACACAAAGGTTCTTTCTTTCTTGAAGGCTTAGGTTATTGGTATTTACAATTTTACTCTTTCTGGTGTGATATGGAACAAATTGGTTCTCTAGTTCCATATAACTGTTTTTTTCTTTTCTCAAAAAAACCCCAGCCTGCCAAACAAAAAACCCCCAAAATAACAAACCAACAAAGCCAACAAACCACTTCCTATTTTCATTGCCTATATTCACCTGAAGGGGGAATAGGGCCAGTAATGCTTTATCTGCAATAAACATACAACTGTCAACTCAGCAGTATGTCTGAGATCAGTGAGGTTGGCAGCATAAAACACATGCAGATTTGTGTACAGCTACTGCAGGCTATTTTGCACACAAGCAACACAAGAGTACCATCTTTTGTGAGCCTTAAAAAAAACACCTCACTTGTGGGAATAGCATTGATTTCAACAAAGCAGCTGCTTCAATGACACAAACATATCTGAGTGCAGGTGTGAATGTATGCACACACAGGCTGACATACTGTATGTGGCCTTACATACATACAAACAGTATCTGAGGGTTAGTCAATGATAAGATTCATTAGTAGCCTTATTTTGGTGGCAAAATAATTTATCTTTGAAGTAGAAATGACTCCAGGTACACATTAATTACAAGCATAAAATAGCTGTCCAGACTTGTATTTTACAGCCTGCAGAGAGGAAACTGAAAAGTTATGTTCCATCTGTATATCTTTACTATAGCAGTTACCCATAGCTGGTGCTTTTGGTTATTGATCAATTCCAGATTTCATCATACCATTGATCTTCTGGAAAGGGCTTACAAGAGACTAAAATTAACTCTGGGGTTAGGTTTAAAATAAAAACCAGGATTAGTAATGATGGCAAACTCTATCTGCATGCACAGGCTTTGATCATCAAATCAAGAATTTCCTGGCTGCTCAATGGATATTGAGCTGACCAAATTTAGTCTCCTCCAGGTTCAAGTAACCAGTGTGGAATGGGTTGGATTTGTCTCTAATGTAGTTACACAGTAGCTATGAAATTAAATAAAAGAAAGCAAAAATAACCAAACCAACCCAGACAAATGTTTTAAGAAATAAAATAATAGAATTTGTACCCAGATATTTTGGATTGTGGTTAAACAAAAATCTAGTTTAGAAATGTTTTCCAGTTGCTAGTTATGAAGTCTGTGGTTGCTTTTGGCACAAGACCGACTACTCCATGCCTTTTTCCAGCAAATAAGTATTTGTTTGGTGCTCATTGTTTACTATCTTGCACAGGTCATACCTTGTTTGACTTAGTCAATCCCACCACAATGAATGAAGGAGTAATTTGCTGCCTTTATACACTAATCTTGAGTAGTGAAAAAAAAGTGTAGCCAGTTTGCTTCCATGCTATAAATATGAACAGTTGAATTTGCTGCTAATGAACTAGCACAGCAAACTCCACTGAATCCATAAAAGATGCTCTTCCCACTGGGAAGAACTTTTCCTAGGCTTTTCACCACTTGCTTGTAGAATAAGAAAGATTTACCAGCATGAGATAAAATCCTGACTTTATTGACAGCAGTGACAAAACTCCTCTAACCTTGCTATGGTTTCAAGAAAAAAGAACATATTTCACTATCATCCTCAAATGAAATGATCTATCTGGTTCCAGAAAGAAGCCCCAAGACACCATGATATATGCAAAGTGTGCTGGAGAAAAAGAGCTTGTGTACCTATGGAGAAAAGATCTGTAAGGAAGGAGAATGCTCCAACACTGCAGGCCCCAAAAGTAAGGGCTAGACAGTGCAGTGAAGTACATTGTGGTAATCTCTCAGAATGGGGAAATGGGGTATTTTATCTTTTAAGGTCCCTTTTATCCCTCTTTGCTGGTGTGGCTATGGAGTTGAGCAAGATAAGAAACCTTATTGCATCCTTTGAAGGATTAAAGGGTCCTATAAGAAAGATGGGGACAATCTTTTAAGCAGGGCCTGTTGCATTATGACAAGGGCTAATGGTTTTAAACTAAAATGGGAGATTTAGACTACTTACAAGGAAGAAATTTTTTACAATGGGAGTGATGAAACACTGGGATGGGTTGCCCAGAGAGGCAGTAAAAGCCTCATTCATGCAAACATCCAAGGTCATTTTGGATGGGCTTCTGAGCAACCTGATCAAGTTGAAGATGTCCCTGCAGTAAGTAAGAGGTTGGACTAGATGACCTTTAAAGGCCCCTTCCAACTAAACCAGTCGATGATTAAGATGGAGGGCTCTCAGACTCAAGAACTGGGTTTCGCTCGTGTCCTAGAGACAACAGCTGATACTCGAACAGGTGCAGGGAAGGGTCATCAGGGACAGAGGTCTGCAGAAGGCCACTGGCATGGTTTCCAGCCGGAAAAGACATCCTACAACCCCGCTGCCTCCCGAGGGCCAAATACAGAGGAGAAGGCGCCGTGCCCCGTCCGAGCACACGCGACCCCACCCGCCGCGGCGGGTCTGTTCCTGCGGGGGAACCCCGGCCCGGCGCCGCGGCCAATGGAGCGGGGCGGGGCGGCGCGTCACAGCGGGGGCGGAGTGCCGGGGGGATCCCCCGCGCCGCCACGTCATGGGGAGGGCGGAGCCGGTTCCGCCCGGTGGCTCCCGCCCGCTGGTGGTGGCGGGGACGACGGGGCCAGCTACGAGCCCTGTGAACAGCCGGGCGGACGGGATCGGTTTTCCCCGCCCGCCGCTGGCCGGGCAGGGGCCGTTCAAGACTGCGCCGGAGCTGCCTTCGCCCGCCACCACTGCAGCCTCTCGGCGTGACCCTCTTCCAGCCGGTCCTCGCAACCGCCGCCGGGCGCCGGACGCCAGCCTGGGTCTCGCCGGCGGGCGCGGCGGCCTGCCCGACGGGGCGTGGCCGGTCTCAGGCGTGCCGCGCTGGAAGTTCGCGGGCAAGCCTGCAGCTCCCGCCCCACCGCAGTCCGCCTCTCCCGTTCCTCCTTCGGGAAGCGCCCTCTCCGCTCAACGCGGCGGCCGGGCAGCTCCGTCGCGTTGGTTCTTCCACTCTGAGGCGGGACTTCAGCCCTCATCCCACCGGCCTCCTTCTTGCTTTTCATCCTGAAGTTCCATCCCTCCCTCTGCTCCTGTCACGTCCCCCCTCCCGGCCCGGGATGCAGAGGCAGAGAGCAGTCGGGGAGAAGCCTGGACTGTCGCTTCCCCACCCTAGATCATGCAGCGGCTGCCTAACCTGTTCGATTTTATTTTAATTTTAGGTTTGGATGGGGTTTGGTTGCTGGGTGTTGAGAGGGGTTTTGTGTGTGTTTTGTTTGGGGGTTTATGGTTGGGTTGGGGTTTTTTGTTTGTTTTCCTGGTGGGTGGTTTTTTTTTTCTTTTTTTTTTTTTTTTTGGTGGGGGGTCGCCCCCCACCAAAAAAAAAAACCAAATACCAAAAAAACTTAAAGTGTCTTAAATGATGACACGGAGGAGGGGTTGGAGCTGAAAACCTCATTCATCCTATTCATTGCTGGAATAGGTGTAGTGTGGAGCCGGTAAGATCCTCCCCCAACCCCACTGCTATTTTAGGGACTTGTTTCAGCTTTCCTCCCTTGAATAGTGGGGATGGAAGGAGAGGGTCTTCTCATGAGATGACGGAAGCGTAGTCATAAATCACCTACCTTGTTTGTCCTTCTGTCCTTTGGTCATAGAGGGGCTCCAGCCAGCTGTGTGGTCTCACGTACCGTTGCTCCCGCTGAACAGTTTCCAAGTTTGAGGTAAAAGATCAAATCGTGCTTTTCAGGGGCTTATTGAGGCGCTCAGAAATAAAAAAATAATTAAAAAAATGAAATAATAATAATAATAATAATAATAAAAATCGTTTAAGGCTATTCAGTCCTACTCATTTTATCCCACGTGTTTTCACGATTACCACGTATTTGTCTTTCTTTGCTTCAGTTTCTAGCTCAAAGTTGTGGGATTTTTTTTTCTTCAAATAATAATACTAGTAATAATAATAAAAAAGTTTAAAGCAATAAATTAGGTATTAGTTTGTCGTGGTCGAAGCTGAAGATCTTATTTCAAACCCAGCTAGCCAGGAGCTTGGAGAAGTTCTAAGGCAGCTTCTGAAAGTTTGAGATGTGCAGCATCAGATAAAGTCTCTTTGGTGATGCCTTGCTGACCAAGTAACTGTTTCAATGAGGTTTCTGAGCAGCACCAGCAGCAAACGGGTAATATTTTCCAGACGTCTTTTTCTTTCCTGCTGCTGCTGCTTTTCTGCCTCCTCCACGTTATGGGGTCTTTTAACAAGTGAGACTTGAGTTGTTTTAATAGGCGGAGGATGGGAAGAAGGAGGGGAGGGAACTCCTGTAAGGAGGAAAAAAAAAAAAGAAACCAACCCTGCCCATTCAAATGATCTTAGCCAAGGACCCTTTCAGCGTCAGAAATTCGGTTAGCTGAGTTGCAAATTTTGCAGAGAAATGCAATACACAATATATTGCCACCACCTCATTTTCTCTTCATGCCCTACAGTCGGGGGGGACCCCCACTTTTCGCACTCCCTACATCTGAAGGCTTGGAGTGTGAGACTGGTCCCTCCCACAGCCACTATTCGACTGGGACAGTTTATGCCGCTGCTGGTTTTTATTAATAAGAGAATTGCCTCTATGAATGGATGAACTTTTCAGTTTGCAGTCCTGCTTTACCCATTCACTCTCAGAAGCATTTACTGTAGTAAACACCCAGGGAAGCTCCCACGGGCATTAATACCCATGTCATTTGTGTTAAGACCCAGCAAACACATTAGACAATTTAAGAACTGGACAATTGTGGCTTGTTTTCGGTTGATTTTTTTAAATTGTTTTGTTTGGGGTTTTTTGTTGGTTTCCCCCCCCCCTCTATTTTTATTTTTCTTTATTTTAACCAGAAATGTTCACTCTGTGGTCTGTTGATAGCTTCCAGTCAGTTGGGGTCAGCAGCAGTTACCAGCACACCCCGCCGGCAGCTCTCACGGGTTCCTTGCCTTTGTAACTCCTCTGCCTTAAAGGCGGATTTCCCACTTTCGAGCCCCCATTTCCACTCGAAATGATTTTTAAAAGGCACTAGGTGGCACTGTTGACGTGAGAGGAGCAACACGGAGCCTGGTGACGCCGAGAATTGGGATGCGCTGCGGAGCGGGGCTGGGCGGGTGGAGCCGGGTTGGACGCTGCCGTGTCTCGCCACTCTCTGGAAGGGACTCTCTGGGGAGGATGGAGAGGAGGGGGTCGCCTTCTCGTTCCCCCTTTCTGTTGTCTCAGCGATCACAAAGGTCGCTGCTTGGAGGCATCGAGCCGCCAATGGCCACCGTGTCCAGATATCGTTGGGAAACCTAGCAATGACTCCTTGCCGAGTTACCACCGGGGGTTGCCTTCAGGTGCGGGGAAAACCTGGCAGTGCACTGGGGGCTTCTTGTGTGCAATAAATGGTTTAAGGTCGGTGGTTACCTAGACAGGAGGGGTTTTTTGCTACCTTGGGAAAGTGATCAGATTTTCAGGTGTGCTCAGTCACCACCAAAGGGGAAGGGTGGCTTTAGGATGTGCATCAAAGCTGAGCTCCTAAAGCAATTGGTCTGCCTCAAATAACAAATATGATTGTAGTTTAAGTCAGAGTTTTAGGGCTGTTTTCACCTGGTAGTGCCAGGGAAAGCAGCTGTCTCATGCTTTTTTTGCTTTTGACTCCTCATTCTTGTCCCTTTACTGTCCTCATCACTATGTCAGGAGACCTGCCCCAGATTTTAAAACAGCTTTTGGAGAGAGGGAGCAGCAAAGAAAAGTAAGAACATGTAATTTGTTGCAGGGATAAGGCAGGACAACCGTTTTAGGAAACAATGTGATTTATGATGGTTTAGAGTGTCCTTGAATGTACATAATGGATTAGAAAGCATGAAGTATAGCAGGAGTTTCAGATGTTCCTCTGTTTCAGCCCTTCCTCCCTAGGCAGCACTATTCTCATACTCCAATCACCACTAAATGATATGAGTTTCACAAACCTTTGCTACAGAGCCCAGCACGTTGCTTTCGTCAGACAAGAAGCAGTAGTGTCTGCTCCAAGCAGGGCTGGAGACCAGAAGGGTGTCAAGAGGTCAACTGAACCCCCTGTCCACACTAGTCCTCCTACCACCCAAACACCTAGTGTAAACCTGGTTTATAACCTGATGAACATTTATCATTTAACCAGGCAAGGAGCTCAGCTACCATCATACACATAACCAAGTCCTCAATGTTGGTGTGAGTTCTAAAGGTATGATTTCGTGACATAAGACTTTCTCTGGTGCTCAGAGGCAGAAGAGGATTAAGTTGTAACACAGGTGTCTCAGGTTCATCCTTGAATGTGGCTACCCCAAAAGCTCTGCCTTGGGGAGCTGTTGTGGTTAGCCAATCTCAAGCTCCTTGGGCACTTGTTTGCCTTGTCTTGATTCAGGGACATGAATGTCTTGCACAGGGGATTTCACATCTAGAATAATTTCTGAGATTATTATTTTTTTATGGTAACCAAATATTACAAATGGATTTTCCAAATGAATATTTGTTAGGAATGAAATGAGTTTTTAATTTCTTTTCTTCTTTTATTCCACCTTTTAGTAGCTTACCTTTGGAGGTTACATGTCTCCTCTGCTGATGACTGTGTGTATAAGTAGTGTCCCATTGCTTAATCCTGTGCTCTTTAGGTTTGAACGGGAATCAAGGGAAAGAGTCTGGTAAAGCACAAATCATTGCGTCCTGCTTGTATTACAGGAGTAGCAATAGCAGCACTTAAATCACTGTTAAACTTTCTTTTAGAAAATGACATAATGGGAGTGGTGAGTCTCTTATGTCCACAGCTACTTCCTTTTCAGCCATAGCTCATGTTGTGATTGTGCTTTCAGGGCAAGTGGGATAAACGTAGGTCGCTGGAGCTAGGTTTGCCTACCAGGAAGGAATTAAAAGTAGGGGGATATGATTAATGCAAATCCATACAGTACTATAGAAAACAGATGTAGATGTGTTTCATTGAAAGTATATCACATCTATGTTTATATGTTATGTTATGTCTACATGGTTACCATTATCAAAAATCACATTTTCTAACTGGGAGTTATAATTGCAAGCAGTGGAGTAAAGGGACTTTTGGCTGTCACTGTCCACAGGCATAGCTGATCACCAGCAGTAGGAGAATAATCTTAATGGACTAACCTGTCTTCTTTTTCTAATGGAGCAAAGGGCTTGTTTGACAGAGATCAGACAAAAGATATTTTGGGGGGAGTCTGACATAGGTTATGGTTAAATAAATTGATTACCAGAGAGCAAATTAAGGAATGAATTGATTGCAAGTTTGTTACTCTCCAGCAACTATTGAATACTTGCTTTTATCCAGAGGGGATGGTTCTATGTGCAATTTTCCTGCCAGTATTTTTCTGCCACCCTTATATATGTCAATCCTTCTCCCACACACACATCAATCTGCTCCCTCACTTGGACCAGCAGAGTTTTCAGTGCTTAAGTGATTGCTTCAGCGAACCAATCTGTGTTCAGCAGCCACAAAGCATGAAAGCCATCTCCTATGCACATGTATGAGCTAGGTGTGCAGAGTGAGAGGAATGGGGCTGTTTTCAGGTAGAAATGAGCAGCTGGTGATAACTGGCAGCAGAACTGCTCTAAACAATGTCCTTGGTATCATTGCTGTTGGGAAAATATGAACAGAACTGATCTCTCAGGAAAGAGTTGTTGACTGAGCCCATCTACTTTTGAAGGGCTCTTATCTTGCATCTTCCCTAAGGTAAGGATCTACACAGACTCTTATTACAGATCAGCTACAGTGAAGAGCCTAGCAAAAAGAAAAGCAAGAGTCACACTGTTTGCAATGCACAGTTGTCTTCACAGTAAGAAAATGAGAGATAATAATAATCTTTTTCATGTAAGAATGAAGTGGGAGGGAGACATACTCAAGCTAGACATGAGGCACATTTAATAGCGAGCTTTCTTTATCAGTGGTCAGAATGACGAAGAGGAGTGGTAGCTTCCTGTTTTGAGATGCTCTGAATGCTTTTTTGGAAGGTACATTTTAGTTCAGTCCCCAATACAAGAGTAATTGAACGGATTACCATAATGAGGATGTCAGAGTAAGCAATCTAGCAGTTTCTTCCATCCCTAAACTGCATGAAACTACCAACCAGACTGAGACATCAATAGTATCATAGTATCAGTCAGGGTTGGAAGGGACCACAAGGATCATCTAGTTCCAACCCCCCTGCCATGGGCAGGGACACCCCACACTAGATCAGGCTGGCCAGAGCCTCGTCCAGCCTGCTCTTAAACACCTCCAGGGATGGGGCCTCAACCACCTCCCTGGACAACCCATTCCAGAGCTTCACCACTCTCATGGTGAAGAACTTCTTCCTCACGTACAGCCTGAATCTCCCCATTTCCAGCTTCATTCCGTTCCCCCTAGTCCTATCACTACCTGATATCCTGAGAAGTCCCTCCACAGCTTTCTTGTAGGCCCCCTTCAGATACTGGAAGGCCACAATTAGGTCACCTCGGAGCCTTCTCTTCTCCAGACTGAACAGCCCCAACTCTTTCAGTCTGTCCTCATAGGAGAGGCGCTCCAGCCCTCTGATTATCCTCGTGGCCCTTCCACACCTTTTCCACATGTAACAGATTCTGCTAGAAGTGGGAGAGTTACAAAAAGTGATAAATGTATAAATGAAAGCTGATTCATGCCCTAAATTACAATTTTATGGCAAATGAGAATCCACCTGTAGCTTTCAACAGATATCATGGACATTTTTGAGCTCATGAAGAGTGGGTGAAGATAAACTTAAAACTCTGTGTTAGTTTTCACTATATACAGAGACATTTTAGAGGCTGCTACTGTTCTAAGCATTTACATCTAAGGTTATTTATAAGTGTAACTTTACAGGATCTGCAGAAAACCACTGGTCTTTAAAATTAAATCACTCTTGCAAAACTGAAACTTTCCAACAATTTCTCTTTCATATAGCAGAAAAAGCCATCACTCGAAGCACCATTTAGAAGTTAATAGCAGACAAGTTAAAACTACACATTTGGATGTGTCCAGAACTCTTGGCTAGAATGGACTGTGACTGTCAGAAAAAATGCCCTTCAGGATGGTTTGAAGTAATGAGTTCTAAAATGTAACAGCATGGCGTTGAAGTAAAAGTGGGTTAGTTAAAGGTTTCTTTTGTGAAGTATGATTTAAGAGAAATTACTTAATTGCATGCCTGTAGCATAATGTGACAGCAGTGAGAGCCCAGCTTAGAAAACTCGATGTTATTTTTAACTAGCAACACTGTATTCTGTGTAGGGTCCACAGATAACTCCACATTAAACAAAGAACACATGCAATTGAAAGACAGATCTACAAACAACCACTGTGTTAGTAAATGAAACTGACCAGAGCCAGGCAGCTCAAGGATGGCACATGTTCATCCATGCTATTTCACAGCTGTCAAGCTCCCGGCAGGGCTGATCCTGACCAGTCTGGAGAGCCTGGCCATCCCTGAAGAGAATATGTTCCCACCTGGGAGGATGCCAGGATTCTTAGCTTCAACAGGCTGCTCACAGAATGGGGACATACTCCTGTATATTCCCAGCTGCTTTCAGATGGAGAAAATGGACAGAATAGTAGGGTTTACACCCAAGATTGTAGTGGTTTTTAGGAGCCTCCACTGCTGGTTGGAGTTAGTTACCTTTACCAATGGCCCCGCTGCCTAGGCAAGGACGGCGTTGAAGTGGTGCAGCCTGCATGCAGCACTGCCCTGCCAGCCATCAGCCTCTGCCAGCCTGCTGTTTGGGGTTGCAGCTGACTGAGGCAGCACAGTAGGTCCTTAGCTGCCACATGGGTATGAAGACACAGAGATCTGGACCTTCTAAGGTGCAGCATGATAGAAAAAATAAGCATAATAAAAATAAATAAAGGAAATTTCAATTTTCCTATATTTTCAGCTTTCTTTGAAATGGAATTTTCATTAACTGAAATAAAAAACCCGAACCAAACCAAAACCCAAAGCCAAACCAAACTGAAACCCAACCAACTAAACAAACAAAAAAAACCCCTGAGACTTTCCTTCAGTGTATGAGATTTAGGCACAGGCTTAGGATACCCCTTTTATTAATTTTTAGGGTGCTCTTTTGTCTGTTGTTGCTATTTACCAACCAGCTCACCCAAACTTGCCACTTGACATAAATAATTACGTGGTCTCTTGCTCACTTCCCAACAGCATGATTCATGTTGCCGATCAGTGGTAGGAAAGTGAATACTATTAAACTGACAACCCGTCCCTGTCACCAGCTCAGTGAGAGATGGGTCACCATCCCACAGGCATCTGAGTACAGCTGTCCCAGGAGACCCCAAAGGATGCAGCTGCATGCACACAACTTGCAGGCCCATTTTCTGCCCTTGTTGTGTGAAAATTTGCCAGAAATCAAAGGGCACATGTATCTCTTGTTTCTTTTCTGGAAGTCCCACATCAGAGCAGTAGCTCTGAGTCAGTGACACATTTTCTATCAAAAGTATATAAAAGCCAGGAGTGAGCCTAACACTTGTGGGATGCTGTGTGCTTCCCAGCTGGCTGCCAAGTAATGCATCTGTGCAATCTGTGACGTTCAGATGCTACCAACAAAGGGTGGATCACAATGTGAGACCCCACATGCTTGTCTATGGCAGTGCCTTATACAACAATGCTGACAATCACTTGCTGCCCCAGGAGCCTGGATTTGCCCATATATTTTCTTGCCTGGGTGTTAGGCTGTGGGAAGGTTCCACAGGTCCTAGTTTGTGGAACTCTGTGGCCTTCATGGGTTACCTTGGTGTGTGGTCTGAGTTGCAGTGTATGACCGACAAGCTGTTTGAGATATTGGAGGGTAAGGTGGACACTTTGTTGCTGAAGATTTTTGGCCCATGTTACACAGCGCATCCTGAACATGTATGTCTATTAATATTGCATTAAGAAGCAGGAAATGAACCTGAAGAGAATAGACCTGCTTACAAATAGCAAATATTAGAGAGTGCTAATGACCCCCAGCAGTTGCCACACAGGGAAGGCAAGACCTCATCACACACAGGCAATCCAGATAATTGTTTTGCTTCTCTCTGCGATTGAATGAGGCAACCATGCCATAGCCCTTTTGCAAGCATGTTTGTATGTATGTGCTGATAACAAAACAAACCTGTGAGTAATGACAGGCTGCAGAGCCTGCCAGTTCAACTTGCTCTTTCTAATCTTTTACTGAAAATGTTGTTTTAATTTCTGATTTTGAGGACAGATTCCAAAGATGCTGCTCTTTGGTCCCTGCTGTCAGACTGAAGCCTTTTCCCTGAGCAGAGCCACAGGAGTAGGTGACAGAGGTACCAATGAATCAGTGCTACTGTGCCCCAATGCAGAGTTCAGCTTTTCCTGCTGCTTCTTGCTGCAGTCTGAAGTGATATTGACTGTGTGGCCTATGGTGGGGCAAAGAGTTTCCATTGCCAATCACAGGGGTGGCAATCATCCAGGTAGCCACAGGCATGCAAATAATGCCATGAGAAGAAACATGAACTTCCACATTCATCTGTCAGAGAGCTGCGTCCCCACTGCAGGCCTCATGCAGCCACTGTCTTTGACCCTCAGAAGATGGGAATAGTGTGTTAGGCAGCTGGGAAGTATGTGGAAAGGCTGGATGGGTTTTCTAAGATCTTTCCAAAGTCAGTGGAAGACAACAACTTCCTACAGAAGGTAATTCAGAGCTGTTGTGTTATGTTGACACTTAAAGGAGTTTTATAGCTAAAGAGGCATCCCCCCACCACATCTTCCTGTGTTTTAGTGAGTGGGTTTCCCCACTGTGACTGGAGGGCACAACAGTGACATGGCTGCTAAAATATCTTTCGTGCTTCTGGCATGTGCCTGTTTCTAGAGGTTCTATATACCTTTCACTACTGATTATATTAACCTTTGGACTAAACCTCTGCATCTCACACAATGGCCTCTGCAGGCAAGGACACAGTTTAGCATAATGTTCTGACATTGTCATTTAAAGAGTGATTCTGCAAACACTCATGTTCTGTGACAAGTGGTAATAATTTGCCACCCTCTATCTGCCATCCAGCTGTAAATCAGGGTCCTGAGGGACGTGACACTTCACAAGTCCCTGGTTTGCAAGGTTTTACTGGAGAGAACTCTGTCTTCCAGCAACATTTAATATCACCCACAGTGGTCTCAGCTTTCTGAGGTCAAGAATGATTTTTTTTCTTTTCTCCCTTTTCCATATGCTCATCTGACAGCATGTCAGGCTATGTATGTTGCACCACACCAGGGAGAGCCAGCCCACTCATGAGAACAGAAATCATAACATGCCCCTTCAGAGCCAGTAGGCAGACTCTAATTAATTTCACATACTAGGACAGACACAGACTTCATAATAGAGTAGGCATATGATGGCTTTGACTTGAGTTATTGCAGTTTGAGATTTTTGCAGCCCAACATTCAAACCAGTTGAATGCCTCTCATTCAGACCACGCTAAGCTATACTTTGGTGTAAATCCCTTAACATTCTGGGGGATTTTTTCAGTGGGTTTGAGTTTAGCCTGTGCTGTGACTCATCTCAGATATGATGGCTGAGTATGCAGCACAAACTTAATCATATTCAATCCTGCACGGGCACATCAAACATTTGACAAATTCCAGATGACAGCAGACATGAGGCCTTTTAACAGAGATGTATTAAAGGCCTCTGTACTTCTGCTAGTCCTTCTAGATTCACCAAGTCCAAAATGGTTAATTTCTCTCACTCTTCTGTCTTCAACGGGCAGTACTGATGTATTCATCCTGTGTATTACAAGGAATAATAAATATATTACTGACTTCAAGGCCACACTTAAGAGTAGAGATGTGCAAAGAAAGACAGACAAAATCTCTTCACAAAATCTCTGGACTTTGTGGCATTGCTTGGTACATCAGGTTTCTCCCTCTTGCTGGTTCCCTCTAATTAAAACATCTTGGCAGCAAAATGCCGCCGCAAAAGATGTATGCCACTTTCTACCAAGCTATCATTGAATGGGCAGCTCTATAATAAAATGAGAGCACAGGCTCTTGTAATGCATACATAGGGATATTCCCAAAGGATTTTCCTCCTCATATTTTCTGTATATTAATATGAACTGATTATTATTATTGTCAATTATTTTACTCAGTTAATACACTTTCAAAAGAAAAGTGTAAGATGTTTAGCACTAAGGCACTAAGATCGTGGCATTGGTTGGCAGATGGCTGGGTAAGCCTGAAATACCGGGGGACAGCAGCTTGATTTGATTTCTGATGTGAATACATTGGAGATTGAAGCAACTGCAGCACCATAAATCTCTGACTGCTGACTATGTCTACAAGTCCATTCACTCCAAGCAGACCCATTTTGTTGCCTGGCTCTTGACCAAATCTGTCATGAGGAAGAATCATATTGTAATGCAATAGCACCCTGACTCTGCAGGATGCTGTTTGATCTTGACTATATAGATGGGACTAAGCCATGCTCTGACAGCGTTATGGCAGTGTGCTGCAGCCCTTTGAAGATCAGGGGTTTTCTTCATCTATGTAAGTTGTACTTCTCACTGGAAGGAGTCCCATCCTGAGAAATCATGGGAAAAGGAGAGTTAAATTAAGGGACAGCTTCTCATAAATCACTGCTCTCAAGAGAACAAGAGAAAATTTTGCCTATGCCCTTGCAGTTGTAGGGCAACTTTCCTTTGCAGGGAAGCTAACAGAACTTAATTTCCCCACTTCCCTTCCAGAGACATCTGCAGGTTCCTTTGAACCTTCAGGTTGCCTCCTCTCAGTGCTCTGAAATGACTGCTGGTGGGTTTTCTCTAGATTCTAGTGTTCCCAGCTCACAGATGTATCGAGGCTCTCTCTTCTCTCCTGGAACAGAAGGAATCTGTCTTCGTACTTTAGTTACAATTCTTGATAACAACGAAATAGAGAGAGAGATTAACTGTTTCTTGCATTCAAGAAATGTGGCCATTAATGTGAATGTAAAGAGGTGATTTGTGAATGCAAGCAAACGTCAGTTGATGCAGAGACCTGTAACGTTTCTACTGCTTCCTCGGGAAGTACAGAGCTGCTCCTGAGGGACTTTCCATGCAAGAGGTCAGATCCAGGCCCTAGTTAGGGATATCTCTATAGCACCTGTGCACCAACACTCAGTCTGTAACAATAGGGTGCTATCTCACCTCTTCTGAGGTTTGATTGTTATTTCTAGAATGGAGCAATGGAGAAAACAAAACTTCAAATCTTTCTAAAAGCTGTCCCATATCTTGCATCCCGCCTTTGAGTTTGCTCAGGTGCTCTTAGACCCTCTCTTATGGAGGAAGTAAAGGCCCTTAAGTTTCAAGGATTTATTTCCAAGAGATGAATTTGTGCCTCTTCACCCTATTTCAAACAAACATTATAACTGAAGATTCGGACGGCTTTTATAGGAGGTGGCAGAGATCAGACTGCCCCCACCTGCTTGTTCAGAGAGAGTTTTCAGGTACACACAAGAGCTGAGGAGGCTTGGAAAGATGTATGAGCTCATGCATGAGTGTCTGCAGCTTCAAAGGGGCTTTTCAGCCTTTTGACTTTGCTGAGATTCTAGCTTTTTGCCCTTCACCAGCCTCACATTGCAAAAGGTTTGCCATGTACTGGTGCTTTGGCAGTCCTGTACAACCACATCACCAACTCTGAACTCAAAAGCTGTGTAGTATTTCATCTAGGAGCTGCTGAGTTTGTAGTATGTAGTGTATAAACAGCCTGGTAGTGCCTACTGTCTATCATCCCTCTAAGGCAAAAGATTTGTTTTATATCCATTTATATCTGAACAAATTGGAAACCTGAATGACAGTTTTGCTTGGTGAAATAGTAGCGTTGCTCAAACAATGGTGTGCTGTGCAAAGCAGTGGAAGACAAAGATGGTACATTAAATTTGTCTGTGAAGGGGACCCTGAGAACACAATAGAAATAGAATTAACCAGGTTGGAAGAGACCTTTGAGATCGTCAAGTCCAACCTATCATCCAACACTATCTAATCAACTAAACCATGGCACCAAGCACCCCATCCAGTCTCTTCCTAAACACCTCCAGTGATGGTGACTCCACCACCTCCCTGGGCAGCACATTCCAATGGCCAAGGGTTAAAATTAAAATTATGTAAATATTTTGTATCAAAGCAAGTGATGCTGAGACCATCAAGGTTTGTTTTCTGTCACCTTTGCTTCTGTGATGTCTACTAAGGTTTCTGTCAGTGCTTTCTTCAGTGAAGGAACTGATTTTGTTCTCTTTTTGGACACTTTCTGCCCAGTTCTTTGAATAGTTCTGTATGTTTAAAAATTCTCTCTCTCTAATTAATTTCATAGAAACTCTCATGTGAGTTAAGAAATCTAACAAATTGGGAAAAAAAAAAAAGAGGTCAGAAATAGAGGAGGTAAAAACAACTTGTCAGATGTTAAAGAGACAAGGTAATAAATGCTTTTGAAAAAATACTCTAATGCTTGAATGAAAATTGCCCTCTGCAGTTACTCCCCTTTGCATATGCCAATGTCTTAGCCACTTTTTGCCTGTGCAATGGAATAGCTATGTTTCTAAATGCCAATGAAGTTTAACAGCTCTTAGTCATAGGGAGTTACAGGAGATTAACACTGGTTCTGGCATAATGAAAATATCCTCTTACAAGTTCTTTCCACTTTTTTCCATCATTAATCTTGGATGATCTGTCTATGTCTCCTTATCTTCTCTCTTTCAGGAGCTAGTCTTTCCCAGAGCAGTTCAGTGGTTCTGTGGGCTGTTCCAGCCAGCTGCAGCAGGGGGGACAGGGCTTCAAAGTACCTCGAATTCTTATCTTGTGTCTGCTACCGGGAATCTCTGTCTTGCCCAGAGTAATTTGTTTCATCATCTTCTTGGGGGCTGATCAAACACCTCAGCAGCTGGACAATATTTTGGTAAATGCAAATCAGTAACCAAATACCCCAGGGTGTGGAACTGGGTAGAGCTACTTCATGGTGATGTGTTATACTGGCTCATCTCTGATTCTTTCTCAGAAACAGAGAGGAATTTTTCACTGAAGTTAGATAGATAGATAGATAGATAGATAGATAGATAGATAGATAGATAGATAGATAGATAGATAGATATGTAGATAGTGTATGTGTGTGATGGTGGTGGTTTTATTATTTTTGGTTTTTATTTCTATCTTCCTCTGTTCCTATAGTAACCAGCAGCCCTATTGAGTATTTCCTACTTCTCCCTCACCCTTCTCCTGGGGAGATAATCATTCAAGGAACATCTTGTATGGTGCAAGGTTAGGCTTGCCTTGTTCTACATGCTACAAAAGGGGCTCATGGGCCACCTACACAGAGTAGAAATAGCCCTGAGTCCAGACTTCAGTGTCAATGGTCATGTTTCTTGCCTGTATGGGCACCTGGAGGGCTGCTTTACACTTAGCCTCTGTGGCTCTCCAGATAAGTGCTGGAAGCTTGGAAGACTGCTCACTCACAGTGTGTATGGACTGCAGCACGCTGTGCTCATCCAAAAGCTTCAATGTCTCTGTGCTGAGTTTTCATATTCCCTCTGCTGAACAGGCAAAACTGTCTGAGAGCTTTTCTAGGAGGGCTAACAGCTTTTTAGCACAGTAGAGGATGGGATGTGGAAACCAGAGCTGGGTCTGAGGTCCTGAGAATGTCCTTGAGCCTCTAGGCTGCTTCTACTTGGTAAGTCATACATCAAGCATTCAACAGTAATTAAACGTTTTCTCCTGGTTGTAGGTGTCCCTGGGTGCCCTCGGATTGAGAGGACCCAACCAAGTGCACTCTGACTGCCTGCCCTGTGCCCTTTCACCTCCATTCCAGACGGATGGTGAGGGAGAGCAAATGAAGCCATTCTGCCCAGCAGGGTGTCCCATTGACGCCTGGCACAGACTGGGGAGGTTAGCCAGAAACCACTGGAAACAGAGCCACCTGGGAGGAAGGAATCTGCTTCATCACACAGCTGTTATTGCCTAACACAGGCTTTGCACAACACGGTAATTAGTTCCAAGTGACTCAATGCAGAGCCCTGGCGAGGGAAAGTTCACGTCAGGAAGGGTGTGTGGTTCCTATGGCAGGGGACACCACATCTCAGAGATCCTCAGCTGGCAAATAAGCTGGAAAGAGAGTGGCAAGAAAGCAGCAAGAGGAGATTTGCCACTGAGTGCTACAGAGAGAGCTTTGAGCTAGTCACAGTAAGGAAATATAATCAGATCCCTGTCTTTACAACACACGTGGAGAGCTTAGATTTTTGTCCAGAGAGGGCACTCTTATTGCAGATATTTTTAAAGGTCTGCAGAGACAAGTGATAGCACAGCTGATTGAAAGCTATTAATATTCACTAAGAGCATTGCTCACCTCTGCTCTCAGCTGTGAACATTGTATGAGCTCAAGTAAATTGTATCTGAAAAAATCTGAAATATGGTAAAAATAGGCTCCCACTTCTCTCTGTTCAGTGTTACTGGCAGATAACATTAGCAATGCAAAGGCATAAGAGACAACACAAATGCAAAGGCAGCATGAATTTGGTCTGTATTCACACCACAGAATATGAAGATTTGCTTATTCTTGGTAGTATTAAGATTTACTTATTATTGATCTAGATCTGTTGGAGCTCTACTTCAGCTGACTTAACCAGAAAAAAAAGGCTCAGAGCAGCTCTGGTCAGTCTATTGTATGGTTCCCACATAGCTATAATGTATTAGCTCCGAGAGAGAGCAGTTTTGAGCCATAGGATTATTTTGCATGAGAGTTGTGCTTTCGGACGCTACCCTTTGCAGATATTTATACCAGTGAGAGAGAGAGATAGTGAGATAGATAGTGAGATAGTTAGTTACCAGTTAGATAGATAGTCAACCAGTTAGTTAGTTAGTTAGGCAGTTTGTTTGTGCGCTCGTTTGTTTGTTTCTCTCTCTTCCTTTCTTCCTTCCTTCCTTTCTTCCTTTTTCTCTTTCTTCCTTTCCTTTGTTCTGTCTTTCTTTCTTTTCTTTCTTTTCATTGTCTCTTTCCCTCTTTCTGTCTGTTCTTTCTCTCTTTATTGCTTTCATTCTCTCCTCTTTTTCTCCCTGTCTCACTTTCTCTCTTTGATATGAAAGAGGCACTGTTCTTTTAATTTCTGTCCTTTTTGCTACAGCTCACCGACTGCTGTGCTTCTTTCCCAGCCTTGTAGTATTTCCTCCCTTCTCTCCCTTCCCCCAATATGCCACAGTGTCAATGAGAAACAAAACTGCTGAAACCTGAGCTTTCTGGCTAGGGAAGATGAAGAATGAGTGGAGGAGGTGGTAATTAAACCCTCCCCCATATTATTCATGCAAAGGAATTGTCTTTGAACACTACTCCATCCTGGGAGCTGCTCTGAGTTCAAAGGGAAAGCTAAGTTGTTGTCGTTCTGGGTCCTTAATCTAATCACAGTGTCCTCCTTTGATTTAAAAATCTTCTTAGGAGGTGGCAAATATCTCTCCTCATCTACTCTTTTATATTTTATTTTTATTTTTTAGTTCTAAGAACGTGATGTTTGTTGTTTTGGCATGTTTCTTGTAGTGCAGGGTTTTACCATCCAAGTTAGGCTGTTTCCTGTCACTGGCCATCGTTGAAAAGATCCGAGCCTCTGAGTAGTACTGAGAACACGAAAGTATTGGACTCTATACCTAGAGGCAAATCTTTATATCTCTATATAAATGGTAAGTCCAAAAGACTCTCCAGGAGCCTCTATCTTCTAAGGTGTTTCCAGATTCATGCTTTAAGATGTAGTTTTGATTTAAGTGATGCTTCCCGGGACAGCTCTCTACCTGAATAGATCACCAATTTTAATCTCTTGTCAGGCGAAGAGAACCAAATGTGTTTCTTCACCATTATCTTGCCCTGTTTCATATGAGGAAGCCCAGATAATGACCTCCAAGCATCAGTCCATTTTCACACAGAGCTTAAATGCCACCTCACACACACAGGTATATCACCATGCATTTTTGTGTTCTTCCTTGTGATAGCTATTATACATCGTTGGTTGGAAGTAGACAAAAGTGATCCATTATGGTTTCTGAGATTTTCAAGTGAAAGCTCTAATGTTATTCAAGACCATGGGTGAGATAGGCCTGATTTTCACTTCCACCAGCGGCCCTCCAGCTAACAGCTTCTGTTGCTGTTAACATTTATTAGACCTGTCCAGAACACAGGTCCTTGTACAAGGTGCTCCTGCAGATTCCTGCAGAGATTAGAGTAAGAGACAAAATCAAGATATGATCATTGCAGGCTGGGGCATCTGCAAGTGAGTTGGAGGGTTAATTTTGTCTCTTTGGCAGTGTAATGGTGCTGAAGAGCCTGGAGAAGAGGAGGCTCAGGGGCGACCTCATTGCTCTCTACAACTACCTGAAGGGTGGTTGTAGCCAGGAAGGGGTTGGCCTCTTCTCCCTAGCAACCAGCACCAGAACAAGGGGACACAGTCTCAAGATGCAACAGGGGAAGTTTAGGCTTGAGGTGAGGAGAAAGTTCTTCACCGAGAGAGTGATTCGTCATTGGAATGGGCTGCCCAGGGAGGTGGTGGAGTTGCCGTCCCTGGAGGGGTTCAAGAGGGGACTGGACATGGCACTTGGTGCCATGGTCTAGTCATGGGGTCTGTGGTTACAGGTTGGACTCGATGATCTTCAAGGTCTCTTCCAACCTTTGTAATACTGTGATACTGTGATACCATGCTAAGAACTGCCTGTCAAAATGTAAGCAGCAATGCTTGGGCTGAGGTGCTTCAGTATGTGTGTCCCTCCTGAGGCAAGATTTCAGGACACCTGTATGTGCTTTGGTCTTAATTCAGGAGGGCAAAAAAAATTGATCCTCTCTTGTGAGGAGAAAAAAAACCTTTAGGCCAAAATCAATGGTAATAATGATAATAATAATAGTAATGTCATAAAACAGATTTCACCACTGGTTTAAAGCTTTCTGCACAAAACTTCATTGCAAAAGCACCAAATACTGGTAGCTCTCTTCCAGCCCATGTGGGTCTGCTTAGTATGCACACTTAAAAGCAACAACAAAAAAATCCTTACCACTTCTTTAGATATCTAAATCTACACCTGCATGCCTATTTTTAACTTCTTTTCTTAGATTTTTTGGTCCTAACATTTGCAGGTAAAAATGACAGCAAAGTGATTGCTATTTTAATCTATATCCAGGTGAAAGACTTTTGTGCTAACTGGTATAATCAGACTTTCAAAAGCTGCTAACTGGTTCTGGCATACAATTCTCATGCTTGTGTTCATCTTTTCTAATTTTGTATGTCTATATATTAGATGTTGAGTCTAAGATGGTCATTAAAATTCCCTCTTCCTTTTTGAAGGAGAAATGGAGATACTACTGATGACAGTAGTACCAAGGCTGTTTGGGTGAGAGTTTCATGAGCAACTTTAGAATCATAGAATCAATAAGGTTGGAAAAGACCTCAAAGATCATCAAGTCCAACCTGTCACCACAGACCTCATGACTACTAAACCACGGCACCAAGTGCCACGTCCAATCCCCTCTTGAACACCTCCAGGGATGGTGACTCCACCACCTCCCTGGGCAGCACATCCCAATGAATGATCATTTAAAGAAAGTGCCTAATTCTTAGGCACCTAAGCTAAGTAAGTTAAAAAAAAACAAATTAAAGGTGCACAATAATTATGGAAAATCTCCTCTATTCAGAAATGACAGTGGAGACAGCTGAGAAGTGCAGATCAATAGTTCAGAGCCTGACTTTTTTCCTGCTTCCCATGTGAAAATGTCCAGAATGAAGGCTAGATTGGTTTTGAGTTAGAGCAATGGGAAAACAAAAGATCAGATGAAAGATGCCTCTGTCAAGACTATGTATTCAAATACACAAGAAGATGATATGAAAGAACATGTTTTGCAGCAGTCTAGTTGGGGGATAGTATTTGGTTTTTCAGACAAGCCCCTTCTCATGGCTGAAGAGATATTTCTTTTTCCTTCAAAAAGACTGAGCTTGGATTTTTTGTGTCAAATACATCATAACTTGCAAACTGGCCTGAAACTCTTATGAACAGACAACATGAAAGCAAGGAATTGTCTTTTGATAAACAGATGTGGATTCAGTTGCAGATGTTACCAATAAAAAAATAAAATGTCTGACAACAGGGAAATAACTGAACAATAGCATAAATTCACAATTTTCTGTAAAAGGAAGCCAGGCTGTTACAATCACAGCTTCCATTTCTAGTAAAATGATAGATATTGTTATTCTGTAGAAGCTGCTTGTCCTTTTCTTAGCTAATATTTATCTGCACAAAACACACATGGAAAGACATCAAAGTGTGGTCTGGAATCTCTCTGTAATTTCACGTTGGTCAGTTTAGGAATAAATTCAGGCTGGGATTGTTTAGCCTGGAGAAGAGGAGGCTCAGGGGAGACCTCATTGCTCTCTACAACTACCTGAAAGGTGGTTGTAGCCAGGAAAGGGTTGGTCTCTTCTCTCTAGCAGCCAGCACCAGAACAAGGGGACACAGTCTCAAGATGCAACAGGGGAAGTTTAGGCTCGAGGTGAGGAGAAAGTTCTTCACGGAGAGAGTCATTCGCCATTGGAATGGGCTGCCCAGGGAGGTGGTGGAGTCACTGTCCCTGGAGGGGTTCAGGAGGGGATTGGACGTGGCACTTGATGCCATGGTCTAGTCATGGGGTCTGTGGTGACAGGTTGGACTCGATGATCTTCGAGGTCTCTTCCAACCTTAGTGATACCGTGATACTGTGACCTAATCTGAATGACACCAGGCTATATAAAATCACACAAATATTCACAATAGTAAAGCCAGTATTCCACTCAGAATAGAATATATATAAAAAAAAAAACCCAAACACCCATCCAACCCCCAACCAAACCAACCCTCTTTACCAGTACTCCAGATCTCTAGTTTTTGTTCTCAAGAGCCAAATGAATGATCAGGCAAGGTTACTGAGGCAGCTTCCTGAGCCACACTTCCGGCATAAAGCAACCAAGGCTGAATTTGTGTTTGGATTTGTCTGATTCCGTGCCTCAAAATCAAAGTGGTGGTTCTGGTTTGTTAAAATGACCAATGCATCTGTGATCAGCAATTGCATCAACATTAGACAATTTTGTAATGTGGCTTACATCTGTGACTAGAAGGCAGGAAAAACTACTGTGGTTTTTTGGTTTTTTTTTTACATAAAACCCCTAAATCTTACTATTTGATGCTTTACTTACTTGCTAGTAAGTAAAGATCTTACTAGTAAGATGCTTTAAATTTTCATCTTGCTTTCTTGTCTTTTTAATTTGTTAGCAAAACTTGGTTCTTATTAACAAAGATGGATAGGGTGACTAATTGCCTGTCTATAAGGTCCTTGTTTATAAAGAGAAGGGTGGCATTGCAACCAGCACCAGAACGAGAGGACACAGTCTCAAGCTGTGCCAGGGGAGGTTTAGACTGGATGTTAGGAAGAAATTCTTCAGAGAGAGTGTGATTGCCCATTGGAATGGGCTGCCTGGGGAGGTGGTGGAGTCACCATCACTGGAGGTATTTAGGAAGAGACTTGATGGGATGCTTGGTGCCATGGCTTAGTTGATTAGATGGTGTTGGATGATGGGTTGGATGCGATGATCTTGAAAGTCTCTTCCAACCTTGTCTATTCTATTCTATTCTATTCTATTCTATTCTATTCTATTCTATTATTCTATTCTATTCTATTCTATTCTATTTACTGCCATATATTGGATGTTTCCTCTGTACTCTTTCATTCAGGACTGACAACACCATAAAGAAGGCAGTGACTATTATTTTTACTGTAAATGGAAAAGAAAATACTCCCCCAATCCAAATAAGGAGCAAGCTCCACATATTACCATAGCAGTACATTGTGTTGCTTGGGGCAGGCAGCTCTAAATTTGAGTGGTATTCTATAGGGCTTTTAACTGAGTTATTAATCAACATTTGTCATCCAAAAAATGAGTTTACTGTCTTTGAAGTCTTTAGACACTTGTAGATTTTTGTGGTGAAAGGCGTCATTATGGTATTGGTCATTTTATTAGTCAATGAGATATTGGGAAGTCAATGTTACACCACATCCCCATCTGCTTGCATTGCTCTCATCTATGATGATCTTTTTTCCCATGCTCTCAAGTCATCCTTGTCGACTTGCACCTCCTATGCCCACCCTTCCTTGCCTTCTCCTCAAACTCCCTGAACCCTACCGCTGGTTTCCGTCTGTCGCTTTTAATTTGCATTTGCATTTTTCTGCTCACTGAAGTTTAGTGAAATATGTGTCCTTCATTGAACCTCGCCTGTACTGGCAACAAAGGGCTCTGGGTATTTTAGGGTGTGCCCTAATTTACACAAACTGCTAAATTTGGGGGTTTTATTCCTGACAGAAAACTCATCCCCAGATCCTGCATTTAGGGGCAGGACATGGACCTTTACTTTGACGCTTTGGCAAATCTGAATGTCAAAACCAGTGCAGTGAAAAGACTGACTTACTTCTCTCTAAGGATTCATGGACTCCTGGGCAAGATGTGCAAATTGTAGCCATTTGAGTTCAGCAGTTTTGTTTCTCATGCAGTCAGAGCCCAAGGGTATTGCCTTGAATGCCTTACTGGAAATGAGAGCCAGATAAACACAGAGCAGAAGGCCAATGAAATCCTATCGTAAATCTATCAGGCAAAGACAAAGCCCTCCCTGACCATCAGCCTGATTCCAAAAATGTTGTTAATGAAAGTTTCATGTGCCAAAGAACTCCTGTTACTGGATCATGGAGAGATGAGATATTATTGAATCTTGAATCCTCCTCTGTGTTTCCTGCTGTGTGACTGGATCTCGTATCCTCCCCTGCACTGTCCCAGCAGCTGTAGAAATCAATGAAAAATTTTATTGAATGTTATATTCAGTTATATAAAGTGTCAGCTGCACTGTCTTCCAAAACACCCTCCAGACAAGCAGCCCTTAACTTGACTGTAGATAAAAAGTGTTCTTAAATATGCTTCTGAGGTCAGAAGCTTTGTGATACAATTGGCCAAGAGTGATAGCTGCAATGTTGGTAAGCACATTTCATATGATGTTCTGATGAAAGAGATGCTCATAAATGTTCCTAGCAAGAGCACTATTGGCTGCCACTGTTTGGAGGAAGCCCATGGAGGCTCATTCTTGAAAGTCACAGATATGCCCTGGAAAATCCTTGCTATTTATTTTTGGATACAGGGATAAACCCTGGCTTTGTAGAGGTGAGGAGAGTTTCCGTTGATTAGATTAGGGCCCAGACTTCTTTTTCCAGTTTGATCTCTAACAGAGCCCAGTCTCAAGCTGCTTCCTAAAGGAGGTAAAGAGAATTTTGCATTCTGTGTTCACCAAGGGCAGGGTCTGAGGCTGGGAATCAGCTTTAGCTACCACTCTTGCAGTGAGTGATTAACAGGAGTTTGATAATGACACACTGTGAATGCAGACAGTGTGGATTTTAGTTCTGGGTAGTTGCGTACTGATAATCTCTGCAGCTGCTGATGAGAAATTTCTCTGCTAATGAAAAAAAAGAAATAAATTATTCTCAGAGCTTGGCTTCCCCATCAGAAATAAAACCCCCATCTAATCAAAAGGATAAAGTTTCTCAGCTTCTGTCATTGCATGAATTTTTAATTTCCCCTCATTCCAGGAAGCAAAATAAGGGCATCAATCTCATCTCACCTTTTTTTGTACGTAGATTTTCATTCTCGGAAAAAGAATGATTCTCCAAGGAAGGTCAGGCATAAAATCCCTTTTGCACATGGGGAAAATGAGTCATAGGGAGAGGTGACTTAGGTCATTGAGAGACAAATGGAAAAAAAAGTTGCACAAACTGGTCTCTAGAGTCCCTGCCCAATTGCTAGCTCCCCGAAATGCCAGTCCCACAAGACTTAAGCTAAAGGTGGTAAATAGCAAAGTCTCCACTGACTTAGATGGGCTGTGAAATCATCATATATACCCATATATAGGTATATGCTTCCACAACCTCATGTTATTTTATCACCATGAAGTCTTGACCTCATCTAAAAAGTGTCAGATTGACACAGTGATTGCAGTTTCTGTGGCCAGATAACAGCAATATTATCACCACTGCTGTGGGATGACTGATGGGCTGATTAAACAACTAGAGGAAGGTTTGCTCATTAAAAGATGTCAGGGTCCCATTGCTATGGATCTTGATGTCAAAGCAAATTTCCCAGGCTTAGAGGCCAGCCTGCACTGAAAGGTTTCACTCTGGTTGGATGCTGCTGCATGAGTGCTTGTGGGATAGATCTAGGTAGCCATACAGTCTACATGAACCACATCATATCACCAGGGACCAGAGGAGACAACCAGAATTACCTGCCAAACCCAGCACTGGATCTCTGCTTCTTCTCCAGGCTTCTCAAATTTCTGCTCTCTAAATTATGAGTCTCCTCTGCTTGGCCATGGAACATCTATAACCTGTGACAAGGAGAGGGCTGGGCAGAGTGCACGCAGTTCTCTCTCAAGGAGAGTTGCCCTTGGGGGCAAAATGGCACTGCATCCTCCTTCCAGCCCCAGCACCCAGACAACATGTATGCCTGCTCAATGTATTCCAGGTGGCTCTGACCAGCTAGTTAGGACACAGAAAGATTCAGAGCAAGAGGGAGGCCACAGTGCTGTAAATGAGGTTGCGCCATGTAAAGGTGTAAGTTGTAGCCATTTGTCTGGTTTTCCCTTCCTTTGAGTAAAATACCACCTAAAGCAGGTTTCCTTGAACTGCCCAGGTGGCTGAAGAATCACTTAATGTATGTGTCCCTGTGGGTGCTGTCCTTTAAGCTGGGTATTGGCTATGGGCTGTTGTCACTGGTGAGCTTTTCAGCTCTGAGTACCATGAGGGTACCTGGTGCCCCAGTTACACTCCAGGGGATGAGATAAGGTGCAGTGTGGCTTCTCTGAGGGCTGGGTGGGACACCAAAGCTAGCAACACCTTGGGTTGCCCCCTGGGTCTGCTCACACTTCTCTCTGTGTCCCTGTTTGCTCAACACTCCTCAATTATTTTTAGTCTTTTTTTTTCCCTAAATGTAAGAGTTCAAACCATCCAAGTCGTGTGGGTTCTACTAATCAACATTTTCCTACCCTGCCTGTTAAAACTTCCACTAACTCATACTGAGTCCCCCATTTAAAGACATGATAAGGTTTTGTATCCCATTTCCACTATAATTAGATTGCACAAACACTGCTAGTCTTGCTGAGAATGAGACAATCAGTAACAAAACACTCTATCAACTTCCAGCACTTTAACAAGATCCTCTTTCTTGTTTTATCAGTTCAACGTGAATCCCTCTGATCAGGTGTTAACAAGTCAGACTATTTCCCTTGATAATACCCAAGCACTATAAATATATATTCATTCCTCAGGCACAAGATCACATGTGCTGTGAAGGATTTTCAGTTTCCTATTCACTGCCTCATTTTTATAAATCTTTGTTGTTTAACATCTCCCACATTAATTGTTCATAACAGCAACATCATTGTCACATCTGGGAAGAAGCAAATTGATGTTTTTAAGAAAAGGAACAGCTTTTTTTGTTCTTAAGATTGCTGGCATGTCACAAGTAATTTCTTTATGTTAGCTTATCCATGCACATACATTTTTATGATTTTTATCATAGAATCAATGAGGTTGGAAAAGACCTCAAGGATCATCAAGTCCAACCTGTCGCCCAAGACCTCATGACTGCATAGAATCATAGAATCAATGAGGTTGGAAAAGACCTCAAAGACACTGATTCACATCTCACTGTAGAGACCATCTCATTTTTGTATGACAGGTAAAGTACCTTCAGTGGATCATATCCATAGAATGGAATAGAGCTGAACTCTGTTTTGTCCTTAGGAAAAAACACTTCAACTTCCTGCATTTGTTGTTCCACCAGTCATGGCTGGAGTCTGTTTGTATACATCAGTCTCACTGCACTTCAAACATACATCAGGCCTGATAGATTCTCTCTTCTGGGGGACTCTTAAAACAGAAATATGAATCATAAAACCTGTCTCCAGAGAAACAGTAATACAAGGGACTTCTCCAATGGCATTTGGTCTTCCTGCCCTGTGTGTGAAAACCTTTGCCTGATGACAAAAGTATTACTAATTTATTTATCTTAAACCATTCAGAGTTGTACTGGCATTGAGCACCCACTGTATAGATTAATTTACAGATTCTCTCAATGTTTTTACATGGTTTTGGGGTGGGTTTTTTGTCTCATTTTAAGAAGGATTTTCATCTTTTCCTGTTGCTTCAGTTTTAAACTCATCCTAGGTAACTTCCACTGCCAGGAAAAATGAAGATGAAGCAGAGATAGGATGAACCAATAATGAATTACTGTACACAATAAAGAATTATAGAACACATTAATGCCAATCAATGTGATTCTGTGGAAACCAGATTTTCTCCTGGTTTGGTGTTTGTTTCTTTTTATGAGATCAAGTGTTGGCTAATAAACATAACAATTGAGATTTAGCATAGGTATGTTCCTGCAAAGTCATTTGGTTTAGCACCATAGCAGCTAAAATGTCAGTATAACACACAGTAAACGGATTAAGATCTGGCCAGCTGGCAGATTCCAGAAAGTATTTGTTGATGGGGAATTGTTTCCAAATGCATGTGTTTCTTATGGGAATTCCCCAGTGGGCTGCTCTGTGTCTAACACTGTTCAACATTTTTATCAACTCTTTATTTGAACATTTTGTAACAAGATTGCACTCGATATGTCTGGCAGATAAGTCTGCATTTAGCGATGTACACCTTTCCTGCAAACTGTTAGCCTCTTGTCAAGAGTTTTGCTGTAAGTTATTCTGTTGCCTCTACTGGCTTGGACATAAAGTGTAATGTTGTAAGGTCTATCATGAAGGTCCACATTGAATTTTACTTTTCTCTTTCTCTTAGACATAAAAAAAAGACATTGCCATTACAAGTTCTAATGCTCAACTCAAGCAACTGAAGAGCCCACTCTCTAATGAGTTGTGCTACGGAAAGGAAGAAAGTTTTATAAACGGTTTAGTTACATAGTGGAAGACTCTTTTTGAATTTCAAAAGAAGCTTAGCTGGCACTTAGAAGAATCTCAGCTGTAATCTGAAGGAGGGGCACAATCCTGGTAATGTCTTGTACACATACAATGTTCTTTATTTAAGGATGAAAAACAGTAATCATTACAAAGATAGCATAACATAATAATAACAATAACAACAATAATCAAAGGAAAGTCACCAAAAGCAGTGCTCACAATGACAGAGTATAAGGCTACTTACTTCAAATGAGAAGTCTGAAGAGACCCTGAGTACTGTGAGGGGGTGGTACCCTCAGCTGTTATATGTTCCAAGGCTAATGGAAAGAGTCTGGAAGAGGCTAATGGAATAGGATGAAGTGAGAATATTATGTCACCATCTTTCTTCAATATTTGGTATAATTTATTTTATGAACAGACAGATTTTTTAAGAGGGAGAAAGTGTGGTGTCATACTTCACAGTCAGGAAAGAAGGGGGTGGGCACGACAATGGTTGCAGAAGGATGTCCTCTGGTTTTGGAATGAGGAGTCTGTGGATTGTGCCTGTCACCAACCCTAATAGACAAAAGGAAGCACCACAGGGGTTGCTGTAAGTGCCTCCCTTGTAAGTGCCTCCCCTGCAGACTAGAGCAGCTGCCAGCAGATTAAAAGAAGTGGCAAATGGGTGGTGGTAAAGATTACATAGGAATAAACCTTGTTGGAATAACTATCTAAAAGCAATTAGCAGGGTAGCTAACAGCAGCCTTGGTCAGCAGGGAAGAGCCAGCTGCAAATATTGCCAGTACCCACCAGTAACTGAAGAATCATTTGCAAATGGGGCTACCTGACTGTGAGTGCTGTGAACAGAAGCACCTACTACTAGCAATGACCAGGACAGTCACAGAGGCCAGCAAACGTACTCAGGATAGACGCTAAGGATGACTGCTCTAGAGTAACCAGCCTATTACTGAGATTTGCCTGAGCCTGGATCAAAACCCATGAGTGAGATGCAATGAGAAGAGGATGTTCATGGCTGGCACCAAAGCACTGATCTCTTTGCTGCTGTGCAGTAAACAGGTACCTCAGGGGGAATGGGATCATGTTGCCTTCTCTTTCTTGAATCTTCTAGGTTGGAAATATGTGACTGAAACTCAAGTATTTGTTATAGAATTGTAATCACAAGTTAAATTGTATGTAGAATGAAAAGAAAACAAAAGCCACTATTAACCATACTGTCTATACTTTAAAAGAAAACTACCAGTGCAAGATTTGCTTTCAATTTATGTACCATTATTAGGTTCAGATCTCTTTATTTGCACATGGTTTGCCTATAGCCAGTAATTTCCAAACTGGCTGTTTCTTTGTTCTGAGGAACCCTTAGTCATGCAAGAGTCAGATGCCCACAATGCCATCTTAAATGGGCAATAAACCAAACTGAAAAAAATTGCTTCCCCTCATGAGAGTGAGGAATATCCTTGTACCAAGTGTATTACTTGCAAACAGAATTGAGTGTATATAAACCCAGGCATATCACTACTTTACTAAGCTGCATTTAGAGCTACCATAATTAGATCTTCCTCCTCCATCCCACCAACTAGACACTGTATTACGACATTTTGCCAGTTTTATTCAGTCTGCTACTCAGATCTATGAGGTGTGTTGTGGGACTTTTTGAAGAATAGAATGTGGCATGACTTGAAGAAAGGAGAGTTTCTATCACTAGCAGTTCATAAGATTTCCTGGAGAATTTGTAGAGAACTAGAGATTCATGTCATTAACAATAACGTTTTTCACTTTTTATCTAAAGATCACAAACTGCTTGGTAAATATTAAGCACATCTGTTTCACAACAATCTTTTGTCCCTGAGACACACATCTGACAGACTTGGAGGGTGAAACGTGGAGAAGCGACATGACAGGCTAGAAGATGATATCCTGCCAAGAGATCAGATCCAACTATTTCTGCTGAAGCCAAGAGGAATTTAGGGATTTTAGCAAAGAAAGAGTTTCCACAACCATACGCCCAGTTTCCTGCTCTGCTCACAAACCAGCAGCGTTTCTCCTTTGCAATGCTGTCTTATCTCTATACTTTCATGAAGGGGCTTCAAACAAACCTTTGTGGTTTTGCAATATTTGTGTCTCTGTGACCTGTGTGACATTTTTCCTCCTGACAATGTTTTGTCACTTATACTCAAGACTGGGCTATTCTAGGAGCCAAATGAACAATACTACTGAATAATGGCAAACATCTCAGTTTTCTTTAGACTGGTAAAATTACTGGCAAATTCAATGCTGAGCTGCAGACTGTAATTTACTCTTCTTAAAAGTGCATGGAAAACTGCTGTGAAGCAATTATCTTCTATCTTGACTGGACTGATGTGGCTTGGGCACATTTGTTTCCGTTATAGTCAAGTAATTTCTAAATGGAGTCACAAACTAGTAGACAAAAGTACAGGGAAGATGTCATTAATGCTTCAAATGTGGCTGCTACTGAATGTCACAGCATCTTCCATACAGTTTGTTGATTGTTTAATAAAATTTCAATGTCTTGAGGCTTAGGGATTCACCGGCTCCACTCTGAAGCAACTGGATTAATTTCAAAGCTTCAGAAAAGCCCCAAATGAATAAAAGTGATTTATGAAATAACAAAAGAGAACTGCATTCAACACTCCCAATTTAGGGATGCATAAAGGGGAAAGTCAAACAGCACTAAGCAGAGTTGTGCTCTTTGGGGTCTGTCACTTGATAGTGCACATGCAAAGAGGAGAGAAGGGCAAACAAAGCATCACCTGCTGCATCCCTGTTGTTTGACAAAGAATCACAGCTTCAAAAAAATAATAATTTAAATGCAGCAGCATGATAGGAGAAGGGCACAAACTTTTCTCACTGTTTTCCTTCTGGTGAGGGGTCATGCATATGTTGAAGTATTTCACTCCTCTAGCCACAGCAGCATAGCCCGAGCAGATTTTTGGTTTAGGCTCAGCGAACCAAGTAAATCTATAGTAACACAAAATGCCTCAGCACAAAATGGCAGCTTACGAAGTAGTCTTAACCACTGGATTAATGAACTCTGGGCTTATGTAACTGTATAGTTTAAAAACTGAAGCACAGACTAAACCCAGGGTGCACGATTCTGGGATAAAAGTACAAAGCATCTTTATTAATATAGAAAATTTTACGCATAGATGAACTAAATCTGAAGTAAGCCTTTCTTCTGATACTTCCTTTGTCTGTCAGACTTCTGTTTGTTTGTAATGTTTGCTTGCTTCCTGGCTTTGACCAAAACCAGGGCTACTGAAATAACCTGAGAAATGTTATCACACTGAAGTTTCTGAGCCAGCTGGGATTAGAAATGACTGGAAATGGAAGAGCCTGTTTTCGTGAGATTTCCATCCAGATCTCTAGACCAAAGGGATTTCTTGCTGTCTGAATTTACAGAACACCTTTCAGTGCTCTTTGATGTAAACTCTTTGTTTCCTATATAATAAAGTCCCCTCTGCATTGTGTCTATGCAAATTATAACAAACAGACCAATATAAGCTCACCTTTTAATGCTTGGCATTTTGTTTGAACTGTTAACACCTGAAAGATGGAGTCTTTCAGGTCTTAAAGCTGGATATTACAGTTTGCTTGTTAGATCAGGAAAAGCTTGTGTTTTCATCTGTCCTTCCAGGATCGTGCAATAAGCACAGGAAATACTATATCGTTTTAAGTCAACAGAAGCCAGAAGGAGTTAAAGCCCTAACTCCATCCTTAGGGTACCTTGTTTGCTTTACACAATTACCCCTGGTCTTAGTCTGTCACATGATCTCAGCATTTGCAGCCATACTGAGACAGTTGACTTAGGGATGAAGTTTCCAGCTTCAGCTTGAAAGATTCCTTGTTTGTGGTTTCAGGTCAGACATTTAGTGTTACCTGAACTTAATTGCTGTTTGTTTTTCTTTGCATTGTCTTTTAAACGTCAGTCCAGGGAAAGAGGGAAAGAGGCCTGGGAAAAGCAAACTGCATTGCAGACCAAAATGGCTTCAAAAGCAGCATTAGGACCACACCCAAGTCCAAATAAAGGTATGGCAGAAAGGTTATCTCCTTGCTCCCCCAAACTTGCCACTATCTGCAGAACTCCTGCTTTTCCCTTTTCAGTCTACAACAAAACCCAAGACTATTATTACTTGCTCTTGCTCCCACATCAAGTTCAGCCTGCTTGTGTTGGCTCTTTTCCTAGTTTTATCATAGAATCATAGAATCAGTAAGGTTGGAAAATACCTCAAAGATCATCAAGTCCAACCTGCCACCCAAGACCTCATGCCTGCTAAACCATGGCACCAAGTGCCACGTCCAATCCCCTCCTGAATGCCTCCAGGGATGGTGACTCCACCACCTCCCTGGGCAGCACATTCCAATGGCTAACAACTCAGAATTTTCCTCCTCAGTCCTATCCAACCTCCAGAGGTTGGGTCACTTGACTGTTGGTGACCATCATTTAGGTCACAGTTATCTCTAGCGTCTACCTATGATTGACATCTTTCATTAGCTAATGTGGGCACATGCAGGCCATTGCTCTGATGGTACAATACAATACAATACAATACAATACACCAGGTTGGAAGAGACCTTCAAGATCATCGCGTCCAACCCATCAAACAATCCAACCCACCCAACAACTAGACCATACAGCCAAGCACCCCATCAAGTCTTCTCCTGAACACCTCCTGTGAAGGTGACTCCACCACCTCCACGGGTAGCCGATTCCAATGGGCAATCACTCTCTCCGTGTAGAACTTCTTCCTAACATCCAGCCTAAACCTGCCCTGGTGCAGCCTGAGACTGTGTCCTCTTGTTCTGGTGCTGGCTGCCTGGGAGAAGAGGCCAACCTCTGCCTGGCTACAACCTCCCTTCAGGTAGTTGTAGAGAGCAATAAGGTCACCCCTCAGTCTCCTCTTCTCCAGGCTAAGCAACCCCAGCTCCCTCAGCCTTTCCTCATAGGGCTTGTGTTCCAAACCCCTCACCAGCTTTGTTGCCCTTCTCTGGACACGTTCCAGCAAGTCAACATCCTTCCTAAACTGAGGGGCCCAGAACTGGACACAGTACTCAAGGTGCGGCCTAACCAGTGCAGTGTACAGGGGCACAATGACCTCCCTGCTCCTGCTGGCCACACTGTTCCTGATGCAAGCCAGGATGCCATTAGCCTTCTTGGCTGCCTGGGCACACTGCAGGCTCATGTTCAGCCTACAATCAACCAGCACCCCCAGGTCCCTCTCTGCCTGGCCACTCTCCAGCCACTCTGACCCCAGCCTGTAGCACTGCCTGGGGTTGTTGTGGCCAATGTGCAGAATCCGGCACTTGGATGTGTTAAATCTCATGCCATTGGACTCTGCCCATCTGTCCAGCCTGTCGAGGTCCCTCTGCAAAGCCTCTCTGCCCTCCAGCAAATCAACTGCTGCCCCCAGCTTGGTGTCATCTGCAAATTTACTGATGATGGACTCAATGCCCTCATCCAGATCATCAATAAAGATGTTGAAGAGCATGGGGCCCAGTACTGATCCCTGGGGCACACCACTAGTGACAGGCCGCCAGCTGGATGTGGTGCCATTCACCACCACTCTCTGGGCTCGGCCCTCCAGCCAGTTCCTAACCCAACGCAGTGTGCTCCTGTCCAAGCCACGGGCTGCCAGCTTGGCCAGGAGTTTGCTGTGGGGAACGGTGTCAAAGGCCTTGCTGAGGTCCAGGTAGACCACATCCACAGGCCTCCCCGCATCCACCAGGCGGGTCACCTGATCATAGAAGGAGATCAGGTTGGTCAGGCAGGACCTGCCCCTCCTAAATCCATGCTGGCTAGGCCTGAGCCCCTGGCCATCCTGTAAGTGCTGTGTGATCGCACTCGAGATGACCCGTTCCATAATCTTGCCTGGCACTGAGGTCAGGCTGACAGGCCTATAATGCCCTGGCTCATCCAACCGGCCCTTCTTGTGGATGGGCACCACGTTAGCCAGCTTCCCGTCTTCTGGGACCTCTCCAGTGAGCCAGGACTGCTGAAAAATGATGGAAAGTGGCTTGGACAGCTCATCTGTCAGCAATCTCAGCACCCTAGGATGGATCCCATCCGGTCCCATGGCCTTGTGGGGGTCCAAGCGGCTCAGTAGATCTCTAACTTCCTCTTGGAGCAGTGGGAAACTATGCAGCTCTCTGGCTCCTTCTGCCAGCTCTGCAGGCCAGCTGTCTGGAAGACGTTCTGCCCCGCTAGTGAAGACTGAGGCAAAGAAGGTGTTAAGTACCTCTGCCTTTTCCTCATTCTTTGTTACAACGTTCCCCTCCGTGTCAACCAAGGAGTGGAGGTTGTCCTTGCCCTTCTTCTTGCTATTGATGTATTTATAGAAGGACTTTTTGTTATCCTTCACAGCAGAGGCCAGTCTAAGTTCTAAATGAGCTTTTGCCTCCCTAATTTTCTTCCTGCACAACCTAGCAACATCCCTAAACATTCTGTAGGTTGCCTCCCCTTTCTTCCAAAGATGATACACCCTCTTTTTTTCCCTAAGTTCTATTAAAAGTTCATTGCCCATCCAGGCTGGCCGTCTGCCCCGGCGGCTCATCTTCCGGCACACCGGCACAGCCTGTTCTTGCACCTTCAATAGTTCTTCCTTGAAGTAGGTCCAGCTCTCCTGGACCCCTTTGTTTTTAAGGGCTGATTCCCAAGGAACCTTCTGAATTAGTTCCTTGAGCAGCCTATGGTGCACAGCAATATCCTAAGATGTCATAATTTGACCATAGATCCTCTTTCAGTTAGTTTAGCTTCTGCTACAAAAGTATCATAACCTCTGTTTATCATTCTTTCACAGAGATGAACAAAATGGATTTGAAGTCTGACTATGGTAACTAAACTCTTCCACAATTCACATAATAACAATTATCATAAAGATAAAGAATAAAGAATAAAGAATAAAGAATAAAATACAAATCTCTAGCTGAAGTAAATGACAGTTCCTCAGCCTTTCACAAATCATAATGTAAATCAAACCAGTGTGACTGTCTGAAGACAGCTAAAAGAAACTTGGCAATTTCAAAAAGTGGATTGGAGACACCGATCACTTACATGAACTCTGCCTGTGATCAAAACAGTGAAGAAAGAATATCTGGAGAGCTCAGTAAATCTTTTAGGAGTGAATTTTGTGTGCAAAGTACATTTATGGCAATAAACAGGCTCTGTTCTGCCAAAATAGTGCATCAAGTGAACACTGATTTCAGACTTTGTGTAGGAACTCCAGGTAAAAGCAAAGTAAATGCAAAGTAATGACCCTGAGCTTAGCTGCAAGCATGTTTTTGTGCTGATGGCAAAGACCGAAGAAAAAAGCTATGCAGTGATGAATGCAGCAGAACAGCAACATATAGCGACAGCAAACCACTCATTTAAAGACTGATTGCATTTTAGAACAAGCATTAACATTAAATGAGGAATACATTGTTCTACAGCATAGGGCATTAGAAGTAAAATGTCAGTAAGCTAGGGAAAACTACCTACACATGTTTATTAAAATAATCTAAAGTTGGTAGAGAATAGCAAACATTTGGCCAAAAATGCAAGGAAAAAACTTATCTGTGTGTGACTAGTGAGACAAAACACCTCATGCTCATAATATATTGCAAACTGAGATGACCTGAGACAGTATGGGTATAGACCAGACATATCTCCCTCCTTTTGGGTCATGTCTGTTCAAGCCACTTTCTCTCTGCATAAAGAGACTGCAAGCATAATCAACATAATTTAAAAGCATAAACTGTTATTTATGGAGTCATGCATAAGACAAGTAACTAACAGTAGCAAGCATCCATAAATGTGCTCCCTATCACTTATAAAGACCCCTGATAGTGGCCTGACAGTCACCACCCAGGAGAAGGTCAGCCTCTGCTCATGCTAGGAAGAGCAAGATCTTTGATGCTTTTGAGCTGCTATCTTTCAGCCCCCTTGTTTTATCTTGGGGACATATACCTTTCATGTCTCTGTTTTTCCTTTTGAAGCCTTCCCTCATTTAAAGGGACTGGAAGTACTAAATTGTCAGGCAAATATAGCTTTGCTTTATAAGTGCCATGCTGCACTGGTAAGTGTAAGCATATAAAGTGGGCTTTATTAATACTTATTAATATTTAATACCAGCATTTATAATGAATATGTAAATTAGTGGTTACTGACTTAGTAGATAGAGTTGAAGAGAAGTAGGCATCATATATTATCATATCTACAAACATAATTGTAAATTACTGATAGTGAACAACAAAGTACTTGATAATCACAACAGTTACTGTTTTACAATAGCAACGTTCATATGGCTTCTTACTGACAGCTGAAATATGACTCCCCAGCAGATTTATTAACAAGGCTTAATGATGGGTTAAATCTCATAACCTGTTCAAACTGGGTATCAATGGTTCAACCTTTCCTACAAAATTAGACTATAAAATTCATTGTGGTCTTGTTTGTCAACTCTTTCAAAGGTTGAGTGATGTCTTTAACCAATTTTCAATGAGACTTCAGTGCTCTTGCAATTACAAATTCACACACTATCATTGCTCATTGTTATAGCTCTTAGAAATACCCTGTGGCAAGATACCGCCACACAAGCAAACAATATTTCAATCTGTTTGATTAGTGGATAACATCATCAAAAGAAAAATAGCAGTCAAGCAGTCCATTCTTATCATGAGTTATCTATGTGAGTAAAATGAATGCAGAAAGCCCTTTATTCTTTGGACTTTATTAATAAATCAGTGTAAATGCAGAGACATTGAGAAGGATGGTCTTGCAGCTTGTAGGTTGCAAGAAAAATTTCCCTCAGTAGCTGGGCTGTTTTGTATTGTTCCTGTTTTAGCATAATACTCTTTTACTCCCACAAAATGCAACTCACCACTCTGATGTGATTAACTTTTGGAAATATTTATTATAGGAATGGTGATGAAATTTTTGTTGCAAGGCAGTTGTAAGTGTCTTCTAACCTACAATATTTTCTTTCAAGCTAAACTGTTCCTACGTTCAATCATAATATCCATTATCTTCTTCCCTGAACATTATTTAACCCTGAGAAGTCTTTCAGTTCTAAACTGCTTAAATGCTAGCAGCAATCCTTCACTTTCAAACAGTTTTCCAGCTCTGGGTACGTCAGGGATTTTTGCCACTGAATTTGTAACAAGGCTATTCCCCAGCATGGACCTAGTGAGACAGTCCTCACAATGAAAAGTATTGAGTTACATTTATGTATTTCAAAATCTTCATTAAAAAAGATATATTTGGATATTATGGGGTAGGAAAAGTAATTTTTTTCCTTTCCTTCACTGTGAATGGATGGGGTGCAATGTATTCTTTGAGTGTGCACAGCTGCACTCTTACAGTGGAGCTGCTCTTTTGCCTGTCCCATAGCAAGAAGAGTGGATCTGGCTGTATTTTTAGAACAGAATAAACCAGGTTGGAAGAGACCTTCAAGACCTTCATCATGTCCAACCCATCATCCAACACCACCCAATCAACTAAACCATGCAACCAAGCACCCTATCAAGTCTCCTCCTGAACACCTCCAGTGACGGTGACTTCACCACCTCCACGGGCAGCCCATTCCAATGGGCAATCACTCTCTGTGTAGAACTTCTTCCTAACCTCCAGCCTAAACCTCCCCTGGTGCAGCTTGAGACTGTGTCCTCTCGTTCTGGTGCTGCTTTCTTGGGAGAAGAGACCTCTGCCTGGCTACAACCTCCCTTAACGTAGTGATAGAGAGCAATAAGGTCATCCCTGAGCCTCCTCTTCTCCAGGCTAAGCAACCCCAGTTCCCTCAGCCTCTCCTCATAGGGCTTGTGTTCCAAATCCCTCCCCAGCTTTGTTGCCCTTCTCTGGACACCTTCCAGCAAGTCAACATCCTTCCTAAACTGAGGGGCCCAGAACTGGACATAGTACTTGAGGTGCAGCCTAACCAGTGCAGTGTACAGGGGCAGAATGACCTCCCTGCTCCTGCTGGCCACACTGTTCCTGATGCAGACCAGGATGCCATTGGCCTTCTTGGCTGCCTGGGCACACTGCAGGCTGATGTTTGGCCTACCATCGACCAGTACCCCCAGGTCCCTCTCTGCCTGTCCGCTCTCCAGCCACTCTGACCCCAGCCTGTAGCACTGCCTGGGGTTGCTGTGGCCAATGTGCAGAACCCGGCACTTGGATGTGTTCAATCTCATGCCGTTGGATTCTGCCCATCTGTCCAGCCTGTTGAGGTCCCTCTGCAAAGCCTCTCTTCCCTCCAGCAGCTCAACTCCTGCCCCCAGCTTGGTGTTGTCCACAATTCTGGTGGATTCATTCTGTTTTAACACCAGGATGAATTAAAATGTAATCCAGCCCTGTAACTGTTAAAGCTCAATGTATACAGACATCATCCAAGCCCCGCTGACCGAAATGTATAGACTTCAACCAGCAGTCAAGGAGTTTGGATCTGATCCTATATTCTCTGAGCCATTTCATGTTATCTTCTCTCCACCTCCTGGGCCTCAGTTTACATATGACAGCTCTTGACTTGTGGGTAGTGAGAGTCCCATTGTTCTCCACTTCTCATAATCTTTTTCTCAACGCATTTGATTTCCCTAGCAGAATTAATTCCAGCTTTGTTCTATAAATGCTAGCCACTTTCCTTAGTCACTCTGGGCACTGAGCCAGTGAACTCAGACTAAACAGAGGATATTAATGTTACTTTAGCATACGTGTATTGCACAAAAGCTGTGATGCATAAAGGTTTAATTCCAAGAACTACAGTAAAACGCCTGTGTAAGTTTTCAAATTTGAATGTCAGTCATAGCTTGCAGAGGGACTTAGAGGCACTTAAGAAGAAGTCCTCTCCAATTTTCATATTTTTTTTTAAAGTGGCTGAATACCACAAACTGTGAAGTTTCACCCCTTTACCTCAACAGTGGATGAGATGGCATTAACTTTGGGCTACTACCTTTTGATATTCTGCATGCTTGTGGTTTCCAGGTGTGGATTGCAGGAAGGTGTTGAACTCTGTCCCAAGAGAGCTAAAGACATTTTGTAACAGAGAGGAGGAAGACATTGGCTGCTAGAATCTGAATGCTACCAAGGCATTTGTTTAAATATAGCTAAAATACTGAGAAAAGTTAGGCACACATATCTCAGCTTGTGGAAATACTCTCGTAACCAGTGAGCTGGCCAGTCTATGCTGCCTGAGAAAACTGGATGCCTGTTAATGTTTGCTAGGAACTGTCAGTCCAATCAGCAGATTTAATTCACTAAATTATGTTGTATATTACAAACTCCCCTTTGCTTTGGGGGAGAATAATAGGGATTTTATCCAGGTACGAGTTCAGCAACTATAGCTCAACTAATAAACATTCTCTTAAGGCAGACTGCTTAACCATTCAACCACTTCATTCTCCTGAATAATGACGTGAACATACTTGCCAGAGCCCTGGACAAAAGAAGGTCTTGCACTTTGTGTTTGTGGAGCTGATTGGATTTCCTTAATTCCTCATCGTTTTTTTGTTGTGGCTCAGCAGAAGGTATTTAGACTTTATCTCTAGCAAACATGAGAAAAGCAGTCCTAAGCACCCACAACTTCTTGCCAGTGTTGCCAGGTGATTAACAGCACAAGGAAATAACAAATCTTAGCCCAAAAAGCATCACAGAAGTGAACACGTTAACCACTTAAAGAGCTGAGGAGGCTAACTGCTAGGAAAACCAACCAACCAACCAACCAACCAACCAACCAACCAACCAACCAACCAACCAACCAACCAGCCAACCAACCAACCAACCACTTCATCCAGTTTAATGATTTTTTTTTCTAACAGAAAACTGTTAAAAGAGGGTTTTCTTCCTTGAAGATTAAATAGTCTTGTCTAAAATGTTACTCTGTATGCCTGCAAAGACACATCTGCGGATACATTTGGGGAGCAGTTCTGGCTTAACTGACCAGCTGCACAGGAAATATAGGTGGGGATTTTCCTTGAGAAAATTTGTGCCATGTGCAAGTCTGATTAACAATGAGAAAAAGACTAATATTTTTCAGCCCCAACCTTTCAACACTGATTCAATGTTCAGGGATGCCAGTCTGCTGAGTCCTGGGGGAATCTGAACTGGGGAATGACAAAAGAAGTACAATGAGCACACCCAGTTGTCTACATGCGTCTTCTTCCACATGAAGAAGAGAGCTACATTTTCCTCAATGAGGAACAACTGGAATGAACCAAGATTTCCAACTGTCCCTAAGACCTTGCCAGTGCAGGGCAGGACTCCCCTCATCAAGCACAGTCAGCTGCACTGACAAGCAGTAGCATCCACGGTCCCCATCTGCCTGGAAGTGCTGATGCTTCTGGCAGAGACTCTGGGGTTTGGTATCCAGAACAAAAGTGACACCTTCTGAAAGTGTAGGCACAACCCTCTCAGATTAAGGTAACCCATGAGTTAACTGGCTAGATTTTCCAGTTATAAGTTAGCTGGATATATCAGACTAAACACCAGAAATATAGAAGCTGTGATCAGGTGGACTGGGAAGGTGTTTTCTTCTCTCCCCTTCCCCAACACAATAGCTTTCCTTTCTTCACAGCCGCTTCCTCTTTCAAGTGCCCTGCTCCTTCCTTGTCTTTCTGTAGGAGGGTCTTATCTACTGCCTTCCATACAAATATTTCTCCTTTACCTCATATCATGGCCCCTAGTTTCTTGCTGATCTCCACCCATATCCAGTGCCCTCATGAGCCCAGGACCACGTAGGCATATTCCACTAGTTGCAGAAATTGTTTCATTAGTTCATGTCTGAACATTTTGCCCTCTCTGAAGAGGCTTAATACCATGTGAGTCAGTCCTGCAGAAAATAACTCTCAAATCTTTGCTTTGCTTGCTTGGTGAGGGATTGGTGGGTTTATTAAAAGTATACAATTAGAACATGGAGAATCTTGCTTGTCTATGGATAATGATGTAATGTATGCAGCTGTCTGGATTACTCCAGGGCAAAGCTAAGGGATGGCTGTTATGGACAGTACAACCCATGTTCTGGAAATGGAAAGCCAAAGTGAAATGGAGGTTTTTACTTGTCTCCGTCTGACTCAGCTGACATCTTTGTGCTTCTGAGCTGGTAAAAACAGGGGGTTCATGAACCTGCTGTGGCCTTTCTTTCAGCTCTGTCTTTGCAACAGACATTTGGATGCTTTGGTCTTCTGATGAACTCAATTTAATCTACAGAGATCACAGAGAAGGGTTATGGGGTTCAGTCACCAACTGTGAACCTGTGCTGAAGAGCCTGCGGCATGATACATGCTGCATCTGCAGTCTTTCCTCATGGGTTTGCTCTGGTTCAGTGAACTGAGTGAACTCTGTTAAACTCTGAATATACCCATCATGGTGTATTCCCATCTGTTTTTTTTTAGAGTCAGTCTGGAAGGTGCATCTATTTTCTCATAGTTTCAGTAAATAACTAGTTATGATTTCACTACTAGTTGTTTGTACTGCTACTCTTCAGTGTCTTTTTGAGAGTGGCTTGAGCTGAATCTACATTGGCCATTTCCAAGCTCAGGTTCCCCATCCTTGTATTATCATGGCATGACTCACCTGACCCAGGTAAATCTTGGCAACACAGTGGTACAATTTCAGTGGCTGCTACTGGTGGCGTATACTGGTATCACCTTAGATTGTTCTGAGGCAGGGCACTGTGTGCTGCATTCAATGGGTTTGGCTCACTGGTGCCTTGCTCCAAAAGCTGAGCTGTGCTGTGTAAGTGATGGAGGTGAAGAAGCAGCAACTTCTACATTTTAAACTCCTCTTATACCAGTTACAAAAGTTATTTACAAAGTTGAATGACCAAGATTTCTTTGTGATATTCTCCACTAATCATCATTATAGTTTTTAGGCAGATTCACAGTATCACAGTATTGCTAAGGTTGGAAGAGACCTCAAAGATCATTGAGTCCAACCTGTCACCACAGACCCCATGACTAGACCATGGCACCATTCCTGCCTCTATACAGAGTCCTGTGGAACTTTGAGATTAGGAACTTGTGGGAAGACAGCTCAGATGTAGCTCAGAATGCATGCCAGACTTATCACTAAGTTGTGCAGATGTCACGCAAACATATACTGTGCGGTTCCTGTATCTGACTGACAAAACAAAGAGTCACTGGAGGGGAAAAAATAACCCAAAAAAGACCTCACATAAAATTTTAGAGTACTTGGAGTTTGTAGATGAGCATTTCAGTCTTCAGTTGTGGTCTAACTGGCACTAATCAACTGTTAAACCCCAGGAAGGGTTTTGTGAGAGCCAAATGCCTGTAGAAATCAGTTCACTACACTAGGAGGAGAGTTAGAGGTGGGAAGCGTGCAAATTCTTCTGAAAAGAACACCCTGGTGATAGCTGGTGCAACAAGTATGCAGAGATCTTAATTTAAAGGGTTCCTCAATCCAAACAACAGTGTTTTCCAGCCAAAAAAGGAAAATGTCCATTCTCCAGGAATACCATTTGAAAAGAATTACATTCAATTTTACGTCACACCAATTCAGTGCAAATGTTTTCAACAGCCTTCAGTCTTATTGCACAAAGGAACATCAATCCTAATTTGTCTTTGATTCGATTAGGATTCTCAGTTGTGTCAAAATGCAATAGTTCTGAAATACCTGGCAATATTTAGGTAACTGCAGTTATATTTTGCTTTTGGCAGAAGAACATAGTTTTTCTTGCTCAGTCCCAGCTAGACCTGTATCACAGTATCACAGTATCACCAAGGTTGGAAGAGACCTCAAAGATCATCAAGTCCAACCTGTCAGCACAGACCTCATGACTAGACCATGGCACCAAGTGCCACATCCAATCCCCTCTTGAACCCCTACAGGGACAGTGACTCCACCACCTCCCCGGGCAGCCCATTCCAATGGCGAACGACTCTCTCGGTGAAGAACTTTCTTCTCTCCTCAAGCCTAAACTTCCCCTGGTGCAGCTTGAGATGTGTCCTTTAACTCTGTAACTACCATCCCAATGTTTGTTCTACTGCCATCACACTGACATTGCCCCAAATATTCTGCAAAGATATCTGGAGGTGTATTACCTTGGAATTGGTCTTGTAAAACATGTGCTGTTTGGTTTGTTTGTTTCCTGGCAACATCAGTGCATGCCAGGCATAATAGTTGTTCTGAGCAAAGACAACATATAAATATACAGCAAGAGTGTGGAAAGCTCAGCTAGATCCTTCTCATGTCAACTTCAAAGCCCTTGGCATTGATGCAAATGTGATCTGTCAAAAAACACAGTCACGATTTTACATTAGTTAATTGTTAGGCCTACTTTTTCCTTTGAGGGAGAGAAGGGTAAAGGGGAAAATTCTTTAAGGACTTGTGGCACAAACCTAAGTGTGGAGTCACAGGTTGATCTTGCACCAAGGCGGCAAATAAATAGATGGAAATAACCACATGGCCATGGAAAGCCCATGTGCCACTTTCTTCTTTACAGACTCCTGGCTGAGGGTAAATTCCATGGTAGCTTAGGGCAGAGAAAAATGATATCTTGCATCATGACATGTCAAAGCGCAAAAGGAACCTCTGCACTTCTAATAGCATGACCATTGCTGTGCATGGATAAGGACAAGACCATTTAGAACATGCTGAAATAAATGAAAACATTAGTTTCCCTAACAAACAGCTGCTAGGGACAAGAGGCTAAATATATCTATCAGCTCTGATGGGAATAGCAGGAAAGGTAGAATTTCACTGACTTTCATAATATCACATCCTTTTATCATATCCTACCTGCTTTTCTGAGACAGCAAGACCTTACTATGGGGAGCAAAAATTCTTTTTCATTTTACAGGGATTGGGACATCTTTGAAACTCATTTTGTAATCATGGATGTGATCCTGGATCTAAAGCAATCCTGGTAGGCATACCCTTAGCTAACCATTGAGATGTAGAAATAAGAGCATCTGCAGAGGGCTGGACTGTTGCAACTGCTATGACACTACTGTGCCAGCAACAATTCAGCATGAAGGAGCTTGACTCTGGCCTGTTGTTTACTCTGGACTTCATTTCTGGATTGCAAGTTTCGGGTGGCCTTTGTGCAGATCCCTGAGAGAAGAATTATTGTAAAACAAAGAAGAGGCCAAACTTGGACTTGAAAGGAGAATCTCTGGCACTGTTTGAAACATATACAAAAGCATGAAGTTTGGCTAACCTTGCTGAGATGCTGTTGCACAATTGTGTATGTCAGAGATTAGTAATTAGCCCTCATGCAGATCCTTCCAACTTGGTGGTCTTGAGAAAAATATATATTTTTAAGTCACAGTAGTATTTAATGCCAAAGAATAAGCCTCTCCTTATTCAGATAATGCTACTGCATCTCAGTTTCAACTCAGTACTGGCAGGCACAGTTAAGTTTCTTGTAGCCTGTGAGTCTGTCTGTCATCCGCAGAGTCGCAATGTCATGATCACAATGCAGTGAGTGATTCCTTGTCTTAAATATTCTGCCCTTTCTTCTTAAGACTGGAACAACTTAAAATACCCTTCTCATGTAGCAAAATTTTGTCACTTACACTTTACACAAAAGTAGCTAAAGCACCATAGATTCAAGTCCAAGTCTTCAATAATGGTTATTTATCTACATGCTTCAAAGATTAAGCATAAATAGCTTTTCCAAGGTTGCATGAGAGCCTTTGGTAGAACTGAACCCTGTCACAGTAAGCCCTTGCCTCTGGATGAAAGCACTCTTTCCATTGATATTGTGGTGTTCCCAGGCTATATCTTTTTTGTAGGTCTTCTCTCATTCTCTCATAGATAATATTCCCAAAGGTGCAATGCTGACTTCTGTTTAGAAGTCGTTAACCCAAGAAGTGTTTTATTGAGGAATCCCTGAAAGCTGACATTTTTAAAGCTCTCCCAACCGTGATTCTTCAATATCCAGTATCAAAGCAGCAGTAAATGGAATACACATCAGACAGAATTACTTTATTACCCTCATTGCTACTTAAAAAGAGGAGAGTGTTGTATCAGAAAGGGAAACTATTTAATTTCTTGTCGGTACAAGTCTATGATGGAATTTTCTGCCTCCTGGTAGACAGGCCACTTCGGGCACTAAAGTGCTAAACTAAGAAACACGAGCATCTCCAGTGGGTGATTCTGATTTTAGATGGTTGATATACTGCCTGGAGAGACAGGTTCCATTTTTTTATGGAAGTCTCACATTCTTTATTTTAATTGACAAAGGGTAAATGAGTTCAATTATCCATGTAAAGGTAAATTTGAAAAGAGATTTTTTAATGTTACTGAATATACTGTGAAATTTGTCCTTGGTCTGTCTGAGAACAGTATACTCTGTCACACTTAGATAAATCCTGTGTTACCCCTAACTTGGTTAAAATTGTGAGTCATAAAATATTAGCAACATGTGGGATGCAGAAGTATTCAGACCTCGCCCTAAATATTTCAAGAGAATGCATTTGTCTCCCCTGCATACCAACCCCATGTAGTTGATATTCTTGCATGCTTCATACTGAATATTACTATAAGTCAACCTTGCGATTACATTGTTAGATTCAGACACAGATTTGTGCCTACAAAGTAGAGTGGAGAAGATCTAGATGCTGTAATTTGACAAACACATTTTAGAGGAAAGCCAAATATTAAAAAAATTAACGCAAAACAGCACAGAGCAAAAGTCAGAAATCATTTTCATTCCACAGAGTCTGCTTAAATCACAACTGTTTGACAGATTTGTAAATGAATGAAAAATTAAGACAGTGTGTAAAACAGAAATGAAAAGTGGGAAAAAGAAGAATCATAGAATAGTCTGGGTTGGAAGGGACCTCCAAATGTCATCTAGTTTAACCCCCTCTGCAGTCAGCAGGGGCATCCTCAACTAGATCAGGTTGCCCAGAGCCCTGTCAAGCCTCACCTCACCTTGAATATCTCCAGAGAGATGCTATGGAGCCCCAGAAGGGCAATATCTATATTAGCATGGAGTAGAGTCAACTAGGAACAAATTTATAAGGTGAAATAATTGGTGTTGATAATCTGATACCCACACTGGTTTAATTATTATTGAGATTTATTTAACTTTAGTCCTAGTTTGGTCCCATAGCACCCATAGTGGTCAAAGCAGATTACTCCAGGAGAGCCTCTTTTAGTCCAGCCCTAAGTGAATGGAATTTGGGTCACCCCATCACAGGCTGCTGGCACAATGGGAACCAAAGTATAGTACAAGGAAATGATGGGATTTGTGTCAAATGTATGAATGTGTCACAACATGAAATGCCAGTGTACATGCACCAGGTGACATGCAGATCTGCAGTACAGAATGATCTTACGGAGGAGGTAACTTCTGTGAATCATAGAATCGTAGAATCAATAAGGTTGGAAGATCATCAAGTCCAACCTGTCACGCAACACCTCATGACTATAAGTCATGGCACCAAGTGCCATGTCGAATCCCCTCTTGAACACTTCCAGGGATGGTGACTCCACCACCTCCCTGGGCAGCACATTCCAATGGCTAACAACTCTCTCTGAGAAGAACTTTCTCCTCACCTCAAGCCTAAACTTCCCCTGGCACAGCTTGAGACTGTGTCCTTTGTTCTGGTGCTGATTGCCTGGGAGAAGAGACCAACCCCCTCCTGGCTACAACCACCCTTCAGGTAGTTGTAGACAGCAATAAGCTCTGCCCTGAGCCTCCTCTTCTGCAGGCTAAACAATCCCAGCTCCCTCAGCCTCTCCTTGTAGGGCTTGTGCTCCAGACCCCTCCCCAGCCTCATTGCCCTTCTCTGGACACGTTCAAGAGTCTCAATGCCCTTCTTAAATTGAGGGGCCCAGCACTGGACACAGTACTCAAGGTGTGGCCTAACCAGTGCTGAGTACCGGGACAGAATGACTTCCCTGCTCCTGCTGGCCACACTATTCTTGATGCAAGCCAGGATGCCATTGGCCTTCTTGGCCACCTGGGCACACTGCTGGCTCATGTTCAGCTGGCTGTTGATCAGTACCCCTAGGTCCCTTTCTATTTGGCTGCTCTCCAGCCACTCCGACCCCAGCCTGTGGTTTATCTCAGCAGTCTGACACCAGTTTGTGAGGAAATTATGAGAGAAGAACATGTTTGCTCTATTTCAGAAATCTCCAGCAATGGTAAAGCTATACTTTTGCTAAACCATTATGACAGAGAGCACTTATACCAGTGTACTTTGAAAATCTCCCAGCAGATCTTCACTAATAACAAATCCACTACTAAATACAGGCACTGATTTTGCTCAGAGCACACAACAGTCTGTGGAATTTGAAAATGAAAACATCAGATGGGGGTAAAAATGGGAACATTTTACTTGGAACCATCTTATTTTGGGACCCCTTCCCCAAGGCAAAACACAGCATGATAGGTGAGAAAGAGTTGTCCTTGGGATCCATCTCCTCCAGCGAGAACACCTCTGGAAAAAAAAAAAAAAAGCTCAAGCAAATGTTTTGTTTTGAACCTTCAGTGTTTAATGCTCACTGTGACCTCTAATGCTGGAATACAGCTGGGACATGAGAACCACAATACTGTTGTCAGTGCTACATGAGCTGTTATAAAGAAAGGAACAGAGGTTGCTCAAACTCTGCCAGGAAACATAGCAAAAGACTTGTTCTCTTATATGCCAGAGTTTACTTCCCACAGCAAAGAAAGCTTGTGACTAGGATAGGAAGGGTCTCTGAGAGGCTGTCTAGTCCATACACTTCTGTTTCTTTCCGATATGAAAAGTGGTGCTTTCTCCTTTTGTTCACTTGAACCCAGCATCATGACATGCTGGGATGTGCAGCGTTTGCCACAGAAAAAAGGCTGCAGCTCCACACTAATTTAAGCCTGACTCCTAGTCCGGCTGATGAAGGGTCACTCTAGTCTGTACACAGTTGAGAAGCCCTTGATAATCTGTGGTTTCAGCATGTATCTGAGGTAATTGCATAGATTAGGTCTTCTGACCAAGAACTGATCAACTGTGCTGTTTGCTAACATAGTGAATTCAACTCCCAGACTGACTATTCAGGTTTACCTGGAAGGTGCTACAGCGTGAAAGAGAGGAATACTTGCAAGGTGTGGACACGGGAGCAGGAGGTGGGAGCTGAACAGGATAGTCTCCTATGCATGCCTGTTACATGGCCTAAGCATCCTTTTCTTAAATCTTCCCTGAGCTTTGTGTTGTGTTTCCATTGATTAACATAGTCTGGTTTTGAAATGCATGCTTTGAGGCAGAGGTGCAAAGGTAGTCAGGTGCCTTAATGATACACACAGTAAGAGCTGATGGGACTTAGCCATCTAGACTACTTAGTTTGGTAGACTCTACTTGCTGTATTTCCATGTGTAGGCCCCTAACTGCCTCTGTACAGCTGGCCCACACTGCCTGGCAGTCTATGAACTAGTATCATTGACGTTTATTGACTGGAAGCCTTTGAATATTGTAGTTATGTAGGGTTTATTTGAGCAATACAAATTCCTATTTGGCAAGCTGTTGGGATTCCCTCCAAAGGGAGTTGTCTGCATTTGATAGTTTTGCCACTTTAATTACAGTGGTATAATTGAAACAGCAACACAGAAAATACCGGAGGGAACAGATGATTATACCATAACAAATTGCTTATATTGACCTACTATATTACAGGACAAAATGAGATGCACCAAAGTAACACATTCTTCTATCAACATATTAGTGTATGCAAGAGTTTTATCTGTGTAGGCTCCCTGGACTCAAGTCCTCTTTCTAACTGATTTTGACATGTTGGTGCAGGATAAATTCAATTTAATACAGTTCCAAACTGAGAGATGCACACTCCTCCTCTGTTGTTGTATCGATGGTTGGCAGGTCTAAGCCCTCTGTTGATGTCTGCTTAGGGCACAGACCATTTTCAATAGATCCCTTTGACTCCACAGGCTGAAAGCAATGTTGTAAATGAAGGTAGAGTGTGGCTCTCCTGTCTTATCTCAGTTGCTTTGATGGCATGGGGAAGATAAAGAACATACAGTTGCTTTTGATGGTCCATGTGAAGAAAGCAAAGAATTAGCACTGCATTACCCAAACCTTCCCCTGAGAACTGCTTTGAACACATTTTTAAGTTACTTTGATTATTTTTTTTGTTTGTTTTCATCTTCTTTGACCTTAGAATAGTCAGATGTCTGGAATAGCTAGAAGGTTTCAAAGGAAAAAATGGAAAGCAGAACAGGCGTCTTAAACAGATGATTTTGCCTGCCTGGATTCTCCATGATCCTTCTGGCCAGAAGTCAGGCTTTCAGGAGGTGACAGTAGCACAGAGATAGGCTCATTCAAGGAGACAAGTCAGCAGTAGGGAGAGGGACAGCAGTGGCACAGCAGTCTTAAAAGTCGGACTACAAGTGCCGAGAAAGACTTAGGGCTGGCTGCTGCAGCTCCCTCCTAGGCTGCCTGAGCAACATATTGAGCTGAGTGTAACATGGCTCTCCATGTTGAGCCTGTGGCTGGTTCATTAGCTCCCAGAACAGTTGGACAGGCCTCAGAACATCCCTCTACAGGTATTTACTTCTCCCTATGTGCTTTCCAGAGAGACAGAAGGAAGGCAGGGCCCACAGCACTTGGAATTCCCCTCAGCATCGACTTACAGGGTTTGTACACTGTGCTGTTTCACTAGGTGATATCTGAATCTGCTAAAAAGTTAGTTTTGCCGTCTTCTTGATGCCTAGATCCTTTCTTCAAAGGGCCTGTCAGTTCCTAAACCACTTACTGTCTTCAGTGGTGCCCATCTATCACTAATTGGTATGCTGATACTCCACATGTCTGTTTACAAAATGTTCAAACAAAAAGGAATTTGGCAGCTAGCCTGAAATCCCTCCTGTGTGCTTTTGGTCAGCAGACCTGCACTCCTCTCTGCAGACTGCAAAATATTTTATAGCTCCTTTTCTTCTTTTTAGTCCCTTTTCCCCTTTCCCCCCACTTCCATTCATTCTTTCCCTAGCTTCTTGCTCTTTCCCCTGAGATAACTAAGGTCACATAGCAAATTAAACATAAAATGGCAAACTTGGAGGGTTTTTGCCTTTATCTTCTATATCACACAAGTGCACCAAGTAATAAATTCTCCTTAAAATTTGCCCTGTACATAGCATGGGATGCTTTTCATTCTGTCAGTTGTATTTTACCTGCAGTCTTGTAGCTGAGGTGTCACATGATTTCAAAGAAAGCAAAACCTGTTTGAATTGTGAAATTATCTGACGGGAGAAGGGGAAATGCTTCTGAATGTTTTCAACACAGAATGTTTAAAGCCTTTTTGCAACAAAGGGAAAAGTCTGAAAAGTAACAGTCTCCCATACTGAATTGGATACTAGGCTATGATCAGAGTGAGACTTCGATCAAATATCACCAAATGATGATTATGATTAGATTGGAATTGGATTTGACAATATGGGCATAGTTGTGCAGGTACATGACATAGAGTCATCAAAGAAAATTTTTGTGATGAGTTTCTTTTGTTTTAAGTTAACTGTATTAACTTTCTAACAGTATGTTACTATCACATTAGCACATGACAACTTTTCCTGTTATGAAGTATTAAGGTTGCCTCCACTAGACTGCAGAGTTTACATTGCCTCTTTCTTGTTGTTGAAAGAGAAAAATCATAGAATCATAGAATCATAGAATCATAGAATCAGTCAGGGTTGGAAGGGACCACAAGGATCATCTAGTTCCAACCCCCCTGCCATGGGCAGGGACACCCTACACTAGATCACGCTGGCCAGAGCCTCGTCCAGCCTGGTCTTAAACACCTCCAGGGATGGGGCCTCAACCACCTCCCTGGATAACCCATTCCAGGCCTTCACCACTCTCATGGTGAAGAACTTCTTCCTCACATCTAGCCTGAATCTCCCCATTTCCAGCTTCATTCCGTTCCCCCTAGTCCTATCACTACCTGAGATCCTGAGAAGTCCCTCCCCAGCCTTCCTGTAGGCCCCCTTCAGATACTGGAAAGCCACAATGAGGTCACCTCGGAGCCTTCTCTTCTCCAGACTGAACAGCCCCAACTCCTTCAGTCTGTCCTCATAGGAGAGGTGCTCCAGCCCTCTGATCATCCTCGTGGCCCTTCTCTGGACACGCTCCAGCACGTCCACATCCCTCCTGTAATAGGGGCTCCAGAACTGGAGGCAGTACTCCAGGTGGGGTCTCACCAGAGCTGAGTAGAGGGGGAGAAGCACCTCCCTTGACCTGCTGGCCACACTTCTCCTGATGCAGCCCAGGATCTGATTGGCTTTCTGGGCTGCAAGTGCACATTGAGAGCTCATGTTGAGCTTCTCGTCCACCAGCACCCCCAAGTCTCTCTCCTCAGGGCTGCTCTCCAGCCAGTCACTGCCCAGCCTGTATTTGTGCCTGGGATTGCCTCGACCCAGATGCAGGACACATTCTGTATGCCTGACTCAAAGCAAATAGTGACTTCTCATTGCTCCTACCATGGCCCTTGCCTCAGTGACCAGTTTTGGTGAGGGCAACACTACATGGTTAATTCTGCAGCCACTAAATGGATCTATATGGGTGGCCTGTACCCAGCTCTGCGTTCTTGCACGTGGAGGAGTCAGGGACAAAGTCTGCCCTCACTACTCCACCTGAAAGTAAGATAATCTGCAGACTTCAGGGAAGAATTTTCACATAAGGAAACAAGAGCAGAGGATTTGACCCTTTGCCCAGGAGCTGCTCCTCAGTTGTAATTCAGTCCTGCATGGAGCCTGGGGGATGGCCATTTTCTGTATAGTCATGATACTGATCAAATGGAGAGCTCTCCTTTCTTCCTGCCAACCTATCTCCTATGATCAGTCTCTGTCTGTCTCTCCACTTAAATCCTCCTCCTGCTCCCTGAGTCCCCTTCTCATCCCATCCTTGGCTTCTCTCCTGTTGCCCTCCTCTCCCATTCCCCCAGAGTGTCTCAATCTTTCTCTTAGCCCACTTCCCATCTCCACAGGGGCTGATGTCCTCAGCACTGAGTGGAGATGGACAGACACTATTTGATATCCCTGCTGCTACATAACTGCATTTCCACATATTTAAGGAAGCTTGCCAAAGTCCTCTTCCTCCCATTAACAAATTTAGAGATATCACCAGCTGGTAACAGCTTGCAGACACAACTTGCTGACTGGGAAATATTCCTGACAGCATCAAGAATACTCAGATTATCAATCCTTGATATCATGAAAACTTTAAATCAAATCCGTCCCTGCATCTGGTTACTGATCAAAGCAAATTCTTTTCCAAAAAAGAAGAAGAAGAAAAAAAGACTTAATTATTTCCTGATAGGCTAAATAACCTGGAATTAAAGAAAGCATTTATATCAAGTTAAGAGACTGACTCATGACCATGAGAGAAGTGTGAATCAAAGACCCTTCGTAAAGCAAACCACAGTGACTACTCTACAAAGGATCCCACCAAGCCAGACATAGCCTACCAGCATCCTCTTTGCAGTTCTCAGGAAGTGGAAGGTCCCTGAGTTCATAATATTCCAGTTTAGCACAGCAGAAGAGACAAATGTTCAAGGTTTGTGAATAACTTCCTAACCAGCTGATAGTTTTTTGTTTTCAAATTGCTTTCCCCTTCCAGTTTAAAGTACAGTGACAGAAGAAGACTTTAGCAAGATACTTTGCTCCCTTCATGTTTGCCCTACTTGGACCTGAAAGGGTGTTGGCTGAATATTGGATACCCTCAGAAGTTATCCAATTACAGTGAAAGCTGCCAATCTATAGACCCTTCTGCATTCTCACTGTTGACACATGATATGAACTTTTGGGTTGTGAATCAGGTTCACAGCTACTTACAGCTGACACTTATTCATTGATTGTTAATATTGTGTATCCTTTTCTTCTCTGTGAAGCACTGGACACCAGAAGTAGCCTGGGACAAATGGCCAGGCAACTATGAGGCAAATCTGAGAGGGGACTGATGCCCGAACCTGGCAGGTGGTAAAGCAGAGGAAAGAGAGGATGAAAGGAGTTGTATCACATGAATCCCTTGTGTAAATGATTCCAGGCAGACTATCATTGCTCTCCATTAATGAAATCACATGTTGTTTCAAGGCAATGAGAAGCTGTCAGTGAATTTTAGGGCATTTCACAAAATTGGACTTAAGTGGAAATCAATTTTACTCTACTGGCTGCAGAGCTTTTGGTCATTTCTAGTTTAGTCACAAGCACTGATAAATTGCTGATGCTTTCAATAGGACTGATTATTCTTTAGTCATAAAGAGTAAAATGGTATTATTTTCTCCAAAATATCTATATCAGAAAAGCCCAACTGATAACACCATTCAGAAAAACAAAACATTGACTTCAGTGTTCGTGTTAGAATCTTTCATGCTACAGCTCAGCTGAGTCCTCAGTTGTGGCCATGCACAGAGCTTACACAGCACTATCATTGTGCTGGATACCTTGTCTAACCAAACATATATATATGCAATATTTATGTGTCATAGGGCTGCCTTTTTTTTGCAGCACTCTTTCTGAGTGTAGCCATGAAATAAGTGTGAAACAACTGCAAGGATAGTGAACTACGCTTCAAGAAACACAGGTAGAGAAGCAGAGGTTTCTGAGAGTGATGTCCACTGACCTTCACTGCTTTCAGGCTGGAGTAACCTCACATGAACTGAGATACTCCATCTCCTTGAAGTGGTTTCTGACAACTTTGTCCTCTTAGCCACCCAATGTTACCTCTCCCTCATGCAGATATACCCATGGAGATGGTCTCATGATACCCTCAGCCCTTTAGAATAAGCTTCAAAACATGAATTTAAATTGATACTTAACTAATTGACTAATCATTGGCCATTATGAACTTGAAGTTATTAAGCTGTACTCCTGCCTCCTGGGCATCATTTCGATGGACAAGGCTGAGGGACCACTCATAAGAGTGGTACACCACATTGGTCTCCCCAGTGAGGAACATAATGGCCACAGTTCCATTCCTCTCAATGAAAGCAGTGAAAAAATTGTATGTGTAAGTCTGTCAGATTACATTAATTGCTGTTTCTGTTCTGAGTACCTGGGGAGCAAAGGCATGGCTGGTCAGCGATGTTAGGCTGGACCGTTCCTCCTTCTCCCAGGTTCATGAGTCAGACATCAGTTACAGAGCCTGGATTAGGTATCTGCTGCAGGATCCCAAGGAGAGAATGTGCTATTGGCTACATGTGATGTTTGAATTTCCCCATGGAAAAGTTTCAGTTAAATGATAGTCCACCTCTTATCTGCATGCAGATAAGAGACAATCAGAGTGGAAAATCCTGCATACAACAGATTCTCAGTCCTAACATTTCTTCCCAGAAAGAGATTGGCCATTGGAATGTGCTGCCCAGGGAGGTGATGGAGTCACCATCACTGGAAGTGTTTAGGAAGAGCCTGGATGAGGCACTTGGTGCCATGGTTTAGTTGATCAGATGGTGTTGGGTGATAGGTTGGACTTGATGATCTTGAAGGTCTTTTCCAACCTGGCTAATTCTATTCTTTTCTATTCTAAGACTTGACCCTATGTACTCCTAAAGATCATTCTAAGTCAGACCACTAATGGCCAAGCCAATGAATGAATCAAAGTAGCTGATTTCATATGGTAGTGGATAAGCTCAAGTTACAAATAGGTACATAAAACCCAGGACTTTTCCTCAGTCATTAAGGGGAGGGGAGAATAAAAGAGCCAATTTTGCCAGGTAGATCATTTATAATGAACAATTTCATTAGCTCCACATCTGGGTTGCCTGGCTTTTTGTTTTTTTTTCAGGGTAAGACAGCTGGCTTGCCTTGAAAGGGCATTTGAATGCAGAATTCTGTATTAATATTATGTTTCTTTTAGATGTTGTACACTACTGCTTCAAACATCATTGCTGGCAGGCAGTATGAGCATGGCCTAATTTTTTAATGCAAAAAAAAAATCACATTTCCAGCTATTTTTCCAAGTATTTTTTAAAAGCCTGAATTACCACAGTTTCTGCTGGGGAAAAAAAAAGAAAGAAGGGGGGAGGGGGACTTAAATAAACAAAAACACCTGGCAGCACCTTTTGTTGGTAGAACAGGCAGGTCATGCAAACGAATTTAAACTAAAGGTGTTTGGTTTGGTTTGTTTCTGAATATAATCAATAAACTTACAACAAACCTCTTGAGTTGTTTGAGGGTTTTGTTTGCTTATTTTGTTTAGTGTTGGGTTTTTTAATTTTGTTTATTTGTTTGTTTGTTTGTTTTACATCAAGAATCAGAAACATGGAGGAGAGGAGAAATGAGGTTAAATGACTTGAAACATGTGTGGGAGGCTTACTGTTAGAGGCATGACTGGAAGTCAGGAAATTGCTAATCCTTCCAGTCCTTCTTGAGGGGCTGCAGAAAACCGTGGAGCAGTGAGAGCAGCAGGAGTCTAGACAAATTGTGTAGGGTTCAATGAAAATTTCTCCAACATCCTTATGCATGTTTTGTTTTTCACTCTGTAGACATTTTTAACCCGGTTTGGAAGAACAGGATATTATCCTCTATATTGTAGTAATTTTTTGGTTGGTTGGTTGACCTGTAGATCTGAAAAAAATTACTGAGGATATCTTCACAATATTCTGAAGACCTCCAAAGGTTTTAGATAATTAGCCTGGAGAGGAGGAGGCTCAGGGGGAGACCTCATTGCTCTCTACAACTACCTGAAAGGTGGTTGTAGCCAGGAAGGGGTTGGTCTCTTCTCTCTAGCAACCAGCACCAGAACAAGAGGACACAGTCTCAAGCTGCATCAGGGGAAGTTTAGACTCGAGGTGAGGAGAAAGTTCTTCACCGAGAGAGCTGTTCGCCATTGGAATGGGCTGCCCGGGGAGGTGGTGGAGTCACCATCCCTGGATGTGTTCAAGAGGGGACTGGACATGGCACTTGGTGCCATGGTCTAGTCATGAGGTCTGTGCTGACAGGTTGGACTTGATGATCTTTGAGGTCTCTTCCAATCTTGGTGATACCGTGATACTGTGATACCATGATAATTAAAGACTATATGATGTGAGCTTTACTGGTAGAGATCATCCAACGTCTAACACAATGGGATAAGACTTTGCTTGTAGGACCTCACCAAAGGTCACTTCTGGACACAACAGTTTTAATACAATATTGTCAGCACCTGTTGTTCTGTCAAAGGAAAATATTTTCTTTAAGTTCTTGAATTACAATGAAACTTATGTTTTGAGGAAAGTTTCTCAACACTAGTCAGCCGTATGCAGAACAAAAAGAGACCAGATCTGATTTTTGCAATAATGTTTTCACTCATAAGTGAGTTGCAGTAACATAATTCCACTCCACAGAACAACTGAGAGGCTTAGTTTTCCTTCCAACAAGCTTCTACCCCTGAAAGCTAGTGCAAAACAGAATTGTCACTCCCTGTAGCAGGATTGTCCTTGTGTGGTTACTCCTTGACCTGCTGTCAAACACAAAGCCAAACACCTGCGGCAGATACATAAAGCTATGTGTGCGCTACTGTTGATCCATCTGCAATATATTACATCCTAATTTATTACTGTGGGTGGTTTTCAAAAGGATTCATTAGACAGGCACAGTCCATTGCACAGTTAAGAAATTGTTTTTCTTCCCACCATTCTAATTTTCTCTTCTTCTCAGGTTTCTGTTTCTTTTCAGGCAATGGCAGGGATATTAAGTGCTAGTGGGACAATATTTGATCCAAAACCAGTCAGTCTGTTCTGGGCAATTTATGTGGATGGTGGATAAACCATAAGAAGTGGTTAACTACCTCCTACAGCCTGTATCTGTTTAATGAGGGGTGGAAATTCTCATTTATATGGAATAAATCCATGAATTCTGGCATTGCCCTAAAAGAAAAAGAAAAACAAAGGAAGAAAAAGAAAAATAATAATTCTCTCTTAAAAGAGCAGGTTGTTTTTTTACATAGCTGTCTGTGAGTTAGATCATTGGTGTAGGAGACCATATGATGTCTTGGGTGACAGTTGCTAATACACATTACTGCATCCTAGGAATAAAATCAGGGAAAGATATGCCTTGCTAAGATTCAGTTCCTGATCTGAGTTTTCCCTTGGGATTTTTTTTTTTTTTTATCTCCACTCTAGACAACAGATTGAAAAATCAGCTGTAGTTTTCTGCAAAACCAGTTTTTAACTTTGTGGTTTTATTGTCACATGAAATATATAAACCTTCATAAAGAAAGTATGAACAATTACATTTACTTCGCCTAGTCTCTCCTTCTGCTCAAAGTAAATCCATCTTACCAATCTGCAGACATGAAACAGTAGACATGTACCTTTACCTAGGCTAAAACTGCTGAAAATTACCTTCCTGAGCCATATCTGAGCTGAGTCAATGCTCATTATTCACTGTTGTAGTACAGTATGTGGGGCATTGCTGCTTTTATCTAAGAAAACCCACAGATACTGCCCCTTCAAACCACAGATTAGCAGTTTATGGGGAAACCCAACAGCTAAAGCATGAAGCTGAGAGTACTTGGAGGCTGTTATGACAATGTCTGTGAAATACTTTCCTTTCTCTTTCCTCCTGCCACCCTGGGCACTGCTACAACAAATAAAAATGTCTGTCATTCAAAATACAACCAGAAAAGCTCATGCTGTTTAGCTCCAAGTTGTCATTTGAGGGTTTGATGACAAACATTTTTTGACATCTGTTAACAAGTTGCAGCTCCTGTCTGAAGAACCCTCTGAGGTTAAAGGCTAATGATATTGAGAATGAAGCTGTCTGGTTTATTGTAAGACTGTTTGGTTTAGATTGAGCTCTTTGATATAAGTGAAACTTGCCTCATCGGGGAAAGGAAATGACTTAAAAGTGATGTTGCAGCTCTTAGAGGGAGTCAGACAGTGGGAGACGCATATGAATGAGCTGTCTTGCATGCTGCATGTAATTGGGCGTGCTGCTAACTCCTCAGATGGTGAAAGGAGAACCTGCATTTCATAACAGCTTTCATTATGCAGTTGATCAAAAATGAGGAAATAAAAGTGAATGTGCAGAAAGCAATGATGCAAAGGAATTTTCACTTTATCATATCAGTCATCACTTTCTCTGACAGCAGAGCAGCCCTGACTCAGATATGCGTTACGGAAATCGGGACAGACACAAATGAGCTGTGAGATCCCACCCTGCCCATGACACAGTGAATGTCTCCCGCCTCCTGCCTCTGTCTGGGAGGAGGTTTAATTCTGAAGAAAGCTGCCTAATGTCTAGGGGATGACTGATTCCTCCAGACACAAAACTGTTCATTACTTTAAGAAAGACACTCCCTAAGTGATTCCCCCTTACACTCCTATAATAGCCAGATATGTGTTCCCATGCAATTGCAGGACAATGTCTCCTCCTGGGAGTTCTGCTGATGAAACTTCAGAGAACCAGTGCAATTTGCTGGCCAACGTGTGGTTCAGAGGCACCCTCCATTGATTGAGTGCGCCAGGGAGTCCAAGAAAAGCAGTGTTGCAAGGGTGTCTCCAGGACCTAGTGGAAGGCAACATTCCTCTTTGCTTCTGCTGCTGAACTCCAGGGCGTCCTGCTGCCCCACGTGGCTTCACCTGCTTTGCCAAGCTGTAGCTCAGATTGACACTGTCTCCAGCACTGATGACTAAATTGCTTGAGGTGTCTTTAAACATAGGAGATGTACCTGATGCTTGAATATACTGTAAGGAAGGCCTCTTGTCTTGATCCTTTAACAAAAAGGTGGAAGTGGTGCAGAATTTCCAGGCAAATGCCTTTTCTGGAGTAACTTTTGCTCTGGAAGATGACATCTGCAGTCTGGTTCAATGGCCTGAATATAGGTACCATGTCTTATGGTTTCTTTCCTAGCTGGACACCAACCTATGAGTGTGCAAGTTTCCCATGGGTCATGTTGCATCTGTGTTGTGCAGATATCTGCCTTGACATCCAAAGTGTCTTGGATGGTACTATATATGTGTTTAGGCAACTGAACACATTGCCCAGGGATGTGGTTGAGTCCCTGTCCCTAGAGGGACAGTGTTTAGGCACTGAACACATGTGTTTAGGCAACTGAACACATTGCCCAGGGATGTGGTTGAGTCCCTGTCCCAAGAGACATTCAAGTTCAAAGAATCACAGAATCAGAGAATGTTAGGAATTGGAAGGGACCTCCAGAGATCATCAGGCCCAACTCCTCTGCCAAAGCAGGTCTTCCAGGGTAGGCCACACAGCAACATGCCAGGCTGGCTTTGAAAGTCTCCAGAGAAGGAGACTCCACAGCCCTCTCCTGGGCAGCCTGTTCCAGTGCTCTGTCAGCCTCACTGTAAAGAAGTTTCTCCTCATGGTGAGGTGGAAGTTCCTCTGTTCTAGCTCATATCCATTGTTGCTTGTCTTATTACCAGCGTCAGGTGCCACTTAAAAGAGCCTGTCCCCTTCCTCCAGTTTAAAACCATTGCCCCTCTTTCTGTCGCTACAAGACCTTCTAAACAGTCCCTTCCCAGCCTCCCTGTAGGTCCCCTTCAGATATTGAAATGTAGTTATTAAGTCTCCCTGGAGCCTTCTCCTCCAGGGTGAACAATGCCAACTCTCCCAGCCTGTCTTGTAGGAGAGGTGCTCCTGCCTTCTGCTCATCTTTTTGGCTCTCCTCTGGACCTGCTCCAGCAGGTCCCTGTCCTTCCTGTGTTGAGAACTCCAGAGCTGGACACAATACTCCAGGTGAGGTCTCATCAGAGCAGAATAGAGTGGCATAAGTACCTCTCTTGATCTGCTGGCTATGCTTCTTATTTCTCTAATTAGCCTGCATTATACATTTTGACAAAATTTAGAATGCTGAAACCAGGGCTTAAAATTTTGTCTTGAAAACAAAAATCAGTTTGTTTTTTTTTTTTTTTTTTTTTTTACAAAGAAAGAAATGGATCAAGTATTTAATCACCTCCTCCCCCAAAAGTTTTAAATTGACAGGTTGTTATTCTTAGTGTAAAAAATTGTCACATGAAAAAGTTCTCAAACATATTGGCTACTCCTTTATTTAGCCCTAATCCCCTTAGAACTTCCCCCTTGATGCAGAAATGATTGTACCTATCTTCCCGCAGATGATAAAACATCTGTGGAGGTGCTTTGGGAAGGGGGAATGAGCTACCTACTGATTGTGAGCTGGAAAGTAAAAGCAATGATAAAGAATTAAAAAAAATACCTATTAGAAAGCCCAAATGCTGTAAAGGGACCTTCACTCCTTTAGGGAGGAAAAAACATTGATTAAAAATAGTGTTTTAAAACTAGAGGAAATCACATAAAAGACAAGCAAAATATAAACATTAACAGCACTTCCTGTCTGTCTAAATGTATCTGTTTTGAAATCCAAAGTTATTCAAGGTGTTTTTGAGATAACTATACACAAAAATTGCCAACAGTTGCAGTTTTTGTGAAAGCAGAAAACATTTCCAGCATTATATCTAACGCCCTACCTAATAAATCTCCCAAATTTAATCAAATATACAATTTATTTAACAGAGAACTGCAGATGTATATATTCAAGATGCTTAGTACCACTTCTGGCCAACTTGTGTGCTCAAGGGACTCCAGTTCCAGCATGTGGTTGAAAACTCATCCCTGCTTTAGTATCAGAGGTCCTGCTGCTACTACAGAAAATAGAGGATGAATTTCAGATGCTGGGGCAGAACTGGCAAAAACCTGAATGCTCAACCAGGGCAAGACTTTTGAAAGGATTCAGCTACTTGCAGCTCTTACTGGGAGAAGCTGGCCATAATTACAAAGGCAAACAAATAAAAACCCATGCTGTATAGCTCCACATTCTGAGAAATTTATTGAGCTTCCAAAATGAAAGTGTGCTGACAGGCTCCAAGTGAGTGAGCAAAGCTAAGCTACTGTAACTGTATGCTTGCTCTTGATTGTGCTGGAGGACCTCAGTGTTGGCTGCCAGCCTGTCTATTCATGTCTCATGACCACCAGGAGAAGTGTGAGCTTGCAGTGAATCTCTCTGGCTCGGCTGACGAACCACCTGAAGAAAGCCCGGGTATTTCAGCCACTTGTGATAATTTCTCCATTCGTGGGAAAGTTGTTTTGGAAAACTCAGCCACAAACCTAAAAGCTGAGGTATGCTGAAAATCCTGGCCACATGGAGGAAGAAAACCTACGTTCCTAATCACTGCATGTTTTGAAAGGACTCGGTCCAAAATGCAGAGAAATCCAGAGCGATTCCCATTGACTTAGAAGGATTTGAGTGAAACCCAAAGTACTTTATATTAGACTCCTCGGGAGCATGTGCCAATGAAACTGATGAGGAGTTCTTGGGCAACAGGCTCTGTTTTCCACAGCTATCCCATGCCCAAATGTCTGTTTGATTCTTCACTCCTCCCTCTCTTCCTTGGCAGCCTACACAGAAGTGCATGGCTCATGCAGGTGAGAACCAGACCATCCCTTTCTGCATCCTTGCAGATCTCTCTGTTTCTTTCCTGCTCCACTTTCCCCACTTGCAGATTCCCATGCTGAGGTTTAAACACCACTCGGGGGATCCTTCCTCACAGACACAACATTGCTTTTTCAGCAGGACTCTTCTCCAATATTCTTCTCCAGATCAGTCATGTCCCATGGCAACTCTGGATAACAACTGAGATGCATTATGCTCTCTTTCCACACTTCTAGCACTTGATTATAAATGTAGCTTCCAGCAGGTAAGTTTAAACCAAATGGAAAACAGGCATTCACATAGTTGGTATTTGGCTAACACAATTTAATACCACAAGAGGTCAAAGAACAGAAGAAACAGTCTTAAATGAACTGAAATTGAAGTTGCTTTTGGGAATCTCATCCCATTTTTCATATGGGTTTGATAGGCAGAGGAAGCAATCCAATGACTGCAGCACTCGGTCTGTAGAGGACTCAGCTGTGGTGTGGTTACAGTTTCCTAATATGATTTTTGTTCAGATGTATTCTTTGCTTCAAACAGTGGATTTGTGCAAATTTAAATTTCTTGCTCTGAGGAAAGGAGGATGAGCTGATGCAAATGAACATATTTATTTGATCCCTCCTGTCATTTGGAGGCTTCATGAAGATGTTTTTTCTTCCTATTAATTCAAGTCACTTAACACAAGTATATGATAATTTGAGCAGAATGGTTTACTACCAACAGAGAAAATACTTGGACAGGAAACAATCGGTCTGAAACAGATGTCCCTTCGGGGAACTATTCCCTTTCAGCTCCTCCATTTCATGGTGAGATCTTCTTGTTGACTGAAACCACAGGAAGGAGATCTGATCACTTTTATATGACTTTTCCTAAGAAAGCTCTTTTTCTTCACAGGCATCTATTTATGCCTGACAGTATTAATAATTTTCAAAATTTCAGAAAGCCCTTAAAATCGACCAGAAGTGCAAAGAAGTTTTTGCTGGGTATGTTTTACTGCGCTCCCAGGACAGGCTGAACTTGCACTTACTATAAGTGACAGTTTAGTGTAAGATTTCTTTTCTCACCTTGAAATGCAATAGGAGCTCCTCTCACTTAAGTCCTCCAGCACCTCACCCAACACACATTCTGCTTCCTTCCTTTAGTCTTCATCCTATTCTGTCCCATGAAAGGCACATATCTGTTCAGATAGTCTTGCTATAAGATATGCCTATGTCATATATAAGAATATTATCATGCCACCACTTAGAATTATGCATTTTTATATCCATTTCTGGGTGCCTTATCAATTTTCTTCTGCTTCTCCCTGGATATATGTTTTTACTGTATCAGAAAACCTTTGTAAAGAACCAGAAGTTCCACCAATGCTCCTACTCATTTTTAAATACAAACCAAATTTCTCCAAACAATCTTGGATTTTTCTTGTCACAGGCTGTTGTGACATGCCCATTGTTTTCACTGAGAACTGCTCTCTTCCTGGTGCTATGGACCAGTTCTAGTCAGCATTTACTACCAGTTGTACCACGGAGCTGCAAAAAACAATTACTAAACTCTGCCTCAGAGGATGATGAATTGCTGGAAGCTAGATCTGCTTTCAGGGCCTGCCTCTGTTAGTTTCAGACTTGAAGATTTTCTGGCAGGGTAGTAAGCTTCTGGGTTGGGAAGTAGGCTGGGTGTCTGTGCAACACAGCATCCCCATCTCATCTCTGTGCCACAGTAGGTTTGCAGGGATAATGTGGCAGGGTCTTTCTCTTCAGCTTCTTCATGCTCATGAGATCAGGCCCAAACTGATTGCACCAACTGTAAGGTAGTCAGCTATGCTTCACCTATCCTCCTTCAGCTGCTAGGTAAGACAGCTTGACTGGGAAAAAGTATTCCATCAGGCTGATTTGGCTCCTGAGAATGCTTGTATTTCACAGGTGGCTGGACTTACACATGTGTTTCAGTTAGGTGTTTACAGTCAGGAGGACAAATACAGGTTGTAGACACTGTAACATTTCCCTTACTTACCAAGGTTCAGCTGTAGATTTATTAGGGGTCCTACAAAGCAAGGTAGATACGATTTGTATGTACCATAACAGAGGAAAGCCAATCCATGTATACATGCAGTATATTGTTTTGTTACTTTTCAAATCTACCATAGGCAATCCTCCTCTTTAGTACATATCCCTCTATCTAAGTTTTAAAAACAGTTACTTTTTGATAGACAGGAAAAATGTAATGAAATTCTACAGAGGTACAGCTGTTCAGCAGAAGATTCTGTCACATTAATGATCTACATTTTCTGAAATGATTTTGCAGAGTTGAGTCTCCCACCAGAGACATTTCTATAAAGGTTATCTGATCTGAAACGTGACACATTTGAAGATGTTGTTTCCTCCTGCAAATTTGTTAGAGCGAGATTTCTCCTTTGAAAACTCCTCTGGAGTTTGAAAGAGATTGTTTATCTACAGTACAAAACTCCAAAACATTTCCTTTGAGTTTTTTGGTCCAGAATACATACCTTACTGCACAGGAGGAAAAGACTAGGACACACACACTTTTATTCTGGCTACTTACTTTCTGTTTCATGTAGTGGATGCTTTACCAGATTGAAGTTTGGGCAATCAGGGGGCAAAATCCCACAGAGTTCCAGCAGAAAGATAGGTATGATCATAACCTGAACAGTGACCTAAAAAAATTAATCCTGTGAAGACTTTGCTAAAATCCCCTCAGACATCAGCAATTTCACTGAAAGATACAGTTCTGGGGTTGCAGAAATTATTCATTAATTTAGAAAGTGAACATGGTGAGAAAAATTGTGGTGTTTTCTGATAGGATTTTCTTAGTCAAATGCTGCAACTTCTAGCTCCTCTTTGGGGAGCCCAGAATGCTTGAAGAACAAACCAATTTTCATGTTTAAATACATATGTTACATCTCCAAACAAGTGATGAGCAAGGAAGAACACTACCAAACACCTTGCAAGCAGACTGTTTGAATTAAACCATCTAAAAGCATTTAATGCCTGTGGTGGTAAATGTGTGACCCCAGATTCACTCAGAACTGTGAGTACTGTGTCCAGTTCAGGGCCCTTCAATTTAAGAAGGACATTGAGACACTTGAACGTGTCCAGAGAAGGGCAATGAGGATGGGGAGAGGCCTTGAGCTCAAGCCCTATGAGGAGAGGATTGAGTCCATCATCAGTAAGTTTGCAGAAGACACCAAGCTGAACATGAGCCAGCAGTGTGCCCAGGTGGCCAAGAAGGCCAATGGCACCCTGGCCTGTATCAGGAACAGTGTGGCCAGCAGGAGCAGGGAAGTCATTCTGCCCTGTACTCAGCACTGGTTAGGCCACACCTTGAGTACTGTGTCCAGTTCTGGGCCCCTCAGTTTAGCAAAGATGTTGAGTTTCTGGAACGTGTCCAGAGAAGGGCAACAAAGCTGGGGAGGGGTTTGGAGCACAAGCCCTACAAGGAGAGGCTGAGGAAGCTGGGGTTGCTTAGCCTGGAGAAGAGGATGCTCAGGGCAGACTCATTGCTGTCTACAACTACCTGAAGGAAGTTTGTAGCCAGGTGGGGGCTGGTCTCTTCTCCCAGGCAAGCAGCACCAGAACAAGAGGACACAGTCTCAAGCTGCACCAGGGGAGGTTTAGGCTTGAGGTGAGGAGAAAGTTCTTCCCAGAAAGAGTAATTTGCCACTGGAATGGGCTGCCCAGGGTGGTGGTGGAGTCACTATCCCTGGAGGTGTTCGAGAAGGGATTGGGCGTGACACTTGAAGCCATGGTTTAGTTAGTCATGAGGTATTGGGTGACAGGTTGGACTTGATGATCTCTGAGGTCTTTTCCAACCTTATTGATTCTATGATTCTATGAATGTCACATTTTGCATGAGTCCTGTCCCGTAACTATGTGCTACAATGGTGATGACAGGAAGTATAGGAAACAATGAATCCTCACTGTTGGCACAATTCTCTTTCATGAATTAAACTAGACATTTGCTGACAAGCCTGCCACAAATAGTATTCAGCAGTTGCAATTCTTATTATTAAGGTTAGGAATGTGTCTAGCTAACATCAATTGCATCCACTAAGATGAGAAATCCTGTCTAGCTAACATCAATAGATTTTATTAAGACGAGGAAGCTTGTCTAGCTAACATGTCCTCAGGCAAGCAGCCAGGAAAAGTGATCTTTCAGAAAGCTTTTGAAAATGCCTATCCACTGCTGAACGTCTATTTAGAAAGTGAAAGCATCAGGACTTTACCCCTCTAATAAATGTTACTTGGACAGACTTCCAAGTTCACATTATCAGTGATCCTCCCTATTTATGGGAATAAGAGAAGCGACAAGAGAGTCATCACTAACTTCTGTCACGCCAGGATAAGAAACCTAGCTGATACTGGATTGGTACTACATGCTGTTCCTCTCTGTTTTTGGATTACCCTAGCAAGTCATGATCCCTTTGCTTTGAAAAGACTGACCAGAATTGTCACCCAGAGACACCTGGTTAGGTGATGCATGTGGTCCCACTGATAGCTCCATGGAGCAGATGGCAAGAAGAGTTTCTAGTCTGTCCTTTGGCATCATTTGGCCTATGATGGGCCACATGTGCAGCATGACTGGACAGTAATACTTATCTTTCCTCCTCTCTTAACTTCTATATGGCTGCAATCAGGTCAGGGGTTTCCCTGTACTTTCAGAACAAAACAAAGTTCTTGGCCTTTCTCCTTGGCCCCTTTCATAAAAATAACATCCAGTTAGTCTCTTGAGTCTGCATCCAGAATCATTGAAACGGTATCAATAAAAGCTTCAGGAATATCCTCCAGTCATCACAGACTTCAGGAAGCAATGGTTGTAGTTGTTGGACATAGCAGAATTTCTGACTTTTTTGTGTGTGAGAAATCCTTATTTTGTGCCTAGGAAAATAATCTGGTGTTGAATGTAATGTGGTGTTATCCTTTCTGTCTCCAGTTTTCACATCTTCTTCTTTTTACTGAGATTCTCTTTGTTGAGAATAGACTCTGGTTCAACATGTTCCTCCGTTTAACTTGTCTTGAATCTTTTCTCTCAATTCTTTTGTCTGTGGTAAAGTGATCTGTAAGGGAAGTTTAATAAAGAAAGAGAAATTGTGAACTCCAGATGTTGCACTATCTTTTCTGTTTGTTCTCAACCACCTAAATATCTCTGCAGGTCTCCTTTATTTGTGGGCTGTTGTGGTTTAACCGCAGCCAGCAGCTAAGCTCCACTCAGCTAACCACTCATGCCTCTCTGGTGGGATGGGGGAGAGGATCAGAAAACTAAAAGTGAGATAACTCTTGGCTCGAGAGAAAGGCAGTGCAATAGATATATCAAAAGCTACGCTCATAAGCAAAGCAAATTAAGGAATTCATTCACCACTTCTCTACAGTACTCATGCATTCAGCCATCTCCAGGAAAGCAGGGACCCATCACACATAATGGTTACTTGGGAAGACAAATGGCATCACTCTGAAAGTCCCCTCTCTTCCTTCTTCTTCCCTCAGCTTTATATGCTGATCATGATGTCACATAGCATGTAATATCCCTTTGATCAGTTTGAGTCAGCTGTTCCAGCTGTGTCCCTTCCCAACTTCATACATACCTCCAGCCTGCTCACTGGTCAGGTGGGATGAGAAGCAGAAAAGGCCTTGACTCTGTGCAAGCATTGCTCAACAACAAAAATGTGCCTGAGCTATCAATACTGTTTCCAGCACAAATCCAAACCAGCCCCATAGCAGACGCTATGAAGAAATTTAACTCTGTCCAACCTGTGGGTGGAAATCCGTAATGGTGTGCCCAAGACAAATGTACCATCAAGTAAACATTTTAGGCTGGCCTGTGCTGTAGACTGAGCAAGTCAAAGCCAGTGGGATAGTTGGAAATAGAGGTCAAACACTGAGTCTTGCAAATGAGTAGACTGAAAGATCATGGAAGCAGCCTTGCCTCAGGGCATGCTCATAAGAAAGGCTTGGTTGCTTATCTTCTGCAAGTCAAGTGTGTTCTCATAGGATCCATATCAATGTTTATACAATAAATGGACCTTTCCACATGCCTTGCAGCTGTGATACAGACACAACACACTTAACCCCCACAGTGAGTTTCAGTGACTTAGTGTCCCTTCCATTACCGGTGTATGTTTTATGTTGTTCCTAGTATTTCCACAGCTCTGGTGGACACTCTACTCTGGTCAAGTGTCTGTCTGAGCGAAGTACCAGGAATATTTGAAACATTATATATTAAAAAAAAAAAAAAAAAAATTCAAAATGTAAGCAGAAGTAGAAAACTGAGTAGAAAGCTCAGGGATAAAATAATAGCAGGAAACAGAAGGTTTAAGGACTATTGACAGGTCTTGTTGCTAGCTACAAGTTATTGAAACTGAAGAAGCCTGGGGCCAGGATTCTATCCTACATAAGAAACAGAAGGAAAGTTGCACAAGTGAATCCAATATCTTCCTTTGATCAGGCATCTTGTTCTTTAGCTGTCAGGAGAGAAACTGTGGAGGATGCCCTGCAGTCTATATCTTTCAGAACCTTCCTTTGCACACCTGTGGTCCTCTCTGATCCCTCAGGGCTGAGACCCTATTTAAATCCATCAGCTGGTACTCTCCTCCTTTGGCTGATAGCAGGCCAGCTGCTTCCCTGAGTCCTTTAGGGACTCTGTGCTCCATTGCAATGAGACATATTTAGCAGGGACGGTACTGGAATGCCAGTTGGACTTGCAAAGACCTCAGTGAGAACCAGTCTTGGCCTCTGATACATAGGAAAACAGAAGGTTGTTTCGAGGGCACTGGGCTGGCGTCCAAAAAGAGACAAGGTCAGATGTGAAAAAGGGGGAGAGGGAGAAGTAAATATTTTTGCTTGGTGTTAATGTCAGGCTCAACAGCCTATTCTTGTCACTCCACCTCCCTTTTTCCATGGAGGCACACTATTAACTGTCTTCCCTGGTATTTCCCTGGTATTCCAAAACGTGTTAAAAATGAACATCTACGCGCCAGAGATTACTTCAGTCAGCTTTTGTGGGACCTTGGGGTGATTCCTATTTGAGCTTTTGCTTTAAAATAGTTCTTTCTAGGAAATACTGCCCAATGTCATCATCTGCTACTAATTGCCTGGAAATTCTGTTATCTCTCTCCCAAGACACAAGCTAATCTTGTGCTTTCTAAGTACAGAACAGATATTTATTAAACATGTCTTGTCTGCAAGAGTGCTTATAAGGTTACCACCTTTGTGCAGTAAGGCTTAAGTCATCTTTAGAATTTATTTTATTATCAACACAGTTAATGTGTTTTTTGTCCCTAATCTACCAAGCACAGTTTTCTCTGTAATATCTTTAGCTTTTTGTAGGAGTGTATCTGCTAGTAGATTAATTATTGGTGTGGGTTGGTTTTTTTTTCCATTTCACTTGCTGTATGCCACCTTTTAACACCTGAGTTTATCTTCTAACAGATTTTAATAGACACCCTCTTTTCCCTTGATTGTGGAACTGCACCACTTTGGCTGTTCACAAAGTACTGCATCCAGTTCTGGACCCCTGTTACAGGAAGGATCTGGACGTGCTGAATTGTGTCCAGAGGAGGGCCATGAGGAAGATCAGAGGGCTGGAGCACCTCTCCTATGAGGACAGACTGAGGGAGCTGGGGCTGTTCAGTCTGGAGAAGAGAAAGCTCTGAGGAGACCTAATCGTGGCCTTCCAGTATCCAAAGGGGGCCTATAAGAAGGCTGGGGAGGGACTTTTTAGGGTGTCAGGTAGTGATAGGACTAGGAGGAATGGAAAAAAAATAGAACGGGGTAGATTCAGATTGGATGTTAGGAAGAAGTTTTTCACCATGAGGGTGGTGAGACACTGGCACAGGTTGCCCAGGGAGGTGGTAGAAGCCTCATCTCTGGAGGTTTTTAAGGTCAGGCCTTGGTTCTGAGCAAGCTGATGCAGTATGAGGGGTCCCTGTCCATGGCAGGGGGGTTGGAGCTAGATGATCTTTGAGGTCTCTTCCAAGCCTAACAATTCTATGATTCTAAAGTCTTTCAGCCAAAAAAACTCCAGTTCTTTTTTTTTCACTGGCTACATTTCACTTTCTCATCCACCCCTCCCACAAGTTTCAGCTATTTAACCCTTCTAAATCTATCTGTTATATATATAGTGACTATTTTTTTTTGTCTGTCTGGACTTGAATATATTTTCCTTGGTAAAGGAACCCACAGCAACCATCAGCTTCTTAATCTTTATCCATTAGAATAGAACTAAAATATGACTGTCCAATTGTGTCAAAGACTGCATTTTTGGATGTTTATTACAAATAATTACTACAAAATATTCACTGAACAAGCAGGACAACCTTCTGTTGCTTTATTAACTTAAGGAGACATTATGGTCTGCAATGGAAAAATACTTCTGAGTATATGAAGTGTAAATTCAGAATCAACCAATTTTAAAGGTGCTATTCAGAATCATGGCTGGCTGTGACATAGTTCCTTTCCTCCAGTGCTTTTTCTGGTCCTCAAATGCTTATAAGTTGGGCTCCTAGACCAGAACTACATGTACTGGAGGTAGAGACAGCAGCAAGTGGCTCTAACAGTGAGGCAGAGAGCTGCTGCATGAACTGCTGAGTATTTGATGGAGAAACACAACTGATGTATTTTTACAGCAACCAACAGAGCTACTGACTGAGAATTGGAATTAATTCCCGCTTTGGATAAGTATGGTATTTTATTTCCTACCATGCTTGTGTCTTTAAGATGCTTTTTCTATCAGGCCTTTTGCTTTTAAGATTACAGTAGCAGTGATAGATCAACAGTTTCAAGCTTGCAGAGGCTGCTAAGCCTGCGCAGAGACTAAGGCAGATAAATGGCATCCTTTCCAGGCAGACTTTATGATCCAAAACCAGACACACAGGACATTCCGGAGTCACTTACATTTTATTACTTCAGCTGAGATAATTCACATGATCTGTCTCTTTTATTCATCCTCCCATCCTAGAAGCCACTTGGCTTCTTCATCTTCTGTTTCACAGGCATTTATGATACAGCTGGTAGTCAAGGCTTACTGAGAGAGAAGCCAGATAAGGGGTGGATGTGGTTTTAATTGAAAATAAAGGGTGCCTGGTTTTTAGCAATAAATTAGTGAATAACACAGCCACAAGCATTTAACTCCGCTCCACTTACTCACTAGTTAGTTACATAGAGATACAAAATATTTAATTGCCCAAGGAGGCATCATAATCCACAATAAACCTGTACAGCACATAGGCAGTAGGCTTGATCCAGCAACAAATGTAGTCGACTGTCACCATGAGCTGGTTAAAACTTGTTACCTTGCCCTAACTTGTGAGAGTCTCCGCAGGCCCAGGACTGTCAGTGTTGCTGTCTCTAGGTGCTGAACAGCTCCAGGGGATGCTAGTGGTCATGTCTTATGGTCGAAGACAGGTAGGAGCTATAAGGTAGAGGAGGTCTAAGAGTGTCAGTCTGTCAAATAAGCTACTCACCATCTATCTGCCCTAAAGTAAGTATGTATTCTGATGACAGCAAAGCAACATCAATCCAGCAGCTGCTTGATGGACATGAGGGTTTGAAGCCTACCACCCTTAGCAAAACTGTTAAATTCTGTGGACTCATCTGTGGTAAGTGCTTTAATGCTCCACAGCCCTCAATTTCCTGCCTGAACCACCTTTTCAGAGCACAGGGGTTCTTACAAGAAATAAGTCACAGGGCTGCAGGAACACAGCTATACAGCAGAGAAGAGGGAAGGTATGTGAACTGTATAGTCAAGGAAGATGTTTTTTGTGGCAAACTCCGTATATTCATCCCAATGATTTGGAATGAATCCAAATGCCATTCTCAGACATTCTGGTATGACTGTGGGCAAATAATCTAGCATCTCTGGTCCAAGTTTAGTGAAGAACATAAGCCAGGCTTGATATAAAACATATAACAATGGGGGGAAAGCATAACATGGAATATTACATTTTAAAGGCTTCTAAATGAAAGTTTTTTATGAAGAAATTTTTATAACTATTTTCCACAGATGCAGACTATCTAGGAAACTCTCTGTTTGGACTTCTCATGACTTGAAACAGCCTTCAGTCCAAGCCTCAAGTCTTTCATCGATTCTTTTCCCTTTAAGGCCAAAAAGTCCAACTCACAAAAGCTTTTGCAGTATGTCTGGGATGTGCTTTTTGCTACTTGACAAATAGGAGGCTCCTTGAGCACAGAGTAGCTCCTGTTCTGCAGAGATGCTGCTCTCCCAAGGTGTGGTGGGATGCTATGAAACTCCCTGGCAGTTACAGCCCTTGGGGAACCTAGCTCAGGAAGAGGGATCATGAAACAGCACAAATGAAGCTGGCAGAAATCATTCCCATGGTGAGTTGAAAATAAACATTTGTGGTCTAGGCCCTGCATTATATAGTCTTACAGCATCTAAAACAGTATATCAGACATGGATTTTAGATGACATGTTAAAATAAAATAGTGGGATCTGTGGCTTACACTCACTGAGTCACTGCTTTCCACTGCAGAGACTGTGATTGTTTCACTTCTCCTGTTCTGCCTGGACACTTGAAGCTTCACTTAACCATGCTTTGAAGTGCTTCCTCCAAGTTCACAATTTACTGTTTGAAGTGTCTGATGTAATGCTATCTAATCCTTTCCAGGACTTCAGGGAAGACAAGCTTTCAATTTGGTGAAAAATGTATTTCTATAAGGTGATTAGAATAAAATTAAATAGAAACCACTTGTGGAGTGTTGTTGCAAGGCAGCTTGATAAGGGTCTTTTTTGAATGAAGCAGAGACCAGCTCCTGTCCCACTGAAAACTACAGCATGTTCACTGTCAGCCTCTGTAAACCCCATGTCAAACTACAGCTTCCATTCAGGACATTTTTTATTTGCTTTTAATAAGGCTGGTGTTCAGGAAGAGGTCAAATGTAAAGCATAGGACCTGTTTTATAGAATACTTGAAACACCACCACCCCCCTTTTTTTTTTTTTTAAAGGACTCATATAGATTAGAAACCATACGTGGAGGACCTGAGTAACGTTACACCTGGTAGCAATCATTATTCTGCATTATGCACTCCCTTCCTAACATCATATGTGAGCAGATGGGGTCTTTCCTCCGAGGGTGCTTTTTATTCATGTTCTTGAATTGAAGTTATCACTGTGATCTTAAACCACTTTTATTACATAGTCTGTTTCCAATCAAGAGAGAAGAGAACTTGCAATGAAGAAAAAACACTGGTGGGTAAAATGAACCACTACAGAGACAAAAATAAACAGAGGAATTTCCTCAATGCCCTATTTTGTCTTCCTTTTCCCTTTTTATTAAATAAAATACACTAATAATTTAACATAATATTCTTTTTATATGTACTGTCATCAGAGTAGCTGCTTGTTTAGAACTGAAACAACTTCCTTCCTTCCTCCTTCCTCTCTCCTTTTTGCTCTCTCTCCCTTTCTCTCTTTCTCCTTTTCTCTCTCTCTCCCTTTCTCTCTTTCACTCTTTTTTCTCTCTCTCTCTCTCTTTCTTCCTCTCTGTATTTCTGTCCTTCTGTCTTATCAAATTCATAATCAGAAATCAGAAAAGAATCTCTTAAAGGTAAAATTTAGTGTCAGGCCCCAAAACGTCCTAACAAGTTAAAGCAGGGAGATTTTGCGCTGCTTCATTGACCCGGTCCTTCTGTTTGGCAGCAGCAAATATGACTGGAAAGTCCATGGTAATTTTTAAGTGCCTCATCTTTGAAAAATAAATGTTGATGCAGGTATTAAACAGCAGTAATTACAATAATACACTCTGACAGTGGTGGTTCATGGAGAGTCCAGCTGAGCGATGGACATGAAAAATGTACAGCTCAGCTTTTCCTAGATTAAGGGAAGTGTCTAAAGATTGATTGCAAGCTCTGTGGAACTGCAGTGGGGTGGTAGGAGACGTTTTGCAACTACAGCTACCTTTCATATTCTTCTGCCCACAGTTGCCAGCTGCTCCACACAGGCAGGAGGACAGGAAGGGTATCTGCATTCACCCATTCCTAAACTGGCAGCACTAATTTATTACTCCAGGGCTGATCAAGCCAGTGTGCCCAACCGTGGTAGCCCACTGGCCACACTGTTGACTCAGCTGCAGGAGACCCCTCTCTTGCAAAACCTTGGACTCTTCCCAACATGATTCACTAGTAGTAGCTAGCCAGAGCTGGAAGTCTTGATTAGATTGCACCAACTCCAGCTGGCTGAACCCAGATTAGGTTTCAGGTGTTGACATAAAACACAGCAGATGAAACACTGATAGTTGGAGAGGTTGTGGTCTCCAGATGTCTTCCTGGGTGCCTTGCTTTTTTCTGTTGCCACAAATGGGCAAATCACAGGTAGTCTGAATTAGGAAGTCAAAATGAATTTGTCACTGGGCTGGGGCAGCACATCATGCTCACATCATTTAGGAGAAGCTTCATGCATAGCTCGGACTTGCAGAATGCAGTGGCAGTGAGCGGGAGAGGTAGGGAAGCTATGACAGCTGAGGGGTGATAATTGTTGACACAGGCTGGGTTGTATCCTACTGCATTTGCAAATCAACATCCTTAACCACTTTCTTAGGGTAAATGTGCCATGACCCCAGAAGCCGTATTTTTGGCAAGCTGAGCTATGGCACGGGCAGAACATAAACTCAAACAGTTTCCAAGCTTACCCAAGCCAGCTTGACTTGATCACTACCCTTAAATTCTTACAGTCTTGACAGATCTTACAATTGGATGCAAATACGTTCGACTGAGTTCAAGTGAAATGTTGAGGCCAGCTGGTGAGGACAAAACCAAGATAAGCTTTTAAAAGCAGCCTAAACCACGTCACATACTTTCCAGGGCAACTGTGCAAATGTGGTAGCAGGGATGATAAAAAACAAAACAAAACTGAAAACCACTTTGATAGCACTATAGGAACTACAGCGTGGATGAACTCTCAAGGGATCAGGGTATTTGGGTGGCATGTATGTATACCTTATTCTTCAAAGAACCATTCCCCACCACCCTTAAACGAGAGGCTTTCAGACTTGCACAAGCCCAGAGGAATTGGTTCTCAGTTGGGTCAATTTTTCCATGGAACAAGGTCATTGTAGTAAAGCAAAGCCACCTCTTCCAGCTTCATGCTGGGACGCTAAAGATCTTCTTAGGGATGGGAATAGAAAGCCATGTAAAATAATTTCATCGGTCACTACTGAAAGGAGACTGAAACAGACTGAACAGTTTCAAAACCAAAATCACATCAAAATTTCAAACTTTTAAAGAGGGTCGGATAAGTTACATCTACTTTCAAAAAAACTTGACTGAAGTTGTGACTGCAAAGAGTAACCTCTTCTCCACTAAGTTACAGAGCCTGGGATTTGAGTACCTTAAATTCATTTATGAAACCAGGAAATCTTTGATTAAAAATTCGTTTATATACTTTGCAAGAGTAGCTCAATAAAAGGTTGAATGTCTCACTTGTACGAACCTCATCTCAGGCAGCCAAAGACCTGTAACATCAAATACATCTCAAAATAAATAGCCTTAATCACTTAAGTTTTCTGTAAGAAACATAGCATTTCGCTATTAATGTTCAAAGAGCCGGGCCAAATTAACAACTTGAATTTTTCATCCCCCACAATGCAGCAACATTTCTGAGTTTAAAATAAGTCACATTTGAAGAATAATTTGGAGGCCTCTTTTCGCATCCAGATTTCAGCTGGAAGTCAAAGAAACTCAAAGATGGAAGCAGAAATACCGTGAGAAAAGAGAACCCCACAGTATTTCAAGCTGAGTGCAATACAGGAGGTAACAGAACTGACTTTGACAAGATTAACAGCCAGGCCTGCGTGCCAAAAATTTAAAGGTCTCCCATCGCTCTCTTACGCTCTCCTTTACGCAGATTCCTGGGCCAGATTCTCAGATGCTATCAGCTGCTGGGTGCAGCTACATTCATGTGAGTAGCATTACAGTGATTTAAGCTAGATGATAATCAGCCTCACCGGTTTTGGGAAGTGAGCTTTATTATTCGTTTGATTGAAAGGTATTTTCCAATTGTTGTGAAGTGGGCAATGTGTTTCGAATTCATCATTTTATAAGCCTCACACACATTGTTTGGCAAGCAAGAATTGTTTAGGTTGTCTGGGACTCCTCCATTGCATCCTCCCAAATGTGAGATTTCTCTCTTGCTGTGCAATGATCCATTCTGGTCCAGTGAAACACACAGTGGCTAGCTTTGCAAAGCGGTAAGCCTTGTTTAGAATGAAGCCTTTTGGTTTCATCTGTAATCTTTAGAATGAGGCCTTTTGGTTCCATCTGTAATCTTTGTGGAAAAAAAAAGTGGACATTACAGTAGGAGGATTATGCTAAATTGCTTTCTGCCACTGAGGAACTGGACAAAGCAGTACTTCAAGGCATGGAATGAGCAGTCTGAAACAAGCACTTAGCCACTGAATTCAGTACCAAGAAATTAACCTAAACGATTGCAATTTACATATGTTTGTAATTTGCATCCCAGCTTTACACCTTACAGAGACTCTCTTGTTTGCTGTTACTGTAGTAAATGTTTGTTCACAGGGTGCTTAAAATCAGGCAGCAAGGTCAAGCTGGGACCAAATCCAAGACTGACTGCCTTGCCCTGCCTGCATTCCTTATCTGAATATCTTCCCAGGGCTCGATACTTTTTAGTGGACTTGAATAGCTCAAGACTAAGTCCGAAGTCTGCTACTGCATTACAGAGGCTCTCCAGTTACTCTGGAATCTATAAACCAAACCAGATACCTTCGTGTGAAAGCTTTCTGATGCTACCACCCCTTTTCTGTGCCAAGTGCTCTCTGGAGACTTTCCCTCTCACTGTTACTATATAGATGTTTTGCAGAGGATGTGTCATTTTTCCTCTGATACATAAATTCACATCACTTTCATATTATCATATCTAATAAAGAAATTTTTGGAGCCTATAAATTAGAAGAGGTGACCTGCATGTGTTTGGCTTTTCAACTGGTATCCAGAATTTTACTTCTAGTCTTTCCATATCAGACATTTGCTCCTTTCTTCTCTCATTCTTCTCCCTCAAATTTGAAATGCCTCAAAAATAAAATGCCTTTGCAGATTGATATTGTGTGAGTTTTTCCCTTTCCATTCGGCATAGGGTAATCTCCATATGGAAAATCTCCATGGCAGGATGAGAAGCATCAAGACTGTGCATGTAAACAGCACCAGTTAATTCTGTTCCAGGTAAAGGAAGGAGTCCAGGGGTAACGCAAATGCAGATGACTGTAGTGCTCAAGGGACTGCAGTTTTCCAGCTGACACAGCTGATACAGCCTATGTGCTCATCCATCTTGTGTTGTGGCCACAGCACATGACTTCACTCTAATTTCAAACTGAGGCTCCCTCTGCCCTTTAGAATGACAGGATCTGTGATCAGCAGCTACAGAGACAGATACATGATGGTCTCTAGGGTTCTGAAGTATGTAGTAATGGGCATGGAGGTCTATCCCCCACGTCCAACAGCTGCAGGAGCCCATTTCAAGTTGTTAGTACACTTCAGAACACAGGAATATTTTTCCATAAAAAATTACGGTGTTTTACAGAAATGGACCAATATTTCTCAGTCAAGGTCATGAACCCCTTGAAGGTCACAATAATATTCAATAGGTTCATGAAATTTGAGACAGCAGAAGTCAGCAGCAGGTCAGTTTTTCCAGAGAGGCAAAGTGAGAATCAGCTATAATACTGGTTGTCAGAGATTGCAATAGCAAGGATATTTCTAACTACATCACCTCTAATTGCTATCAGCACTAACTTCTGTTGGGGCAGGGAGGAGAGGGCAAGCATGTGCACCCAGTAGTAGGACTCCTCTTGATGTCTCACTCTAAAGGAACAGAGCTGCAGTAGAATCATAGAATCATAGAATCAGTCAGGGTTGGAAGGGACCACAAGGATCATCTAGTTCCAACCCCCTGCCATGGGCAGGGACACCCTACACTAGATCACACTGGCCAGACCCCCATCCAGCCTGGTCTTAAACACCTCCAGGGACGGGGCCTCAACCACCTCCCCAGATAACCCATTCCAGGGCTTCACCACTCTCATGGTGAAGAACTTCTTCCTCACATCTAGCCTGAATCTCCCCATTTCCAGCTTCATTCCGTTCCCCCTAGTCCTATCACTACCTGAGATCCTGAGAAGTCCCTCCCCAGCCTTCCTGTAGGCCCCCTTCAGATACTGGAAGGCCACAATGAGGTCACCTCGGAGCCTTCTCTTCTCCAGACTGAACAGCCCCAACTCCTTCAGTCTGTCCTCATAGGAGAGGTGCTCCAGCCCTCTGATCATCCTCGTGGCCCTTCTCTGGACACGCTCCAGCACGTCCACATCCCTCCTGTAATAGGGGCTCCAGAACTGGATGCAGTACTCCAGGTGGGGTCTCACCAGAGCTGAGTAGAGGGGGAGAAGCACCTCCTTTGACCTGTTGGCCACACTTCTCCTGATGCAGCCCAGGATCTGATTGGCTTTCCGGGCTGCAAGTGCTCATTGAGAGCTCATGTTGAGCTTCTCGTCCACCAGCACCCCCAAGTCTCTCTCAGGCTTGTTAAGAGGTGGTGGCATGGAGAAAGAAGAATCAAAAGAGAAATGTGGTTTGTAAATGTCTGAGAAACCTTAGTAGGGTATAATGCTTCTGCATTAGAGGGTAAGGAAAGCAGTGCCTCTGCTGGGTACTCTGCTTCAGGGCTTGGTGCTTGGTAACATCACCTTGTCCATAGTCTTCAACAATCTCCATTATTTTGTTTACTGCTTTTCTGCTTTCTGAGTGTTTCATTTCATCAGCTGCAATCTTTTCACTTAATCACTGTATAAATTATTTAGCTGGCTCACTTATTTCCCTTTTTTTCTTTACTCCCATACTCTGTGGACCCCACAGACCTAAATTCCAGTGTGAAAGGTTTAAGACTACAGACATTTGTGAAACTACTTTGCCAAATTAGCATCTTTGGTTGAGATTAGTCTCAGAGTTGTTATGTGACATCTGAAGACAAAACCCTGTAAATCTTTCTAAAATGTTAGGCCAATAGCTTCAATATGTAATAAATACTGAAATTCTGTAAAACATTACAATCCATTTTATCATCTTTTCTAAACAGAAAGAGCAAAGTCAGGAAATTCATTATTAAGGAGTTATACTTTCCTTTGAACCTACTTGATACTAAACATTTGGGGAGTTAGAGCAGCCAGGTTTCAATGTAAACAGGCAAATGACTGAATTAAATGCATAAAGTGAACGATTAATTTCTCCTTATGTGTTGAGTGAGCTTTTACAATAATGGAACAACAATGCTGTGTAATCTTTTGGTGCTTTCCAGCTAGAGAAGTACAGTAAAGCCTTACTCTCTTTAGTGCCACTGCTTAAATGTTATGTATTCTACCCTCCTACCCTCTCTTAGGCTGTAAACGTTACCTACCTGTCCTCTCTTAGGCTGTAGATTCACACTCTCTAGGTGTATTAACAAAAGGTTTACAAGCCCCAGACAGTCAGCTGTCTCATCATCAAAAATCACCACTTCCTGGGGAAATGCCAGTTAAATGGCTCTTTGTTCATTCCCTAATCAATTCTATTTGAAATAAACCAGTCTAGCTTACACTAAGCTTTAAATAACAGACTTTTACTAAGCAAGATTTGTTTGACTAGAATAATTGAAGAGCACAAACCAAGAACTATTGAAAGGCACAATCCAAGAGCTATTCAATCTGTGCATTTGAGGAGATGGTATCCTAGATTATGTGGGAAGTGAGCAGTGGAGAGGATGTTTTTGGGGATGTAACTGTTTCAGCTGTTACAGCTGGAACTTGAAAAGAATATATGCCGGTGTCATTGTTAGCCTGCTGCTGTCAATCCACCTGCCTGCTCTCCATCTTATATTACCTACTACTTTATTTTTTTTTCCTGAAAAGTTTGGATCTGACCTCCTGCTGCATCCTATGCACAAGAAGGACTCCTCAACTCCCCAGTCTTTTATGCTGTCCTTTAAAACTCACCTCTGTTGTAATGCCCTGTAGCAGCTGGTGGTCTGTGCTCTCTGCTGGCTGGTCCAATCCAAAGTATTATCTATATCCTTCTGCTTTGTCTGTTATGTCCATCACTTTTCCTTCCTCCTCACTCCGACTGAGAGTTAATTTAACATCCTTTCATACTGTGTCTATGAGACCCAGAATTACATGGCTACAACCAGATGAGCATTCCTAGATGCATCTCAAAACAGCAGTAACAGGAGAGGACACAAGTGGCTCCCCCTAACTCTTGCGAGAGGACTGCTGCACAGATGGGGAAAGGGCTTGGGTCTTTTGTCTCCGTTACTTGCTGTAAGGACATGCTCCTCCTTCTTCACATCCCGCTCCAAAACATACTGACATCAATTAACCTTTTCGTTGCATTGAGCCTCTGCTTTTGCCTTTTCTGGTGGCGGAAACCTCTGTAATACCAACAGCCCTCAAGGAACTCTGTTAGAGCCCAAAGGATAGCAAAGTTCTTTATTTTAAGTGTTAAAATGGGAGGACAGAAAATTAAATAGTAGTAAGGTCAAAGTGCCAGAAATTGTACCTTCTATGAACAGAATGGAAGGATCCCAGAATGTATCTGGTTGGAAGAAATCTTAAGAATCATCCAGCCTAACCTTCGATGTTGCCAACTGTCTGCAACTTAGGACAGAAAGCCTCCCAGAGACTACCTGCTGCCTTGGCTGGGATGTACAGTCATTGACTCACCTGGAAGACAAGAGTCCACAAGGGACTGTTGTCCATGGGCTACCTTCCCAAAAGTACTGCCTTGCATCAGTCACCTAGACCTGCTCACATTGGATACCCTCTGCCATGGTCCAGATTTGCTGCTCAGGGTCACTGACAACTGACTTCCACACTGGTCATTTTGATGGTGTTTCTGGACAGACTGCTCAACTGTGACACCTGCCTGTGTTGAGCCATGGCACTATTTGTAGCAAGCAAAGAAGAGGAATGAGGAGGAGGCCGCATCTTGTTCTTTCAGGCAAAGGTGTCTACAGGGTACGTCCCATGGGACAGGCAATACAGGGCATTGAGATGGATGCAGCTGCACCAGTAAAATGCCCAACTTTTCCTTGACGTCACCCCCAAACCATAGGCCATTTTTAGAGGTCTTCCCCCAGTCTGCAGCTCTTTGCACTAACTTCGCCTCTCTTTTCTGGGAGGGGCTTACCAAGAGCCTTAGGGTGCTGTGACCTTCAGATTGTTGTGGACTCCAAGGAGAGCAGTAGCCAAGCTGCCTACATCACTTCAGATGTAAACAGAGCTCCCTCTTACACCCCTCCCTTGCTTCCTGCCACACACCCTTCTGCTGTCTTCCAAGCAGACGTGGTTTTCTGGAGAACAAGCTCAGCTTACCAATTACGTCAGCTCCCTTCAGTGAGCACATATGCTTCCACTTCAGGGCCTTGTTTAATTTGCTTCTTGCCTCTGTAAAAGGGGTTTCCTTGAAAATCATTCTTCCAAGTGTGCTGCCTATGTTTTCTCTTATTACAAATAATATTTTCCTATTCTTTCCTCTGGGAACATTTTCATGGTCCCCTGTTGTTCCGTCTGTGTACCGTTTACTAATAAAATAATTGAGATGTGTTCACATTTCTCCCTGCTATACTCTTGCCTTTTTCCCTTCCCTGACACAGAAGTGGTATCTCATTCCCATTAAAACAAGATTTAAAGATGACACTTTGTGGTGATAGTCAGTATAAAGAAGAGAAATGTGGAGTGGTTTCTTTAACCTGATCCTCTACACCCTCATTACTGCAGTATTCCAGACATTCCTTACTTACTGAATATGGAAATATCAGGAGGGTTTCTAGTTGGACAAAGAATTATTTGGCTGGATAAAGGTTTGCTGTATTAAGCTCTCAACAGGGTCTGCACAGAATCTTTGTTTATTTTGCTCTGCTGAAATTGTTCAAATGGCTTGTCATTATCATTGGGTGGGACGGAAGAGAAGCACTGATGTCAGTTTTGTGACATGTTCTGTTCTTTAAGCAATTTATAATTTAGGCTGCGACACATCTGACCTTCCTAAATAACTGATTTTGCTACACACACACCCACACACACCCTTTTTTTTTTCTTTTTTTTTTTTTTTCTTTGATATGAATAAATGAAGAGCATTGGCAAGGAAAGAACTTCTAGTAAACAAAAACCTCTTGTGAATTTCTTGTAAATATTACTTGGGGTTCTAAATCACTTAATATCTTATATCGAACCTACCTGCAGAGCTGTTGAAAATCTTCTCTGGGAAGGGACTTTCAAAATTCAAAGGGCTTCCTTCAGAATCTGTTAGGGATCTACACCTCAAGGGTTTAAAAAAACACTCCAGTCCTCTGCTGAGCTTTGGACCTGTGAGCAGCCACACTGAAGTTAATGGGTTTACTCATAATTTAAATATTAAGCACATGTTTAAGCAGTCGGTGACAGAGCCTGTGCAGGCAAGGTAGAATCTCTCCTGGGCCTAAGTGCCATCATCCATTTTTGTGATGGTTGCTCCTAAGGCCCTCAAAGGTGAATGGAGGAGTCATTCCTGGGAGGTTTTCTAGGAAATAAGCCACGAGTGAGTATACATCCTTCACTCTCACATTTACACTGCCCTGGTGACTTTGGTGCTTGGGTAGTAATCAGGGCAATTTTAGTTTCCTATTAAGAACTGGGGGCATGATTTGCAGATCCACGTAGTGGACCAGTATAGTGTTCACATTACTTTGCCTACTCATGGAGCTAAAGCATAGGGGTGGATTTGTCTTGCACTCCATGAAAGAGGTTTTAGAGGGTTACTGCTGCGTCCAAACATGTTTCACAGCTGACATTCGTCAATGAAAAAGCAAAGCTCAATGAAAAGGCTAAATGTTCACAAGGAACCTCTTTACTGTGGGGTTAATGAGGACTTGAAAGGACTTGCACTCTGGCCTTAGCTGTGTATGTTTGTCTTTTCTTTTACTTTCATCTCTCCTCCCTGAGCCCTGGTTTCTTTTCATTCTTTTTTGCTGCTTTTAATTTGTGCCTCTGTATTAAACCAACCAACCTTCCTTCCTCTGATTCTTCCTTCCTTTCTTCTTTCACTCTCTCTCTTTCTTCTCTTGCACTGTTTTGAAAGTCTGACTTTGACAGATTGTTAACAACAGAAGTGTCTATTGCTTGAACCTACTCATGGCCTCTCTTGCTAACACACAATGATTATTAGTGATAACATTACATGGCAGATGATGTTGTTGACTCAGAAGGAAAAATTTTGGTTTTGTTTGAAGATGTAAAGGTTTAACTTTGTAGGATTGAACTCAGCCTTTTTTGATCTGCAACATATGGCCAGATAACATACAGCACTTGCCTGTTTTAATGCCTTTTTCCTTTCTCCCTCAAATACGGTAAGCTCTAAAGAATTGGTTTTGACTCGTAATGCCATGCGAAGAGTACTGGGTGTGCTAATGGAACAAATTATTTGATGCTCTTGCACGTGTACTACCTGCTATGCTCCATAATGTATAGTATAAATAAAAATATGAATCTGTCAAAATACTAATTTTTCCACATTTCCCCCTCCCCCCTCCCAAAAGGCAGTCTAAAAACTCATGTAGACAAAGTGAAGCTGCAACAACACGAAGGAAAGAGGTTTGCAAAAAAGGCTTTAAATTAAAAACTATCCTTTTGAACATAGTTCAGATGTGTAAATAGAAGAATGTCTCAGCTCACTGAGCCTAACAACTGTAATTTTATCTAGCTTCAGTGAAGCTAATCCTTACTCCCAAGTGCTCTGATACACATACCTTTGTGCTACTTCCCAATCCCTGGTTTATAAAAATAACATTTCTTCTCTTTTAGCCTAATGAAGATGCACTTTTAAATGAACTATGGAATAATTGGGAAATAATAAATTAATGCTTCACCACATAAAATGTTTTGTAAGACAACATATTTAATAAGACATACATTTCATGGAGGGTTGTAGATAACTAAGTGAATAAGCTCAGCACATTATGGGTCCAGATTCTCTGTATAGCTCAATTATCTTAGTTTCTATAGGTTTTTGCACCGCCTTCACCTCTACAGGCTACACTTATAGCATACATTTAACAATGTAAAGGAATATTCCCAGACCCAGCAAGACAAGCTTCTATAGTTTTAAATTATTAGAGAAGTTTCTGACATATTTTAGGCCCCCATCATCAGTTTCTCAGCTTGTTCCCAGACATGGTTCTGAAGTTAGTACATGGCAGGAACCATTCCTAATAGACAGTTGCCCTGTATTGCAGAATAAGAGATTTTAATATATTGATATGGTGTTTAATAGAATTTAGTGGAATTGATTGAGTAGAATTTAATAGTATTGATTTGGAGAGTGCTCCATTCCAGGTGGCCTCAGTGACCGACACGAGTCCTGGCCACATATAATTTTTATCAGAGGTGTAGCCTAAGTATCTAAGCACCAATTAGTTGTATGTTAAGTAGTACAACTGACAGTATAATATATAACTGCATTAATCCTTCAGGAGAACAGTTGGGCTTTTGACTTCAGTAGACCTAGTACAATTGCTCTTCTGGTTGTATGTATTGTTACTCTCTAGAAGGCAGATTGAGGAAATGCGGTGAACTCTGTGAACCCTGCATTACATACACATGTACAGTGTATCCATGTGGCCATGTGCTCATAAACAACAGTTTGAAATTCAAAGACCCTCATATCATGAGCTCTTTCAAGCCACAGTGCTAGAGGTTCTAGCTATATCCAATTAATTTCTTTTAAGTAAGTAAGAAATACCAATAGCATTAAAAAAGACAAACAAACAAAAAACAAAAGGAACTTGATAGAGGGACAAGATAGAAAATGGCTTAAGGGGAAAGTGCTCAGTGCTTGCTAATATTGACTACATATTAAAGAATATAACCCAAACTTTTTTAATTTGCTGACAATTTGTGAGCCTACATCTCATAACTTACACTTAACACATGCGTTTGAAATGAAGTTATTTATCTTGGTAACGATTCTGGAAAGAATGACTGTATGTTTGGGGTCATTTCTGCTCACTTGGCTTGGTGGGGCTTTTTTGCTAAACTAAGGCCTGCTTCACAGAGAATCACAAATTAAAATGAAGTCATTGTTATCTGATTTCATACCTATGCAGTTCTACTTGGAAGTCCTGCCACCAACGATGTGTGCCATATGAACAAAATCTGGGATTAATTAAGTGAGAGTGAACTCCTAACCCATTTGAACTGTCATGCTGAAGGTCTAGCACAAAGGATTAGGGAGTTTACAAAGACTAATCACCATTGCAGGGTCCTGTGGGCTACCCTTCACACAACTGCCTCTGTAGTAAAATGAGCCTTCAAAGTGACTGCTGCACACAGAACCACAAAGGCAGCGGTAAGGAGATGCTCATTGGACACCGACTTGCTTTGTTCAAAGACAATTCTTTGCTCTCTTTAGAAAACCAAAAAAATATCTCAGCCTTAAAGTAATCTGTCTAATCATAGTTCCATACCCACTGGCATCCAGTGAAAATATAAGCTAGAGAGGATAGGTTTATGTTTGTAAATATTTGGTAAAAAATTGGTTACTCTCTTCACGCAGCACATCTGCTGCATTTGTGATATGATAGCAGCAGAATGTGTAAAGGTTTCTCAGCTCAATCACCTGGAGATCTCTGCAGTAAAGTGAACTAAATATAAAAGCCAAGAAAAATTCCTGAGTTGCAGCAGCTGCATTGTAGACTTGGACATAGGTACCGAACCATGGAGCAGGGCCCACATTGCAAATTCTTCTTGAGATTACAGGGTCTATTGTTGGTATCATTTTTTGGAGACATGTTTTGGGCTCTGACCTAACAGTTTCAGCCTTAGAACTGTTCCACCCATGTGTCACACAATGGCAAGCAACACAGGTTCTGAGTTAGTTTAGTCTTGGTTTGTGAGCCATTAAAAAACCTTTAGCAGTTATGCACATCAAAGAAAAAAACAGGTTACAAAAAAAAAATACTATGAAAGCATCTGTAGGGTTTTATTTCAACTTGAATTTTGAAGTGAAAGCAAATTTTAAAAGCAACCCGTGACAAAAGAGTTGTGGCCAACTTTACTTGATGCCTCTGCTTAACCTACAAGGAATACAAACCAGAGTATCTAAGTGTCTTGCTTAGTAGCTCATGATATACTTCTCTTCTTTACTCTTTTCATATACATTTCTTCTGAGTTTCTGTTAGACAGCTTGGGCTTGGTGTGTACTGAGAGCCCAGACCACTATTTCTGTTCCTGTGTTGTAGAAGAGAAAGATTTCAGGTCCTTACTAAAAAGTTTTCAGCAATCAAGAATGTTGAAATTTTAAAATAAAACAAGGTGGAATTCTACAGAATTTGGACAAAGAAAAGAAAGCAAAAAAGAAAACCTTCAACTGTTAAACCACTTCATCCTTATTTTCAAATATGCCAGCAAACACAGAGGCAACAGACAGCAGAGATGGAAAGTTCAAAAGGAAAGTGAAAACAGATCTGGAAACAAGTGGATTGTGCTTTCATATCCCGAACTTGGCTCTGAAAAAATGTGGCTGTGGCTAGACATTCTTGGCCAGCCCTGATAGTGCCAGCTGAGGACACTGCCATAGCCAGCCCACCCACTTCTGTCAGCTTGCTACCATGTCCTTGAGGGAGGCTGCTGCCTCCTCAGATCCTCTGCCTGAGACAGACAACAGGCTAAACCCAGTCGTTTTCAGTCAAAATAAACTGTGTAAGAAAGGGATTACTGTCCATATTCCTTAGACTTGCCTGGCTGTGTGGTCACATTGGATGAGGAAACACCATGCTGAGCTTTGGGGCCAACACATTGGAGAGACAACAACCACTGGTGATGGAACAGAAACAAAGCAGCAGTGCCCAAGAAGCTGGGGAAAAGACCTTGTTCCCTGCATGTCAGCAGGTGGTGCATGAGCAGCTCATGGACTGTTCGGACAAGCTGAGGAGACACAATCAAACCCAAATAACCCTAAATGGGCACATTCCCAAGCAGGATGAAAGAATAAACAAGAGGAGGTGACTTCCTCAGCTGGCAAAGGTGTGTGCAGATTGGGTGTCTACACACAGATTCAAGTTAACAACAGTGTTGTAGAGGCAACGTTCACACTGGCTTCTAAGACATGCTTGCTACTCCCCCGAAATATACAGTCTTCTGCTTTGAACTTTCAATAATTATCTTCCTCTATTGTTTGTTATTAATCGCGTGGTTTAACAGAGGTGCTGGGTATGGGGTTTGGCTTCACTGGCCAAGCACATTTTTGTATTGTGTGCTGTGTGATTTATTCATAAAATCATCATTTCGGAATACTTTGGGTTCCAGAGAGTTAACGCTGGAAACATCTTGTAGGAAAGACTGGCCTGAGGTGGTTGTGAAGCTGTGGTGCAATGTGTAGAGGTCCTCTGTGTAACGGCTGTCGGCAGTATTTATTTTCATTTGAGAAGCAGCGAGAGCAGGGCCTGCCCCAGACATCTCTCACTCCATTCAGAAAGCAATGTTTATGGACAGCTGCAGGGAGTTACTCACAAGAGGCTTAAACAGGGAGGGGAAAAAAAGGGCCATTCCTCCAGGCCCACCCAGCCACTGGGTTTTTCAGCTGAAGGGCAGGCTCAGTTTCATCCCAACCGTCCGGTGAAAACTGAGCTCAAACAACTGTCAGGATCACAAAAGCCTGAGAGATGGAAGAGACGGTGATAAATGTGGTGCCAAGGCATTCCCCTGCAGCCTCTTGATGTGCCTCTGCTTTGGACACTGTCAGGGGGTTTACAGTGGTTTGCGGGCTAACATGAGGAAACAAGAAAGGGTCATTCACAGACATCAGAAAGATGTTTGGAGAAGTGTTTAAAGTGCTTATTAGTTCAGAGGCCCTTTCAGCACCAACTGCTCCGCGTGTTCCACCGGAGATACAGCTGAGTTGTGCGAGTAATTCCACGTTCAGTTGAAGCACCATAAATCCAGCTGGGGCAGCATTTTGTAGCTCCCATGGTGTTATCTGTCTGTCTCACTGCTTATTAATCTGGCCATGCTGTTTTTCACTGTTATGCATCACCATGTCATACAAATATATTCTGAATAAAACTGCAGCCTGTGCACTTACAGTACAGTGCCTACAGTGCCTGTAGTATTTCCTCATGTTAATGCAGCTGGAAGGATCAATATTCTCCTAGAAGAGGGATACCTGCCTTTTAAAACATACTGATTTATTCTATTGCCTTGCTTTTTATTTCTTAGAAGTGTTTTGAGGTTTTTACTGTCGGTATGCTGTGGGAATCTGGAGAGATTAAAAGCAAAGGAGGGTGTTTTCTCAGTGTCATGGCCAAAATGAAGACATAAAGAACTAGCTCTCCTGGTACAGAAATGGAGCAACACCTCCTTGCTTCAGTTGCACCAGTGTGTGTGACCTGATGATGTTGTGGGGTCAGTAAATTTAAGGAAGTCTCTCTCATTTCACATTTATCTAAGATTTTAGCAAACATTCTGGCCTTTTATATCACGCACTTGCACAGTTATGTGCTGCAAATTTCCTGTGACTTATCAGAATGTATGATGTATAGTACAAAACAGTTTCCCTTGCATTCAAAGTCCTTGAGTACCTTGCAACTGAAAGTAAGATCAAAATTATATTGCCTTCACCAACACTTTGGTTATGGTTTTATAGTAAAACAGGTAGCCATCTGCTTGACCAGAACTTAAGACTTTTAGATTTTACTGTTGTTCAAAGTTACTGAACAAGCTGAGAAATGTTTCATGTTTCTTATTCAATTTAATTTCATTCTTTGAGAAATGAAATGACTCCATCTATGGAAAATATTAATGGTTTCTACTCTCCAATGTGTGGAGTCCATGCACACACAGACAATGTAATTTTCAAATGTACTTACAAGTGGTCTGATTTAAAATCTTTGCACATCAGTGTTAAAACAGCTACTATTACTTTATCTGAGTTAAAATAGTAACAGAGATAATTAACATAACACATTCCACCACATAAATCTAGTCAAGCATTAAGAAGATTCTGAAGCTCTATGAATGAATTAATGTAAGACTGTTTTATCAGTTATTACAAAGTCAAAGCTCCAGTGGGCCTGTAGGCATTCTCTTCTGCTGCTGCCAAGAAGGAGTTAACACCGTTATGTGCCAAAAGCAAAGAGAGGGTAAAAACGTATCAAAAGCCTTTATAGCTGTACATTGATGTGAAATTGGTATGTGAGATCCAACCTACCACTCTCCAGTGTCCTACACTACCAGGGTATGTAATGAATACTAAGGCTAAATGCTGGCCTCATCCACATTTGGTGATCACTTTGGCTCCAATAATGAGAGAAGACACAGCGACTCTCCAACACTTCTGCTACTGATTTGCTCCATCTGGTACTCTGTCTCCAGAGATGGTAAGTCTCTGAAACTTCAGAAGACTAGAAACACAAACATGAAGAACACTGCTGAGAACAATGAGAAGCACCATTTTACTTTCTAGGACCAAAAGGGAATAAAAATTCAGGGAAACAGACTCACAGGATCCAGTATAGAAACAGGCAGAACCAAAGAAGCAGAAGACTGAGTGTGATTTTTTTTACAGTAGCTTCATTGACAATATCAATATCAAGCCATTGGTATGGATGGACTGTCCCACTGCAGTCATGTCTAGTCAACAAAGCTGAACTTCAGTCAGATCCTTAAATCTCTGTAACATTAAGCATGTCCATAAATGTTTTGTCAAGGTAGACTCAGAAGGAAATACCTGGCAGAAACACCTCAGTATCTCTTGTTACCCTACTGTCAGGACTGTCACCACTTCTCAAGCAAATGCTTCGGGCAAAACCAAACAAGCAACAATTCTTTCAAAACAGTGAGAAAAATCAGCCTTTATGTAGATCCAAGAATAAGTTCCTAAAGAAATACACAATTCTAAGCTCTTGTATAAATCTTCCCTTTGTATTTAAGGTTGTCATTTTTCTTATTTTAAAGACTGGATGTTTTCACTAAGCTCTTAGATGAATTTTTAAGGATGTCTACTAGTAGTATGGCTGGTTTTGAGAAGAGATAGTGCTGTGTTCTCTATCTGCCTAAACAAACACTCTCCAGTAATGAAATGAACCTCATAGTGAGGTATAAACAAATCACAAATTAACTTTTCACAGTAGATCTATATGCTAGAATAAGGCCAGAGTGCATGACCTGCTGGAAAGAGAGTAGCTGTAAAAGATAGAGTTGGATTCATCTGTGAGACATATCAGAGGGAAAACTAGCTTACAGATGTCCTTATACACTGCCCTGTGAATGAGTTTTGTGGTTTTCAGGAAGCGTTGCCTGGAGGGGTAGACTCAGCCTTCTTACCCTATCTGTCCTGCTATTCTGCCTATAATTTCTTGCTTAGTCCAAAGTATTGGTAAGCACAGGGCAGATTCTCCCCTTCTGCCTTCTCTACACCTGCTTGTTTTATGGACATCATACTGGAAGATGGTGGGCAGTCTGTGAGCCACATATTTTGAGCTAACTAGTCAGGTGTGCTTGGCCATGGGAGCTCTGCATGCTCTGAAAAGTATGCTTCAGTTGCCACAATTGCTGCAGCACTATCTACATGGAAGATCAGGCTGGTTTTGCAACAGTGCAGACAAGCCCCAAATGCCATGTTGTCGTTAAGGGTGAACTACAGTTAACAGAAGCACTATGTAAAATCATGGACCTTGGCCCCTGCCTCCCAGGGAGCACTGCGGGGAAATGATCTAAGTACACCCCAGCCTTCCACCACTTCATCTTGGATTCCAAAAGGAGGAAAGCAAGAGCTCATACAAGATGGAAACAACTGGACACTGGCCAAGGCCTTACTCATATGGCCAGGGGCAAGAGACTAGAGACAGTGTGGTCAGAGCAGAGACAGATCTTGCCCATTTCTGATGTGAAGGAAGGCAAATTTTGCCACTCCTTACTGCCTGACCCAGAACATCAAACCAGTGACTTAGGTCACTTTTAAAATGTCTATTTTTTTCATCAGTAGCCATCTGCACTGTGAAGCAAGGTGTGACTACTTGTAGCAGTGTCCCACAGACCACATGTCTGGGTTTAGACCCTTTCTAATGAAATTAAAATGCTTAAGCTTCCAAAAGGTACTTCACATTTAGGAGGTCTATGCTGTCACTTGCTGTAGCTCAGCCAGATACAGTCTTTTTCACACAGCTGTTCTTCAAAACCAAAGGAGTGGTGAGTGAAGATGCATTTATATTATTTGTAAGAAAAAATGCAGTTGTGGTTCTGATTCCCAATTATGGTTTGGAAGGAACAGTCTTCTTTGAAGAAAAAGGTAAACCAGCACCAAGACTGGATTACGATCCTGAGGTATGTTTTATAAAGTTTGTTCTTAGGCTGGAGGTTAGGAGGAAGTTCTACACAGAGAGAGTGATTGTCCATTGGAATGGGCTGCCCAGGGAGGTGGTGGAGTCGCCATCACTGGAGTTGTTCAGGAGAAGACTTGATAGGGTGCTTGGTTTAGTTGATTAGGTGGGTTGGATGATAGGTTGGATGTGATGATCTTGAAGGTCTCTTCCAACCTGGTTTATGCTATGCTATGCTATGCTATGCTATGCTATGCTATGCTATGCTATGCTATGCTATGCTATGCTATGCTATACTGGCAACTTTACCAGGCACCTAGACACTTCAGCTCTGAGAAGTTCTCAGAAGAATTCCAGTGGTAATTCAAATTGTATACGTTTCTGGTGGTGTGAAATAAGGTAGGATATTACCCTGATCTCCATGAAGTGTGAGAAACCTTCTAAGATGAATTGAGCACCTAGGGAAGATGAAAAAAGGTGGAAAGGATGATCTCTTAGTTTGCAATGAGATTCTCAGGGTATGGTATGAAAAGGTCTTTTAACCTCCATGTGTTTTATACATTTATGTTAAAGGTTCTGACCGACATTTCCAAAGACATGCAAAGATTTTGGACCACCATCCCTGCTCAAGCTTAGGAACTTAGTAACCAAATCTCCTAGGCAGATGTGAAAACTTTGGCTAAAGTATACAATCAGTAATTCAACTTATTTTACTTTATTTTTCAATAAATGGATGAAAACTCAACATGAAACCTCTTGTGCTGCTTTTCTGACTGCAAGTCTGAGCGAGGCAGCTGTTTGTCCTACCGTTGCTGTGGACTCACACGTGTTTTCCAGGTTAGATGTTGGCGCATACATTACTACCACAAAGTTAAATTCTTGCTCTGAGCAGCCCTCTTGTTTGAGTCTGATCTCACAATGGCCTGTTTTCTTTCAAAATATACCCTTTGACAATGTTATTATGCTTGTTACAAAGTAAATGAACTTCACTTCCTCATCACCCTAGCCATTAGGCTGACAGGGACAGGAGGCAAAGGTAATCAGCAAGTGCAGTCAACAACAGACGGAAGCAAAATCAGCTTTCTTCTAGATAGCCCTTTACTAATGACAATAAAGGAAATTCGGCACCTCAGCTATTTATTTCCAGTTCAGTACAAGATGAAGAATATCCAAGCTACCATCAGATGTAGCCAAGAAAATCTGCTGTAATTAGCACTCCATCCATTAGTCATGGTGGTGTGGAAAACAATGAAAAAGGTATCACAATATCTGTTCAAGACGGATAATCACAACAGAATTTTCTTCATGTTCATAAAGGACTAGACATGAAGAGATTAAGGGAAAGAAGATCAGAACAGATATTTATGGTCTACATATTATTGTTATTAATAACTATTATTATTATCCTTTTAATACATTTTTTGAAACTATACTCACAAATATTTTCCACTTGCAAAAAGTTATAAACTGATGAATATCCCAGTTCCATAAAGTAAACCATTTGTCAGCCTCTCAGGAAATCAAGTCTAATAAAAATGATGCAGTTCACTCAAAAGTTATGTAGCAGTCTAAACTCATTGACCACATTGGAATAAGTCACTTTACGTGTGTTTGATTTGGGATAATAGTGGTCCCCAGAATACCTTGTTATGGAGTTTATGAACCTACTCTGTGTCATTTCCTGTACTGTGGTTCTTCTTGAGTATCTTTGGCTATGGTTGAATGTGCAGGTCAAAATCTCTGTCATCTTTGTCTGTCACACTCACCTGTGTTTCATGGAGAAATTTTGTTGAAGTGTCCCAAAGCAGTGGGTCTTGTAGTTCACAAATTTGATGAGATGTAGGAAACACATGCTTCTTAAAGCAGTTTTTATGCCTTTGATCTGTAATGGCTAAAAACATTCATTATAAAACCAGAACATAATTAAAAGACTTTAGGAGCTGATGTTTCTTTTATAAATGGATTTACTGTTATAATTGGATTTACTACATATAATGTGACCTAGTAATCCCTGCCTCTGATCTGTAGCTCGTATTTTAAGTTAGGATAACTTTCCTGAAAGCCCAGACTTAGCTTTAGATGTCCATGAATAGTGGAGAAGGTTTATGAGATTCACAAGGGGAAAGCCTGAAGCAGTTCTGTCATGAAAGTTATCTTGTTCTCAGGTGGTTTGGCAGTGCTGGGAAGCCTGATCTTAGAGGCTTAACTATTGTGAGCCAGATGCACAGCTGGTATAGGGAGTCAAGTCCCACTGAAGTCAATGACATTGTTCAAGTATATAATGGCTGAAAATACAGCCTGTGGTTTTTTTCTATATATATGGGGGTTTTTTTGATGAACTAGTCTCAAAGGCACTGTTCTGGAATGTAACCAGCAAAGGGGAAAAGGAAAAATCTCAAAGCTAGAGTTTAGAATTGCCTCACAGCCAAAGACACAGTTGTTTGATTTACACACTCTGAAAAGCCACTGGATTAACCTAATTAATTGATTTGGGTTGGTATTTCAGCTGAAGGGAAGTGCCACTACTGTATCTGTTTTCATCAACCCCAATCCTATGGAAAAGCATTGCCTTGCTATCTATTGAAGTTAATGGGTTACATGTTTGAAACAGAAGGCCCTGAATGACATGAGGCATGACATAATTAACTTTCTTCATGTGTTGGCTTGACTGATACATTTTATGCCTGAGACAAACTGGTTTTTCCCCAATATACTTCCGAGAACTAATGTGTTTTCCCAGACACACTGTAGTATGCTTCCAAGTCACTTTCTCATGACAAATTACTTCCGAGGTCTAATTAACTTGCCCTCATAAGAAGATTGAGTTGGGCCTATCTGCAAGTTTTAAATCATATTGTTTGTAATATTTGTATCTTTTCATTACCGTCAGCACTTCAGCTGGTGCATCAGTACATCTGTAATGTTTGGGAGCACCCCGAATGAATCAAAAATGTCAACACCAGCCCTCTGTAGTTCTGGGCTGGAAAGAAATGCAATCACCATTTTAATAGTTAAATCAAAGCTTGGGAGATTACCAAATTGTCCAGATGCATCTGTCTTGCTGGTGGAATCCCTTGTTGTTTTGCGTGAATACAGGGCTCCCTTCTGAAAGGGATTAAAAGTTTTTGTGTTGAGAATTGTCAAGAGGGGAAAAAGAAAAATAATGATAGAAAAGTTCATGGCAGTCAGCCCATCATTCCAGCTGGAACTTCTGCATGAGGAGTCTTACATGACAACAACTGCACATAATTTCAGCAATAGTAATAGATGAAAAATATGTTCATACCTTCCTTTGGTTGCTTGATCTGTGACCAACATAAATGTCCATGGATAACAAGTGTAAGTAAATAAAGAGTTTCCACAGTGGATAAAGTAGCTGTTTGCTTTCTTCTCTGCCTTTGCTACACTGTTCTTTACTATACCTTTGTCTGATCTATTATTCTGAATTAGTTTCAGAACAATTTATTAAGCAGACTGCAGAAGGGAGCATGATGATGGACCAGGATCCTAGCGTGCTACATAATCAAAGGGAGCAAAGTTGTTGCATTAGAAAGTTTGCAGTCTGTACCATAAGAAACAGCACATAAACATACAGAAAAACAAAAACAAAAAAGAGAGGATCAGTGGGCAAAATATGACTGTATTTGCAGCAGTAAATTAGAGTTGCCCAGGACCAGCTGGAAACTCCAATACCACCAGGCATGCTTGTTTTCTGAGACAGAGGGTCCATACTCCCTCCACCAAAAGGAAACATTATTGTTCTGCACTAATCTCTAAATCCTGCTTGGGGATTGTGAGGAGAACACAGTGCCATGGACCATCCTGGCAATCTGCTAGTAGAGACCACTGAGTTCCTGAGTCCAGGAAGCCTATTTGCTATTACTGATGGAGTCACTGTCCCTTCTGATAAGCCTTGATCAAAACAAGCCAAATGACTTTCCAGTGATAAAAAATAGATGAAACTATGCATGATGTGTCCAGATCATCTCAATAAGTAATCTTAGCAAATAGGCTCACTCTTTACGGTAAACCATACAAGCAAAATCAAAGCGTTTGGTTTTTTTTCCTTCATCAGAATGGTTTGTAAACCAAACACATCCAAGATGTTTGGAAAGGTTAGAACCCCCAGGCTTTTCTGCAGAAATCAGCCTTTAATGACTAGTGGGTTAGCAGGTGATTTTTGTCCAGGGCAAACTATTTCTCTGGAAAACTGTTTTCTCTCCCTTCAGAACAGATGGTAGCGTTCAATATGTAACATAGATTACTGAAAGAGATGGACAACTTATGGTTCATTTGTGCATGAATTTTTGTGCATATGTTATGTTAGACAAATCTGGTTTATTGAAACAAACCCACCCCCACACACACATGCATTAAGCCTACAACATGCAGAGTTTGTGCATATGTGATGTATATAAAGCAAAACCACAAACCCAATCAAATACACCTTTAAACCATCTATTAGTGTCCTGCAGTGTAAACCATGTATGCCTTTGTCTAGAGGAAAATGTATTCCCAGTCCCATAACCACTTTATTTCAACACAGTGCATCATAACACTGTCTGTCTTGTAGTGGTGGTGATGGATTGTATAGCTCAGTTGCCACTGTAATCCTACACAGAGAAAGTGAGAGAAAAAGAATTTCAAAATAAATAAGTTTTTCTTTAAAAATGGACTTGTTCACCAAAGTATTTGTAGTAGATTGAATGGTTGTAAGAACTGAAAAACACTGTCTGTTATGTGCCTTGATACGGGTCATGGTTTCTTCATTAACACCCTGTTACCAATCCAAATACATCACTCGACGTACTAGTACAGTTTTTCTGCCCCAGGTACATCCAGTCTGATGCATTCAAAGCACTTCTGTTTAACTGTACCTTGACGCTTCTCCCTCTCCTTCATGTCCCCACAGTTTCAAGAGACAGGGTTGGAGCAGGAGGGGAAGGGAGAGGAAAACTGAGGATCCAGCCATGTGATAGCTTGTGACAGCATCAGTGGAATAAGTTTTCATGTATCATGGGAAGCTAACAAGCAAGATACCATTTCAGCAACTGGAACTGAGACCAGTCAAGCTAGAACCAAAATTGTTGTGAATGGGTCAGAAATATTTTCTAATGGGCACCAAGCTTTGCACTGTAATTTAAAGTAAAAATCTCCCATTTGAGTGGCATGTAAACTAATTAACAGCAATGCAATGAAAATTAGGCCACAATGGTAAGAAACTTAACTGCTGCCAATTGTTAAGTAGAGTTCTCAAACATAAGCTGCAGCACTTTCATTTAAAAAAATCTTCTAAAATTACACAGAAAAATTATCCCTATCCTTTCTAAGTGTCAAAAGATTATTCACCACCTACTTTCACTCTAACTACCACTTTTGTATCTTCATTGCTGAGACAATAAACAGGTTTGATGGCTTTGATATTATGATCATGTAAAACTCTCAGAGAACACAGTTTGTATTTTACAGTTAGTTTCTCATTTTTACAAACCCAAGATGATGATGGGCAGAACTGTTTTAGTTAGTCACCTGAAATGAAACCAGATAACCAAGACTTACAAATTGTTAAGCAAAAAAACAACGAACAGCCACAGTTTTCCAACTCCCCTGGACACTGCCTTATTGCCATACATCATTTACAAGTGAAATTAAATCTCAGAGCGTATCAGTGAGCTATGTACAAGTCAAAGACCACACTTAGGTGATGGAGAAATTCAGCTGGCCTTTGAAAGGCATTCTAGATGAGAGCTAAGCCTGCATGGGAGCAGAGCCAGTACAAATATGAATGATGATAGCTGTCCTCCTTTGCAGTCAGGGCATACATGGAGACTCCCTGTGTAGCATAGTCCTCTGCAAGCAACTTATTTTAATCCTTTAGCTATGACATCTCTCTTATTTGCTTTTGCCATCACCTCATATATCATAGGAGTGTTATTCACTCATTCATTATTAGAACTGGGCATTGACAAGTGTATTTTAGTAACATGTATTCTTTACAAAGCTTATTTCTTAAGCTAACATTTCTAGTCCTCTTTACAATTTATCATAAAGTGGCCAAGACATATTTTCATTATCTCTCTGAAGTTTGACTGGTTGTAAACCCCAAAAGTGTGTACCCTACAATAATACTGTGCTGGCACAACTCTGTGTTTGATATTATATAATTCCATTGTTGCAAACACCAACATGGCAACTTGGCTGATTTATTGACTTGGACAAGTGAAAGTGCACCTTTTTGTTTGGCAAAGGGAAAAATTATTCTAGTTAAAGAATAATAATAATAATAATAATAATAATAATAATAATAATAATAATAATAAAAGTATTTAATACTATTTATTTGTGAAAGGAGACACATAATGTGAAAATAATCAGAAGTTGATAGCATGTTCACTGACAGAGCATTCCTCTTCCAAGATGCATGTTTTTTGATCAATTTGAGAGAGTAAAACAATGAAAAGCCACATTTTCGGGGCTTTTTTTCCCCCAATATGACATTTTGACTGCAGTTTTAGGTCTGATCAGGATTTATTCAGTTCAAATTTTCCTTCTTGTAAAGTGATTATTCACACAAATTTGTCTTTTCCCAGATATGGGCCAGTTTCAAAGACATTTTCACTGAGGAAAAATTATCTTCCCACCCTACAGGCTAGTCAGCAGACCAGCAGCTACATTGGTGTTATGCAGACATGAGACCATAAACCAGCTGTACCTCTACTCATCCTGGTTAAGGAATTGTAGTTTCTGAAGGAAATGCAAAGAGATTAGAGATTTTGTACTCCTTTGCAAATACAATGCATGTGGTAGAAAAGAAATTGCCTCCTTATATTAATTACACTCTGGGAGATGAAAGTACTTTATTGAAATATTTGAGTTCTGGGTTTGAGACCTCTTACTTTGAGAGATTAAAAACCTCAATTAACTTCATGTGGGTAATTCCAGGGCAGAAGGTGGCTAATTCCTCCTGAGTATAATTGAGTAAGAAGTTGTTTCAGGAATGGAATGGAATGGAATGGAATGGAATGGAATGGAATGGAATGGAATGGAATGGAATGGAATGGAATGGAATGGAATGGAATTAACCAGGTTGGAAAAGACCTTTGAGATCATCGAGCCCAACCTATTATCCAACACTATCTAATCAACTAAACCATGGCACCAGGCACCCCATCCAGTCTCTTCCTAAATGCCTCCAGTGATGGTGACTCCACCACCTCCCGGGCAGCCCATTCCAGATGAATACCCCCAGGTCCCTTTCTGCCTGGCTGCTCTCCAGCCACTCTGACCCCAGCCTGTAGCACTTCATGGGGTTGTTGTGGCCAATGTGTAGAACCCAGCACTTAGATGTGTTAAATCTCATGCTCTTGGACTCTGCCCATCTGCCCAGCCTGCCCCCAGCTTGGTGTCATCTGCAAATTTACTGAGGATGGACTCAATACCCTCATCCAGATCCTCAATATCTATATTGAACAGGATGGCAATGTAAATTATTACTCATGGGAACACAACATGCAATAGCAGAGAGCAGAGGGAGAAGCTGAAGTGTATGGAAATAGCAGAATATCAGTAGGTTTAAAACAACCCCCTTTTCTGAAAGTGCATTTTATTACACACATTAATCCTGAGTGAAGTCCAGCTGAGATCACTGGTGCACCACATGGATCTGGGCATCGGTCTTGAGACAGGGGAGTGTGGGTTGGAGTGGGTTGTTTTTTGTTTCCTGTTGTGTCAAAACAGTTCCTACTAGTAGCAAAAAAAATGAGAACCTTTAGCACCAATAATATATAAATTATATGTAACATATTTTAAAGATTTCCTAGATCAGCATTTTACAGGAAACATTTATCTAGAATGAAGTCATAAATGAATTGTATTGGCTTGCTTAGTTGTGAAGTCTGGTAGGCAGTTCCCAACCTGTCAGTCAATATGTTTCACAATGTTTCTTTGGAATTCTATCATCATTTCATCTGATTCTGATTAAACAGAGCAAAGTCGCTGAGCATGACCAGTTCCTTCTTCCTTTGCACCGAAAAGCTAACAAGAATAAAAGTTTCTAACATTCCTTGTTTCCACTCAGCAGTGTACTTGCATGCAAAATCCACAAAAGAGATAGGTAACATGAGCATGTTGGGGCTTTCTCCCCCTCTAAAGAAGTTCCTAAAACAAACTCCAGGTATGTGACCCATACAAAAAGAGCTGAATTAGAAGCTGTTCAGGATCTTTTGTTAGTCAATCACTTTCTTTCCCCCTATGACTTTTCAAACTCGCATAGGCTGGATTGCCAGTCCTTCGTGTGAAACCATGGGTACATTAAGGAAGGGGAATCCACAAGGGAGCAGGTAAACAGTTACTGAAGAAGCATTTGTGTTGTAATCTACAGCCACCCAGAAGGAGCTTTCAAAGAGCCAGTGAGCCATAACATGGCAGGGGTCAGCTATCCACCAGGACTACTTTTCCAAAGTGAATACAGTAATAAAGCTGTGGTCAGAAAGAATTTGGATTCCTTCGGTGCTGGATGCAGATGCTTTCTAGCCTTCTTAATGTGATCTTCAAAGGCCCTATTCTCATAGAAATGTAAAATTCATATAAAAAAGAACATAAAAAAACCTTGTAAAAGTGAGTAAACAAAATTTTATATCCATCAATCTTTTCCTTTCCTAGCCTCTCTCTGGAATACATTTCTCTTCCCTGTTGGGATTTCAAAGCACCTGGCAAATGTGGGATATGGGAAATCTTTAGTGGACACAGCCACAAAATTTTCCCTCACTTCCTCAAAAGAGTAATGGTAAGCTTTGGGCACCTTCACTTTCATAAACCTTTCTTTTCAATATGCTTGTGATGCGATGCTTTAGAATAGGAGGGAGTAAAAATGCACAGTGGCATAAGTTAGTGGCATTTTTAAATCCAATAACACTGTTGGTCTTGTTAATGCATTTGTGTTTCTCTCAATCACATATTGTTGAAATTTCTTGTCAACTTTGTTTGGAAATCCTTTAACCATCTTTGACCCACAAGTCCTTGTCACCTCTTTTTCTCAAATAGTCTAGTCAAATCAAGCCCAGAGCAGTTATTATTAACCAGAATGGAGTTGGAAGATGACTGTTCTCAAAGCAGTGAAAGCTTGTCTCTTTTTCTGCAGTTATACTTCTTGGTTTAATACAGGATTTGACCTCTGCCTATACATCTTGCTACACTCATCTGATCCACAAAAGAATTTATCTTAATATCTTCCTATTTCAGCCATCAATGTGTGAGTTGCTCCTAATGAAAAGTGGGAAAAAAGTGGCTGTTTGAAGCTGCTTACTCACAAACTTAGAAAATGTTAAGCTTTTAATTAGATTTTCTGATATTAATTACTACCTGTTAATTTAAGCAGGAAGTGCCCATATTACATCACGTGGTTGCAGAGAGGTCAGCCCATTCCCCCAGTGCACAAATGTACTGGAGCACTGTGGGAGGACAGTAGTGTCATTTATCCAGATAAATGACATAAATCCAGATAAATAGATATTAAAGCCTGAAAATGATAAATTAAAGAAATGAAGGACACGAGGGGTACAGGAATGAGCCTGGGAATGAAAGAAAGATGTAGGGCACCATGGATATAACAATGAACTTTTCCTGTCTCTCTGAATTTTTCCAAACTAGCCTTCTTTAGTTCATCCATACTGATATCTGTGCTTTCACAGACCTTCGTTATCTTCAGCTGCTTTGTTTAGCAACTGTTGCATGCTATAGAAAGAGCCATTTCCAACCCTGAATAACCTTGTGAAATTTCAAGCAGACACTTCGGTTTTTCTCCAAGAGGCTCTCAGTCTCAGCAGGAGCTCCTGTAAACTCCTGCAAAATTAAACTCATCAATCCCTTTCACACTATTTGGGCTGCTAGACTGTTAAGTTCATGAACGTGCTGCCTACCTCTCTGGTCAATGTTTTCTCACTCTTTCTTGATGATTGTTTATATACTTTTATTGTCTCTATTGTTGTCTTTAGTTTGCAATATCTCAGAGAGGGCTTCCTTTCTGGTCACTGCTTGCCCATGGCTCAGGTCAGTGGATCTTGACCTTCAGCTGAGACACTCAGGCATAACATTAGTGTACTAATAGCTGAGGATGGTATTGGTAGGGATGGTAACTGGTGCCAAAATTTCTATATACATGAGAACTGAAAATTAGTTCAACAGGCAGTAAGTTTTTGACATTCATGCAAGTCTGGTGAGCTCACCATTACACAAGCATAATCAGGAAGAATGCTGGAAGGAGTCTTTCTTTTGTCTGCTGGGAACAGGTAAAGTAGTATAAAAAGAAAAGGAAAGGATAAATCTTTCACATAATTAGGATCAGACAATCAGAGGATAGTTTGGATTGGAAAATTCCTCAGGAAGTCTTCTAGTCCAACATAAAGTTTGAACTTCTGGGGGAAAAATATCTCATAAATTAGCATCAATTTAGTTTGTCTTTGTGGAGGAGAGGAGCTGGTTCTGGTTCGTGATATTTTAACTCTCTGGATTGACAGGAGGTTGGTGGCAGGATCACAGGCACGTGTTCTGACAGCTTATTTAGTAGCTGTGCAAGTAATGCGAAGTTAATTGGATAAACAAGGAGAAATAGCCCATGTAAGGCACAGACTTCCAAATCTATGCCTTTGAACACCTCCTGGGTTTTGGTCCAAGTTATTAAAGACATCATCATTTTCTGGAATCACTGAGCATTCAAACCTTTGGAAATTAGGCCCTGAGAAAAAAGGATGCAAATCATGTACCAAGAATCTATGTTTCCAGAACTACCAACTATCTTAAAATCTTGTGGTGATTTAGATATTCCTGTTGTTGACAATCATTAAAATAAGGTAATTGTTACCAGGCCTCCTCTAAATTTCAAAAGAAAACTAATACTCACTTTAAAGTAATAGAAATTCTGCTTATTTTCAGTTTTAAAAAGCAAGCACATCCATATCTAGCAATCCTTCTTAATGAAGCATGTCCTGCATCTCCATCTGCCAGACAAACAGGGAAATAAGTTATCCACGTTGCTGTTAAGCCAGATACTTGCTCACTCCAGGACAGCTGCCAGATCGTTCTCATTTGCAAAGAGCCTCCTTCAGTCTTGAGGTGACTTTCATTTCTTCTAGCTGTGATGGAGGATTGTGAACACTTTCAGCAAGGCTGTCTCCTGTTGCGGTAGGCTGCCTGCCACTCATTCTGTCCTCATGTTTTAACATGGCTGAAGAGACATATAGAAGCATAGAATCAATAAGGTTGGAAAAGACCTCAAAGATCATCAAGTCCAACCTGTCACCCAACACCTCATGACTATTAAACCATGGCTTCAAGTGCCACGTCCAATCCCTTCTTGAACACCTCCAGGGACAGTGACTCCACCACCTCTCTGGGCAGCCCATTCCAACGGCTAACAACTCTATCTGTGAAGAACTTTCTATCCTAATTGATTCACAGTTCAGTACAAAGGATTTCCCCATTCCTAGCTGCTGCCTCACATGAGGTGATTTGGAAATGGATTGAACTGGTTTGTGCTATTATCTGGAAGCAACCATGCTAGTTGCTGTAAGGGGACTTCCCCCCCCTCATGAAGGGGAAGGGACAAAGTCTGTCTGACTTCAAAAAGAGAATGTGGCCAAAATAGTTTAACATATTTTTCTTTGTAGATAAAGATTTCTTAGTCACAGCAAGAAAGAAAATGCCACAGTGGTAATTCATCTAGTTGTACTTTCTGCCTCTAGAGTCAAAAGCATCTTAGGTGTTCTTAGATATCTGAGTCTGATCTCAGAGACTTCAGGTTTAGCCATAGGTACAAATTAGAGAGTGACAGCTACTTGGACAAAAGGACACCCTCCCTTAGTGGGAGCCATCACAGCTTTGCTGTCTCTTATAGAGCAGATCTGCTCCAAGGGGTCTGATTTGTCACCCAGGTGAAGATATGCATATAGTTTGGCAAGGGGACATTCAAAAAAAGTGATTCTCCTAGTGACCTTGGGCATGTGGAAAAGTGCTAGAGATTAAATTGAGAGGTATTATAGAAATGCAAATGGGATGCTTGAGATAGGGGTGTGGGCCTTTTAAAAAGAGGAACTTATCGCTCAGGGAGGACAGAGGAAAAAAAAACCCATTGAAGTGCTGCAGAGCAGAGGCATTACTTTTTCCTCACTTGACCAGAATCTAGGAAAAGTCATTTTTATCACAGTATGCATTTTCTATGCTCAATAAAGAAATATGATGATTAGAGTTGCTTGTGAAAAGTCTGCGCTTGCCTAGTGTGCAGTTAGGCTGCAAAGATTTGTGTACAGGTTCATGAAGATGTGTAAAATACCCCAGTGGTTCAAACCAAATAATTGCTGCCTTCTGATGACAGCTGTTAGCACACAGTCCACTGCTCTGGGGCTGGAGGTCCCACATAACATCTCTGTCACATCCCAGGATGGGCTCACCATATCAGCAGAGATTTTTCACACTTGTTAATGTAGGCTGAGTCCTAAAAAATAAATAATGATAAAAGTAGCCTCTTAATTGTTCCAAAATAAAATTCTTTAGGCATATTACAATTTCCTTCTGTTTATCTTCTTACTGAAAGAAAAATTACCTCAGCAAATCAGCAGCTCATGTTCTTAGCCATGTGGGTTTCCAGTGATTTCTGTCACCCACCAGGGTTACTGGCTAGTGTGATGGATAAGGATCTATGGACAGTTCATCATTGTGACACTCTAGTCACCAGACATGCATTTCTGTATTTTACACTGGTTGCTAAACAAGAATAATACAGAGCAGCTGCTCACGTCATCAGCCCTGGTTGCCTTGGCGATGAGTCACAACACCTCTCTCTCAGGATCATTTCCCACTCCAGGAGCTCTTCGAGGGTTTTCCCTGCTTTCATTACACAGTAAAAAGCAGCTTCGTCGATGATTTAGTTCTGCTGGGCAGTCAAAATTCCTCCACCTATGCTAAAACTTCTATGAAATTGACTTCTGTGACAGTTCCAAAGCTCCCAAACGTATCTTTACGTGAAAATAATTTAGATTTGAGCCCTAAACAGTCTAGAGGTGTAGAATGAACTTCCCAGCCTTTTTCTGTTCAAAACAGAGCTTGTTAGGGTCCATGAAGAGGCATCCAGTTGTGTGTCAGAGAGTCCCTATGGAAGAACTCCAAAGAATTTAGATGAAAATTTACAGCCTTTTGTGACCCCATCATTACCGCAGGACCTGCATAGCACAAGCACTCCTCAACTCCATCTGACTCCTGGTCAGTCTCAGCATGTGATCACACTGCTATTGATTTTGACAGAGCACTTGAGATTTTCTGATGAGTTGCATGCCAGCAGCAGGAGGACAAGTCTTCACCTAGATGGAGCCAAACAAGGATGGAACTAAAACTAGATGTGTTCCATGTGTGCAGTATGTGTGCTTTCTGAAAGATGGCTTATAGTTTCCCCCCTTTCTCGCTAGAAACCTCCACGGAACATAATATCATCTAATGGAGCAAGCTGCTGCAGAATGGAGAGGTACTTGAGAAATCTGCTCGTCCTCTAATGTTTCTAGTGGGCATATTTGCTCAAAGCGCTGCTTTTGGGCAGCACTCTGCCCCTTTGCTGTTACTTATCAGCTTCAGTCCTCTCTCTCAGTGCACAAACACCTACCTCAAGCCAGTGGATATAGGACCAGGACATGAAAACTAAATGCCGTAATGCTGAGCATTGCAAAGCAAAAAACCCTTGAGATTAGTATCTATAGGGAATGGATGCAAAGGAAAAACTGTAATTTCTGTGCTACAAATTTCTGTGTTGGACAGGTGGTTACAGTCACATGCAGAGAATCAGAGAATGGTGGTTTTCCATGAGTGGACCTTTTGGCTTTAAAAAATAGGCATTGCTCAAGCACTCACTCTCCTTACACAGGTATATGGCCATAATATGCTTTTTTTTTCACCCCTGTAATAGGACTTTTGGTCAATTCAGAATAAAACCCATCATCTTTTTAAACTCCATTTAAAAGAAATTGGATATGAATATTGTTGGGTTGAGCACAGTGTTTCATTTTGATCTGGGAGTTGCTTGGGGTTTGGTTTTGGGTTTTTTTGTTGGTGGTGGTTGTTTGGGTTTTGTTTGGGGTTTTTTTGTTTGTGTTTGTTTGTTTCTTTCTTTGTTTCTTGTTGGTTTTTTTTTTTTTTGGTAGAAGGGCATAGCACACAAAAGATGAAAATGGCATAAACTCAAGGTTATTTGGAATTGAAATCTCCGAAGGCTCTTCATATAAAATGCTGAAATGGGGCAGAGATTTCAGCTGTGGCATGCCGTTTGTTTCTGGTCCACTTTCCAAAGGAGATTCAAGCATAGCTGCAATAACTTCACAAAGGACATTTTGATTTCAAAGGAATTGCATTTTCAAACACACAACAAATTTAAATGCACTGCATGAGAGGTTTTCTAATCTGCCCCAGCGAGTAAGAAAACTTTGGCAGCTGGCTACAAGATGCAAAGCCTGAGAAGAGGAATGAAAAGTTCCTGAAATGTACATACAGAGGATTTCTTATTTTTATTTCTTAGGGTTTTTTTTAAAAAAAGAGGGTTTGACATCATGCAATATTGGAGTGTGAGGGCTGCAGAGACCCCACCCTACATCTGGCAGGCAAGGAGGTAACCAAAAGCTGCTCCAGTTTCCCATGGGCCATCTCCTCACAGGTGGAAAGCCAGGGGTAATGGAGGGGGGTTCTGGGCAAAAGCAGTTGGGAGCACCCTGGGGAGCCCTGTAAAAATGACTCACTTGCAAGGGGTGGGGGTGTTTTTTGGAAAGACGTTGGTTGGGAGCAGGCTGCTCCTCCAGCCCTTGGGGACTGAGGCTGTGAATAGACTGGGAGGTTTTATAGCCTGAGCAAGCTGTTGCTTCTCTTTTACCATAGGAGGGAAGGGGAAGGGGAGGAGGGTGGAGGGAGGGAACTGTTTTGGTTTTTGTTTGAGTAATAAAATCAGGAGAGACAGTTTGGTAGAGTTATCTAGTGTGCCTTTTTTTCCCCCTCTTTACTTGAATGTTTTGCTGACACAAAGCTGTGGCTGATTTACCATAAGCAAGGCTTTTGCTGAGGTTTTTGTTCAGTGCCCAATACAGAGCTGTTTCAGCAAAAGTCCCCATGTATCTGCTAGGAAAAATTGTGCTCTTAGTGACAGCTTACTTCACTCAAAGTGGACATTAAGGCAGAAAGATTTTCATAAGTGTTCTGCTAAAAGATCAGTTCTGGCACAGCTGTTCACGACAGAGCACGCTCCTGATTTTAGCTTCTCATCCACGGTCTTGGTAGCTGTCTCAAACCCCATATTTACATGACTGATTAGCTTTGCCTTTTGCAATATGGTTGTAAGTGGTGTCATAAAGATTTTTTTTTTTTTACTGTGGTGGAAAAGTACCAGCTAGGCTAGCCTGTATTTCTTGAGAAATAGGGGCAAATCATATGCTCACTCCAAATCCTAATTTTCATTTGAATATTTTTCTGGAGCTCACTTTAGAAATAAAATAGAACTGAGGTAAATGTCAATTGAACAGTGTGCATTAAGTCTAGACTAAATTATTCCCATTTTCTCTAAGCTGAGCTCTTCTAGTAGCCTCTTCTAGCTTTAAAGTTAGCTTGAGTAAGTCCTCACATATACTGTTGTCCCTGCTGTGGTACTGACTTATCTCTTCAGGAAATGTCAAACTTCCAGAGGAAATTTGGTAGTTAATAATGTTACTGTGATGATGAACACATGTAAGGCATGGCACATGAAGTCTCCCAGCAAAAATAGCTCGCTGTCTTTGCCCCTAAATTATATGAAAAACAGAATTCAATATATGTGGGTGTTTGCTTGTTTGGAACTAGTTTAACTTTCTAATGATGAGCAAAACAATGTGTTCATTTTCTGGGTGTCCTGTGCCCCTGCACTCCCCATCTGGTGGCCGTGAGCATTGCCAGGGACTCTGTCCCAGTTCCAGTCCAGTGGTAGATGCAGCCCAAAGCCATCAAGCCTGCCATTGACTGGTGGCTGACTGTGAAAAGATGGTAGCTGCACAGGTCTAGGTCCTGCTCCTTTGTTATCTTGGGGTTTTGACTGTTTTTTTGACTTTCATAACTGATTCCTGTATTTCTAGAAGATGGTGAGAGTACCTCAGGCCTCCATGAAGCAGCATGACCCTTCTGCTTCCCCTAGCTGTGCTGGTCATGGTAAGTATCCCTATCCTGTTATGGCTGATCAGGGCTGCCAAATCCCAGCATACCAGAGAAGCTGTGGAGCTATGAAGACAGATAAATATATGATGTCCCACATACAGTCTTCTACCATGACTTCCCCCCTTTGTCAGACCCAGCCTAGAAGCAGGGCAAAAACCAAATCACCCCACATGTGGTGCTTTATGCTTTGCGTAATCACAGCCTGAGGTGTCTGATTTGAAGACTGCTGTGTCTGGTGGAGCATGGAGCCCATACATAAGATGACACCAAACTAAAACCTTTCTTTGAGTTTTGAATGTCCAGCATTTGGGCTGAACTTCATTAACCTGTAGGAATTGAATTCATTCAGGTGACATATAAATACCTATAGACAGAACTGAACTTCAGTGACATTTTCCTTCCTGTGTGTTTGCTTTAAGTGACAGCATCACAGAAATGTTCCAGAGTGATGAACTCTGTACCAATGCATTCCTGGTAAGTAATTTCCTCCCTTTCCCAACCTTAAAAAAAATACAGGAGATAAAGACTCTGTAGCTGGCAGTTACTGTGCCAGACAAAGGTGATTCAGAAAATCATGACTCAGGAAAAAAAAAAGGAAAGAAGTATCTAACAGATGGAAATGAAAGTGTGTTTTCAGTAAAGGTCACCTGATTACTCAAGATGCTTTATAGGTGCCTTTTCCTTGCTTCAAGGACCATGTTAAGATAAATAGCTAGAAGTAAAAACATTAAATAGCTCTCCTTTATTCTCAGCGTTGCTCTATTACACGTGATTGTTGAATTGACAAAAATACATGGAAACTAAGGCATCTCTGCTGACATAGTTATAATGTCATTTCCCTTCTACAGAGGGAAGTGCATTCCAAACTTGCAGGGTGTCCCAACTTTTTCAGTGCCAGGAGGTACCAGCTTTTGTAACAGCCCTGGCCCGGGAGGGTCATGTTTCACCAGCAAGTATATGAAATAGATGCTTATGGCCAGGCTTCATGTGACCCAGCAGTACCCTTCCCATCAAAGGGCTGAGCAGGAGGTAATCACCCTACAGGATGCCTTTTGGACCAGAACAGTAAGTACAGAAAGTACTTACTGGAACAGAAAGTAACAGTATTTCCTCTCAGTGACAAGAGGCATTCATACATGGGTCTGCAAGAGACTGGAAAATGCTTTTGATTCACCCATGAGTGGATTTCCCCTGGTTTCTGGAACTGTTTCCTCCTCTATGACTGTTCACTAGATTTCTCCTTTCAAGTGACAGTAACAGTGTCCCAGTAGAAACTACTTAGGATGGTCAGAGAGAAATGAAATGGAATGGAATGGAATGGAATGGAATGGAATGGAATGGAATGGAATGGAATAGAATAGAATAGAATAGAATAGAATAGAATAGAATAGAATAGAATAGAATAGAATAGAATAGAATAGAATAGAATAGAATAGAATGGAATGGAATGGAATGGAATGGAATGGAATGGAATGGAATGGAATAGGTTGGAAGAGACCTTCGAGATCATTGTGTCCAACCCATCATCTAACACCATCTAATCAACTAATCCATGGCATCAAGCACCCCATCAAGTCTGCTCCTAAACACCTCCAGTGATGGTGACTCCACCGCCTCCCCTGGCAGCCCATTCCAATGGGCAATCACTCTCTCTATGAAGAATTTCTTCCTAACATCCAGTCTAAACCTCCCCTGGCACAGCTTGAGACTGTGTCATGCTCCAGCAGGTCATACAGTCTGTGATATCTTGAGCAGTAGTGATGCTCCTTCCCACTTGGAAAGCATATGAGAATCAGAGTTCCAGGATGCATTCAGTTCCAGAAGGTTGTGCTGCTAGGTGAGCCTCAGCCTTGTTGCCGACAACCTGGACACATTTCACACAGGAGAAAATGAAGGCAGTAATGTTTATAGAGTACACATAGGAGAGTCAATCATGCTATGAAATAACTTGTACTTCAGCAGGTCAGATCTGTTTTGTACAGTCTGTGATATCTTGAGCAGTAGTGGTGCTCCTTCCCGCTGGGAAAGCATATGAGAATCAGAGTTCCAGGATGCACTCGGTTCCAGAAGGTTGCACTGCTAGGCAAGCCTCAGCTTTGCTGCTGACCACCTGGACACATTTCACGTTGGGAAAAAGTGAAGGCTGTAATGTTTATAGAGTACACACAGGAGAGTCAATAATAGTGCCAAAAGGCAACAAACAGAGGACTATTGAGACAGGGTTTGTTTTTGTAAGATTATACTCAATTCGGTCATTCTATGACCACATATATTCTTTTGTTTATTTATGTAATAAGGCTCTGGTAGATAAAAAAAAATAATAATATGGAGTCTTTCCAGATGTGTGAAAAGGGCAGTTACTTGAGAGGATTTGATGCACTGTGTTGCTACAAGAGATTTTAACTCACCGATCATCGTCAAGAATATTTGGATTTTCCTCGATAAACCACAAAAACCTTATTGGGGAAAAATGTCATTAAACACATAAAGCTGTAGCAATATAAATATTTTACTGAAACCATTGTTGAGGTGGCTCTTTGGAACCTGTGCTTCTGTAAACTCTGAGGGCTATAATGAATATACACATACCCTTCCTCCTCTCTTCTTTCCCTCTTCCCATGAAAGGCCAAAATTGCTTTAAGTTACGACTATGAGGCTGAGTCGCTTTGACTTGTCCTAAGTTTTATCCTGGTGTATGACATAGCAAAAAGTATGTTACTGTCTGGTGAACAAATGTAAATATTTAAAAGTGAGCTGAGAAGGCTATATAACAGCAGAGTCAAGGAGGCCACCTTGTAGAGCCTTTTCTTATGGTCTGTGCATTTAACAGCACGAGTGTGAGTATATCATAGTTTGTATTTGAAAGGAGAAGAAAATCTTTTACATTGCTTTCCTAAAATGTGCAAACACAGAAAGCCTTTGCAAATGAAACCCTTTGAAGCCAGTCATATGAAGAGCCTTGTGACAAAGAAAAGTCGCCTTCAACATCACTGTTCATTTGTTTAGGAGCATTATTTTCTTACTGCTGGCATGGAAGAGTTGCTACACTAATTGTGGGCCTTCCTGCCCTTTTTATTTTTCTGGAGAAGGAGAGAAAGGAGCTCAGTATATTAAACCTCAGTCTTTCCTCTGCATGGACAAGCGTGCAAACCAGGAAACAAGGGAGCTCACAAGAGAAGAGCTTAACTTGGATTTGTTTGTTGTTGTTCTGTTGTTGTTGGGGTTTTGGTGTTGGTTTTTTTTTTTTTGTGTGTGTGTGTTTTCTGTTTTGTTTTTAATTATATTGTTGTTGTTCTAATTTAGAAGCTTACACTCAAAGAAGTTTATAATAAGGACCTGAGTCTATGATTCAGTAATCACTCTCTGAGAATTACAGGCTGAATCCTGAAGAAATAAGGTAAGGAAAAGTAAAAATAGGCTGTTTCCTGGATCCAGGACGCCTGCCTGGATCCAAAGGACTAGGAAATACCTCTAGCCTGTTTCTCAGGAGTTTTGTCTTCAGCTTTGAAAGATATCATAATAATTTCAGAAAATTAATGTAATAATTAATGTAATATTTCTGACCAGACAAAGAAGGCCTTTTTGCCTATCCTCAGAACAAAGTGAAGCTCTCCACAGGTCTGATGGGCATTGCCCTTCACCCTGAAGCTGAACTGTGCCTAACCTCACATGGCTGTTTTCTGTAGGATGCACTGTATACCTTTAGAAAGAGAGGGTCTGATGCAGCTAAATTGGTTTCCCCTTTTGTCCCCTTTGAAGTGACGTCACTGTTTTGAATTGACATGGTTAAACCAGAGCAGCTTTAAACCCAGCGTAGTCGTGCGTCAGGATAATGCGGATTTAGCAAAAGTTCACAAGAAATCAGAGCGTGAGGCTCTCTGGTTTATGTCATTATTAACAAATTCAATAACATTTTAAATTTAATTACTTGGACAATCAAACAAAGGCTCCATAATATCTCAGTATATTGCACAGTTTTAGGGCCCACAGATATTGAAGAAGGGAGGCATGTCTTTTCTATAAGCCTTTAAGAGATTGATTTACAATCAAGTTTTGAAACTCATTTCAACTGGAAATGTAACTGAAAGTAATCAAAAGAGTTTTCCTTAAGATATAGTACCTTATTGCTCTTTACAACTACCTGAAGGGTGGTTGTAGCCAGGAAGGGGTTGGTGTCTTCTCCCAGGCAACCAGCACCAGAACAAGAGAACACAGTCTCAAGCTGCACCAGGGGAAGTTAAAGCTTGAGGTGAGGAGAAAGTTCTCTCAGTGAAGAGTCATTCGTCATTGGAATGTGCTGCCCAGGGAGGTAGTCACCATCCCTGGAGGTGTTCAAGAGGGGATTGGACATGGCACTTGGTGCCATGGTCTAGTCATGAGGTCTGTGGTGGCAGGCTGGACTCGATGATCTTTGAGGTCTCTTCCAACCTTGGTGATACTGTGAAACTGTAAACTGTGATACCTGGTTACAGTGCACTTCTGTGGCACCAATGAAGGGTGGATGTGTTCTTCACACACCCACCACAGAGTCTGTCTTCTCACCTTTATAGTGCATCTTAAGAACTTCATCAAAACTTCTTTGGAAGAGACTGGTAAGCAGAAAAGAGTTTAACAGTACTATGGGTGGCTGCATTTCCAAGCAAAGTGTGAAAAAAGTTGATTAATATCAGTAATGACACTCGTGGTTGGAGTAGCAGTCTATTTAAGGTGTAACATTGACCTATAAGGAGAGTTATGCCATTTATTTTCACAGTAATCAATACAACTGTAAATCAAAGGCTTGGGACATCCTTGTCACGCAAGAGTAACAGGCTGATCTGCCAGCCAGCATCAAGCGCAGTGCAGTACTCAGACAAAAATATCCATCCTTCTCTCAGCAGTTTTAACTTGTCAGATCACGTGTCCAGCCCATTAGACCTTGGTTTCCTGAGTGATCTTTGTGGTCATAGCATATATGGAGAGATTAATCAGGGCCTTGACTATCAACCCAAGCAGTGAAAGCCTTGCATGTGCTAAATGAGGCATGCACAGAGCTGCTGTGTGTGCAAGTGGGAATGGGGATGATCATATTAACTTACTCCCCCAACAAGACTATGGGTTGCCTTGTGTGTGTAACAACACGAGCAACAGGAGCTAACCTGACAGAAAGGCTCTGTTTCTGTATAATAAAGAATTACTCTCTATGTGAATGTTTTCAGTTTATTTAGCTGTTGGAAAAAAAAGAGTTTGGGAAGCAATATAAGAAATCAAGATAAGAAACCTCTTGACTGGAATCAGAGTCATTTCAGAACATCTGCATGTTTCCTGACCCCAGCATGAAACAGTAGGGTTGTTTTATCCACGCAATACATCCCTGAAACAAAGATATCAGAAGAGAATTAAAGAACTAAAACCCCTTTTTCAAGGAGGAAGAAACAGCAGTAAGTTCAAGGATGCTCTTTGCAAGCCCGAGTTAAAAAAAAAAACTGGAGGGGAGGGCACTTGTGTTGGGGACTTCATATTTTTTTAATTTTAGTTGCTCTTAGACTGTTTGATTCTAAAATATTCTCCAAGGCTTTGGCCACTGCTTCATCCAGTGCTTACTGTGCTGGGATTAATCCCAAGGCTTTATTTGGTTTATTAAGGAAATGATAGCAGAGAAATGGAGACAACCTCCCCATCTGAGCTATAATGGCTGGAGAGAGGCGATCTTCATTAGGCCACAGGAGTTAGAGACTCTCTGTACTCTGTGACTGTGAAGGACACAGGGTGAAATTTTCTTTTGTACATTCTCTTCTAAGTCAAAAATAAAGACACTTGCACTATAAAACATCTATAACAGAGAAACCTGCCTTTGATTTTATGAAATCCACTGCAAATGACTTTCAAGGGGTTTCTGTAGTCAGAGGTATGTGCCTGTCAAGTGCTCTGTTGGTGGTGTCCACCCCAGACCCTGTGTCATCAAAGGAGGCAATGGGAACTGAGAGATGAAATTTCCCCAGTGAAATTCAGCCTGCCAGCTCAGACCATCAATAAGACACTGGATTTAGAGATACACTGTGAACTTTTCAGGCAAAGTTGGAGGCATAGCCATTCAAAGAAGTCCTTCAGCTAGGATTCCCTTGGTAACAGACAGTTTGCATCACTGTCTTGAACCTGAGCAGTTAAATTCTGCCTCAGCTGGCTTTGGTTTTCAAAGTAGGTGGTCTGAGCAAGAACTGCTGCTCCAGAGGAGCAATGCAGGTGGCTGACCACTGAGCTCAGTCTGCAGCCCTGCACATGGCAGTGGGGCACAGTCTTGATGGGAGCCTCAGAAACTCCTTCGTCCCTCCAAGCACACATTTCCACTGCTCCCTGTCTCCCTGCTATCATGAAGCCATGAATAATGCCCCTGATCTCCCTCCCCCTGCTCAGTTGTTAACTTTCACACGTGATTTTCTTTTTTCCTTCTGGATTTCACAGTGCTGAAATTTCACCAAGGCTGCAGTAATCTCAAATTTTGGCCCATTCAGCATCAGGACAACTGCCCAGGTCCATTTATTACAAACACATGTTGTGAATTCAGTTAAAACAAACAGTCTCTTATTTTCTCAAGACACAATAATCATACTCCAAACTTAACCTAAAACAAATAGAAGTTAAAAGCAGTATGCTTTTTAATAACAAATGGGTTCTAGTCATGGGTCTGAGATCAAAAGCCCTAACGTAGGCTAAATGAAGCCGACAGAACCTATCAAAAAAGGTGAAATTTTAGTGTTTGCAAGGTTGTTTCAGTCTTTGTCTTCACCCTCCCACTGCATTTCTTAGTTTTTATGTTTAAGACAGAAGACAATTAAGCAAGCTGAAGTAAAGGACAGAAAAACAAAGCAAATGGCCAGAAGTCAGGCTGTGTCCCACAGCCAGCTCGGAGCTTTTCTCCATCCTTCTCCACCTCAGTGTACTGTGATGTTGTCTGGAACCAGTGCCTTTATGTGAGCTGCCCTTGATTTGCTTCATAAAAAAAACAGCTCACTGATTCAGAGTGGTCTAGAAACAAGGGCAGCCATTCTGGAGTAAATGCCTCAGGGTGAATGATTCCACATGTCTTCTTTATGACTGTTGTACTTCAATGTGATTTTTTTGTAATGAGACAGACCAGTGTCATCCAATGTCCAGTCTTTAAGAAAGCCAAGGCTGAAATCTCCTTCACTTTTTTTAGGGGGATTATTTGGTGCAGTGGAAAGTTTTATATCTCTTTCATCAAATCCCAGGCAACCAGCACCAGAACAAGGGGACACAGTCTCAAGCTGTGCCAGGGGAGGTTTAGACTCGAGGTGAGGAAAAGTTCTTCACTGAGCGAGTCATTCGTCCTTGGAATGGGCTGCCCAGGGAGGTGGTGGAGTCGCCGTCCCTGGAGGTGTTCAAGGGGAGATTGGACATGGCACTTGGTGCCATGGTCTAGTTGTGAGGTCTGTTGGGACAGGTTGGACTTGATGATCCTTGGGGTCTCTTCCAACCTTGGTTATACTGTGATACTGTGAAATAGCTTAACAAGTTTGGGCATGTGAGAGCCCACCTGTCAAAATGGAGAAACTTTGCTGCAATGCTCCTGACTCAGGTCAGCACAGGACAACTCTTTTGGGAAAGTCAACATAATTTTTAGACTGCAGTCAGTGCTTTTATTTATCAAATAAAGCTCAGGAGTACCAAGCACCAGCAGCGTTCCCCTGCTGAATGGAGAAGTTCTTTTCACAGAGTAGAGAGGGTGTAGCATAGAGCCATTAGACTTGTTTGGAGGCAAAACCTATTTCTGAAGAACATTTTTGCTCTGTAAAGTCAGATGGACAACTTCACAGGCAGCTGTCCTAGGATACAGTGCCCTCACAGCCTGATTGAATTGATCTGGGTGAGATTCTGGTTCAAGAAAGACATCTCCATTTCAGTCACTCAACATGAATAGTGAAGCAGAATATTGAAGCACTGTCCTTGATTATATACTGATCTATACTTTTTGGTACTGATCTCTGTAAGTCATCGAAGTCTCCTCATGTCTCCTGTGGCCATCAATCTGACACTAGTCTGAGTCTGACTCTGTGAGCACAACACACTAAAAGCTGTGACCCAGGCACAGCAGAGAGCTGCAGAGTCCAGCCTCTAGTCTTATGTTTTATCTGTAGAAGCCTGAGGTGGGGAGTACTTGCCTTTGGCAAGAAGGGAACGGGAAGGATAACACAGACCAGTTGGTAATGATAATTCATGAGGTCATCCACAAAGCATCCAGCTGATCTGGACTCCCAATATTCCATGCCTCAGTCAGCTCCTTCTGTTCACAGTGCTTGCTTTCATTGGAATCTCACCTGAAATGTCAAAGAAGGTCTCCCTACGTGTCACGTTCTTAATGACTTCAACCAGGACTACCCTTTCACAAGGAGCATGAGATCTCAAAGCAAGGCCAAGACAGAGGAGTTATTAAATGTTTCTACACTGTCACAGTCCTCTGGTGACAGGTTCCCAGTGTGTGTTAACCAACGTTTTTCACCAGTCTGTAGCAGGATTCCATTCTACCCCAGCTGTGCATCTAATCCCAATTTGGCATTCCTCAGAATTGCTGTGCGAAGCATCAGCTGAAAATGATGCTACTCAGTATTTTCAAAGACATCTTCTACACAGAATGGAAGGCAACTCCCAGTCATTCTCCACTTGGCAGTTATTTAATACATTTCAGCTCTGGTTTCAGGTCTACATTTAGAGTCACAAAAAAAGAATCCCTGACATTTTGTCAGTTTTTTCACCCATGCCTGTATTCCCACTTCATCTCACATTTCCTCAGTTCGTTACAGCAACCCCTACTATGACAGGATAAAGCCATACACAAAAAGCCCTTTCATGGCTACTTCATATGGGTATCTATTTTTGAGAGAGAAACTGAACTGAAGCAGCATGACTCTCTAATTCGCTTTTCCTTCTTGTCATCAATTGGATTGACAGGGCTGGAGCACAGATAGACACACTGTCACTTCCAGTTTAAATGCCCCACTGGGATGTAAATTCAGAATGAAGGGAGTGAAAAAATTTCCAACATAGTCAAAATCTAAAACATACTTAATGTATATGAAGATGAGGACAGCCATCATCTCCTTTTGTGAAGAGAAAACTGATGCTTTTGAAACAGCTTCTGTACTGAACGAATAAAGGAGTTGTGGACTTCTTAGGCCTATAAAAGTCTTGACTTGCATTTGTTTCCTGAAGTCCCAAATATACCTCAGCTTTTACTTTGCAGATGTCTTTCTCTCAGCACAGACTGTTAGTGACAATCCTCATGGTCTCTCACTCTAACAACTTAGAAGATGGTGATTTTCCTCTCCTGCACCTGTTTTCGCCACGGTGGTGCAGCTCAGAAGGTCACAGAGCTTTTCTTTTTGGTTTGTCTTTAACGAAATTCAAAGATAGCAAGTGCAAGATGGGAGCAAGAAAATGCCTCTTCACATTTTGGCACCTATAGTGATACGTGTCTTAAAGCAGCAACAAGAAAACTAAGACTAGAGAATGTTTGAAAACAAGATTAAATTTGGCAACGTATTCTGAAGAAGACATGGAGATGCAGATGTTGAAAGTCAATGCCAGAAATAGTTTGGAAACAACAGAAACTAAAGCCGTTGCCCATCTTCTCTCAGCCTTTTCTGGAAGTGGTTTATGTTAGCCTAAATTCTCTTTCCAGAGAAATCAGACTCCTCCAAATCCATTTGGTTTTTATGACATTTCTAGCTTTCACCAGCCCCAAGTCTGGAAATAGTGCCTCAGCCCTCATGTCACCCTTCTGCCTCAGTCCCTGAGCTCAAAGTATGCTGCTTGCTGCAGCTCAAAGCATGGCTGCCTTCTAGGTTTTCCTGTTATGTACAAGTTAGGCCCATTTGAAGCAAAATTGCTGCAAACAGAATAAAAATAGGCACTGAGATGTGGGTAGTAATCCTAAGCATTAGTTCTGCTGAGTATTTAATTGCTAGGATTATTTTGGGGTTTTTGACTAACTGAGGTAACACTGGCTCAAACTGTTGAACAGAAGTGAAGTGAATTTCAGTCCCACTGAAGTCCAGGTAGACATATGCATGCCATAGAAGAGTGCAGCTCTTCTGTCATTACCCCATGAATGCTCTGTGTACCAGAAAGAACCTCCATTCACCTCCTGGCATGTTCAGATCATTGCATCTGACAAAGCAGAGAACACTTTTGCTTACTTCAAGAAGGAATTACCACCTTCAGGAGGGTGACTTCAAATTAATAGATCATCTATTCACTCTACACAGCTTGATTGACTTTCCCATGAGCTGAGTGTGCACAAGCGTATCCTTGCACGATCACACCTCGCACATGCATCCACCAGCGTCAGTTGCTCTCTACAGTAATGTCAAACTTGTTCCACAGCCAGTGCCAAATTCCACATCCAGCTACTCCCAGAACACCAGGATATGAATTTCAGACAACATATGTTTTGACAGCCCAGACTGGCACACCCACTGACCTCATGGGGAGGTCTGCACATACTTCAAGGGTAGAATATGGCTTTTAAGTAGTGATTTGTTTATCAGCTTAATACTTTTTACAGTCAATGTTGCTGAGTAAGAAGATATGTTCCTCTTTGAGGTCTCTGTACATCCTCCCTGATCTCTTCTACACCCTATTCTCCCTCTCTTTCCACCTGTCTTTTCTTCCTTCTTAGGATAAGGGCTGTCAATAGATTTAAATTATCTGTTCAGGATAAACCAAATAAATTTAATTTCAACTAGATATGGTTTCAACAGATGCAGAACTCACATGCTGCTAACTATTTGGTTTAACCAGACTGATATAGAATAGAATAGAATAGAATAGAATAGAATAGAATAGAATAGAATAGAATAGAATAGAATAGAATAGAATAGAATAGAATAGAATAGAATAGATTTAACCAGGTTGGAAGAGACCTTTGAGATTATAGAGTCCAACCTATCATCCAGCACTATCTAATCAACTAAACCATGGTACCAAGTACCCCATCCAGTCTCCTCCTGGGCAACCCATTCCAATGGCCAATCACTTTCTATGAAGAACTTCTTCCTAACATCCAGCCTAAACCTCCCTGGTGCAGCTTGAGACTGTGTCCTCTTGTTCTGGTGCTGGTTGCCTGGGAGAAGAGACCAGCCCCCTCCCGGCTACAACCCTCTTCAGGTAGACAGCAATAAGTTCTGCCTTGATCATCCTCTTCTCCAGGCTAAGCAACCCCAGCTCCCTCAGCCTCTCCTCATAGGGCTTGTGCTCCAAACCCCTCAGCAGCATTGTTGCCCTTCTCTGGACACATTCCAGCAACTCAGCATCTTTCCTGAACTGAGGGGCCCAGAACTGGACACAGTACTCAAGGTGTGGCCTAACCAGTGCTGAGTACAGGGGCAGAATGACTTCCCTGCTCCTGCTGGCCACACTGTTCCTGATACAGACCACGATGCCACTGGCCTTCATGGTCACCTGGGCACACTGCTGGCTCATGTTCAGCTTGGTGTCATTTGCAAACTTACTGATGATGGACTCAATCCCCTCATCCAGTATTAAGTTCCATAAATGTAGATGACATTCAGGTATTAAATTTGATGTCTGTAGACCCAGGAAAACAATTCTGACACAGTTACACTAATGAAATAGTTCGCAAAGCTCCTTTGCAGTCGGTGTAGTTGCAGAAGTACACAGACATTTGGTTCCTTTGCATTTCCAAGCCTCTTGATAATACAATGTCTGTGTTTCCAGATGGTTCCTTTCAGTGAAAATGTTGTTGAAGTTGCCTAGTTTTGAAGAAGCTGCACTTTTTCTTGGTCAGTGTTGCTAAATAACACTAACTCTTTTTCCCCCACTCTTTACATTGTTGGACAATGCAAAAGTTAGGAAGTCCCAATTAAATGAAGGGGTTTGACCTTGGAGGAATGTGGGAAAGGAAACGGAAGGAGACTAGTAGGGATATTTTTTGGCTTGAAATGCCTGAACACCTCTGGGCATTTTAACAAACTAGAAAGTGTAACAGGAACAGCAAGGTAAGGTGCTGTAATGTTTAACCAGAAGAGGAATCAAAGAGAAAAACAAAGAAGGCTTTGCCTCTTCCTCCGCAGTCCTACCCATGCTAAATGCAGCCTGAAGGAGCATTCAATCAATCAAATGCAATGCAAATGTCCACTGAAAACCCAGGCTTGGTTCAAGGGAAGATTTTGAGAAAAACAGAGCAGAGTGAAGAGGGTGGCACTCTGCACATACTCACTTGCTCGCTTCAGTTCATGTGTCCATGAAATTGGCTACTGGGGTTAGACCTCTTAATTCAGATGTTGATGTTGACCCTTACAACAACCTCTGTTAGGTGAATTTCAACACACTCATAAAGCTGCAGATGTGTCATTCCTGCAAACATTTCTCTCCCCTGTGTGGATGAGCCAAAACATTCCCAGGAGAGGACTCACCTCTGTGTCAAACATGGCACTGGATTTAATGTCAAGAAACTTCTGATGTACCAGTATGGAAAGTCTACCACTAAATTACTCAGTACTTGCCAGTTCTGGTAGCTGCCATGAAATCACACCCAGTTCTTTCCTGCAGAAACAAAGTGGCAGTCAGAGCTCCCTGCACCTGATGTGATGGCCACAGGAGCCCGTGGTGAGGAGAGGTCACTTGCACCCATCGCCACTGCTGCTGCAAAGGACTCTTGTGCATCCTCCCAGATCCCCACCTTTGTGAGCCCCAGAAGGCTGGGCATATTCACTTATCTTATGCACAATGTGAGCAGCTTCCTTTATTAAGGAGCTGACCGCTCTAAACTAAGATGAGAAACTTCAGCACAGCATAAATCATAAATATAGACAGGGGAATGAACAAGGATGGAAAGGCCTGGGATAGTCTATATACTTTTGGCAAGCTTTAGTAGATTTGGTAAATAACTGAGAAAATATGTGTGGCAGTGAAGGTGAGGTGATCATCCTCCTGGCTGCTAGTCTGCCATGAAAGGACCAGCAATTCATTCCGGTGTGTTCAGCTGCTGGAGAAGGACTAATGGAGGGTCTGAACCTAAATGGACCCAGAAAATATGAAATAGCTTTACAAAAACAAATAAACAAAAAAAAAAGAAAGAAAGAAAACTGAGAACCAACACACTTATTTTTCCTACTCTAAATGTGTTTGTTTTCCTAGCAGCAGGTGAATAATGTCAGAGGAGGAACTTTAACCACAAGCAGAGCAAGTGCAGTACTGTGGCTGTAATTGAGGAATAATTAATTTCAAAGTAGTGCACGTTCCATTTTCTCAGGTTGCTCATTACAGAGCATTTGTATGTAATCATTCACATACACACAATACATCCTGGGACACATTATGCATTTCATTTTCATGTCTTTAAAAAGGAGCTTCTTGATGTCAAATTTCTCATAGCCATTCCAGAATCCACCAGGATTCATATAGCTTTTGCCAATGCTATTACTACCAGCAGAGGTGCTAACAGATCAGTAAGACAATTTTTCCTCTGTGCAAGAACTTTCTGTATGTTCCCAAAAGTAATTTAGAAGGTTATCTGCAGTACTTAACCAAAATGGATTCATTGTCAAATACACTCCTTTCATGCCACTCCCATGGTTTCTTAGGTTATGACCCTTATGGTGGCTGTGTTTTATTCCCTCATATACAAGTGTGCACACTGACACAGTACATCAGACACTGTTATGACACAACTACGTTTTAGGACTATAATTATTCCAGGTGGTGCTAGCTCAATAGAACCCCTAAAGCATAAAGCCTTAATGGCTTTTCCTCCTTTTTAACCTGTAGACTGCCTGGGTGAAGGCTTTAGGCACCCTGACACCAAGGGGCAGTTGCAAATGAAAATCCAGCAGACACTCTGTCTATACTTGGACAGGATACAGCACAAAGCCACCGGTGTGAAAGTGAGAAACCCACTGCACCTTGTATCTCTATCAGACACAAGTGCAATACTGTCCAGACATCACTCTGCCTATACTTGGACAGGATACAGCACAAAGCCACCGGTGTGAAAGTGAGATACCCACTGCACCTTGTATCTCTATCAGACACAAGTGCAATACTGTCCAGACATCACTCTGCCTATACTTGGACAGGATACAGCACAAAGCCACCGGTGTGAAAGTGAGATACCCACTGCACCTTGTATCTCTATCAGACACAAGTGCAATACTGTCCAGACATCTTTACCCAGCAATTTTCAGCTTAAGGAGTGCCTTCATTGCCCAGGGTGTAACTGGGCAGGATCAATCCCTCTGGGTCCTGGCCAGAAGAGAGCATCAGAAGAGTGTAAACAGACATGTAATGGGTACAAAAGCAAGTCTGCATCTGTAGCTATGCCTAGGCTGGCCTGCAGTGAGAATTACACATATTGGCTAAAATTGACCAAGCAATAAACATATGAGTATTAGATTTAGAAAACATAAGAACACCCAGAAAATTGTAAGAGTTTCTCAATGTTTGTCAGAAACATGAAGCAATGGCAGTGTAATTATACCAATCCTAGAACCAGGGAATGAGTCAAGCTAATGGGCACACAGATGCTGAATGTTCTGTTTTTATGACTTAAAAATCCCTGCTCAGCAACAATTTTTCTTTCCTGAACTAGATTAAATTTTCACTTCTGAATCTTTTCTTCAGAATCTGATTACCTCAAAGGAAAAAAAAAAAACAACAAACACATGTTATGAATCTATATGTATTTAATTTACTGAAGAAAATATTGAATTTTCTGAATTAAAAAAAAATCTTTCTTCTTATTACAAGAAGTTTCTTGGAAGGTAAGTTAGCACATGAGTTACTTGTCAAATCTCTGTAAGCACATTGATTTGGTTTCTGGGGTAGCATCCCAGATTTCAGGAAAAGAAAAGAATGAAGTCTGGAATCCAGACAGGGTTTTGTGGCTCCTTTAGATGGTTTCACTGAGGCTGGTTACTTCAGTGGCTCTATACCCACTTACACAGGTACAGCATTCAATATATTAAATCACTGTGCTGAAGGACACATCTGGTTAAACAAATCTCTTGAAGGATGGTGACAGGTTGGACTTGATGATCTTTGAGGTCTCTTCCTACACTGGTGATTCTGTGATTCTTTACATGGTTACTGTAGTCAGCCATTTTCAGGTTCTCAGCACCTGACATGTAGGATATATTAATTTCATGTATTTGTCCTTGTTTTTAAAAGTGAGATATTCATATAAAGATGTCTGGTTACATGTAAACCCTGAAAATGCAGCATGTTTGATATCAGAATGCCTGATACCTGAAACCACAAGCTTTCACATACCATCTCAACTATTTTTTTCTTTTACTCCTTTCTGACATTGACAACCCCTATATAGTTTACAGGTCGTGTCCTGATAGCATGCTTTGTTGTCATCTTACTATCTACAATTACTTTTATTCACCAAACTCATCTTCTCTTCCCTCTTTGTGAGCAGCATGCTTGGTATTTTTGAGGAACAAGTTCATTTCCTGAGAAGAAATGTGTTTTGTATTAAAACCTTCCACGTTGGTTGTCTTGTTTGCATATCTGCTAGTTTATTTCTGTTTTGCTCTCTACCTTGTTTTTCTTATTTCTCTTAAAATTTGTCCTTTAGAAGTACAACAGCAGCTCCACTATTTACATTGAACTGCAGTCCTTCTAGTCATTGCTTCAAAAACGTTGTCTGCCTTGCAGTGAAATTCTTTAGCGATGGGCCTGAAACATAAGACTGTTTTGTCTACCTACCAGGGTGATGGGTTTAGCATGTCTGTGCTATCAGTCTTCTTATTCCCAGCCTCATCTTTTCACGCTTGCTGCTGGCATCCTTCTGCCAGTTGGGGAATCTCTTTGCCAACTGCTTTTGGTCGTCATTGAAAATGAAAGACAACACCAACATTCAGGGGATGCATTTTGCTTCTGGGAAAAAAACTAAGCAATGCGAACTCTCTAAGCAGGTTAAGCAGTCTCAGAAGCTAAGACAAAAGCATGCAAAGTGTCCAATCTAACTTGCACATGGCCTTAAACAACCCATGTCTTCCAGCCCTTTGTTCATAGAAATTTCCCATGTAGCAATGTTGGGGCAGGGAAAAGCTGTCCAATATTTTGTATACATAGAAGCTGTGAAGCTCTCTGTTCAGACAGAAACATTTGAGGAACAAGTGACCCTTGTAACAGGATATGTGTGATCCCAAAAGGCAGTGCATCTACTTAACCAGATGACATTGCAGCCCTGCATATATTATCATAAAGATTGGTACAGGAATTGATTTCACTGAGAATGCAAGTTATCCTGCAGAACAAAGGTGAGTTGAAGGTAATGGCACTTGAGCTATCACTCCAGCATTCTAATGACAAGACATCAAAGTGAACCCTGGAGTTGCAAACACCTTTGTCTGATGAATACAGGAGAAGCCTGGACTCATGATGCTGCATCTTGTATGTTGAGCATGTTAAATTCACTACTGAAGCAAGTTATCAGAGATAGCAAAATGGTTTTAACCACTTATGTTTGAGATAAATTTCTCTTTTCTGAAGGCTTAAGTGCATTAATTCTACACATTAGATAGTGCTGAGTAAACAGTGTTTCATATTGTTAAAATAAATCCCAAACCATTACAAATATTTGCCTGTTTTGATAAAGGCTCTTATATCAAAGCTTAACAACTGTCTGTAGCTGTGTTCTAAGCCATTTTAGTGCTCTTATCTTGGCACAAGCAGAAAGAGCAAGTGTTGAAAAAAATTAAATGGTTGTGGTCATCCCTAGAAGACTAAATAAGGACAATTCTCCCACCACCTGCTGCCTTTTGAGCAAAAGGAGAATAAAAGTTTTCCCTTTCCTAACTTGAGTTTCCTCCAGGATGTCATCATGCTCAGAAATGTCTAGTAGTGGCCTTCTGCCAAATCGACCAGCAAGTAACACAGCAGCGTGTAGGTAATTTCAGTGTAGTTTCTTTTATTGGTAATGGTAGATGTCGTTAACACGGTTAGGCGTGAATGCTTGCTGCTGCTCTTTGTTGGGTACCTTCAGATTCTGAAAGATGATTGTGCCAAGATTTTCAAATGTAATTTGAAGTGATCCCTGAAAGTCACTGAATGTGACTTTGGGACAATGTGGGAGAGGGTAGAGCACCTGCCTCCTGAAAACTGTGCACTCATGTCTTTTAGTTCTGAGTACTGGAAATCAGTGGTTGCATGTGAGCATCTTGACCTCAGTCCTTCTCTGTTGAAGCTAAGATGTCACTTTCACATTGGGTAATTTTCTGTGTCTGATGTGGAAGAATAAAAAGAGACCATAACCTGACTATTTTTACAGGGATAGTTTGGACAAACAATACCAGCATGCTCATTGTGCTTGTTGACTCCATGTATACTGCAAATAGACAGAAAAGGAAATTTCCTCTATTAATTTATAAAGAGACTTATGTCAAAAATAAAAAGAAGTTCCGATGTCAGGCCTCAGTGCTGCACTGACAATGATGTTATTAATTTTGGACAACCTATGGTCTCACTTCTCCAAATGTTTTCCAAGTGTCTGTGACATATGCATGTTGGTTCCATGATAACAGTATGGGAAAAAAAAAAATACAGAGCAAAAGACCCTTTACAGATTGCACCCATTTGATTCATTTTTCTATTCAGAGCTCAGAAGAAAAAGAAAACAAGAACATACTTGTTCCGCTAATAAAACACATTACTGATTTTTCTCCTGCTGGACAGAGATCATACTCATCAAATGGTCTTGCTATTCCTATTGCCTTTTTACTCATATGAAAAGAACATTGTCTTCACCAAGGTGAACTTCCTAAAAGTTATTTCTGTGCTCAACCACATCAATTCTTCAGTGAATTCATAATTTGCTCTAGTTTATTCTAGTTTAACTGTGGCTTCCTCCATTGCTTTGGTCATCTCAGATGCCTTGTCACCATCAGTAACATATGTAGACTCTGATTCATGTGAGTTCATGTGAATCCTGTGGTCCCACATGAATCAGAAACAAGGGTGAAGTAGCCAGCAGACATGCCCTATGACATTTAGTTTCTGGGAACTTCAAACAAAACTCCCACCCGTGTCTTCATTCAGTAGCAATGGTATTTAAACTCTGCCAAATTAACACAGATGTGCTTATACTCACAGAGATGCTTAAATTAGTTCCCAGTTGTATGAGAAATTGCTGATTATATGACATTACATTGTTTCTGTTAAAAGAGACAACAAAAACCCATGCGTTACTATTCCTGTGCAGTTCATTGCTCTTTGGGCTTCCTTGTACAGGAAACAGATGTAAACTGAGACATTCCAGCTATCAGAAAAATATGGCATACTGTGTTTCTCCTCTTTCCTCTTTTGGAGGACTTATGTTTCTAGATTCCCTGCTAGAAAGTCAAAGTTTGGAGTGAAAGTGGAGAAGGAAGGAAAGAATTCAGAAGGAAGGAAGGAATTTGGAAAGAAGGAAAGGAAGGAAGGAAAGGAAGGGATGGGAGGAAAGGAAGGGATGGGAGGAAAGGAAGGGATGGGAGGAAAGGAAGGGATGGGAGGAAGGGGAGGAAGGGGGAGGAAAGGGAGGAAGGGGAGGAAGGGGAGGAAGGGGAAGGAAGGAAGGAAGGAAGGAAGGAAGGAAGGAAGGAAGGAAGGAAGGAAGGAAGGAAGGAAGGAAGGAAGGAAGGAAGGAAGGAAGGAAGGAAGGAAGGAAGGAAGGAAGGAAGGAAGGAAGGAAGGGATCAAAGAAAAGAAAGAAAGAGAAATGCAGAAAGAAAGAAAAATAAAATGAAAGAAAACAAGAAAGGAAATGAATAAAAAAGAAAGGGAAAAGTAAAACAAAAACTAAAAGAGAATAAGAAAAAGAAAACAAAATCCTCCTACTTTTCTGAGAACTACTTTTTCTTCTCATATCATTGATTCACTGCTTAGACTCTCCAAGCAAAAATACCAAAGGGAAATATTCACAAAAATCTTTTTCAAGACCCTTGTTTTCAAGACCTTTGTTTCTTCATTTGGATTTGCCACCTTCAATGATACATCTTTCTGTGTGGAAGAGGAAGATTTGTGCAAGGAGCATTGCAAGGGAAAGTGAAAGAGCTAGGGATGAATCAAATTCCTTTTTCACCCATGCACAAGGGACCAGGGTCAGTAGAGGTACTTGCACTCCTGCTTTAGCCACAGTCCTGTGGACAATTCTGCTGTTGTTCAGCAGTGCCTAGAAAAGACAGTTTGCTGAGGCTCAAGAGCATAGAGTGGAGTTGGTGGGGGTTTACAAGCTTGAAGCTTCACGCTGAAAGAACCAACTCCAGGAAAAACTCAGAAATCACTACTGAACCAGCCAGGGTAGTTATAGTTAGGGTGTTGCCCAGTGCATCACATCAGTTTTCAATTTGTATTTTCTATTTACAGTTTGGTATCGCCTCAGGATCCTAGTTTGGACCGAATCTCAAAAACAGTGTCTTAACTGAGTACCAGATGCCTTTGGGTGTGCATCCTGCACACATGGGCCCCTCTATTCCACTGTCAGAGCTTACTGCAGCTGCCTCATGCCCATATGCTCTAGTTACCAAAAACAACAAGTTGTGAGGAGAGACTGTGTGTCATCACATCACACAGCTGGACCCCAGAGGCAAAGTGCTTCTGGACCCCATGGTTAGATGTAGACATAGTGTCTAGCATTGTATGAGCACAGAGCATTAGAAAGTTTAGTCTGAGTAGCTTCTGGTCAAAAAGGCAAGACAGATAACTACATACAACCACAAAAGCCACTTTTTGAAAGCTGAATTTGATACAAGACCTGTGTGTGTTTTCCCAGTTTCTTAATTCTAAAATGTTCATTTCCTTTAACATCACCCTCAGCATCCATTTACCAGTCAAATGCCTTCACAGTCCTCACACTCTTCAATTATCCCCTTTCTGTCCTGTTGTATCAACCACAGAGTAGTTGTGGTCATTTTTCGAGGCATATCATTTTGATACCATATGACTCCTATAATTGTGTGAGAGAGCTGGCCTTAGCAGTATGCCAGAAATATGACTGATGTGTCCTTTGCTTGAGATCATCCTGCAGACTAAATTCTCAGCACTCAGAAAACGCAAACCTGCATAACTGAGTTAGATATATGATCAAAAATGTCTTTAGTTCAACATGGATTAAGGATAAATTAATGGATGATGGATTGGCAATCTCCTTTGCCTTGGACACTGAGGCATATTACTGCCACTTGTGATACAGCTGCTGCACAGCTCTCAAGGGACATCTTGCTTACTCTGTGCTCTGCTGTTAAGGGGCATCTGTTCTCCTGAAATCAAGGCATCAGGCCAGACCTTTGCTATCATAACTCCTGCAGCTGACAGGAGCTGTGCTGCATTGCCTCAGTACTCCAAGCAAATTCCTAAGCAGCTACTGAAAGTCCTGACAGCTCACCTGATGCACAATGATTTGTAAGGCTGTGGCAACTTAACTCTGTGTCTGGACCTTCACAGGAGCCCTATGATTCCCATCCAGAATAATTAGTGAAGTTGTTTCTGGGGTAATTATTTTATCCTCCCATAATGAATCATAGAATCATAAAATCATTAAGGCTGGAAAAGACCTCTCAGATCGTCGAGTCCAACTGCCAGTGCAACACTACAGTGCCCACTAAGCCATGTCCTCAAGGGCCATGTCTATACTTCCATTGTTTTTTACCATCTCCAGGGGTGATGATTCCACCACCTCTCTGGGGAGTCTGCTCCAATGCCTGACCACTCTTTCAGTAAAGAAATTTTTCCAAATGTCCAATCTAAACCCCCCTGGGTGCAACTTGAGGCCGTTCCCTCTTGTCCTATCGCTTGTTACTTGGGAGAAGACATGTTCCGGCACCTCAATGTCTTTCATGTAGTGAGATCCCCAAACTGAACACAGTAGTTGAGTTGCAGCCTCACCAGTGCCAAGTACAGTGGCATGATCAGTTCCTACTCCTGCTGGCCACATTTTCATCCACACTCTCCAGGCCTGTAGATTTGCATCACATTGTTGTGACCCAAGTACAGAACTGAACATTTGATCTTGTTAAACCTCATGCAACTTACCTCAGTCCATGGATCCAGCCTGTCCAGATCCCTCTGTAGAGCCATCCTATCTTGAGGCAGATCAATACTCTTACCCAATTTGGTGTCACCTGCAAACTTAGTGAGGGTACACTTAATCCCCTCATGTAGATCATTGATATAGATATTAAAGAGAACTGGCCCCAAAATAGAGCCTTGAGGAGCACCACTTGTGACTGGCCTCCAACTGGCTTTAACTTCCATTCACCACAACTCTGAGCTCTGCTATCCCAACAGTTTTTCACCCAGCAAAGAGCACACCACTCTAAGCCATGAACTGCCAGCTTCTCTAGGAGAATGCTGTGGAAGACAGTCAAAGGCTATTCCAGGTAGACAACATCTACAGCTTTCCCCTCATCTACTAGATGGTCATATAAGGACATCAGATTAGTCAAGCAGGACCTGCCTTTTGTGAACCAATGCTGACCACGACTGAACTGTTGATTATTCTGCATGTGCCATGTGAGTGCACTCAAGATAAACTGCTCCATCATTTTCTCCAGTACAGGCTGAGGGGCTTAGAGTTGCTCAGGTCCTCCTCCCCATCCTTCCTGTAGATCTGTGTCACATTGGCAAGCAATGCTTCAGCTCACACACTTTCTCTGTGTGTTTGGTTGTCTTTCCTGCCTTATAACTTAATGCCACATTTGGTCTCCATTCAAAATGTCACAAAATCTGACAAAAAGTATGCTTAAAATACTAGATGGAAACTCTTGAAGGATCTTGAAGATGTTTGTTTATTTGAGTTTTCACAGGACTGGCAGGAAAGCTGATACAAATTGTTTACATATGACTTGCATAGTCATTGAAATGCAAAACCACTGGTCACAATGATTTCCATGCATTGCAGCAAGTTCTTTACAGATGTAGGAACTCTGTGTGTGTGTGCAGTTATGCAGTTCATGGAATATTTACACTTCTGGCCTTCTTAATTCCTTTAAGTATACATCTTGTAAAATCTAAGGACAAGACCTTCACTGTAAGGATGACAGCACTGGAGTTGGTTACCCAGTGTGGTTGTGGAATCTCCATCTTTGGAGATATTCAGAACCCATATGAGCACAATCCCTGGCAACTAGCTCTAGGTGGCTTTGGGGGGTATTGGACTAGATGACCTATTGTCTAACCTCAACCATTCTATGATTCTATCTAGTGATAGGGCAGCCTCTCAGATTACAATATGCTTTTACTGGAAAGCAAACCACAAGCAAAACAGTTTATGAAAAATAGTAATGTTGAAAAAAGATAAACTCAAGCAGCAGATGATGTACCTATCTATATTAACCACCATCCCACAGCCCATGTAAGGTTCCTAATACATCCTACTTCCCCAAAACTATGTTAAGGCTCCACAGTCTGGCTGTTATTCTGTACCACTAATGGAATCCAGGTTACTCTCAGATATGTGCTGTGAAAGACCAGTCAGTCTTATGGTCAGATTCTGATAAAAATGAAACCACTCTTGAACTTGTTTCAGCACTTTCAGGCCCTAGATCTGGCAAACCAAACTTGCAACTCAGAGGCAGCATGTAGAAGCTCCACAGTTAAAGCACTTTCTATTCTCTTTCCAGCAATTTTTTGAGATGATGTTGCTTTGATTGGTGTGGGAGTTGTTTCTGGCTTTGGGGGTTGGTTCTTATTCCTTTCTTTTATTTTTTTCCCTAGTAACAACTAGCACTAAATGAAAGAAATGTAGAGGTCTGATAGAGATTGTGCTAGTGTCACTACATAGCTCAACCCAACTGCTCACACTCAGCTTTCAAAAAGTTCTTGTGCCTCACCTCCACATTTCCTGTAGTAATGAGAAACTGTTATTTTGTTTTGGTTTTTTTTCTCTCTGTTAACCAGGAATTCCTCAGTACCTTTTCTGTACCTCAGAAAAGGAGACTAGCTAATTGTGGGGGGGGAAGGGGGAAGTAGGGGAAAAAAGTTTAATCTTTTACATATAAAGTTCCACTGTTTGCATATATCATTTGAAAGATTGTCTCTTATCACTCTGTGACTGTGAACTATGAGCCTACTTTACTGCTTTGTACTACTTTACTGGTTTATAACAATCTTTGCAACTTCTCAAATTCATCTTGAGTATTTTTAGTGCACCAAATGTCTTTGGATTGGATTGTGACTCAAGACACAGCCATGACATGCACGAGATGCATTACTATGGTTGCTTGCTGACGTAGTGACACCTCTCTGAGTCAGACTTACTTCCTTTTTCACTCATCTAGTGGGTGGGACATAAATTATTCCTAGCCTATACTGTGTCAGCCATTAGAGTGGGGTGGATCAAGAGACGTCTCTGTCTGTTCCTTAACTGTGTCCAAGGAGAGTAAGCCAGGCCACTATTTTTACTTCTTCCTTCATATTTAATTCCGGTAATCTGTGAGAAACAGGTTGTGTAACTCACTATGACCCAACTCTAATAATCCCTCCAGTCCTGGTGCCTGTCTATGGCTTATCGTCATTCAGAATTATGCCTCCTTTACCTGATGACTATCTGGCACTGATATTAGGCTGGTAGATAGATGCATGAACTACACATCACTTCAGATAAATTGACATCACTTCAAATAAATTGACATTTCTTGTATGTGGGGCCATATCTTGCTTTTACACTATTGAGACCAATATCTCGCTGTTGCTTTTCCATTTGGTCCTTTAACTACCATTTAATGGCAGGGGAGGCAGGAGGAGGCAATACCTCACGCTAAATGTAGTGAGATTTAAAACCCCTTCATTGATAAGGAGGAAAGGGAGGTTGGTGTTCTCCACCAATAAATGGGGTGCCTAAACAAAGCACTTCATTGAGCTGAATGCCAGACTCTCATCCCAGTGATCAAGCACTGCCTAGCTCCATCTCAGGAAGTGCCTGACATATGGAGATAGTTAGCTTCCCAGTGATGGGAGAGTCAGAAACTTAAAGCAAGGCTGCCAGGAAAATCAAATGGCTGCAAATCCTGGAGATGTGAAAACTGTTGAATATGTACAGAAACATTCAGAAAGACACCCCTACATCCCAGTCTTGCTGTGCACATTTTCTCTGGTGCATGTGGGATATTTACATATCACAAAGACCAGGAGGGGAAAAAAAAGCCAGAAATGAAAAAGAGCAATGATCAGATGCCAATGAAATACCCTACATGCTGTATTTACAGCACATATTTTGGCATTTGTAAGACAAGCTCAAGGATTCATTAAGAAATCAAAGTTGTCGAATTTGGAGCATTATCCCAAGTTACCGAGTCCCCAAGAAACAGTTGACATCTGTAGGTCATAAACAAGCTGGGAGAGAGGACAGAACAGTTAAAAAAAAATACATATTGCAGTGTGTTCAGCAAGCAAATAAAGCATTGCTGTGAGGATTGCAAGATATTTAAGGGAGGTCAGAAAAGTTCAGGGGCAGATTGTGTTTCAAGACGAAATGCTCCTCAAAGTTAAGGTGTATGCTTTCCCTGGTGCCAAAATTAGTCCCAGCTGCAGTTTTATTCAATGGTTTGTCTTGCTTTCATTACTGTTATTTTCCTTATTTGGATATTCTACTCAAAACCAATAGAAATCCTTCTGAGTATGTGGGAATAAAAAGGCTGTCCCTCACCAAACACTTTGTACTGGTAACATGGACAAGAGGCTGATCCCTTCTCTAACTGTGATGATGTTTAATGTTTTTTACACATTGTAGCAAGCACCTGAGAGATTAGCAGAATAAAACCATTTTCCTGGTTTTCTTAACAAAAATCTGTAGCACACAAAGCTGATACAGTAAAAAGATGTAAAAGTCTCAGCATTCACCCATTCATACTGGTTTTCTCAAGAAACAAAATCTTCATCATTTTCTAGTGAGAATTTTATCCTGCACCGAGTTTTAGACACATGCACAATCTTTACATACATACACACACATGAGTCAGTCTCATCCTGTGCATGAAGTTATTAGAAATAAAGACCTAGCTCCTCAGCCATGCATAGAAGAGCACATCAAGTACAGGATCTCCATGATAATCATAGAATCAGAGAATGGCTTGAGTTGGAAAGGACTTTAAAGATCATCTGGTTCCAATCCCCCTGCCATGGGCAGGGACAGCTTCCACTAGACCAGGTTGTTTAAAGCCTCATCCAGGCTCGTCTTAAAAGCTTCCAGGGATGAGGCATCCACAACTTCTCCTGGAAACCTGTTCCAGCGTCTTCACCACTATCATAGCAAAGAACTTCTTCCTAGTGTTTGATCTAAATCTGCCCCACTCTAGTTTAAAACCATTACCCCTTGTCCTTTCACCACATGCTCTTATAAATAGTCCCTCTCCAACTTTTCCATAAACCCCCTTCAGGTACTGGAAGGCCACTATAAAGTTTCCTAGGAGCCTTCTCTTCTTCAGAGAGAACAGATTCAGCTCCTTCAGCCTGTTCTTCAGGAGAGGTGCTCCAGTCCTCATTTTTGTGGTTCTCCTCTGGACCCTCTCCTTCTTGTGTTGGGCAGTCCAGAGTCGGATGCAGGTCTTACAAGTGCAGAACAGAGTGACAGAATCACCTCCTTTGACCTGCTAGCAATACATCTTTTGATGCAGTCCAGGTTACGCTTGACTTTTTGGGCTTCCAGCACATATTGCCTGCTCATGTCAAGCACCTCAGCAACCAGCACACCCAAGTCCTTCTCTGCCCAGGGGTGCTGTCAATCCATTTATCATGCAGCCTGTATTTGTACTTGAAATGAACCTGATGCAGATACAGGAGCTTGCATTTTATCTTGTTGAACATGAACAGCCTGTCAAAATCCCTCTGGAAGGCATCCCTAACTAAGCTCCTAGGAAAGATTTAGAAATGGGAATAATCTTGCTGAATTTTGGGTATTGAATTGTCATGTGGCTCTTTCCCGACAATGTAGGTTCACCCAATACAATCAGTAGCATGCAAAGCCAATGGCCATTTCAGGATCAAATGGATCTACTCTAGGGGGACCATGTGGCTAAGTTGGTAGCATGTAAGACTCTTACTGGGAAGGTTGTGAGTTCAAGCCTGCAGTGGGCAGGAGAGTTCTCTCTGGGCAGCAATGTCCTCCCTCCTCAAGAGGGGATTGGACTTGGTGCCATGGTCTAGTCATGGGGTCTGTGGTGACAGGTTGGACTGGATGGTCTTCGAGGTCTCTTCCAACCTTGGTGATACTGTGATACTGTGATACTCAGTGAAAATGATGGTGACTGTGTGCCTGCATGTTTGAGCTCACTGATATGTTGGAAGATTGACCAGTATTTAAATGATACTCTGTAAATGTGATAACTATAAATGTAAATCACCTCACTGGTCAGATCTTTTTGTAATCAGCAGAAATCTATTACTTTTCCTGCTCTGGGAGCGGATATGAACTGTGAGCTAGAGCTATTGCCCATTTAGGATGAGAGCACCACAGCTCACTCTGTTTCAAAGTGGATAACCTTCCCATCTCACATTATTCATCCACAAATCAGTTGCAGGAGGTTGATGAAACCAGAAACAATGAAAGGCTTCTGGTGACAGAGACACTGAGTGAATGAGAGACAGACACAGGCTGCAGCTTGTGCAAAACAGCTGTCCCACCCACCCTTGGCTGCTGCAGAGCATCCTGGGAACACCCCACCATCCCGAGGGGATGCCACAGGAAGCCGAGTCACTCCCGCTCACCCTCTGCCCGCCTGGCACTGGCTGATGGAAGAGGCTGCAGGCACAGTAGGAAGTAATTACAACTGCAAAAAGCCCCTAAGATGACCTCAGACAGCCCTAGCTATGCTGGTCACACTCTTGCATTTTGTATAGCTCCCTGAACCCTTCCATTGCTTTGCTGTCTACAAAACAAAGGGAGAAAAAATCTTAAGATATTGGTGATGCTTATGGTAGTTATACAATAATCAGCGGGTTAAAAGATTTCTCTACATGATACATGGTTCAGATAAACAGAGGTTTCAGTCCTGCTTCATGGGTATTAAAAATTACTTAGGACCATTCTTGTTCAAAAAACATCAAATGTAGAAATTAACTGCCTTCCTGTAGCTGGAAGATAAGATGTGTAAACATCTGTGCATGTTAAAATGCTAACACATCTTCTTTGAATTAAGCATTATTAAGCTGCCTCAATACAGTCTTTTCCGTATCCTGTGAGTCAGTTGCAGCATAAAGATCTGTCAACTTTCTGCTTGATTTGCAGTGGCCAGGGGTTAACTGATTCAAATAAGACAGGAAATGCCTTGAACTCTCAAACAAATCTCACACCTGTTTAGTGCCCTAAAATCAACTTTTTTGTTGAATCGGCCTCCAAATTACAGCAGCTTTCAGGATCGCTCCAGCTTGAATGGAAGTAGGCCACTCAACCTCAAATGAAAGTTCTCTGTCTTTCTGTCCTTTGCCAGTTTTCCAGTGTTAATTCAGTGGGCCAACTATAGAAATTTTGTTTATCCATTACTGAATGAGTTGCAGACTGACAGTCAGCTGAACTTTCAGCGTAAGAGATGAACATTTCTAGGTGATCGAAGGTGCAGCAATTCCTGCAATAGGTACAGAGAGAGTCATCTCTGTTGCAGGAAATGTTATTACTGAGACAACCAACATTGTAATACTAAATTACAGAAGGAATAGAAATCTCAAACTACTATAAATAGAAGAAACATCTGTGTGACCCAACCATGTCATTCAATATGAAAATCCAGTTCAATAGCTCCCCTAACATATTACTTCTTATCTGCCTGAGGGTGGTCTAACATCACTTTTGGATTGTATTACAAACATAGATGGATTGGTTCAAAATGTTCTGCAAGACTCCTTCCTTCTCTCCTTGCATTTACCTACTGACATTTGGATCTGACCAGAAAATAAGTGCTTCTGCCCTTCTCTTAATGGAAAACTTATCATAGTATCAGTCAGGGTTGGAAGGGACCACAAGGATCATCTAGTTCCAACCCCCTGCCACGGGCGGAGACACCCCACACTAGATCAGACCGGCCAGAGCCTTATTCAGCCTGGTCTTAAACACCTCCAGGGATGGGGCCTCAACCACCTCCCTGGACAACCCATTCCAGGGCTTCACCACTCTCATGGTGAAGAACCTCCTCCTCACGTCCAGCCTGACTCTCCCAACCTCCAGCTTCATTCCATTCTTCCATGATAAGTTGAAGTCAATAAATAATAAGTAATTTAAAAACAAATTAAAAATGGTTTTGGTCAAACCAGAAGTAAATTTTCCCAAGCTTTATAGTGAAATGAAGTGGGGGGAAAAGTGATTTGGCTCAAGCTTTAATGTTTCCTGTCATCTGAAATGAAACATTTTCTCTCATTATCAGATTGTTTGAAGATTGGGTTAATTTTACTGAGAGGAAGTATCAAGTTGGGTTAGTTTTGCTGAATTGAAGTATGAAATACAAAAATTCAGAAGGGATTTGATACTACTTAACTCCTCTGCATCTGCTCTGTCTTTTCAAGTCAGACCCCTTTAATAATTTGAGGCTGAATTTTACAGGGAGAAAACTAAAACAACAGGCTTTAAGCAGTTAGAACTGGTAAATATTTCAGCTGCAGGAATTGGTAGCAACCTCATGTTTGAGTGAGAGGTTTGATCCAGCACTGATGTCAGAGGTCCTCTATTTTTGCTAACAAAGGACCTGCTATTCTGGCTTATAGAGGAATAACAGGAGAATCGGGTCCTAAAAAAGGTGTTATTGTCATATCTGTATCCGTGTCACTTTTCTCCATTCCTATTGCTCTTTCTGTGCTTCTGTTCAATGAAGGATGCTAATGACTCCTTCAATGCGACCTGACATCAAAATGCTACTCTAGGGATGGCTTGAGCTGAGAAGCGGTTGGAAATGAAACAGGTTATGATGTTCCAGAATGTAGCTAAAGATAAAAGATGAAAGAAAGTGGAAGAAATAGGTACAGGAAACTTAGTTCACCATTGGAAAGACAGGGAAAGACATCCATACCAAATTGGGGGTGTGGAGGAAGGCAAGGAGGGAGGGAAGGCATTGCCAAAATCACTTACTTACTTGAAAGGGTAATATTACTCTAATTTATTTCAAAGGATGCAATTGATAGGACCTACAGTGCCAGGTTTCTGCATGTGCTCCAGTAGTGGCTCCATTTTCTGATGTTTCCCAATCTTTGATCAACACAATGTTCTGAAGAAGATAATTCCAAGAAATAATGAGGACCTATGCTGTGTGTTCATGGCTTTTACTTTGGACACTCACATAAGACACATGGTTACTAATATTCAGAACATAGTGTGCACTTACAGACAGAAAGCACAGTCCTTTGATGGTGCAGGACTGTGAAAATACCTTTCTGTTCTTCAAGAACAAGCCCAGGAGTCTATTTAAAGGAGAAAGTTGCCTGTTTCCTTGCTAGTCAAATGTTGTAACTGGGAACTGTTCTTTTTACTACAGTTTCCCTTCAGTGATGTTTTTTATTTAAAGGAGGATGTTAGGAACCACAGAGAGGGAAAAAGTCCTCAATTTCGAGCTGTGGAGTTTGCTGTGTGTTGGTATTCAGTTGCTTGAGCAAGTCACAGATGTGGAACACATGAGCACAGAGGAAGACAGGATTGGAAAGACTGCGTTGACACTTCTGCACACAGACAGCATCCAGCTCCAGAATCAACCTCACCCTAAAGCATTTACCCTTTTGTCCAGCAAGATCCTTACTGCCTCAACAACTGCAGCATGGGAGAATCACCAGGGTAGCACAAGCAGGGGATTGAAACATGAATATCATCACTGCAGGCAGAGACATGGTAGGAGCAAAGGCTATGACTTGAGCAGCTCAAGATCCCTGTCTTTAGAGATTCCTGGTAATGATGGGTTAGGTTTTTTGGTTGGCTGTTTCGTTTCGTTTTGATTTGTCAGATTTTGTGTGCAACTACCCACAAGACCTCTGGCCTAAGCAAGAACAGCAGAATCACACCAGCTCTCTCAGGGTGTTTGCTTCAGGACACATGGAAGCAAGATGTGGCTCATACCTAAGGTGAAAGCCAAATGCCCAGATATGAGCTCCTGAGGACTCTTTGAGTATGAGGGTACTTGGGACATTTGCTTGGAAACTGGATAGTGTGACACAGCATCTCTGGGCGATCTGTAGCCTTTGTGATTAACAGACAAAGGCTGGATAAGACACACAGGGCCTTCTAAAATACCTCTAGAAAATTATCACCGAGTCTCAGATTTGCTTACCTAGTGTCTCATGTCTGGTGTTGAAACCAAGCATGTTGCAAGGTAGGGGTAAGACCAACCAAACTCCTCTGTTGAGTCTTTTCTTCCCCACTCTGGCAGTCATCTCTTTCCTCCTTCCTCATTTCCTTGTCCTGTGGTGTAGTTGATTTTCAGCAGAGAGTGAGATACAAGTGTATGATTTTCTGCTGAAGAAGATTCTTTTAATCTATGGATCTTCATAAGGAAGGGAGAAGATCATGGATTTTTATCACCCGTCTTTGCCTCTGATATACGCTGGGGTGTTTGCCTTACGAGTAGGTGACAGTCATACCATGTGCTCTAGAGGTAGAGATATTCTCTTCTGACCTTCAAAACCAGGAATCTCTGAGAATCTGATTGTGCCCTGCTGTCCATTTTGATGTCCAGTAATGTTTCCTTTTAGGTAACAAAAGCCACTTTGAACACTGCAGAAACAGTATCTCCTTACACGGCCAGCGTGGGTTGATATAGGTGGATGTGTCATGCAATATTGAATGCCCCATGCATCTAACAGCCAGCAGGCAGTACCCAGTGAAGATGATGAAGATGGAGCTCACTGAAATACCTTCTTACCTTTCTTGCTTGTAGGTGCAGCATGTTTAGGGGGTTTATGCCAAATGAATGTACAAGGCTAAGACCCACCAATTTATTTTTTTATTGATCCAATGATTCATTTCCTTTATGAGTAAATGTCCAGGCTTGTAATTTTATTCCAATGTTCAACTCAGTCACCCCTTGTGTTTACAGAGGATTTGGAAGTTCCTGCCCTGCATGGATGCTGTGGCTGAACTACAGGATTGTGGTTGTAGCTGTGCTCACGTACTCCATTTCCAGGTGTTGAACTGCGACCATGGGAAAGCGAGTTGCTTAATTTTGTCCTGTTCATCTGTCAGCACAAAATCTAGGCTTTTACTTTCATCATCACTGGGAGTTTTTCTTTTTTGCATGTGGGTGGCCACATGTTAACAGATCCATCTGATTCAGAGATCTTCCTCTCTGTTTTAGATACATATCCTAAAATGCTTCCACTTCTGATTACTGAGCCAGCTAGAAAATCAGTCACGATTAATAGAATTTGAAGGACAATTCTCACTTCCACTCACAGTAGGACAAAGAAAGAAAGAAAAAAACACAAAAGGAAAACAAATAGACAAGAAAGGAGAGTGATGTCTCCTCTCTGTGGAGGAATCTGTCATTCCCAACTGTCTATTTCTAATGCAGCCAACATTTTCCAAATTACTTTTCTCCCTTGCAATTCATTAACTGTTTTTTTTCACATTAAATCACAAGGCAGGCAAATGTATACTTAGCCACTCAAGGATGGTATTTTCTTGACACACTTGCTAACTTTTTTGCCTTGAAGTTTCACCTTCCAGCAGGACTTCACACAAAGAGGCAAGGAATATTTAAAAGGCATTAACATGTCACTCTGGCTCATTCAAAAGTATGAACTGACCCATTCATACCGGTGGGAAGCGTCCTTTGGGTAAGTACTGAATGCAGAAGCTTCAAATACTGTGGGTGTACCCTCTGCAGCCCCAGGAGCCTGCCAGGGCTCCGGGCAGTGCTGCTGTTCCTGCAGGCTGCCAGCAGAGAGAGCACAGGATGCCCAGAGGAAAATCACTGCTCGGCTTTTGCCTTGGACCCTTGGTTCACACAGCACGACGAGAAGGAAATATTATTTCCTTACACCGTATAGGATCACAGGACTTTCTCACGTATTATAGACATCAAGTATTGTTCAACTGCTTAACTGCAAAGAATAAGGTTCGTTTAACCCTCTCAAAAAGCTACTGGCACGAGCTGTGACACTGTGTGGCAGTGACCACTGTGATTTATATAGCTGAAGATTCTGTCAGCACTCGGATTTCATACATCCTGGGACACGACCTCTGTCTTTTAGGTGATTCTATGATTCTGCCACGAGAAGACATGAACAATCTTCACTCTTTTAATGTGCTCATTACAGGAACTGACAGCCAGGCATCCATGTTTGCATCAGTCTGTAGGTTGGAGCCTTAAATATTGACCCAGTCTTACAAATGTGTAATATTGTGCTACAGTCAATAGCCTGTGGCTGATGTCTCCAGCTAGACTGGCTCAAGAAGGGTGTTTGCCTTTCTCTCTCAGCAGCAATAGCACACTCTGCACCATCCTGCTCCATAACATTTCTTAACTTGCTAACTTGTGGAACTTTTTGCCGCTTCATGTTAGCAAAAGCCACGAGGGAAAGGATTTGGGTTGACAGCTGGAAGCGATGTTCAAATAGCAGTCACTGTGTGCTGAAGATGTTGCCAGTGTTTAGGATATCCATAGCCCCCAATCCAAACCTGAGAAATAACAAGTATAGGTGAGATGTGGCAGAGTAGGAACACAGGGTGAGAGGAGTGACTGAAAGAGGGCTTTTTATTCCTTTTTTCTCTTTTATGACACTGAATAAGATCAGATCTGGCATAGATTAATATTTATGAGCCAGATGGTAGTGAGCCTTTAGAAAGAGGATTTGGCCAGGGTCTTACAAGGTGGCTTGTTAGTCTAAACTCTTCTCACACAAAGCTAGAAAATATCAAGATCTCTATGGAGGTTTACAGGGTGAGCTGCCAACACTTGCTTTTGACAGCAGGCAGACAGAGGGGCCACCAGGCTTGCTGCTCTGAGTTACAATGTGTGGACCCACAGAAGTTCTCTCCCTAGGGACTAGACCAGTTGACAGGACTCTGAAGCAATCTCACCTGAGTCCAGCTGTGTGTCTGTAAAGTATAAAAGCATTTTTCAGTACTTTTCTGCTCAGATCTGTGGTTCGCTAAACCACTTCTCTGCCCAGAGCACAGAAAAGCTGAGAAGATTGCTGAGAGATGCTCCTGACAGTGGCACAGTGTGCACGCCACATTCAAAACACCAAACCACTATGATCAGTCAAATCTTAGCCAGGTTTACAAGAACAGAGATTTTGTACATAGCCACATGGATAGCTTAGACTGCTGGGTTTTTTTTCTATGAACAGATCCTATTAGCTCTCTTACTGTCAGAAAAACAGTCCGGAAACCTTGCAACATCACTATGATAATGTAGTGTGTTTCCATAATGATTTCAAAATTTATGGCATGGTGCCTACTGGAAACAGCCAACAGGCTATAGCCTGTGGTAGTACTGCAGCCACTTATCTACAATTTCATTAAAGACAAAGCCTTTAGATATTACTTGTTTCCATTTTTTTCGTAGATGTGAATGATGAATGCCGGACACATTGTCAGAGCTGTTTAGAAGAGCTTTGATTTCTACTTCCAGTTGAGCCCACCCCTTGTCTGGAATAACAGTAACAATAGCAAGCATGGCAAACCACAACCTAGATAAATTTCTGCTTCCTTAGAATACCTTCTGCTACTGGCAAAACACAGGAGACTTGAGAGTCTTACCCTAGACTTAAGTCTGAAAAATTCTTTCCTCCAATCAGTTTCAGATTCTTTTGCAGAAGAGCCCCAACTTAGTATTTGCATTCAATTTAAAGAACTGTAAGAAACACTAACTTCATGGTGCTTTGATTTGGTTTTTTTGTCTTCTCATCTGATTTATTTCTCAGTAGATTTAATTCAGAAAACACACTCAGATTAAGGAGCTGACTCTTGGTTACTATTAGAGATGAAGACCAATTAGAAACATTGACCATAGAAGCAACAAAGTAGAATAGTTAGGTTGTTATTGTATACAAGACATCTGCACCCAGGTAATGACTTACACAACCATTATTGAATATTGCTCACAGAAATCTTGGAGAATAGAATCAAGGTCTATACAAGAGGCTGAAGGACACATCAACCATTTGGGATGTTTTTTCACAGAATCACAGAATCACCAAGGTTGGAAGAGACCTCAAGGATCATCAAGTCCAACCCATCACCACAGACCTCATGACTAAATCACAGCACCAACTGGCACGTCCAATCCCCTCTTGAACACCTCCAGGGATGGTGACTCCCTGGGCAGCCCATTCCAATGGCTAATGACTCTCTCAGTGAAGAACTCTCTCCTCACCTCAAGCCTAAACTTCCCCTGGCACAGCTTGAGACTGTGTCCTCTTGTTTTGGGGCTGGTTGCCTGGGAGAAGAGACCGATCCCTTCCTGGCTACAACCACTTTTTTGACTGTGTTCACACAGCAGAGCAGCACCTGCTGTTCACAGAGCCCCAGCACTGCAAGGATCCAGGCTGTGGATCTCAAATCCCCATACCAAAACCAAAGACAGCACATCATCACTTCCATTTTAACAAGATACTAGAGTTTTGTGACATTTATGGACTGACTATGCAGCTCATGTATGTAGCTAAATGCATCACGTCGTTGCCATCATGTATGTACATTTACATTCACAAATTTTCCAGCAGCTGGGAAATGCTGAAGTGCATCTGGTGGGACCCCACCTGGAGTACTGCGTCCAGTTCTGGAGCCCCTATTACAAGAGGGATGTGGACGTGCTGGAGCATGTCCAGAGAAGGGCCACGAGGATGATCAGAGGGCTGGAGCACCTCTCCTATGAGGACAGACTGAAGGAGTTGGGGCTGTTCAGTCTGGAGAAGAGAAGGCTCCGAGGTGACCTCATTGTGGCCTTCCAGTATCTGAAGGGGGCCTACAGGAAGGCTGGGGAGGGACTTCTCAGGGTATCAGGCAGTGATAGGACTAGGGGGAATGGAATGAAGCTGGAAATGGGGAGATTCAGGCTGGATGTGAGGAAGAAGTTCTTCACCATGAGGGTGGTGAAGCCATGGAATGGGTTATCCAGGGAGGTGGTTGAGGGCCCATCCCTGGAGGTGTTTAAGACCAGGCTGGACGAGGCTCTGGCCAGCCTGATGTAGTGTGGGGTGTCCCTGCCCATGGCAGGGGGTTGGAACTAGATGATCCTTGTGGTCCCTTCCAACCCTGACTGATTCTATGATTCTATGATCTTGGTTTCAAATGTGATATTTAGTGACTTTTGCCCTCCATGCCTCATGACAATGAAGACCGTGGTCCATCTTACCAGCTAGGGAGTTACAAGTCTGTACAGCAAGCCTTCAGTGGAATAAGGACACTTCTGGGCCACAGGATTGTGTCTGATCTGAAACACCGTCTGGTCTTACTGAACAAAGTGAACTATTGTCTTTTTTTATCAGGGTTTTAACAGTGACAAAGTGAATGTGGAGGCTGAAGTCAAACAAAACAAACAGTCTAGGCTGTGTGTTGTGCCTGAGTACCCTGGAAACAAAGAACCAAAAGACATTTAATGTCACAATGTCTTAAAATACTACATTTGTGAATGTATCAAAAAAGGAGACACATATAAAAAATGTGGGAATAGGCTGTTTATATAAGCTTAGATAAGTATAAAACAGATATCTAATTAAGGTCTTATAGTAATATTTTCATTTAAAATGAAAGAAATACAAACCCAGGAATCACTGCAACATTAATAAAGACTTGTTCGGTTTTGTGGGTTTTTTAGTCCCATCATAGTCTCCTCTCTTTTGTTCCAAACACAGTTTAGGGTGTCTGTTGAGAGGTCCCATATTTATGGTTTGGATCCTTCAGCAGGCCATTTCTTTCCCCCCCTTCTCATTCATGACCTTTCCCAGCCATCTGGATAGTAATGGGTTTACAAGTAATTTCATATTTTCTAGGGCTGCCTCCAGCCAAATCAATGTAGAAATAATAGCAACCATTTGGGATAAAACATATACTGTCAAATTCACTCAATTTGAGTGATCAAAGACACAATATGGAAAACTGCTTCCTATAATTTTATGGCATATTTCTCCCAGTCTTTAGATGATCTACAGTTTCTCAGCTCCATTTCTCTGGATTACTTAGAACAAATTTATATTATTTCTCATACATCATTAAAAATTATTTGTCACTGAAGCTGTTATAGGTATGCAAGCCTGGTATAGAACGTACAGTGGAACGTGCAGAGTTGTTTTTAGGACACTCCCATGATTATAAATTAATTTTCTTTCAATATGATTGCATTGTCCAGGTTGTGACCACACTAAAAATCATGGAGGGATTGATTCTTTCTCCGTGTTTCATTCCTGGCATCTTTAACTAAGAGATTATACCACACCACTTGAGCCTGCTGAGTGCCTCATGAAAGGGGTGTTGGAAGGACTATATTCTGGTACCAAACTGGGGTTTTCTGTGGCATTCAGAGGTTCTGATGGTATTGTTGATTTTGCAGTCTTTCTGTAACAGAGAGCCTCCAGGTTCCAGGTTCTCTTGTGATGTGTGAGGCAGACCTTCCAGGGGCATGAAGACACCCCTGCCCACTTTATTCAGATGTAGAGATGCCAGTGGCTAACTGTGCCTTACAGAATTTCTTCAGATACTGACATTTCTGTGATTCCACACTCACAGCAGCCATGCTCAGATAGTATCAAACAGCAGAAGATTAGATGATAGTACCTGATCCATGAGGTTGCACCGGTGTTGAAGGAACATCAGCACTTCTTTCCTTAAAAGAAAAGACAAATATTCTAGGCTTGAAAGAAAAACTGTTCCTATGAAAGAAATATTTAATGGCAAAAAAGGGAGACATTTTTCCTTTCACCTTGTGAAATAAAGACCATAAATCCTACCTTTTTACTCACTGTTTCTCAATTAAAAGCTTAGGCTGCTCACTTTGGGGCAAACTTCTTTAACTCTGTTTTTGATCAATCATTATTAGATGTGTAGCCACAAACTCTTCCAACCACAAGTAGTCACATGCAGCATTGCAAGAGGGTGACATTTGCACCCTTCTTATCAGTCATTCCCCTGTTTAGGGTTTTAAAGAGTCTCAGCATCCATTTAAAGAACCTTTGGACCCTACATATAGCTGAGAACCCCTGGGCTGTTTATGTTCAGAGCATAGCCTTTACTTAGGAAGCATGAATGTATTCTGTTCTATTATCTTGAGTCTCTGCAGACCTGTGATTTTTTCATGTGTGCTGCTGACAAGAGAAAATCCATTTTTGTAACTGAGCTGAGGAAGTCCACCACATAGTTTTGAGAAATGAGCATAAGAGCATAAACAGAGGAATCTATTATGGACTACTACTGTTAGGCCTGTGAAATGTAACTATTGGTATAAACCTGCTTGCTGCTAGGCATACACTCACTACTCTTGAGTAATCATCTTCCATGAAAAATACTTAGGAAATATCAAAGAACACAGATACAAAATGATGCCCTGGTCACTTTCCTTTATATTGATCAGTTGTTCTCTGTAAGGCTCTAATCCTGAGTAGGTTTTGGGTTACTGCTTTAAACTGAATACCTTAAAACTGAGACATGCTTCCTCTGACCTGTATCTGTCAGTTCTGGAAAGCAAATAAGACCACTGAGTGCTGCTATGGAGAAGTTCTCTACTCAACACAACACCCACAAGTCAGTTAAATATCTCCAATCACACAGAGGTCTGCATCTCTTCTCTTATTCACCCACTGCAAAGTCTGTCTCTGCTTCAGCCTGGTCATCTGCACCTGCCTATTGTGTTCACTGCTGGACAACAAGTGATTCCCAACAGACAGCAGTTTATAAACAAGACTGCTTAGAAAAAAGAATATTTTTTACTTTTCAGTGGATTGTGGGGTTTTTTTTAATGACTAACAACTAAGAGTTAAGTATTTGCAGGTTGTTTAAAAGACAAAAAGCTGGAGCATGAAAATAGTCTACAGACAGACTACTGAAGAATGCAAGCAGACAAAGGGAAAATTATTACCTGGATACAGAAATTGTGGATCTGAATATGAAACAAAAATGTAGAGCTTAGAGACAGGAAAATCTCCACCTGAATGGAGCAGACTCCTAAGGGAAAGTGGCCAAAACACCATTTGTGGAGGGGAAATGTTTAAAATGAAGTAGGGCTGCTTCCTAGTTCTTTACACAAGGGAACAATTTTTTTACTGAGAAGGATGTAGACAACATGACCTGATAGACCTTTTCTACCACTACCCTCCAGGATTGAAATCTAAGACCTGTATCCTGAAATACACAAAACATGGCTCAGGACCATGGTGTTGTGCCATTTCTATCATTTGAAGATCTGGCCTTACCTCACCTCAATTCTTTAAAGAATAAAACCGGGAAACTCCCTGCATCAATAAATCTGTGTGTGATAAGTGTTGCGTGCAAGGAAGTATCAGATGTACTGAACCTGTTCTGCAAAAACATTTTTCTGTTTGGAGGCACCACAACAGTGCCAAAAAAAAATCAAGCTTAATCAGATTTGTCGGTGTTTAAAGATTTGTAGTTCATTCTTCACCAAAAGCTGCTGTAATTAGTACCACAGCAGGACCTGGACATAATCCAGTTCTTTAAGGTACAACTAGTAAAGTGCCACCTGGAGTGGTTTTGCTGAGGTCACATCTGTGTCATTGTTTACTACTTGGCAAAATCAAGCCTCTGTCATTCCCTCTTCCCTTTATGGACACTATTTCATCTGTCACCAAAGAGGAAATTGGCAGCGAAATAGCCAACAGCACAGAGAGTGAAGTCAAGGCAGTAGGCAACAGAGACCCACTGCCCAAACCTCCCTGCTACTGGAACCAAGGTTATTGGGAGCTGTATAAATGCAATTCATAACTGCAAGTAAATTAATCTCAACACAAGCAAGAGAATGACTGACACGATTCAAACCAATTCAATGAAATAGATGTTGCTCAGCCCCCAAGAAGTTGACTTGGCTGTAAACCAGGTGGGTTTGGCTTTAATAAAATCCCATACTGCTGCAAAAATGTGAGAAATCCATAATCATCCCTGAGAGGGGCTTGATGTCACAAATAAGAGGTTAACAAGTATTAAAGGAAAGCTTAATATAGTTATACAATGAAATCCAGTAAGCCAAATGTTAGCTGAAAAGATGTCTTCTGGGTTTGTGTCAAATGCCATCTCCACCCTTCTTCTTCTAAAGATATCTTTTGAATGTATTTTTAAGCCCATTGTGGGGCTGTAGATTCCTCACATGGTTTGCTGACTGCGTCAGTAACTCATAACACCCACAGGTCAGGTAGAAAGGGAGAACATCATTATGTGCCTAGAGGCAGTGTAAAACATGAGTCAATGCAGTTATTTATATTTGAAGCCCAGCACTTTATGCTGGGATGTAGTACAAAGCCAAAACAGGAAAATAATAGTGGCAATGTCACCACAATTTCAGAGGCTGCAGCCTCACTCCTGTAGTACAAAATGTGTGATGGGAAGCTTTGCTGTCCTGTGGCGATGGGAAATACCCAATTGCTGCTCACGCCTGAGAAAATATCACGAATCAGGCAATCAGGGTATAAGTTCACTGAGGACCTTGAAGTGAGACATCAGGTACAGGCTATTCTAGGTGGAAAACACATACTCCAGCACTTTACCTCCAAGGCTGGTTTTCCGTCAGCTGTAAATTTATCGTTGACTGGAATTTTCCAAGCACAGATGACCTGCGTGAACAGTGCGAAGGGCTTTGTAACCATGCCTGCGTTATGATCTTTCTGTTTTGATAACATTTGCAGGTTGTTCTACAGCGTCTGCACTGCTCTTATAAAAGCAAGATTCACCATTTTCATTTATAGCGTGGCACAGCTACAGGAGAACTTCTTTTCCACAAAAGGATATAGAGTTATTTGCTAGGAAAAGATCATAGAATCATAGAATCAATAAGGTTGGAAAAGACCTCAAAGATCATCAAGTCCAACCTGTCACCCAAGGCCTCATGACTACTAAACCATGGCTTCAAGTGCCACAGCCAATCCCTTTTTGAACACCTCCAGGGATGGTGACTCCATCCAGGTGACTCCAGGAATGGTGGCCCATTGCAATGGCCAGCAAGATACTTTATTTATCACAATAAAGGACAAGTATTTCTAAAAATAGTTAAAGGAAAGCTGGAATTCTGGCCTCTTACAGTTTCAATTCAGAATAAATACATGAATAACATATGCAAATGTATAAGCAACAAGAAAAGAACATCATCTCTGAAAACTTCTTTGAATAGGGCAAATTCTGAGACGTCTGAGCCACGTACATAGAGCGCATCTCTGCTGCGTATCTCTGAGGACCCTGCGAGCCTCTCTATGAGCAATACAAAAGCAGTTCCGGTTTGGAATGACTTCTGCTTCTCTGGGCCGTTGAAGGGTAGACACTATGATTGCGTAAAAAAAATAGTTTTGCATGACTCTGCTGCCTTTCTGTGGTTTCCTGGCAGCACTGAGTGGCTGTGATCTGTAAATGGAGACGACAGCTCCCACGGAATCCAGAGCGGTGTTCTAGGGAAGGGAGGGAAAATGCTCTCCTTGATTCATCACTTTCTTACGCCTGCCCTGATTGTGACGGCAGCAAGGGGTGACTCCTGCATGAGCCAGCATGATAAGAATTCAATGTGAAACAGGTTCATTTCATAGGTATGTGCTTTAGCCAATGACTACCTAAAGCAGCCTGAAAGATATAGACCTAAATCCTATATGGCAGAGCTAACATTAAACTGTTGTGCCAAATGCTGCTGTTTAAATCAGTGACGCAAATGCTGTAAAATTTAGCCTAGAGTTTTTCATGCATTGGTGAGCTAACAATAGTTTGTTAATATTACTTGTGTCTAGGGCTGGGGACCTGTGCAGAGTTCCTTTAGTTCTTGAAACGTCTCTTTAATAACAGCGCATGCCAAGCATAAACTGTGCTCAGCCTCTCTTGTCCCTTCACATTTGTGAAAGTGGCATCACTTATCTACTACCTAAAAGCAGTTTGAAGATGGATTAATATCGGCAAAATGCTTTGAAAAAGCACTTTTCCCAGAAGGGCAAGGTTTCATCTCACCAGCTTCAGCAAGCTAGACTGTTCAAACAAACTGAAGTAACTTCAAAAGTCTTCTATTACTTTCTAATAAGATTTGACAGGGTTCTCCTGAAGTTGAAGTGTTTCCAGCTTCAGAGCTTGGAAACTTCATTCTGAAACCATTCCAGCTTGGAAAGAAAGATTTGGGCCCATTTCAGAAGGAGTCTGAATCACAGTGCTTCATCTTTCTTCACTGATCCATGCACTTTGAGGCTGTGTTACACTGTGTACAATGTAGTTAGCAACCGTGGATTTCGTATAGTGGAGAGATCACACAACTTTTGGAGCCGAAGATGAATACTTCACTGTCAGCTGTTCGGAGCACTGTGTGGGAACTGGAGAGGGGAAATCAGCTACTGCCTGAGTGGCTTCTTTTCTCAGAAATATTCAGCTGATGTAAAGTGAAGGTCTGTCATGCCAGTGCCGACCGGGAAAACCACATGTGTTTGCTGTGGCCGCTCCCCGTGACAAACACCCAGCCCCTCCTGTGGCAAGGGAGAAATGAAACAAGGAATATTTGTATTTCTAAATAAAATATGACCTGTTTCCCAAGTCAAAAACTCCAGGGTTTATTTCACACCACAAGAGGTCACAGTAGTGGAAGTCCACTTGGGCTCAGTAGCATTAATGTCTATCTGCAGGCTAAAATTTCAGTATCTCTTTTCTTATCTTCAGTTTGACTCCAAAATCAGCCCACAGAGGTCATGCTGTCTGTTACGGTGTGGGAAACTGTGTCTCTACCTAAGCAAAGTTAAGAGATGTTTCCATACTGTATATAGTGAAGTTGAGAGATGGCACTGCACTGTATATGACACAATATACAACAGCTTTTTAAATCTTCTGTTTCATGGATGATTCACTAACTAGTCTGCTAAGACTGGCTGCAACATCAATTTCCTTAACAGTAGGTAAACATGGACCTGATTCCAAGAGATGTACCCCTGCAAAATTCGATCAGTGGCATTTCCATATAATCTGGGGGTATGGGAAAACAAATGCTATGAATTAACTTCTCTGCAACCTATCAGGACCATTCACCGTGAAAGCAAAAGAATTGTGTAAGATATGCTCTATTTTAGGAGTGTAAAATAAATCTAATTATTGGCTATTTCTGACAACAAAACCAAATATACTTGGAAAGGAAGATCAGCCCTTCCATGCCTGTTGCCTTAATCTATTTCTGCTTTTTTCCTTTATACTTCTCGGCCCCTACCTCAGCTAGTAGTAGAACTTCTGTCCCCTTTCATCATGTTCAAAGATAAGGGGTGTGTTCAACCCTTAAGATAAAATCTCTTCTTGAAGCTAATTCCCACCACCAAAGAATTTTGGTCAGGATAAGTTTGGCAGATTTTCTTCAGCTGCAGCTTGCATCTGCCCACCTGTCCTAATGGCAGCATAAATATGTTAAGCTTGAACCAGGACATTTTAGCTTATAGTCTAGGTGTGTTAAGAACACCCATGTAGCCAGTTATGGTGGCTCCACTGCTTTGCTAAACCAACATGTTAAACTGCAGCTGATCATGTCCCATCCTACAAACTGCAAATTAGTATCTTGTGAAAGAGTTGATCCTGCAAGACTTCCTTTTCCATTCTAAACACATAGGAACTAACAATTTAGTACCAGTGCTTGACCAACAGAAGCAGCTGCAGACGGAGGGGAAGCCTGCATTTGTGACTCATGCATGCATACCCAGTAAAATGTTAAATTCATATCAGATCTTTGTTCATTCATAAGAATACAGTCTGCATTTATTTGCTCTCTAAAATTCTGTGACAGCCTTTTGGCAAAACTATGATACTTGTTGTAGTTGAGCATGGAATGAAATTGATTACCCTGAACTATCCAAAAGTAATTCTTATAGTCATTTATTTTGGCTATGATAATTTCACTGAGCCCTGCTGGGTACACAGTATGGTGGAACCTTTGCCTGGATTTACAAAAGGAACAGTAAAGAGACACCATTCAGTCTCAAGGAGTAGGTCTGGGTATGTGAGTCTGCAAGTAGTGAAATGACTTATGTCTCCCCAGCATGGCCAGAAGGATACTTCACACAAGTATTTAAAACAAATAGCATCCTAGATCACTCTGCAGAGTACAGAGACACCTGAGCTAGCTATAAAGGAACTAATTCAGGCACCAGGAAGTTTTATCCATGGCTTCATGCTGACTGAGTTACCCAGGACTGTTCTTGGTGATGGCTCAGAGCTACAAATTCTGAAAACACAGAACTGTGCAGTCTGAACACGGCCTTTAAGAATATCACAGAACATTTATAGACCTCTACACAAGCTAAGATTTCATTATAATCCAACCTCAAAAGACTCTTTTCCCGTAAATCCCTCTAGAACTCCAGGATAGAAGCAAAAATTACTGGAAAAGCTAAGTTCTACTAATTTCACATTTGGTACCACCCCTTATGAATATGGAGGCTTCCATTACCCTTCAAGTAGTGTATAGCCTGAGATATCATAGATCATTGCCATTAAAATAGATTCTGATAAGCTAAAGTTTTGTAATAACTCAGTATCACAGTATTTCACAGTATCACTAAGGTTGGAAGAGACCTCAAAGATCATCGAGTCCAACCTGTAACCACAGACCTCATGACTAGACCATGGCACCAAGTGCCACATCTAATCCCCTCTTGAACACCTCCAGGGATGGCAACTCCACCACCTCCCTGGGCAGCACACTCCAATGGAGAACGACTCTCTCGGTGAAGAACTTTCTTCTCACCTCGAGCCTAAACTTCCCCTGACGCAGCTTGAGACTGTGTCCTCTTGTTCTGGTGCTGGTTGCTAGGGAGAAGAGACCAACCCCTTCCTGGCTACAACCACCCTTCAGGGAGTTGTAGAGAGCAATGAGGTCTCCCCTGAGACTCCTCTTCTCCAGGCTAAACTCCTCAACCATATTGCTGTCTACAACTACCTGAAGAGAGGTTGTTACCAGGAGGGAGTTGGTCTCTTCTTCCAGGCAATCAGCACCAGAACAAGAGGACACATTCTCAAGCTGCACCAGGGGAAGTTTAGGCTCAAGGTGAGAAGAAAGTTCTTCACAGAGAGAGTTGTTAGCCGTTGGAATGTGCTGCCCAGGGAGGTGGTGGAGTCACCATCTCTGGACCATTCAAGAGGGGATTGGACACGGCACTTGGTGCCATGGTTTAGTAGTCATGAGGTGTTGGGTGACAGGTTGGACTTGATGATCCTTGAGGTCTTTTCCAACCTTATTGATTCTATGATTCTATGACCTTCAGTTTTCTCACCAGTCACATGAAATCCCCTTTAGCAGTATCAAGATGAGTCTGTCCCAAGCTTCATTTGCAATACATTACATTCAGTTCGTACAGTGGCTTCAGACCTATAAAATGGCTGCTGGAGAATATCAAAAATCCACATGTTCTAGAGTTGGTAAATGAAACCTAAATGAGTCATAAAGGACAGTTATTACAGACCAAGAAAGTGAAAAACACTAGCTGATATTTAAATAGAAGCTTTCTCCTTTTTGACTGTATATTTATGAATCTCCTTTTTTACCTGAGTTTGGACACTCAACCTATAGCTTAGTTTAGCACCTAAATTTACTTGTCAAATATTTAAAGGGAATTAACCTATTTTTCACTGAAATCAGTAAAGCTTCTGAGCATGTTTTCCCTCCTTTCTCATGAAATCTCCACTTCATTAAAAAAAGTGTTTCAAAGCAGTGCAATCCTACCCCGTTGTGGTCGGATCAGCTCCATTTATTGCTTTTGGCCATCTTTCCTATTTGCCTATTCACTTGACTGAAAAATAATAAACCCATTTCAAGTCAAGCGGCTCAAAGCTAAGTTGCGATTGATGACTCTGAGGAGCTTTCAGAGCTGATGATGACTAAGATTAGATTCGTCTGATTGATGGGAAGAGGGTTTTGCATGATTTTTCACAGATATCATGTTATGGCTTAGCTGAAAACTTCAATGAATAATTATCACCAGGATTATAGGTTTGCACCACCAGTTTTCTGGGCACATCAGGTATCCAGGTTGACAAAAGAACCGGATCCCAAAAACGAAGCGTTCTGAAAACAATGGAAAGTGGTAGAGGAAATAAATTTTTCCTCTACTGTTCAAAATGCTAGGCCTTTTTAAAATTACACCCATTTTCTGGAAAGAAAATGGCACCTTTTTTTTTTCAGGCAAATATCAATAGTAGTTGGTGTATTGCAATTTCCACGGAGTCATACGCAAGATCAAAATGTAGAACAGATGAAAGGGACAAGTTCTTTTTTGACTGGGACTTTCAGTGTAATGCATCTTGGATCTGGCCTCATTCTGTCATTCCCAAGAACATAAATATTGCTGAATAAACCAGGCTAGTGATATTCTTCAAAACTGTATAAATATATTCCATATTACCTTATGCATATGTGATTCTTGATCTTCCTCTACTGCAGCCCCGATGTTATTGTTACCATATGGTTGGCCATGTGCCTTCATTTACCCTGGTTCAGTGGTCCAACAAACAAGGGAGAAAAAGATTGGAATTACATTCAGTGCTTATAAGTGATGAAATGAGGGCACGTAACAGAAAAAAATGAAAAGCAGTATGTCAAAGGAGAAAATCTTCCACTGAACGTGACAACAAGCCAAAATCGAAGGAATTTCACTTTTAAAGGCAATTCTAATTTGTGGGCAAAATCCAGTGGCTGTAAGGACAATATGTATTTAATGCCTCCCTCTTAGCCCACATGTTCGAGCCTTTTGGCTTTGCTTTGCAAGACATGCTTGATGAAGGAACCTCTTAAAGTGATGAAATATACAATATCCCAGTGCTCATCCCAGTAATATATAACAAGGCTTGTCTGCATTATATTATCCTTTGGTCAGTGGATTAATCTTGACAGTTGTTTTCTAGCAAATATCAGCCCTTGGTGGGTCATAGTGAATCATTTACCTTGAAGTATGGGTTTCATTGTCATTCAACTAAACAATAGTGCTTTGTTTTCTTAACTGGATTCAGACAATGCAAGTTACCCAGGATACTCAGAGTGGATTTTAGAGTGTTATCTCTCCTGAAACAATTCTGCCAACCCAAAAATGCATGTCTGTATTTCTTTAAGGCTTTGGGGTGAAATAGGCTCAGTTTACCACATCTAAACATTATGTTGCAACTGTATCTACTTCCTCTCATCCTCTCCCTCCAGTTAGCCCTCAAGCTAACCAAATGTCCTCATCTGAAGCAAACAGAAGATTCTAATAAAAACTTTGAATGTGCCTCCCCCTCTACACCACTCTGGTGAGACCCCACCTGAGTACTGTGTCCAGTTCTGGAGCTCTTATTACAGGAAGGATCTGGATGTGCTGAAGTGAGGATGATTAGAGGGCTGGAGCACCTCTCCTGTGAGGACAGACTGAGGGAGTTGGGGCTGTTCAGTCTGGAGAAGAGAAGGCTCTGAGAAGACCTAGTTGTGGCCTTCCAGTATCTTAAGAGGGCCTAAAAGAAAGCTGGGGAGGGACTTTTAGGGTGTCAGGTAATGATAGGACTAGGGGGGATGGAAAAGAAAAATAGAAATGGATAGATTGAGATTGGCTGTTAGGAAGAAGTTCTTTAGCATGAGGGTGGTGAGACACTGGAACAGGTTGCCCAGGGAGGTGGTAGAAGCCCCATCCCTGGAGTGTTTTAAGGCCAGGCTGGATGTGGCTCTAGGCAACCTGATCTCGTGTGAGGGGTCCCTGCCCGTGGCAGAGGGGTTGGAACTAGATGATCCTTGAGGTCCCTTCCAGCCCTAACAATTCTATGACTATATGATTCTAGGATATACTAGTGCAAGACTGAGCCAGAGGATGGTCATGTAAAACCCTTTGTTGTCTAGGTTTAAGAATTGGAATTTCTGTTACAAGATTGTCCCCCATACATCAGTTTGGCTCTAGAACTTGTTGCCACATATCCCAGTAGACTAATCCATGCAAAACAGAGCCTCTCTAAAACTGACTTACAATATATACAGGGCAAATATTTGTGTTGCAGAACAAATGTTTCAAATGTTTTCTTTGGTTTTGGGTTTTTTTTTTTTTTTGAGGTGAATGCTGAACTTGGGTGTTATATACATGGAAGACTGCATAGATGCAATTAATCATGTTATTGTTATATGAAAAACAAATGGATATGAGTCACTCAGAAATAAAACAGCTAGCACAGGAGAATGTGCTTCAATAATTCTGAAATGGTCCATGATTAGCTTGGAGTCCAGATATGCTGCTTGAAGGAGTCCCCAAGAAGTGAAGAAACATCATGATGCCAAAATATGATGGCAGTCTAGTGTTTAAACATTTGAACAGCTTAGTACCTTATTCTCTTCTAGCAATATTTTTGTCTTTGGAAAGGTAGCCATAGGATTTCTCTGACCCTCAGCTGCTCTCTACAACTTCCTGAGGTGAGGAACGAGTTGGAATGGTTCAGTGTTGCAACAGGTGAGGTTTAGACTGCACATTAGGAAACAGGAGGAGGACAAACACTGAAACAGACTTCCTAGAGAGATGGCTGATGTGCCAAGCTTGTCAGTGTTTAAGAGGCATTAGGACAATATCATTAATAACATGCTTTAACCTGCCCAGGACTGGACTGGATGATCCTTGTAGGTTCCATTCAACTGAAAGTATCCTATCCTATCCTATCCTATCCTATCCTATCCTATCCTATCCTATCCTATCCTACCCTAACTTGCAAATAGCACTATGGAAAGCAATACATGTTTTTAAAGATAATGAGAAATTGCAACTGAAGCAATTAAATGTGCAGTAGTTAGTCAGGTATGATGATTTAGGGTCTTAAGCTTGTACAGGCTAGGGCTAGAAGAGAGGTACTCAAGTGTTAGACCATGCAGAAGAGGAGTACTTGAGTGTTGACCATGCAGATAAAGATCATGGAGGGATTTCTGGTGTTTGGCTAATTAAGAGTTTAGTTTTGTTTTCTGAACCTGGGTCAAACGTGCTATAGCCTTATGTATTGCAGTGTAAATACTGAGAAGCAGCAAAACACAAACTCATTAAACTGAGGCATCACAAAGAAAGGAAAACAAAGAAAGCAGGGAGCCACCCAGGAGTCCTGTAGTCCTGATGCTGTGCTCTATTTGACACTGAAAAGTAGCAAGTTTAGTTGCTATGAGTTCCTCCTGAAACTGTAATTTACTTCAGCCTGTGTTCCAACCTGGCAATGGAGAAAGATAAATTATACTGTTTGGATGCATGTGGGTACACAGTATTTCCTTGAAGACATTGTGTTCCAAAGCTGAAAACAAGCACAGTCTGACTTGGGGGAAAGCAGAAAGATCTGGATAATCAACAACAGAGGATGCTACTAAGTCTTGTAGCACTCTTTGCCACAGCACCAGTTTTCCCCCAGTCTTCCAATCACACTGCATGCGACTTCACCTTTTGCATCTAGGGGTGTCTTCAGAAGGCAGTGTAACAAATCACCTAATGAAAAGTATAAACCACACTGGAAGCATAGTCTTAAATCCCCTGTTCCACCCACATCTTCCCCACCTCTTCCTAGATCTGAACTTCCTGGCTGCACATGTCCTGCATGTGGTAGAACAGAAATTGCCTCCTAATGTTAATTGCACTCTGGGAGATGAAAGTACTTTATTGAAAAATTAGAGCTCTGGGTTTGAGACCTCTTACTTTGAGAGAAAAAGAACCTCAATTAAATTCATATGGGTAATTCCAGGGCAGAAGTTGGCTAATTCCTCCTGAGTATAGTTGGGTAAGAAGTTGTTTCAGGAATAGAATAGAATAGAATAGAATAGAATAGAATAGAATAGAATAGAATAGAATAGAATGGGATGGGATGGGATGGGATGGGATGGGATAGGATAGGATAGGATAGGATAGGATAGGATAGGATAGGATAGGATAGGATAGGATAGGATAGGATAGGATAGGATAGGATAGAATTAACCAGGTTGGAAAAGACCTTTGAGATCATCAAGTCCAACCTATCATCCAACACTATCTTATCAACTAAACCATGGCACCAAGCACCCTATCCAGTCTCTTCCTAAACACCTCCAATGATGGTGACTCCACCACCTCCCTGGGCAGCCCATTCCAAAGGCCAATCACTCTTTCTATGAATAACTTCTTCCTAACATCCAGCCTAAACCTCCCCTGGTGCAGCTTGAGATGCATCCTCTTGTTCTGGTGCTGGTTGCCTGGGAGAAGAGACTACCCCCACCTGGCTACAACCTCCCTTCAGGTAGTTGTAGAGAGCAATAAGGTCACCCCTTAGTCTCCTCTTCTCCAGGCTAAGCAACCCCAGCTCCCTCAGCCTCTCCTCGTAGGGCTTGTGCTCCAAACCCCTCCCCAGCTTTGCTGCCCTTCTCTGGACACATTCCATCAACTCAACATCTTTCCTAAACTGGGGGGCCCAGAACTGGACACAGGAAGACACCATGTGAGATATCATGATGTGAACCTTAAGCACAGGCCTTTTTTAATGAAAAATGGAAAGAGAATTTCTTTACCCCCTACTTCAGGGTTAGTTCTTGTACAATGTTCCCTGATGACTCCACTGGGTCATTGGTGAAAGCCACAGATGCTTCCTTTGCTTTCCAGGGAGAGCAGTTGCATAATAAAGTACATCTCATCAACAGGGAGTCATTAATTTTATATTAGTAGTCAGTGCAGTGCTACTTTACTTTCACGTTCAAATGGTGTCTGCAGTGATGTTAACAACACACTTCTCTTATTAAATATATCTTTACTCCTATCATTATTTTTTTCACTTTTGGGGATGAGTGAAGCGCTAGTTACTCAGGTCTTCAATTGCCAGATTTTCTTCCTGCAAAAAATCTACAGGGGCTTCACTGGGAACTGATGTGGAAATTAAGTTCCTTTAACTAACTATAATGCTGGGTGGATCCTGCCGTCAAGTCCCTGCTTCCTAGACATACTTCACACCCACATTAGGACAACCTCATTCAAGCAGCCGTGCACTGAGTATTTCCCCTGCTGAGAACACTGTGTAACCACAGTGGAATGGGAGGAATGAGTCCTCATTCACACACAATTTGGTAATCTGCTACTGAGAGGCAGCATTTGCCACTGGAAAAAAATGCCTTATGGTCACAAATCACTCCTGGGAAAATTGAGAGGAAACCTGCCATGAAGCAAGACAGTATATCAGACCCATACATCATGTGAGTACTTACTCTTTCATTTTGCAATGTTGCACAAGCGCGTCAAACAAGTAGTCACTGTGTAACATACTCAGAGATAAAGTCATGTTTTGAAACCCACCCAAGACACTTTCTATTTTACTGCATTATTTCTATGAAAACACGTTGATTCTTTCAAACAAAACTTCAGTGGTCTGTTCTTATTCTCTGCCAAGACCTTTATACATCTCCAGACTGGACATGTAAGTCCACACTGAATTCTCTATCAATTATTTTTTCATTCTTTGGGGAAAAGAGTTCACTTTCCAGGAAGGACATTTTTCATCAGTCTTCCAACAAGAAATTGTCATGAAATAGAGTCTGAGACATCCTTGAATCACAGGAAGATTGACTGTCATGTCTAGTGAAAGGTCTGGGGAAGCCAGACAGATATTGTCTTCCACAAGGATAAATAATTCCTATGGAGTTTTTTGGACATGGAAAATAGTGGTCTGTGGAATCAACCCTCATTACAAGCAAGAAACCACATTTGAAACTATAACCTCCCAAGCAGAATACCAACATGTGCAGGAACAGAAACAACTTTACCACTTTCCATTGTGACACTAAGGGGATTATTAAGATGTATACACCTGTTCAAGTCATAGTATCATAGAATGGTTTTGGTTGGAAAGGTCCTTAAAGACCCTTTATTTCCAACTCCGCAGTCAAGGGCAGTAACACCTTCCACTAGACCAGGAGGCTCAAAGCCACGTCTAACCTGGCCTTTAACACTTCCAAGGATAGGTCATCCACATCCTCCCTGGGAAACCTGTTCCAGCACCATACCACCTTCACAGTGAAGAACTTCTTGCTTACATCTAATCTAAATCTACCCTCTTTCAATTTAAAGCTCTTGCCCCTTGTCCTACCAATACATGCTCTTGTAAAATGTCCCTCTCCAGCTTTCCTGTAAGCCCTGGAAGGCTGTTATAAGGTCTCCCTGTAACCTTCTCTTCTCCAGGCTTAACATCCTCAACATTTTCAGCCTGAGTTCATAGCAGGTACTCCTATGCCTTCATAGCATAGTACTCCACCTTTCTGATCATCTTCATGAGCCTTCTCTGGACTCACAGCAACAGGTCCATATTATTCTTATGTTGCAGTCCCAGAGCTGAATTCAGTACTTTAGGAAGAATTTCACAGGAGTGGAATAGAGGGGGAGATGCAGCCCTTGGAGAGCTACAGGTTGTGACATGACAATTCACAGAAATTAAAAGACAAGCAAACTGCTGCTGATCTTAAATGCTTAAGTCGTGGTAGCTTCACCTGTTGCTGAATTAGGACCTCCTTCTTCACTGGTTATTGAGATGGACTCTTCAAGTGGTTGTGAGATAAATGGGGCAGTCAGAACCTTTCAAGAATATTTGTACTCAGCTGATACTTACTTTGACAGCTAACATCTGCCCCAACATATAACAAGAAAGGTTAGCAAGCTGGACAGTGCCAAAAGAGGTTATGAGCACAAATGATGAATTGTTAGTATTGGGAAAAGACTGAGTTCATGTTTTATTCAACTGTAGGAGGTAATGTGTGTGGAGTGCACATTACAGCATTTCAGCCAGACAGGTTGCTGCCTTCTTTTTTCCAGAGGAACATGAAGATAATCATCCTGAAAACTGGCCGAAACTGGGGAAAAAATATTGAACACGCAGCCCTATTTTTCAATTAATGAAGACTAAGGTCTCCACAAGAATGCTGGCTGACAACAAAGACCTTCCTACATTAGATTTCATACACAAAAATCAAAGCAAGCTGATAAAATTGTAACACTTGAACACTTATATCCATCTCTTAATTACAATTATAAACCAGGCTATCAGTCTTCAGGGAAGGGAAGTTCCATTGCAGAAAAAGACACGAAAGGAGTGTGTCTGTATTGTCATGACAATGTGGTAAAACCTGGAAAGAGGAGCTGCCTGCTGGGGTTGTATATTCATGAGTTAGCCCATAGTCCTGTCATCTTCTGCAGCCCAGGGCAGCCAGCCAGAGCACAACCTTGGCCTGAGCTCCCAGTGCTCCCATTGCCCTAGCCAGCTCTGATATAATGATTAAGATCATTGTGTTTGCATGGGCAACTTACATGCTCATTGTTCTTGTGTGTTTGCTTAGTCCTTTCCTCAACTCATGTACTTCCTGTAATCAGTTAATAGAATTTTTTTCCCCACTTAATTTGTGTTCTTTTGCTGTGACTCTGAGATGTGTAACACAAAGTTTGGAGCCTCAGAGGAGCTGAAGCTAAAAACAAAAGCTAGTTATGTTTCTTCCTTCCCAATCCTACATTGCTTTGGCATGTGTGGAGCTACCTGATAGGAATTAGTCCTGATGTCTTCAGCTTCTGAGGACTGCTCCAAATGGATTTGTCAGGGAGAGAGGAGTTTCCTTCAAACATTGCTTCAGTGGAGATGAACTGGTAAGATCCTGTCAAAAGCAAAATGATTAGGAGTCCTTTAATGTGCATAAGAAAATGTGTCATCTCTTCACTTTTTAGACTTGAATATATACAAAATTACCATGGGGGAAGACAAGAAATACATTTCAGGTATTTATTTATTTAGATGACAGTATAATGAAGATTAATATGAGGATGAATGTCCTAAGATCCTTCCAAACACTATGCACCCTTCCTACATGGAAAAGAGGCCCTGTCCATTGTTTAAATAAAGACTAATACTTCAGCATCTGGAGTAAGACAAATTCGTGCTGAGTCTGTTGGCTAGCTGTGTAGCAAGAGGCTTGGAGTCTCTGAGGAGGTCAAACATCTTTTCCTTCTGTAAGCAAGGTAAGAGCCCACAAATCTTTTATTTTGGTGCACCTGTAATGCCCAAAATATAAAGAAACATGAGATAGCTAAGGCACATTGTTGAGTACTCACAGGAAAACTACTCCAGCTTTCAGCCTGTTACTTTTTCACCTGTTCCAGACTGCAAGGGCAGAACTGGGAAGCTAAATGTAGGGGTCTGAAATGTGCAGAATTCTTGAGACAAATAATCCCATTGCCTCATCGACTCTTTGTGAAATTATTTCCTCACCACCACCACCAGAGATGATGAACGCCTACAAAAGACAGTCACTCCAACGAAAATTCAGATTGAGTCAATATTTGGTGTCTCAAGTTTGACATCCCAAATAGTTCATACTGAAGTTAAGGACCCTGAATCACTAGGCACTTATCCCAACGTCTGGCCTAAGGAGCAGAATTTCTTGGTTTTCAAAATACCAATCCTTTTCAGCAGGTATTTTACAGCCCTTGGTTGAAAGGAACTTTATAAACAAACAAACAAAAAGTATATGTTATTAAATCAACAAGGGAGAAGAACAGTTTCACTCAAGTATGAGAAATTATCAGAGACAGCATAAATATAAGAAAAATCTTGAAGGAAGTGCTTGCATATGTTTCCCAGGAAGACACAGTAATTCAAGTACATATGCTAGTAAACTCAAAAAGTATGATAAAACAGAAGAACATACACTTTACAATGAGCTTGGATGATCAAAAGATGATGGAAATTTGTTATCATTATTCAGACAGGACATAGTAAATAAATACACATCTCTCAAGAATTGTTAGAACATCTCAAGGCAACAGTTCATCTCTCTGTGTGAAATTCTTTACCATGAGGGTAGGGAGACACCAGTACAGGTTGCCCAGGGAAGTCATGGATGCTCCCTCCCTAGATGGGTTCAAGGCCAGGCTGGAAAAGGCCTTGTGTAACCTGGTCTAGTGGAAGGTGTCCCTGACAATGGCAAGGGGTTTAGAACTATATGCTTTCTAAGAGCATCTAGTTTGTGTTGTCCCTTCCAACATAAACCATTCTTTGATTCTATGGGTGTTAGTCAGAAATATGTACAGGACATGCAACAGTTACAGAGTACAATAATCACAGTGACACAAATAAAACTGAGAGGCATTGACATGAATTTATACCAGAATAAAGAAACTCTTTTCATGCTCACTGCTTCAGAACAGATGGAAGTTATTGACTCACCTAAATTGCTTCTCTACTTGCATGGTGTGTTACAAGGACGACTGTACTGCTGTTTTTCTAGGAAAAGAACACGTTGCAATATGCAACAGCAGCTTAAGTGGATTGATGGGTCATTTGCAATTCAGGTGTTAGCATTTAAATGTTATGCTCTTTATGAAAGAATTATTTTTCATGAGCTTTTTTTTTTTTTCCAGAGTTCTCCAAGTGCAATTGAATTTTAAAGCATATTGTTGTTATAAATATTTAGAGAGAGAGCCAGTTCAGAACAAGCCTAATTGTAAAGAATTAATAAAGCATCTGGCAGATGTGGGCCTTGTTTGCAGCAGTGCCATAAAAGAATTTCAGTAAGTCATGAGCACAGAGGTGGATTTTCACATAATAGACAATAGCAAACAGAGAGAGAGTGAGATTTGGAGAACAGAAAATCTGTCTAGAAATTGTGATGACTAGTGGGGAGTTGCTGGTCGTTCTGCATAAACAGACAAAGAGCAGTGAAGAGTATCTAATCTTAATATTTCTCCTTATTGAAACACTTCAAGCAGGAAACAAGGTAATCAGAGATGAAAAGAGCCCCTTCTCTTACCCATCTTCAACTGCAAGATTTGGAGGGAGCAGAAATTGTTTATGCAGGAGAAAAAGTCTGAAGCAAGGAAAAGGATAATTGTAATGTATGAAGAGTCGAGGCTCGAGGTGAGGAGAAAGTTCTTCACCGAGAGAGTCATTTGCCATTGGAATGGGCTGCCCAGGGAGGTGGTTGAGTCGCCGTCCCTGGAGGCATTCAAGAGGGGACTGGATGTGGCACTTGGTGCCATGGTCTAGTCGTGAGGTCTGTGGTTACAGGTTGGACTCGATGATCTTTGAGGTCTCTTCCAACCTTAGTCATACTGTGATACTGTGATACTGTGAGTGACAAGGGACAGAAAAGCAATGCTGGAGGACCATATTCCAAACAAAGAAGGTTTGGGAGGACTGAGGAAACAAACTTAGAGAAATACACACATCTCTGTGTATTTACATACATAACCCCTCTGTGTATTTACATACATAACCCCTCTGTGTTTTTCTTAAACTACTCAGGGCAGTCACCTACGTGTGGTTTATGCTCCAAATATGTACTGCAATCAGGAAGGCTGACACCTTACTAGGGATTTTCAAAGATAGTAATTTAAGTTATAGGCAAATCTAAGGAATAGAATAGATTTCAGGGCCAAGGGTGGCAGGACTATACAGTCTATATTCAAGACAAAACCTACCTTGGAAGCTAAGCTGAATTGTCTGCTTCTGAGATTCAGGAGCTAGCAAGCAGACACATAGATGTGGGGGCTGAGACCCAGCACAACCCTGGTGAGGGTACACTCAACAGGACCTTAACAGTAAGGATGGACAGAAGACACTCTCCTTCTAGTGATCTGGCAGTAGTCCTAAAGCTGCAAACTGGCTGCTGGCCATAAGCACAGGGGAAGTTAACCATGGCTACTGCTACAGTCATCTCCATGTGATGTTTAGGTCTGAACTTTGCTTATGTGTTCTACACACTGCCACAGTTTTAAAGTAGGAAACTTAACTTTTGATACCTGTCCCCTGATTATTAGAAATTACTATGTTCATTATTCAAGTTTTCAGATTTGTCGTACTTTTCAGTTTCTCTTTGTCCTGATTCTTTTACCTTCTCTCCTTTATTCAGTGCTGCCAAGTATCTTTGCTTCTTAGTGGATATGTAAGCAGAACCAGATGCCAAACAAGGCTCCTCAGGATCTGGGAAGTTCAGCTGCCTCCCTCTGACCCTGAACAAGCACATCCCCTTTCAGAAGAGAACAAATTTTGTTAAAATTTGAAAGCTAATAGCAAAGTCTTTTCAACTGCAGCTTTACACCAGGCTACCTCCAAACACTACATGGCTGAGTGATCTAAACAAAAGCAAAATAAATTAAAGACAAGAATCATTTATGCCTCGTTGAGAATTTTGGCTGGAATTTGTAAGTCTTTTTCTTTGCTGATGCTTCAGGCATGCCTGCAACAAAAGAATTAGTCACCACCCCTGGAGGTGTTTAAGAAGGGATTGGACATGGCACTTGGTGCCGTGGTCTAGTCATGAGGTCTGTGGTTACAGGTTGGACTCGATGATTTTGAAGGTCTCTTCCAATACTTCCATGATACTGTTAGGCCACACCTTGAGTACTGCGTCCAGTTCTGAGCCCCTCAGTTTAGGAAGGACATCGAGACACTTGGACGTGTCCAGAGAAGGGCAACAAGGCCGGTGGGAGGCCTTGAGCACAAGCCCTATAAATAGAGGCTGAGGGAGCTGGGGCTGTTTAGCCTGGAGAAGAGGAGGCTCGGGGAGACCTCATTGTTGTCTACAACTACCTGAAGGGTGGCTGTAGCCATAAGGAGGTTGGTCTCTTCTCTCTAGCAACCAGAACAAGAGGACACAGTCTCAAGCTGTGCCAGGGGAAGTTTAGGCTCAAGGTGAGGAGAAAGTTTTTCACAGAGAGAGTCATTCGTCATTGGAATATGCTGCGCAGGGAGGTGGTGGAGTCACCATACCTGGAGGTGTTTAAGAGGGGATTGGACGTGGCACTTGGTGCCATGGTCTAGTCAAGAGGTCTGTGGTTACAGGTTGGGCTCGATGATCTTCAAGGTCTCTTCCAACCTTAGTAATACTGTGATACTCTGATACTGTGATACGGTAATTGAAAGCACTTTCTGATCTAAACCCAAAGGGATAGTCGTCCAGTCAAATTCAAACAGTAGGGCACTTGCTTGGTTTTAGTTAAAACCCTCCACAATATTATCTGTATATATTATGCTTAGCAATATGACATGCTTTCTCCTAAATGTGTTATTCCATATTGATATGGTAAGGTGGCATTTTATTCTATGCTATTCTAGGGTCATTCTGCCCCTGTACACTGCACTAATTAGGCCACACCTTGAGTACTGTGTCCAGTTCTGGGCCCCTCAGTTTAGGAAAGGTGTTGACCTGCTGGAACGTGTCCAGAGAAGGGCAACAAAGTTGGTGAGGGATTTGGAACACAAGACCTATGAAGAGAGGCTGAGGGAGCTGGGGTTGCTTAGCCTGGAGAAGAGGAGGCTCAGGGGAGACCTTATTGCTCTCTACAACTACCTGAAGGGAGGTTGTAGCCAGGTGCGGGTTGGTCTCTTCTCCCAGGCAACCAGTACCAGAACAAGAGGACACAGCACAAGAGAACAAGAGGACAAAGTCTTAAGCTGCACCAGGGGAGATTCACACTGGATGTTAGGATGAAATTCTTCACTGAGGGAGTGATTGCCCATTGGAATGGGCTGCCCGGGGAGGTGGTGGAGTCACCATCATTGGAGGTATTTAGGTGGAGACTTGATAGGGTGCTTGGTTGCATGGTTTAGTTGATTAGGTGGTGTTGGATGATAGGTTGGATGCCATGATTTTGAAGGTTCTTCCAACCTGGTTAATTCTATTCTATTCTATTCTATTCTATTCTATTCTATTCTATTCTATTCTATTCTATTCTATTCTATTCTATAAAATCCTTATTTAGCTGAAAGAGAAAAGCAGGCTCATTTCCTCTTCTTCTAAAGAGCTCTGAGGAGTGCACATGCTGAAAACACTATTAAAACATCAGTACTTTCTGTCCAGCTCTTTATGTTCTGTTTTCTCAAAGTTTTGGTTGCACAGTTCAAGAGGAGTGCACAGGGTCCCTAAACAACTCTAAATGTTTTTGCCAGGAGTAATTCTATTTTTTTTTTTGGCCTCCTTCCCTCAATCAATTCATTTCAAATATAGAGAAAAGGTTGCACGTTCCTTCCTTTAGTGAGACTTTTTATGGGGCCTGCTACTAACTGATAGTGGCAAAGTATTTCCCTTTTGTTCTTCCACCACTCTAAATTCAACAGATGGTTGAATGTGCTGCAGAACAAGAGTGGCTTAATCTACTCAAATTTATGACACAGCTAAGTTATCACAGCTTGAGGAACTCCCTTATGTTTCTGTACCAATGTCACCTGAATGTGCTCCTACCAAACCCTAACAAAAGTCAGCAGAAGCAATTTTCCATGGGGATGATTAGTTTCTGCAGTGATGTGAACAAGACGATTTTATACTCACCACTGCTCAGTAATCCAATGTGAAATAAGCTAGACCTTGACTGGGATGTCTGAACAAAATATAATCCCTCAGCTAGACTGGGGCTCTCTGAAACACCCTGCAGTGCCAACCAGGCACTGGTTTGGGCCAGAGCTCCTCAAATGGTTGCTTAGTGCATGTAGGGATCATTTGCATGTATTGGTGTCTGATGAAAATAGTAGTAGTAGTAGTATTACCAAGGTTGGAAGAGACCTCGAAGATCATCGAGTCCAACCTGTAACCACAAACCTCACAACTAGACCCTCAGCCTGCTTTCATGTTAATTCTTCTAGGAAACATATAGAATTATATAAAATTTAAAATATGTAGGAATTGTATAGGATTTTAGGTATCTGAGGAATCATTACATCTAGCCTTACCACATTTGCGTATCCTTTGAGCACAAAATCATGCAGTGCCGTCCATGCAGCAGGTAGAAATAGCAGGAACTTCACTCCCTGTGCCACTGTGATTACTTTTCTCTCTTCTGCAGAAAACCCAGTGGCAGGGGCCACTATTCCCAGGTGCAAAGTATGTCTCAAGGCCTAGGCTCAGAAACCTGAACTGCCACATCCTTCCCCCGGTGATACACACACCAAGTATCACCTTGTCTCTTAAGCTCCCTTTTGCTTCAAGGGTGTGCTTGAAAGGGGGCAGGCTGGCAAGAGGTATGCCTCGAGGGGTAGTGCTTTTGTACCACAGTATTTGTTACACAGCACGTTTTGGTTTGTAGTTGCAAAGTTTACAATTGCACCATACGCGGCAGATTTTGTTTTACTTCAGTTTATCATCAGAAATCAGCTGCTCGGCACCGAGCCCAGCTGATTTCATATTCTGTTTGTTTAAGGGAAGTAATGTAGGATTCACTGTCTGTATATTCAAGCTCTTTAATCGACATAAACAAACAGGAAAACATTGTCTAGCATGAATGGGTGTTTACTCAGCCCTGCAGGATGGCAAAGTTTATCGCTATAAAAACCATGCTACAAAAATAAACTGAGTTGTGATCGTTCAGAGGAGGAATCCTGCAGCACTTACACAACATGGGACAGACTTATCTTTATTTAACCAGCACTTAAAACATGAATGCAAGATTGACTGAAAAATATCAGATAAATTGTTATGGTAGCTGTGTAAACACAAAACCCAGGAGAGTCAGCACTGGGTTCAGGGTCCATAACGGGACTTTTTTCATTCCAGAGGCAAAATGAGTTTGCCTTTGATCTCAGAGGCCTACAATGGTACACATATTACCTGTAAATGACTCTTATCTGTAAATGACAGCTTGTGGCCAGCTACACTCGATGTTCCAGCTTCCTTTATGGTCAAGGCCAGGTATTTAGATGAAGATGTCCAACATCATAGAATTGTAGAACTGTTAGGGTTGGAAAGGACCCCAAGGATCATCTAGTTCAAACCCCTCTGCCATGGGGCAGGGACACCTCACACTACATCAGGTTGCTCAGAGCCACATCCAGCCTGGCCTTAAATACCTCCAGGGATGAGGCTTCGACCACCTCCCTGGGCAACCTGTTCCAGCGTCTCAACACAAGGACTTCAAAAGATTGCTGCAAAAAATGAACTGTCTTTTTCAAAGCTGCTATTAAATATCTGCCTTCTCTTCCTGGGCAGGCTAATGATAAGATTTTAAAAGCTGCACATTTTTTAGCTTAACTCCTTGATTATCTATCTTATCAGTGGTAAAATAGTATCATAGTATCATAGTACCAATCAGGGTTGGAAGGGACCACAAGGATCATCTAGTTCCAACCCCCCTGCCATAGGCAGGGACACCCTACACTAGATCAGGCTGGCCAGAGCCTCATCCAGCCTGGTCTTAAACACCTCCAGGGACGGGGCCTCAACCACCTTCCTGGATAACCCATTCCAGGGTGCAATACATGCAATGAATAATAGTACATAGTGTTGTACTCCTTTTTATTCTTCTTAAGTATGAGAGAAATACAAACCAGGCAAATCTCTAAGGAATTCTGATGAACTACAGTCACTGCAGTGACAAAAGTGCTTTACTCTTCAAATCTCAGAAGGCCCTCAGTGGAGCTCATTCCTAAAGGAGCCATAGGAATGACTGTGAGGTGATAGAAATAACTGTATTCTTGAAATCTGTTACTGTTCCGTTGGTATGTCTGTCTTGAAAAGAGACCTCTAGTCATTCTAGCAAGGACCAGAAGTGGATGTACATGTAGTAAATGTCTTAAAATATATCCCAGTGCATTATGGAAATTTACTCAATACTCTGGGATGATCATTACCTTACCTTTTCTGCCAAATAAACTGAATTAAAAATAAGCATTATATATATATATATATATGCTAGTAAATAACCCAGTTTCAGGTCATGCAGTTAACAGCATTTGGCTGAATCTATCCATAAGGCTGACACTTTGCTACTGCTGAGCTGTCTAAAGTAAGAATTGCCATTTAAACTTCAATGCATCTCTTCTAAGGACAGGGCCAAAGGAAGACAGCGCTGTTGAATAGTTGCCAAGCAATATTAAGTGTCATGCCATATACCTTTCCTTTAAATTCTATCCCTAATATGAATTTTCCTATGATTTTTGCCCACCACCACCTGTTACCTTTTTTTTCCCTCTGTGATTTGTAAAGGGGATGAATAATTTAAGACCTGGTGCAGAAGTCATGAGACCTGTACAATCTTACTGTTGTAGTGATTCAGCATTCTAATGGTCAGTTGTTATTCACGCATCTGCCATTTCATGACAAAGGATTCTGAGAAATCTTCATTTAACAAGAAACATAGATACAGACGTTACCCTCCCTGTTTTGCCAGGGTAAGCAGCTGTACATAAAGTTTTCCTCAATACAATGTAAACTGTTTTGAAGAAAAATTAACTCAATCTGCTTTTCCTAGGATAAAGAACATTTTATTTTCTGAGAAAACAGCTGTTCCAAGAAAGGAGGTGATCCACATTCAGTATGACAGGACCTGACAAAGCTTGCATTTCCATCAAATGCTATAAAGCTGTCTCCTCAGTTCCCACCAGTGATTTCTGGAAAACACCCAATTATCCAACATCCAAATTGCACATCAAGTCAGAGACATAAATTATGTATGTGAGCTGCACGTCGGTCTCACTAAAGTACATTTCCTGCCACGTACAAGGCTTTATTTACGAAACAATACATCTGTGGTCAAGACTTCTGGTACTATGTACAGAGTCTTTATTCACACTAACTAAACACCAATGCAATGAAAATACACAGTTATTGTAGACTAAATACAGAGCCATTTCTGCTCTCCAGTCCCTTTTTGCCTTTCTAACAATTTTGATCACAGTGATATAACATGGCACGTGCTAATTCAGAGTACATTGGGTGAAATCCCACTATTAAAGGTAGAATATATCCCATATTAGGGACATGAAATACAGCAATGAGGTTAGTAATAGACCCCTCTAAGACTGTGCCAGCCATCTATATAGAATAGAATAGAATAGAATAGAATAGAATAGAATAGAATAGAATAGAATAGAATAGAATAGAATAGGACCAGGTTGGAAGAGACCTTCAAGATCATCACGTCCAACCTATCAACCAATCAAACCCACCTAACCAACTAAACCATGGCACCTAGCACCCCATCAAGTCTCCTCCTGAACACCTCCAATGATGGTGACTCCACCACCTCCCCAGGCAGCCCATTCCAATGGGCAGTCACTCTCTGTATAGAACTGCTTCCTAACATCCATCTTACAGAACACCCTTAGAGCTCACTCTGAAATGTAAGCCAAAGACAGCTACAGTCTCAAGCTGTGCCAGGGCAGGTTTAGGCTGGATGTTAGGAAGAAGTTCTTCATAGAAAGAGTTATTGGCCTTTGGAATGGGCTGCCCAGGGAGGTGGTGGAGTCACCATCACTGGAGGTGTTTAGGAAGAGACTGGATGGGGCATGTGGTGCCATGGTTTAGTTGATTAGATGGTGTTGGATGTTAGGTTGGACTCGATGAGCTCAAAGGTCTTTTCCAACCTGGGTAATTCTGTTCTATTAAGAAGAGGTTTTGATTTATGTGAAATATTTATGAAAACTGACTATGTGATCCACCCTGTTTAAAAAATCTCTGTTTTAAATGTATTCCTACATTATTTGACCTCTTTCCACCAGATTTTGGATAGTCCTTCTTACTTAGAGCTTTAAAAAGTAAAGGTCAGTTTCAAAATAGAAAATCAAAAAGGTTTGTCTGGAAAATTTCATTTCATCTTTATCTTGGAATTTGTTTTCTTTGACCATTTCCTTTTTGACAAAATTATCTCTTGGTCTCAACAGGAACTTCTAACTTTTCTCAACCAATCTGAGTGTGTACTATTTAGCCATTAAAAAATACTCAAATACTTTTGTTGTACCAAACCTCTAATTCTATTTGGCCCAAACAAGGTCAAGCAAGAAAACCCATGGTAATTCCCTAAATGGCTTCAAAAGTAGCCTTAGCAGTCTACTGAGTCAGGGAGCATCATGGAAAGGTCAGCACCCACCTGCACTTACCAACTCACTGTGTAAGGCACTGTGTATGTCACCTTAGCTTCTCAAACAAATTAAATTTCTTTGTATTTCAGCAGTTAAATCAGAATTTTCATTAAGTGTACCCTGGGTGAGTTTAAACCAATAAACAGTAATTCATCATACACAATAAACAAATCAAACAATTAAATACCCAAACCAAATCACTAGGGCTCAGAGGCAATTTTACATATACAAAGCTAGTGAATTCAATGGTAATCAGTGTGCTTTCTAGAAACTAACATGCAATGTTTCCCAGAATAAACTGTATAAGAGGACTGTGCAACACTAAGAGGATGATAAAAAGCAATTTAAGATCCACACAACACTAACAGGATTTCAAAATGCCTTTTAAAGCATCGCAGAGTTGAAGATTAGACTTTCTTTTCTCTACCACTGTCTTGTCTAGAAAAATATCTATGTCTCAGCTAGCTGTTTTTCTCTACATAAAATAAACCTCCATAGTTTTGGTATTCAGACAAGGAAAAGCAGATTTTTAAGGCTACAATTTCCCTGCCAGTTGTGGTTTTGCACTCTGTCACAACTTCAGCCAGTTACTGCATATTCCCAATTCATCACTAGAAATGGAAGAAGCTGAATAATATTATTACAACAAAACAATTTTAAGACACAAACACCCCCAAAACTTATGCACAGCTTCTTTGAGGGTGCCAAGAACAAGACTATGGACACTTCCAGGCACATTTTCTTCTCGCAAGCTAAACAAGCTCATGCTACTGCTCATTTGTCACAGTAACACAGAGGCTGCTGTAGACATCTACTCTCTGCTTTTCATGAAAACATTCTACAATGTAATAGAGGTAAAAACAAACAAACAAATAAACAAAACCCCAACAAAACAACAGAGATCCCAGAGGTTTTTATCTCTAAAAAACTTAAATTTAGATATACAGGTGATGAGATTTCAGTATCATGTTGAACTGCACCAAAGAACCAAAAAATCAGGCGTTCTTTTCAGGGTGCAGGGTGCTCTGTGTGTCAGCATTGTTTTGTTTCTCCAGTAAAAGAGAGGGTGAAAATTGTGAGAAACAATTTTCAGGCATTATCAGCTTTGGTCTCAGTGTGTAACCTTAACAAAGCAGGAGAGCAGCTAGGTATTTAGCATATTTAAGCCATCCTGGGCTGCACTTGGACTCCCATGCCACATGCAGTGCTGCACCTGGTTGACAACCACATATTGGTCTATATGAAATTGATGGCACTTGGTAAATTATAGGCTTCTGTAAGGCACAGGTGTTAAATGCTAGCCCTGAGAGGCTTGTTGAGAGTGTTACAGCCCTAAAGGGTCTCTCAAAATAATGGGCTTTTATATCCATTGACTTTTGTAAGTACCACAGTCTGCATCTTGACCTGACCTGTCCTGTCCTGCAGATAAAGAAATTGAAAGATGAGAAAATGTCATGGAAGCCAGCTACACTTAAATACATATATTGATGTATCTTTTACTTTTATTTAGGGTGAAAGAGAATAATAATGAATTTAGCAATGTCTATTATAATTATAAAGAGAGATGTTTGTTAAGGCAAGGAATATAACTGCATTCAGTAACAGTGAATTCCTTTTGCCTCTTAAAATCCAGCTATGTTTAATTTCATTTTATTATAATAGACATGAAATATGTAGAGCTTATGGAGTTGATCTGACTGCAGAATGGCCAGATCTATCTTTTCACTGCTGTCTTTATATATCAATAGAATGGAAACTGGTGCAATTTTATAAACAAACAGGAAAAAAATCTAACAGCTTCTTAATGGGGCTTCATAGATTGCTCTGTGTAGAAGGACTTGAACTCTAAAGTTTCAAGCAATACAAAATTTTCCCCATCATCCTACATGTAGCAAGATCTCTCTTAAACAATTTCACTACTAGTTGCATTCTTCAGATGCTTACATCTATGAAGAGAACCTTCTTTTGCCTCTGCACAGTGAGAAATGCATCTTGACGTCCTCCAGGGACTGGACTGTTGAACGTGACACAACATAGGCATTAGATATCTAGGTGACAGAATATGCACTAATTCAGTAAAGATACTTCATGTAAGATACAGAAATTGAGAGATGGTGACTGAAGAAAGGATACAGGTGAGAAGAGAAGGACTGATATCATGGACTTTGAGCTGAGTTTCATCTGGTGAAAGAGGTAAAACATGACTTCCTATCCCATTTTTAAGTTGCATGTTCTCTGGCAAATTATATAGGAGGAGATCAAAAAGAGCATGTCTGTGTGAAGTTGATGTTTAAAGATTATCAGTAATTCAATGTGGTAGAGATATGGCATGGGATCTCTCAGAATTAAGATTAAGAAGGTGTGTATTCAGTGGGAATGCAGCACTGGTTTTACCAGATATCTTTCCAAACCAGCTGGATGACCATCCACAAAGTTCTCCAACAAAGCTATAGCAGAGACCATCACAGTAATTTGAGAAAAGTTTAAATAATAGCTAGTATCACCAAGGTCCAGGTTGAATATTTGTTATGAAATTGTTGTTCAATCAACAGCCTTTGTATCATGTTCAGGGAGAAAAATAATATTACATGTAGATCACAACATAATATGCACAGCAGAGATTAAATTTTCACCCCATTACAGACAAAGGCAAAGCATGGTTCAGTTTCTTCAAGAGTAAGTATTTTATTTTTTTTTGACATCTACATTTGCTTATTTCCTGTTCAACCTAACTGCACCCTAGAAAGCTTAGTTATTGTCAGAAGAAAGGAGATTTCACTCACTGTATCAACTTTGTCCTACACTGCTGCTTAACCTTTAAATAAGTTAGACTCAATGGGTCTCATTTCCACAGCTTCCCATGATCAGTGGAGAATAGAAGTCAGCTCTAGAGGTAAGCTCAACCCTGTCCCGGTAACCACTCTTAGGGTGGGCTGAATTACATTAAAAGTTTGCTCTTCTGCTAACTCGGAGGGAATTTGATTTACTGCTTTAAACGGATCAGCATTTAGACAGTTGGCGTGGAGCGCAAAGACAATCTGTAATTCATAGAATCATAGAACTGTTTTGGTTGGAAAAGACCTCTAAGATCACAGAGTCCCACTGCCAGCTGACACCACCATGGCCATTAAACCATGGCCTGAAGTGCCATGTCTGCATGGTTTATTGAACACCTCCAAGGATGGTGACTCCACCACCTCCCTGGGCAGCCTGCTCCAATGCCTCACTACTCTTTCAGTAAGGAATTTTTTCATTACTGAAAAACCTCTCATGGTGCAACTTGATGACATTTCCTCACATCCTATCACTTGCTAACTTTGCAGAAAAGACCAGCCCCCACCTCACCAAAACCTCCTTGCAGGTAGCTGTAAAGAGCAATAAGGTCTCCCCTCAGCCTTCTCTTCTCTAGACTTTTCACAGTTCTTTCAGTTGCTCCCCATAAGACTTATTCTCCAGAATTTTTCCACTCAGAACTGTCATGTAGATCTGTTTACATTGTAGTGTAATTCTGTGTGCTGGTTCTTCATATTGTGCTTTCCTCATGAGAAAGCTTGTATTTCTATAGCATTTTTGGTTATAGAAGGTGTGATTGTCTTCAGGTCACCTACCTAAGTTTTAGACTCAGCTATGATTACAAGTCTGGATATTTCACACCCTGGAACAAAACAGTCCAATCTCTCAATCACTACCCAAAGAAACTGCATGGGAAAAGTCATCATAGCATAAGCATTTTGTGGGCTTTACACATTCCTGAGAAGCAGGTGTGCATTAAAGATACCTGTCCTTGTTTTGTTTTTGCAATGTATAGTGTAACAAATTGTTCACATACAAACAAATCTTGAGTGAGCAGAGAAGTGGACCCAGAGGTCCTCTGCTCCCCTCCAGAGCTCTGCTCCTTGCAGAGAACATTTGTTCACATAATTCAGCAGTCAGCACGTTCATTATGGTCAACATTTTTAACATAGCTGGAATGGAGAAACAAGCTATAGCATTGAAGTGTTTGCCCACAAGAAGTGGGTAACATCTCTTCAAGGAATTGAAACAGAACATTTTCTTCCCCCTAAAACAAGGTGTGGATTCCTCAGCACTGCATAATAGTTGAACAAAGTTTTTCCTTATAATAAACCATTCATTTGGATTTCACAATGTCTCATCACTTCAGCCACAGATGGTGACCATGCCAGGAGCACTTCTCACGTATCATTTGCAGTGTTTTCTTTCCAATTACTCCAGGGGGAGGAAAGGAGGAGAAGCATGTGGGACAGAGCTGTAATTCCTAATGAAGATTTTACCGTGAATCTCCTTTTTAGATTTTTTTTCACAACAGTGCTACTCAGAGCTGCACTGCTGGAGTGCTAGTGAGAATTACACTCTGAACACTTTTGCCTTGTTATTAATGATCCTGTCAGTGGAGGACATGATGGTGTGTAATAACAGTGCTTCTTGTGACACCAAACATTAATGCTAGCACTTTGTGTGTATGTGTAAGAATAGTCCAACTGTGCCACACCAAAGGTCCTCTTAAATTGCTATCTTGTCCCCTGCAGTGACCAAAACAAAAGGAGCATGACAAGTTTAAACTGATCATTCTTTTGTAAGACGCTTTTAGCTCCCAGCAATTAGACCCTTTTTGAGAGCCTCAGCCAAACATTTCAGACTATTATTGTTAACAGCCTCAAGGACTGATTTTTAAACTCATTTGTACTTTTGACTCCCACAATATCCTACCCACACTTCCAGATCTTATTTATACACTGAGTAGAACACAAAAGGGAAAAAATAGAATGATGACCTTGAATATTTTTTTAAGTAAGTATCAGATGCAATTTTGCTTCATGATGAAAAAGCTTACCAATCAGGCTGTTTAAATTTCTGTTCTGATTCAGTGACTGCAACATGAGTTCTAAGGGCCTATGGCTACAAAACACTTTCTGGGATGACCTACTCAGCATAAGAAAGAAAATATTTCATATCTGCTTGAAACATTACTCATTATCTTGTCTCTGGCTAAAAAACTTCTAGTTGTTTATCCAGTTGGCTCAGCCAATTTCTAGTGAAATGTTTTGCCTTTTACAGGCTCGAAAATGCTGATTTGTGCAACAGGCTAACAAAGGGATAGTCATCAGTGCAAAGATTAGTTCTGTGATTAAAAGCTACTGGTCAGTAACCTAATCACAAACAAGATATTTTACTTACTAAATGTTTTTTTCCTTTTTCACAGTAAAGGCTAGGAGCAGGCTGGGCTACAGCTGTGATGGTAGAGTTAAGCATGCCAGACAGAGCGAGAAAAGGAGGAAAAAAAGAATCACAAAGATAGAGAAAAGATTTTGACCTGTTCAAAGGCCTGCTTAAAGGATTCACCATAGGAAATGATACAGGAAGAGTGGTGGATTTTGAGGGATCACCTTCTCCAAGATCAAGAAATGTTCATCTGGTTAAGCAGGAAGTCAGGTAAAGGTGGTGACAGGAGGACTGTGTGGCTTAACAAGAAGCTTATGACAAAATTCAGACATAAAAAAAGGAAACATACAGGAGGTGGAAGCATACAGGGGGTGGAAGCATACAGGAGGTGGAAGCAAGATCAGGTCACTCAGGAGGAATACGAGACACTTTCTGAGCATGCAGGGATGGGATTAGAAATGTGAAAGCCTACCTGGACATCAGTCTGCTGAAAAACACCAGTCAGTAAGAAGGGCTTCTACATCAGCAGCAGAAGAAATATTAGGGAAAATACAAGCGTGTGCTGAAAAGGGCAGGGGACTTGGTGACACCGGACATAGAAAAAGATGAAGCTGCTCAGCTTCCTCTTTTCCTTGGGCTTTACTGGTAAAGATTTTTCAGGAATGCTAGCACCCTGACAGTGGTGAAAAATCCCAGGGCAAGAATGATTTACCCTTGGTAAAAGTGGATTGGGTTAGGGGACATTTAAACGAAATGGACACACACACAAGCTTCTGTGACCCGATGAGATGCTAAGGGAGCTGGTCAATGTCATTACAAGGCTACTCTCAATTACAAGGCAGGTAGTTTCCTGAGGATTGGAGGAAAGTAAGTGTCACTCCTACCTCCAAGAAGGGCAAAGAGGATCCAGAGAACCACAGGCTGGTCTGCCTCACCTTGATCCCTAGGGAAGGTACAAACCAAAGTGCAGATTAGCAAAGTAGACAGTGAGGTGGATTGAAAACTGGAAGAATTTCTGGGCTGAGAAGGCTGAGGTGGGTGGCACGAAGTCCAGGTGGTGGCTATTTGCTACTATGGTATACCCTGAGTGGATGCTGGAGCCAAGATGTTAGCATCTTCATTAATGACCTGGATGATGGGACAAATCTCCAAAGGTCCCTTCCAACCCAAATCATTGAATTTCTCAAATGATTTCATTAGAACTCTTTGTTTCAACAGATGAACCTGACTTTGGTGACTAATTTCAGGATCTTGAATACAAAGACTGGCCCCAGGTCATAGGCTTCTTTACTATTTTATATGTAGAGCTTTACTTGCTGTGCTGCTTTACTGCTATTATTACATTAGCAAAACCATGACAGATTTTATGTTTTCTGAGGAATACCACATTGCAGAGCTGCAGAGTTACACTGCTTCTGTCCCTTTAACCCTTTTCCCTCAAGTTTCTCACTCCAAATCCATTTTATAGATGGGTCAAGGATGAAAGAGAGAGAGAAGATGTGGAAATGATCGATTGTCTCAGAGGCAGGTCTTCAAATGACAAAGTCAAAGGGAAGAGTTGTGTTCCTGGCAAAACTATTACTTTTTCTTAGGAAGTTTCATTTTCCTCTACTGTTTTTAACATTCATAGAATCATGGAATTCTTAGGGTTGGAAGGGACCTCCAGGATCATCTACTTCCAACCCCCTGCTATGGGCAGGGACACTTCACACAAGATCAGGTTGCCCAGAGCCACATGCAGCCTGACCTTAAAAACTGCCATGGATGAGGCTTTCACTACCTCCCTGGGCAACCTGTTCCAGTGTTTCACCACCCTCATGCTGAAGAACTTCTTCCTAACACACAATCTGAATCTACCCATTTCTGGTTTTGTTCCATTCCCCCTAGTTCTATCATTACCTGACACCCTAAAAAGTCCCTCCCCAGCTTTCTTGTAGCCCCCTTCAGATACTGGAAGGCCACAATTAGATCTCGGTGCCTTCTCTTCTCCAGACTGAACAGCCCCAACTCCCTCAGTCTGTCCTCATAGGAGAGGTGCTCCAGCCCTCTGATCATCCTTGTGACTCTCCTCTGGACACACTTCAGCATGACCAGATCCTTCCTGTAATAGGGCTCCAGAACTGGACACAGTAATTCAGGTGGGGTTTCACCAGAGTGGAGTAGAGGGGGAGAATCTCCTCCCTCCACCTACTGGCTATGCTTCTCTTGGTGTGATTTGCTTTCTGGGCCATAAAGTATAACTGACCAAGTACTGAGTATTAATTTATTAACTGAAAAATATTCCTTGCTGAGAATTCCAAAGCTGGCTGTTTATTGTGAAAACCATAGTCACATCAACAAAAATTCTAATGGCTTTAGGGCTTTGGTCAGTCTTTTTCAGGGAAAAAAAAAAAAGTTAACAAAAAATAAAAAAAGTAAATCCCAATTCTTCCAGACAGCACTTAGGATGAGCAGAATCTCAACCCAATCCACAGCACTGAGCACACCCTGCTCAGTATTCAGCATAGGTATGTACAGTAAAGAACTGGGTGGATTTGCAAGGCCCCTCAGAAAAGTGGCAAAGCTGACAACCTATATCACAAAATCACCAAGGTTGGAAGAGACCTCAAAGACCATCAAGTCCAACCTGTCACCACAGACCTCATGACTAAACCACGGCACCAAGTGCCACATCCAGTCCCCTCTTGAACACCTCCAGGGATGGTGACTCTACCACCTCCCTGCGCAGCACATTCCAATGGCGAACAACTCAGTGAAGAACTTTCTCCTCACCTTGAGCCTAAACTTCCCCTGGCGCAGCTTGAGGCTGTGTCCTCTTGTTCTGGTGCTGGTTGCTTGAGAGAAGAGACCAGCCCCCTCCTGGCTACAACCACCCTTCAGATAGTTGTAGACAGCAGTAAGGTCTCCCCTGAGCCTCCTCTTCTGCAGGCTCCCTCAGCCTCTCCTTGTAGGGCTTGTGCTTGAGGCTTCTCACCAGCCTCATTGCCCTTCTCTGGACATGTTCAAGTGTCTCAACGTCCTTCTTAAACTGAGGGACCCAGAACTGGACATCGTACTCAAGGTGTGGCCCAACCAGTGCTGAGTACAGGGGCACAATGACTTCCCTGCTCCTGCTGGCCACACTATTCTTGATGCATGCCAGGATACCATTGTTACATCTATAGGCAAATGAAAGTTTTTCCTTCAGAGACAACTTCAGGACAGCCTCTCTCCAGAGTTAGAACTCCTCTGACACTCAGCATTAAAATCTCTTGCAACTGGAAACAAAGATGAAAACTGATAATGTGAAAAACATGCTGGAAAACACAAAACTAAAAAATAAATTGGAAGCTGGCACCAAATATTATATTGCAAGCTCAGCTGTTTACTGGCAGCTGTTACAAACAATATTCTTCATTCCTTTCTCTTTTCCTCTCCCCCACTCTCTTGGGTTTTTTTTGACTCAGAGAAGCAAAAAGTTTTCATTCTTGCCTGGCTTCATTTATTTACTGCCCTAGAGACATTTTCAGTTGCTTACAGGCAGTTGATGGGAAGTAAAAAGCAACATTACAGAGTAAATAGTGAGGTTTACAGGACAACCTTGCACTTTAGGGAGACAGTATATTCTTGGGTGGGTTTGTTTCAATCCCCAGGGAGAACCAAGTGCATGCCAGCAACCCAAGGATAAAATAAGAATGCTAGAAAATGGCAGGCAACAGACTAATTCCCTTCTGATATAGAGGACAGGAGCATGACAAGCAACTGTTTTCCCTCCTGTATCTCCTAACTTCTTTAGCCTTGTCAACCATCTCCATGATCAAACAGGGATTCATTGCCACAGGATCTCATAAAGGCAAATATTTTAGCAGGGCCAAAACACAGGTGGACATTTATGTGGATTATGAGGTTAACCAGAATTACAGTATTAAAGAGTTTATTAATATGTATTATGTGTAGATGTGGTGCTTAGTGACATAGTTTAGTGGTGGACTTGTCAGTGCTAGGTTAACAGTTGGACTCGATGACCTTATAGGTCTTTTCCAAGGTAAATGATTCTGTGTTTTGATTCTATCATTCTGTATTAGAAAATAAAACATTTGGAAATGCCCTTCATATTACTTCAATGTGGAAGATCATTTCCCTGGGATAACTTTATACAAAACATAATGGTCTATGATCCACTGGAAAAGTTTTTCTTATAGCACTTCAAATTTTCTGTGTCATATGTTACTGATGAAAAAGATGTCTTCAGTGTGGTTACATCTATGCACCAGATGACCTTTGGAGGTCCCTTTCAATCCAGACCATTCTGTGATTCCATGATAATATTCTTTACTAGAAGGGACCCAACTTGCCAGTCAGACAAAGGTGTTGCGGCACAGCGCATCAAATTCTCATGCACTAAAATGAGGTGTTCAAGTTCTGCAGCCACCCCCAAGCCTTTTCCTTTAAGGTGCTTTCAAACTAGGATACAGCTTGCCCCTACAAGTGTGAACTCAAAGGAAGTATAACCCAATTACAACAACCCCCAAAGGATGACAGCCTTGTCCATTGCTCACATTGCTCACAACTTAGACCTAATTCCAGTGAAAGCTTTTCAAATGGCAAATTGGAGAAATTCCTCATAGTCAAAATACATTATTTCAAAGCTAGAAGATGGATTTATTATATCTGTATGTGACTTTTCTTCCTTTCACCTCCACATAAACCCAGTGTGCCACTTGCAGAAGCTTTATGTTCACCTTCATTAATTCAGTGAAAACAGCCTCTACTCATTTCATACTTTTTTCCTTCAAAAGCATATACTTTACACAGTAAGATACAAATCCAACCATAGATTGTTAAATATGTAACTAAGCTACCTAGTTTGTAACAGATTAATGAAAATACTCCACATCTGTAGTGGGCATGCAACGTTGCCACTGGCACTAACTTGCTGTTAACCACAACCTCCTGAGGGGCAAAAGGGATTTAAAAAACATAGCTAGGCAAACGCTTCATCTTTTCCATTTACTGTAGCAAGGTTTTTTTTTTCCCCTGAAGGAAGCAATTTGCTGGATTATGTGACAATTTCATCATACCCTGTCTTGTGAGTGCATGGTGTCCTTCATTTCTTAAAAAATGTCTGTATGGATTTCCTAAATTGGCTTCCACTTTAAGTAAGTATCTGTCACCAGAAGAGCAGAGATGTGAGCATAGTGAAAATCGTAACTCAATTTCTGTGGAAAAAAATACAGACCTGTAACAATTTAAGAATTTTCTAAACCAAAATGTTTAGCTGAAAATTAAATGCTCTGCTTTTATTTCTGGATATTTGAGTACTGTGTCCAGTTCTGGGCTCCTCAGTTTAAGAAGGACGTTGAGACTCTTGAACGTGTCCAGAGAACGGAAATGAGGCTGGGGAGAGGCCTTCGAGCACAAGCCCTACAAGGAGAGGCTGAGGGAGCTGGGGTTGCTTAGCCTGGAGAAGAGGAGGCTCAGGGAAGACCTTATTGCTGTCTATAACTACCTGAAGGGTGGTTGTAGCCAGGAGGGGGTTGGTCTCCTCTCCCAGACAATCAGCTCCAGAACAAGAGGACACAGCCTCAAGCTGCGCCAGGGGAAGTTTAGGCTCAAGGTGAGAAGAAAGTTTTTCACAGAGAGAGTCGTTAGCCATTGGAATGTGCTGCCCAGGGAGGTGGTGGAGTCACCATCCCTGGAGGTGTTCAAGAGGAGATTGGACGTGGCACTTGGTGCCATGGTTTAGTAGTCATGAGGTCTGTGGTGACAGGTTGGACTTGATGATCTTTGAGGTCTCTTCCAACCATACTGATTCTATGATTCTATGGTTTTAAACTAACATTTTTTTTTTCTTAACTGAGGTAACTTCATTTAAAAAAATGCATTTGATCACGAGAACTTAAAATGTTCCATTTTTTAAATGGCAAAATTTATCTCCCAATTCCTTTTTTTTTTTTTTCTTTCCTCTCTTCCTGAAGCTGTTTACAAATTGCCTCTATATTTCAGAATATTATCTCAAAATGACATTTTCTGGCAAATCTTTGATTAATCAAAAGAGGTTCAGAGAGAAGGGGCTCTTCAAAGAGAACTCTGGTTCTGCAACTAGACTGGGGGAAGCGCACCAAAATAACATGTCCTCCTTTGAGACAAATGTAAAAGCACAAAATTAAGGGGGGGGGGGGGGTTCAAAGGAAGAAACATCTGACTATTGGCTCAATATTTTGGCCCCAGTGCTGCCAATTGCATTGCACAGTTTGTGCAGTGCGACGCTACGTTGGTCTAAGCTTATGCTCAGAGAACTGATTAATAGTTAAGCATTGTGGGTTAAAAGGCAGCTTTCAGTGTGTATCAGCCAGTCAGTGAGGGATCACAGCCATCAAGAATAGGCAATATGACTTATGCTAAATGAAAACAGGGGACTAGCAACTGCAAGAATGTAAGAAAGGCAATTCCATGACCTTTCCTACTGCTTTCATGAGATGGTCTGTAACTATGTTGCTAAAGGGTATCTCAGAATGTGGCCTTTCGTACCCTAAATTTGCCTTTTCTAGAACCAAAATGGGTTCTTATTTGGGTGTTTTTTTCCTCTAGTCAGACATACTTTCTCACAAAAGGCAGGTGACCAAGATTTTGGACACTTCTTCCCAGCTTTCAATCTAGTTAGTGTCCCAACAGGTCTAAGTATTCTCTGGGGTGAGAAGTGACTAAGAGGTGTGAAAATAGACCTCACAAAAACATTAGTTTCCTTTCCTCAGACAATCAGCTTCAAATACCACTAAATTCAAATCCTGCAATATGATGACAGGGAAAGAAGAAGTGTAATATTGTTGTTTTATAGGAAAATATCTCATGAGTGTCTAGTCATCCAGATAAACTGACCAACATTTTCAGATGTGCTTTCCACTCAGACACCCATATGATGGGCAGGCTGGTACCAAAGTACAAGAAATCTTGCAACAGTAACAAAGTATTTTGATCACTCATATGAAGGATGTTAGCTACTGTCAGCCACCATCATTAATAGACAAGAAGACCTGGCTTGGAGCAGAAATCACCATATATTTCACACTCTGCAAAAGGCTAGCTTGACATATAAAAGTGTAAGAATATTACTGTCTTTACCATCTCAAGGTAGCTTTTACTGATTGAAGAGCACAGTAACACATTAATAGTATCCCTAGACTGTGTGTAAACTCATTCAGTCACATCTTCATTACAGGAAAATATTACCAATCATTGCTCTTTAGAACAGGTATATTTGGCACACTTTAGCTCCTGCTGTGAGACACTGTCTCTCTCAAAGGAACTGAGATATTTTCTGATAGTCTAGCAATGTGTAGAGTTGGCATCTCTTTTTAAAGTGTTTGTTTGTTATACATTGTGTCTACCAAACAGCTGTCTTGGGGTAAGATTCTTTACTTCCTGACATATTCATCTCCTCCAGCAAGTATGGTAATATCCTAGATGAGCAGCTTGGAGTAAAGAGCTAACTTAAACACCTACATATGGATCAGCAGACCTATCTGCTCTGCACACACTTAGTACTTGTGTTTTTGTTTCCTCATTGTGGAAATCCTAATAAATACCTCCATAATTTCCTTGAATGTTTACATATTATTACAAAGGGATGTAGAAGGTATGCCAGTTGGACTTGATGATCTTAGAGGTCCTCTCCAACCTAAACAATTCCATGATTTTATATTTCAAGCAAGGAGTAAGACTCCTGAAATTAATTAACACAGTTTGTATTCATCAGTGTTGTTCTCATTGTAGGGGAAAATAAATAAATAAATAGGTATTTTATCATGTGACCTCTAAACTTGTAGCCACTGTAACAATAGATGGGGAATAATGAGTTCTTCAGGGAGACAGAGGTACTTTGTACTCCAGATGCAGGAGATCATGGCTAGTTATCCCATCAGCAGAGGGTGTATTTCGACACTGGAACTACTTAGAGGGACATATAAATAGGGAGAAAGAAAGCCACATGCCAGGAACTGGCATCCAGAGAAGCCTGTGTAAATAAAAATGTCTCTTTGGCTCAGTGAGTAAAGAATGGCCCATTCATAATCTGTAATGGAGATAGTCCTCACACATACCATCTGCAAAACCGAGAAGACTTGAAATCAGCTTGGCTCGAATTCAAGTGCTCGGACTTGAATTAGCTGACTGCTAATGAAAATGGAGGATCCGTGTGGAATAGCTAAAACAACTGTTTACTGTGAAGTTGTTTCAATAAACACAATTCTTCCTACAGTTTACAATAAGCTAAATACAGAGGCCACATAGGTCTCAGTTCCTGAAGAAACAACAGAGAAGCATTTGTAAATGCACATGCAACATAATCTCAGTAAAATCTCACCATTGTGCTAGATTATTTTGTTGCCCTGGATCTAGGCAACTGCATGGCTCATAACACAATGGAAAAGCCACTTTTAATGGGTTCTTTTCAGAGTCTGAACATGCTGCCTTTTCTAGGAATATGCTGGCTGTTACTACATTGTCTTCTCTGTCTTCTTTCTTCATTTCCTATGCTTCTCCTAGGCTCTGTTTACTTTGGATATGTACAAGATGTTGCAAGTAATTCAAGGTCCATGCCAAATCCCTGGGAACCAGTGACTGCATAGAAACAGTGAAATGCTCTGTCTACCTGCTAGAAATTTCATATTCTCTCTCAGGTTTTCTGTTAAATCTGTAAAATACTTACTCCTTAAAGTTCTCATTTAGAATAGAATAGAATAGAATAGAATAGAATAGAATAGAATAGAATAGAATAGAATAGAATAGAATAGAATAGAATAGAATAGAATAGACCAGGCTGGAAGAGACCTTTGAGATCATTGAGTACAACCTATCATTCAACACTATCTTATAAACTAAACCATGGCACCAAGCACCCCATCCAGTCTCTTCCTAAACACCCCCAGTGATGGTGACTCCACCACCTCCCTGGGCAGCCCATTCCAATGGTGAATGACTCTCTCAGTGAAGAACTTTCTCCTCACCTCGAGCCTAAACTTCCCCTGGTGCAGCTTGAGACTGTGTCTCCTTGTTCTGGTGCTGGTTGCTAGAGAGAAGAGGCCAACCCCTTCCTGGCTACAACCACCCTTCAGGTAGTTGTAGAGAGCAATGAGGTCACCCCTGAGCCTCCTCTTCTCCAGGCTAAACAACCCCAGCTCCCTCAGCCTCTCCTCATAGGGCTTGTGCATTTTCTTCTCCTGTCCTCAGCCTGACAAGGCAGACATGTTCAGCTTCTTTATTATGGCCCATTTTTTGTGCCCATGTTCCACAAAATCCCCAAATGCTGACTGTTTTCTTAGGAGTCCTCTGAGGGACAATCCAAAGGTAGCTATATAAAAAAAGATCCTTTTTTCCTGTTATTTCACTGAAACAACAGACATCAAGCATGAGACCATTAACTGAAAATTAACATTTGTGCTTTCATGGCTCTGGTGGATTTATTTTTCTCTCAGGGAAATGAAGGAACAAAGTCTTTTCAAACTCTTGCCAAGGCCTTTATAGCTATGGCTATGCCTTCCAAATTGGTTTGAGTTGCTTAAAAATCACACCCCAAAAAAGTGATTAAAGAGACAAGTTTCATAATTTAACTTTGCATTGTTCTTAGGGAAGGAGATGTGATTGTTTTCCTTTAGCACTTCCTCCACCTCCAGCTTTAGGGGGTGAGGAGGGTTTCCTACTCAGCACAGAAATGTCTGTTTTAGAAAAATATAGAGTGTTCATGTCCCCCAGTCAGGTGTTCTCTCTGAGATGCATTCAGATGTTATGCTCATCATAGCTAATGTCACTGCCTAGACTGAGTCTTGCGCAGGTATCCAACACCTGCCATCTTTGTGATGTGCCATCTGATTACTGCGTCCTCCCTTACCTATCTAAGCTTGATGGCCAAATCATGTGTAGTTCCAGCTCTCTGTCAGTTTGAAAAAAGTAAGACAGAGCTGGGCAAAGATATCTGCAATTCTCTGGGTTGGGAACTGGCTCTCCATCAATATCCATTGCCCCATCCTCTTTATCTTCTCAGTCATCAAGATGACACCAAGTTGGGAATAGATGTTAGTCAGTTAGAGGGTAGAAAGGTGCAGAGGGACCTCGACCGACTGGACAGATAGTCCAATGGGATCATTCAACAAGTCCAAGTGCGGGTGCTGCACTTTGGCAAGACTAGGCTGGGGTCAGATCATCAAGGATCCTCAGCTAATTTAGGCAATGGCATCCTGGCCATTTGCAGCAATTGTGCCCCCTCCTGCAGTCCTGTGTCCAGTTCTGGGCCCCTCAGTTTAAGAAGGCTCCTCCATTGCCCTATGAGGAGAGACTGAAGGAGCTCTCTGCCCTCTACAACTACCTCAGTTTGAAAAAGTGGAAAGTACCAGAAGGGGACACAGTCAACTCCTGTGGAAACTGGGGTTGTTGGAACTGTGAGTCGCCGTCCCTGGAGGTGTTAAAGACTGGACATGGCAAAGTATTAAACAAAGACTCCAAGTGAATGACATTTAGTAAAGGGTGTGTTTCTGTTCTTCTCATGGGAAAATATTGTTCTCATGACAGATGATTATAAGCAAAGTTCTTTAGAGATGCTCTGGGAGGGACAATGTTTTCACATATGCTTTTCTACTTTGCACCCAGGACATACTAAGTAGTTTTATTATTTACAGACTTACAGACTCTGCTTCTCTTTAGAAGAATAATTTAATTAACTCAGTTTCCAAGAGCTAGACCAGTCCCTTTCAACCAAACAGGAGAGAAGATATTAACCTGTACATCGCTGGAGCATGTCCAGAGAAGGGCAACAAAGCTGGTGAAGGGTCTAAAGAACAAGTCTTATAAGGAATGGTGGAGGAACTGGGACTGTATAGTCTAGAGAAGGTTGAAGGGAGACCTTATTGCTCTTTACAACTACCTAGAAGGAAGTTGTAGTGAGGTGGGTGTTGGTGTCTTCTCACAAGTAACAAATGATAGGGTGAGAAGAAATGGCCTCAAGTTGCACCAGGGGAAGTTTATACTGGATATTAGGGAAAATTTCCTTACTGCAAGGGTCATCAAGCATTGGAACACGCTTCCTAGGGAGGCAGTGGAGTCATCGTCCCTGGAGGTGTCAAAAAATGAGTAGATGTTTCATTTCAGGATGTGATTTAGTGAGCATGGTGGTGTTGCATTGGAGGTTGGATTTGCTGATCTTAGAAGTCTTTTCCAACTTTAATGATTCTACGATTCCTGAAGAAGGCCATTGTTCTGAATAAAGAAACAAAGAGATGACACATTGGGTGTTTGCATTTACAAGGAGACAACTGATTATGTCAAAGTTCAGCCATTATTAGATGATTAAAGATGAATCAGATATTACAGTGGAAAAACTGTATTATGCATTCAACATTTATTTGGTTGCAGTGTAGCTGCTTGAAGACCACACCATCGTTTCCAGGCAGGAAGCCTGGACTTCTCTGTTTTATCATTAACTCTGCCAGTAGCTTCCACCCCTGTGACTAAAACAAGTTGTTAGAGTCCAAGTCAAAAGAAAGCTGCAACAGTTTACAGCACAATCTTCTTCTGTTTAGCATAAATTTTCTGTGGAGGGTTTATTTGTGACACAGTCCAGAGGGTGCATGAGTCATAAAAGAAGTACCTTTGGTTGACATTTTCCATCTGCTGGCAGAGGGCTGCAGCCCTCAATTGCCAAAATTGAAGCACTAATTAAAGATATAGGCATGGAGATTCCTACTTCTAGGACAAAACTGGACTCGGAGCATAATTTCCCATGAGTTGAATTAAACAATTGTTATGATCTTTGAAGGGGCAGGGGGATAATATTTGATTTTGAGTGGGACCAGACATCTGCATCCCCTCCCCACCTTCAATGGATATCTGGACCCTCAGCACACGCTTGGATGAGATCCTTCATCATAGAGTGAAGAATATGAAGATAGCAAACAGTGACAACTCTAATCTTTGCAGAGAAAAATAGCTCATGATCACAGCTGGTTAAGATACAGAATGACCAAATGATTAATCAGCAGAATTATGGGCTGTGTTGTTACTGCATCAAAGCATGCAAGGCTGAACAAGCTCTCAGCTGGAGGACAGATGCCAAAAAGCAAGCTGACAGCCAAAAGCCCTGTGTTTTTGGAACCTGTCCCTGGAGAATGAGGAGGAGGAGATATTTTCCCATGCTGATTTGTCTCTTCTACTACTCTCATTCCCTCTCTGGAGTTGATCCACTACTCAGGAAGTCCAATTTTGTAATTGGGACCTAGTGTAGAAATTGATGCTTTTTGTCTTCCTCTGGCTCACAAAGAACAGCATGAGGAGAGAAAGACAAAAAAAGATAGAAAGAAAGAAATAAAATAAAAACCCTGTCCACCTTTCCTGTTATGCAGAAGCAGCCAAGAGGAGAATTAAGAAGGATTTTTCAGTGGCCCATGTATTTTTTAAGGTTTAGGATCTCAGGGAGCACTGCTTTAACATCTATAAGATTCAAATTCTTCATTAGTCAGGAACTAATTTAAGGGCAACAAGGCTGGTGAGAGGCCTTGAGCACACGCCCTATGAGGAGAGGCTGAAGGAGCTGGGATTGTTTAGTCTGGAGAAGAGGAGGCTCAGGGGTGACCTCATTGCTCTCTACAACTACCTGAAAGGTGGTTGTGGCCAGGAAGGGGGTTGGTCTCTTCTCTCTAGCAACCAGAACCAGAACAAGGGGACACAGTCTCAAGCTGTGCTAGGGGAAGTTTAGGCTCAAGATGAGGAAAGTTCTTCACCTAGAGAGTCGTTTGCCATTGGAATGGGCTGCCCAGGGAGGTGGTTGAGTCACCATCCCTGGAGGTGTTCAAGAGGGGATTGGACGTGGCACTTGGTGCCATGGTCTAGTCATGAGGTCTGTGGTGACAGGTTGGACTTGATGATCTTTGAGGTCTCTTCCAACCTTAGTGATACTGTGATACTGTAACTAATGTAAAGATTCTCTTCTCCAGTGGGAACATCCATCTTGATTGATGTTTCAAGAACTGATGTCTCTTACATGCATAGAACCCTACCAGCATAGACCTTGCTTAAATATAGTCCTTGCTTCCTCACATCTCTGGGATTCCAGGTACTACTAAGCTTGTTAATATTTGTCAACCATTTAATATTGCTGCTTTGTTGACTTAGGTGTCACAACTACATTTAAGCATGTGAAGAAACTGTTAGTACACTGAATTTAATTGATAGGAAATGGTGACATAGAGAAGGAAGATCAAACTCAGGTCTTCAGCATAAATACCTGCACGTCTTGAAATATTTTTCTTCTAAGTGCCTGCAACAGAGTTAAGACACAGTAACATCCATTTATGGCAAAATATGAGTTCTTCTGAAATCTGTGTGTGTTTTTCCACTCTAGCAGTTGCCTGAACATTCATCTTTAGATTGGCTAATTTGTAGTAGTGAGAGCACTTGAACTAATAATTCCTCTGCCCTCTCAAATGAAGTTTTATAGAATATTTAACTGAAAATGCTAGGGCAGGCACTTGAAGGATGGGCAAATGTGTGAAAATATAGTCTGTAACCTCTGACACCAGGAACTTGAAGAAATGACACTGAATGGTAAAGTGTATTCACTGATGCATTGGAAATATTACTGAAATGGACAGAATCTTACAACTGCAAAGTGTTCAAAGAGGTAAAGTGTTTCCAGTGTAGAAATCACAACAGTTATACAATACAATACAATACACCAGGTTGAAAGAGACCTTCAAGATCATCATGTCCAACCCATCAACCAATCCAACCCACCTAAACAACTAAACCATGGCACCAAACACCCCATCAAGTCTCCTCCTGAACACCTCCAATGAAGGTGACTCCACCACCTCCACGGGTAGCCGATTCCAATGGGCAATCACTTTCTCTGTATAGAACTTCTTCCTAACATCCAGACTGAATATTATAAATATATTATAAATATATATATTAAAAAATATTATATATATATATAAAAAATAAATATATATAAAGATTATAAATATATTATCCAGCCAGTAATATTAACTATCACCAAATAGTCCTGCATCAAGATAGCTTTAAAGATTTGTGTATGTATGCTTTAAGGATTCATTAGAATTAATTTATTATAATCCTATAAGACCACTTCTGCCCAAGAGAATAGCCAAGGGTGGTATTTTTTTGATGAAACTGAAATTTTTTTAAGTTTACAAGATAATAAATGAACACTGTCTGATGTTACAGACCAGGCTGCTTCGACTTTTTAGAGGAATCTTCTCCAGATTTATGAACATGCAACTTGTGAACGCACAGACCAGAAAAAACAACCAAACAACGTGAAATCTGAGGACTTGTAAAACAAAGACACCCCACTGTGGAGAATTCTCCTCACAAGGCCATTGCTTGGACCTCTGCTGGTTTTAATCTATATAAAAGGCTGGGACAGATGGAAAACAGTATGCAAGATGCACTCACTGATTATATCAAGTGAGTGAGCAGAAAAAAGGGACTGAGTTTCCTATGCAGTAAATAAAACTCAGTATAAACTAGCACAGGCCATTTGTAGCAGTAAACAGCCCAGAAGATGAAATGAAACAAAGACAAGAAAAAGCCAAAAGAACCTGGAGTGGATCACAGAGAGACAGAAGATTTGTCTCAAACTTGCCTTTTGCCATGGATGTAGAGAATTTTTTTTTCTCCTCTGAAACCTTGTGTATCCTGACAGTAAGGAACCTATCTGGAAATATTATTGTTATATTTTTCTCTGTGTGTCCCCTATGTATTTGTCACCAGTGCACCATTAAAAACATAAAATCAGGCAGGTGTTGTCTTGCTTCATTGAAGATATTCAGGATATAGATTGCCCCTGCACTGCCAATTCCCATAGCTATTTTATAGAACCTAACAATGGAGGCTAGGAGAGGGCAGGCAATGGTGTCAGTCATTTGACTAGCATTGATGAAGAAAGGTTGCTTAGTTAACAGATGCCCAAAGCTTCCCTGGGAAACAGCCAGGCCATTCTCTCAGATTGCTTATCACAAGAAATCTGGAAGGGCTGAAAGTGATCATGGCCAATAATAAATCTTTTTTTTATGAGGACACTGGAGTCATTACACTTCTTGCAAAGCCTTTGTATACTTTTGAAATCTCAGAAACTGATGCTGTAGATGCTTATTATTGCTGGCTGAAAAATGACATGGGAAGGAGACAGTGGTTTGACAGTGCTTTTACACTCTCTGGCACAAAGTGTTAAGAGAAGAATGAATCTCCAGGGCAGATTTAGAAAGAAGGAACTTTTGTCCTCAATACAGTCCTGGTATAAATTCTTACAAGCCTAAACTGGAATAGGTAATTCAGTGGATCTACAGCCTGTCAGAGCAGGAAGATGAAGGAGAATGAAATTTCACAGTGCTCTTCCCTGTCCTTTTATACCAGACTACAATGCAAGACAGCAGAACCACAGAAAAGATAAAGTTGAGGACAGGCAGGGTTGTAGGACTAATACAGTCCATACCACCGTGTGCAAAGCAGCACAGATGAGCAGTCTTGAGAGGGAGCAATGGAAGTTAAGGAAATTAAAGGAAAACCAATACTCAACTGATGTAAGAAAGTACATTTTCCTTCAGAGAATAATAAATGCATGTGGTGGCCTTACAGACAAAGTTATGAGGGCAGGAACAAGAAAGCAGTTTTGCAAACAATTAGCTGCTCTTCAGGGCAAAAGTGAAATGCTAGCAGTGACCAAGTTGGACAACTGACTCAGCTTAAAGTAAAATATATATATGGAAATTATTAAGACTGCAAGCAGCATAGCGCTTCTGAGGGGCATGTTTCTTTTCAAGTGCAGATATTGGCACCCAAAAATTAGCTGAAACAGTTCATGGATTCAGAATTCCCCAAGAGGTGTTAAGGGGGAATCTATAAAACATTTTAGATGCATGTTCTGAGAGGTATCCTCCAGAATTGTGTTGCAAAAATACCTGATTCCATGGAAGATCAATAGTAGATCCTTTTTGTGCCAGCTGCATGGGCAGGCTTTTTAAGAAACCTTTTAGCTATGCAGATTACTTTGAGTCCCAAAATTAGGAACCAAACTCTAGCAAAGTACAGGTTTATATGCCTAAGATTAGGTGAAGAGCATTTCAACAGAAACTTCCCCAGGTAGCTAAAGATGCAACAGAGATATATTAACACTGCATAAAGATGTGCTGGTGTGTTCTTAACTGACTACCCTGGTGTCAGTCTCCTGACAAAAACTATTTAGGATTGGATATTTCTGTACTCAAAGACTTGATGGGGTGCTTGGTGCCATGGTTTAGTTGTTTAGGTGGGTTGGATTGGTTGATGGGTTGGACGCGATGATCTTGAAGGTCTCTTCCAACCTGGTTTATTGTATTGTATTGTATCATATTGTATTGTATCATATTGTATTGTATTGTATTGTATTGTATTGTATTGTATTGTATTGTATTGTATTGATTCGTCATTGGAATGGGCTGCCCGGGAGGTGGTTGAGTCGCCCTCCCTGGAGGCGTTCAAGAGGGGACTGGATGTGGCACTTGGTGCCATGGTCTAGTTGTGAGGTTTGTGGTGACAGGTTGGACTCGATGATCTTCAAGGTCTCTTCCAACCTTGGTAATACTGTAATACTGTAATACTGTATTGACTGGGTGGATTCAGATCATGTCTAACTTTTTCAGCTTCTACTGAGTTAAACTAATATTAATAGTGGGAGTTTCGCATAGTGGCTGCTGGGTAACCCCCACCCCCAGTTAAGAGCCCAGAAGGCAGAACGGAATTTATCTGAATACACATTTTAAACTTAATAAAGGTGAAATTAGCAGCTCCCTAAAGAGCACTTTATATGCCTAATTTCTTTATAGATCATCACTTTCTGTTTACTTTACTTGGGCCCACTAAGTACTGCTTTTGCAAGCATAAATCATTTATTTTGTTTTCAATGCTGGATAATGCTAGCAGTGATTCAAAATGGGGAGAAAAAAGATCTTCATTCACGTAGCACCAGGTGGAAACTAAGAGTATTTTCCATACAAAATTTCAGAGCACACATAAACCATTGTTCTGATGAAAGCAGTTGTATAATATTTTAAATCGGGGTATTTTTCTCTGTTTCCAAGTACCGTGAAATGCATGATGCTGTTTACCAAGCTATTTTCCTGTGTCTCTTCTTCTTCTCTACAAGAGACCGAGATTAAAATGTTCAATTAAAAATGTCTGCCACTTTTCAGGAAAAGCTCATTGTAATCTCAAATATGATTTCCATAGAATCTCATTCATCTCCAAGGACATTTTAAACTCTCTCCTGGCCACATCAATCCTTGAGTTTCGTTCTCCTTAATCCCTGTTATCTCCCATCATTTACCTTCTCATTGTGCAGAAAAATACTCCATGAACGTTGAGTCTACAGAAATCTGCAGATTTAAAGGTGTCACTGAAACATTGTTTGTGAGAGTAAATAAAACCATCATCCACAGCTGTAGACAGACACCCTGGACACTATTCACTTTGCCTCTCTGGTTTAAACATATAATCAAATACATACTCTTTGGTGCAATATAAAATTGCTATCACATGGACAAAATCAATGGTAGTAAAATTGTGACAAGTAAAATTAAAATTATTTAAGGTTAAAACCCATAAAATGCTGAAATTGAGTCAGTTGAAATCAGTTGATTTAAGATAGCTTGTTTTGAGGCTATACATTTATGCAACAATACCACTGAAATCAGCTTTCTGCAGTTATTTTAACAAATATCTTTCTGGTAGCAGAAAAACTACTCAAGCATTTGCAAAAAAAAAAAACCCTATTGGTTTCAAGTGAGGGTTAAAATGTATAGACTTCAGAGAGGTACCTCTGTTTCTTGTCTTGTTCATTCACTCCTGCTGTAACCCTAAATCCTTTTTGTGTTTACCTGAAGACAGACAAGAATTGGCATTTCATATGTGCCTCTAGTCACGCATCCCCAATAAACTTCTGTGTCTAGTTGCCTAACATAAACTTTTCACAGTATTCTGTGAAGTGAGAGAAGTTAAATTTTCATCTTTCTTATTTTACTGCTTCAACATAATATAAAAATGATTCCTATCACCCAGTCATTTCATTCATCTTTCTCATCCTCTTCTTAGCCTAAGCCAACTGCTCTCAGGGGACAGGCATGTGCTATTTTAATTTCTCTCTTAATGGTGAGTACCAGGCCTGACCACAAGCTGCACAACCAGGACACCTGGACTTGCATGGTGAATGGGAGTAGCTAGGGATGTTCAGGGATCATGTTTGTCAGAAGCTCCAGAGCCCAGCTGAACTACCTGGCACCTCTGTGGACATTCAGTATTTATCTCCCTTCATTGTCTATGTATGCAGTGATGATCCACTACATCAAAACATCTGCATAACAGGCTTCAAAACACAAAGTAGCATATTACATCAAAGTAAACTCTCAGTATTGACAGATTACCACCCAGAGTGAGCAATTTTATCTTGCAGCTGCATCAGGCATTCAAACTCTTATTCTGCCATTAACAGTCTCAAATGTCAAGGAAAAGAGCCCAAGAGACAAACCTTCATTTTTATTCATTTGACTAATTATAATTTGGATAATTTTTACTGTGTTACACAAAATATTTGCTATGGAGTGTGGTGGCTTTTTTCCAAATCCCAGATAGAGACCTTTGGAAAAATAATCTCTTTCTCCTAAAGCCAGAGACAACTATGGATGTTTTTCAAGAGCATACACATTAAATTGTGTTTGAAACACTTTAAAGTGTTTCCCATGGTCATGGTTTACAACAGTGTAACTTTCTTGACAATAAGATGAAAGGTAATGTTTAGAAACCAAGGCCACAAAGCTGCATCAAAACTTTGTTTAGTGTCTGTGTTTGACATTATTCTCTTAGGAACCTGTCATCGTAAATTTGTTTGCATATACAATTTCTGTGACTCAGTCCCCTTACATTTTACCTCACAGGAATTTTCGTCTCTTTCTCCAGTGTGTCTATTTTCTGAACTAAATAAAAAGAATGCGAATATTTTGATATTAGAATGAAAACAAGAGAATGCTAATTCAATTTCATTGGTGGGACCCAGCTGTAAATTTTTGTTTAGTTTTTCCTTCAGTCGTCTTCTTCTTCCCCCTGTGCTGTGAGTGCCTAACCAGATTCCAGAGCTTTAACAAAGTTTTCCCCTTTTAATCATCCTGGCCGCAAGGGGGGTTTGGGGAAAGGCTCCATTCTGTATATTTCAGTACATATTCATTGCATTCCATATCTGCTTGTAAAATACAATCTGCTTCTGCTGAGTTATGGAACATCTCCACCACAGAATCAGCCCTTAATGCTGATTCCAGGCTATTTCATTTCAGAAATCTGATCATAATGCTCTATTTCATTTCAGAAAGGTCTCTGTATCTGGAAGTGATTTAAGGGAATATGCCCATCGATATATGATTGGAATAGCAATCACTTTCATACATAAACCAGCTTCATTATCACTGAAATGTAAACACTCTCTCTTAAATTCATACTGTATGACAATAGGACCCCAAACACATTGAAGCTTTCCATGACTTATACACAAAGTCCACAACTTTACAGCAAAATTACATTGGTCATAATAAAAGGATTAATAAAATGTTCTTCATGTTATCATTTGTAGCACATTTTCTAAGTATCTTCCTACTCCTTGATCACATGAAATGTACCTTTTTGTACCTGTGCATGCAGCTTAAGTATTTTTCCATCCTCTGTTGTAGGAGAAGGATTGGTTTTGGATAGCTTTAGAAGACTATAGAGAAGATTTGCCTTTGCTCGAGTTAGAGAAAGATATGTTTTGTCTTTGACTCTGAAAGCAATGTAAACACCTTACAACTGAAGGAGAGAAGCTGGGCAGAATCTGGTTGGATGTGTTAAAATACTGTTTTGTTGTTTTGACCTGTTGTATGCCTTAGTTACACATATGCCAGTAGAAAATGACCAACTGAGAGGTGACACATGTGCCTTCTGATAGACCATATAACTTCACTGTGTAATGTAATAAATGTCTTCACCTGCTTACATCTCGTCCTGAAAGCATTGCACTGGGTGCATAAAATATCGATACTACAACACTCTGTGCAACCTGGATAGAAAAAGTAAGCAGGAACATTTTGAGAAACAAAATATATAAAATTAATTTTAAGTTGCCTTTTAAGTTCTTGAGAAATCTAAAATGTACCAAAGGCACGTTAGGTACCATACTCATTCAGCTCCAACTTCTCTGGTTTGGGGACACACTAGATAATCTCAAAGGTCAAAAAATCCAATAAGCTTATCACACCAATATTACCTTTTCCAAGATGGAGATCCTTTTAAAATATCCCTGGCTTTTATTTTTGGAGAAATGAATCAATAGAGAATAGCTACTTGCCTTTCCTTCTAACACATGAATTAAAGGACCTCAAATCAAACAGGACAGTTGCATGTTTAAAACTGGATATTGCAGGTGCCAAAAGTTTGCATGGAACCAAAAAGTCATTACACTGCTTCACAGAACAAGTATCTATTGAGCAATATTAAAGATGATGGCAGACTCAAGGCCCTTGAGCCTCAAATTGGCAAAGATTGGCAAAGTACCATGGGAAAATAACAGCTCACGTAGCTCCAGTTCTTATACTGTTCCTTAGGTTTTGGCACAGCCAGGCATTTGGGCATATGGTATAAATTTTACAAGTACTTTTCCCCACAAATAACTACTTTTCACCTATATGTATGCTGACACTAAGCTACTCTAGCAATACCTTTCATTTTTAACCTAAACCTGCAAGAACACTTTGTCCTCCAAGAGGCCTTGGACTATAAGGTAAGCGCAAACTTCATGTGTTGTGCTGACACTGTTCAGCATCTCCTTCATTCTCTGGAAATCAGCAGATACCTGAAATAAATATTTCTAAACTGAGATGCCAAAGGCAGGAACCCACTTTCTTCCCTCCACATTCAAGAGAGAGGGAGAGTACATGCCCTCCACAAGGTGATCCATGTCTTCTAACTTTTCAATAATGACTTATCACTTATTAAGTGTATTAGCTGCTTGAATCTCTCTGCCCTTATTACTCTTCTCTCATGGACTTTAACTCAATATATCTGAGTGGATTCAATATCCTTGCAATACAATCCTCAGTCCCCCCACCCCCATCACCCCTCCCTCCCCATATATACTTTTGGGGTTTGCCTCCTTTCTTCTGGAGGATAATAAGACCCTGTGTGAAAAGCCTAAAATATGCCAGCCTTTTGGGTTCCTAGCCATTTGCCTTTGACCTGCAGTTTTGATGGCTTTTTCAAACCTTTCACATGGTATTACTTCTGTCCTAATGAACACTTAATTGGGCTAAGACACTCTTTTAACCTCCAATGGCAGTTAGCCAAATAGCAGAATCAAAGCTGTTACAGAAAGCAATAATCATTTGCCACTACCATTACACTGAATTAGCAGCAATAAAACTGTCAATCTTGCAATACCTCTCCCATCACCCCCCAACAAGTGCTTAAATATCTCACATCCTTATTGGTCTAAACATCCTAAGTGCCAGGGCCTGGCCCGTGGTCTCAGAGGTACAGAGTTTCAGAGAAAGAAAAAGGCTCTTGCCTTCCAACTCCAGCCATGCAGATAAACCTAGCTTGTAACTGCTTTACAATACACTTTGTGGTACACAGAGATTAAAACAAAAAATAAAATTGAGATGATTTCAACTAGTGGGGAAAATCCCATCCTGAGCAGTAAGGCTGCCCACAAAGACGGATTTCTCTGTTGTCAGGTGAGGAAGGAGAAAAAAACTCCAGAGAAGATGTGATCACAGAATCACAGAGAAGAGACCTCAAAGATCATCAAGCCCAACCTGTCACCACAGACCTCATGTGCCAAGACACCAAGTGCCACGTCCAATCACCTCTTGAACACCTCCAGGGATGGTGACTCCACCACATCCCCGGGCAGCCAATTCCAATGGCTAATGACTCTCTCTGGGAAGAACTTTCTCTTTTTCTATAAGGGCTTCTATTTCTATACTTCTAGGTCTGTTTACTGAAAAAAAAAATAAAACAAAAACAACCCCCAACCAAGCAAAAAACTCAGGAAGAAGGATGAGAAATTTGTTTTCTAAATGTCCATGCTCACTAATGTGCAACATTATAATCCTTCTAAATGACAGGAATTATGCACAAAAGCTGGAAGAGCCTTTCTGACTTTGTCCCTGCTTCAGGCAGGCAGAACAAATACAGGACAGAATACAAGGCAGAGGCAACTGGCAAAGTTATACCCCTTTATCATCCTGCTTCTTGTAAATCCATTTCCTGGGAGCCTATACCTCTTCATTCACTGCATGTGACACAAGACTATCAGTTCTACTTGTACATTAGACCCCAACACTTGAGAGCTCAAGTTCTGAGCCTTGTAGTGCCTAAGGCACCTTCTGAATCTCTACTGCATTGCCTTAACAGATTTGATGGTTTGGGCCAAAGTAATATCAACATCCTTAATAAAGATGTCCAAGAGATGGAACTAGGCAAAGAAAAGCTATGTGCTAGGACAATAGAGTCTTTGATAACTTCATTGCATTTTTGTTATTTTTCATAATCATCTCTGATTAGGCCCAAGCATTTTGTAAAATACTGTAATCTGATCATTTGATAGGCACAGTCTGGCCATTTATTTCCACTTCCACAATCTGTCCTGCTACTGTATTACACAAGTTGAACCAGGGGAAAGACATGATACAATGGTCGGCTGTCACTTTGAGTTTCATTCGTTCTTCAGCTTCTCTGAGAACCAACAGACATGGATGAAGAAAGAGCCCATTGTTTTCTCCCCTTATTGCTGGAAGTTCATCTGCCCATATCCAACAGATCTCAAGTTCCAGGCCTCACTAGATCAAGGCTGTCTTTCTGATAGTACCAACCTAACTAAAAAATGGATTACCAAGGTAACATCTACACATGGCATCATCAGTGTCCTGAGAGCAAACATTATTCCAGCACCGGGCTCTGAGTGTTTTGTATAAAGATAAAAATGAACAGCTTACTTTCAGGTACAGTCTTATACAGCCATAAAATTGTACCAGGCCAACTAGGAATAAAGTGCCTTTAGCTACTGTAAGCCAAACCTAAAAGCTATGTACTTGGATACATGGCCTTCTCCCCAGCTGAATAGCACTGAACCCAGCCAAAACTCATTCAGACTTGAAAACTGTCAGCGGTTGGCCAAATTATAGTGATTCCATTTGTCCTGTAGTTTTATCTCAGAGTAATTTACTCATTCTGTGTGCTTCACAGGGTGGCAAGAAATGTGAATATTTGTAACATTTATTGATACCATATGTTAATGTGTAAGTGGATGGCCAAACAAAGACTAATGAGGCTCATAAATTATTCAGAAAGTGTTGGTCAGAGAGGATTTTTGACATCTTTCACAAAGAGTTTCTCATGCATGAAGACTGAGTTTGCCCTATGGTAAAAATACCTACCATATGCAGAGGCTCCAGGCATGTTGCACCATGTATTTTCCCCATAAAAGAGCCCTTGTGTTATAGGAACTGCGATAATCTGTAGAAGATGAACTAGAAAAAAACAAGATGCTAGCCAAACTCTATCAAAGGGATCTCTCCAAACAAACTTCTGATGTGGCCAGAGTTGATTTCATGCATTTGTTAGATAAGAAATGCACTTGTTCTCCTTTAAGAGCTCTCAAGGCAGTAATGTTTATGCAGAATCTCAAGGCAGAATATTTAACTTCTATAAAACATACAGTAAAATTTCTAAGCTTCCTGATGACAGTCATAATTGGGATAAAAAGAAGGAGTTTCTGCAAGCAGTGAGCAATTCAAAATGCAAATGCTGCAAGATGTCAGTCAACATCAATTTCTATTCAGTATCAGAATTCACCCGCTTCAGACAATTCAGCACTTGGAATTCAAAAGGTGAACTCTTCATTGCATATAAACCATGGAACAGAATTGCATTCTGTATGCTGTTGTGAGCTCTTTTAGTGACAGGTGTTGATTACAAAACAAGAAAGCAGGTCTCCCTCTAGCCCCATAACACACTCATAAAATACTAATTAGAAAATAACTTTAGTCAGCCCTAATGAAAACCTTAAGCTCCAAAAAATCCATTGCAAATTCCTAGGCAACAGATGATATTTTATTGTCATATAACATCATCTTCTCTCTGCCTAATCATCCCATTCAAGCAGCATCCCGTTGAGAGAGGTGCTTAGAGGAATACTGTAGCTTAAATTGAATTTTAAGGATCACCCTGCCCAAATCATGTGAGGTGTCTGTGTTTAACACTGAGCTTTGCAACCTGCTCTCTTATGCTGGGGTCCTTGTTCTTTATAATAGGGACTTCTGAGGATCCTGTTTTGTCCCAGGCTAGTATATAACTACCAGAAAGAGAACCAGCAAATGAGGTGCATAAGGACACAAAACTGGGAGGTGTGTTTGCATGTTTGAGCTCCTGTGTACCTTCTGCACGCTTTGTTGCAGAAATGTCAGGAAGTTCCAGAAGATGGCAAGCCATGAAAATTAATGCCATAAAAAATGCTTCATTCATCCCATCACTGAAGTATTTATTCCATGACATAAAAGCCCTTGAAGCGAGAGAATAAAGTTTTAAAAGGCAAGGCTGCTGCTGCATCAGATGGAAAACTTAACACACCCACCATATAACATTGGGACATGTAATACTTTCCCTGAGAACTGCACATTTTGATACCAAGCCAAAGTAACATAACCATATGTTCCAAAGTTTTGAAAGTGACTACTGGTTTGACACAGAATTTGCTTTCAGGAAAATAAATCAGCTCATTATAGTGATATATCAGGTTGGATACTCAGACACCAATGTGTTTTAATACCCTAGGAACATCTCAAAGGCTGTAGCACTGGGGTGGGTTTTTTTGCTTTTATATATAGTAAAAATTCTGCTTACAGTTACTATGCAATCAGCCACTCACAGACATTATATTTCTCATATTCTATTTAGCATAAAAATAAGTAATTTAGGGGAAAAATCAGAGAATGACTTCCTTCTGTGCTGTATCCCTCAAGTCTATTCTTTTTATCTTTAGAAAGATTAACTTTTATCCGAGGCAGGATAGCAAGATGCTGACACTTCTGTTTAATCCACCTCTGTCAAACAGAAGTAACAACTTTCATTTCAAAATTTTCAAAATTTCAATGCTAAGAATTATTTATTTTGTATAGACTGATAGAGGTTATGACAACACATAGCCAAAGCAAGAGGTGGAGGAAAACTTATTATATGGTTTATAGTTACGCACATAGGCTGGAATGGAATGGAATGGAATGGAATGGAATGGAATGGAATGGAATGGAATGGAATGGAATGGAATGGAATAGAATAGAATAGAATAGAATAGAATAGAATAGAGTAGAATAGAATAGAATAGAATAGAATAGAATAGAATAGAATAGAATAGAATAGAATACACCAGACCAGACCAGGTTGGAAGAGACCTTCAAGATCATCACATCCAGCCTGTCAACTAATCCAACCCACCAAATCAACTAAACCATGCAATTATCCTCATCACAGATACAGGCATCATTTCTGGAACAAATTGTTTGATGAGCTGTCCAGCATTGTATCCCTGACTCCAATCTAAAACTATGATAATGGCAAGGAATCCAAATTATCATAGTATCAGTCAGGGTTGGAAAGGACCACAAGGATCATCTAGTTCCAACTCCCTGCCATGGGCAGGGACACCTTACATTAGATCAGGCCGGCCAGAGCCTCATCCAGCCTGCTCTTAAACACCTCCAGGGACAGGGCCTCAACCACCTCCCTGGACAACCCATTCCAGGGCTTCACCACTCTCATGGTGAAGAACTTCCTTCTCATGTCAAGCCTGAATCTCCACACCTCCAGCTTCATTCCATTCCCCCTAGTCCTATCACTACCTGATATCCTGAATTCTTTGCCAGAGGAAAAAAACACAAACAAAGAACAAACTTAGATCAACAGAGCTCTGCAAAGCTCCTACAGTAAATTAAAGATTAAGCAAGAGTGTTATAATTTAGCCTCTGTTGGATGAAAAAAACTTTAATTTCATGTAGTAAATTCAATACATCAGAAGAAATTGCTGTGATCTGTCATGTAAGTGCCTCTCAGTTCACTGTAAACATGATTTTTCTTAGCTTAACTATTGTATTGCCAAGTGTTGGGGGAACCAGATGTCAATTAGGGGTTACCAGCCAACGTTCAGTTTCTCCACTCACAGGAATGTTAAACTCTACATATCAAAACATGAAAGAGATTGCATTGTTTCAGGGTGATTGTGGAAGCACTGCCAAGGGAATGAGTAAATAAGTGGTCAGGCACCACACCAAATAGAGTCCTTGTCTCCCATACACACTTCCAGTGTAAGAAAGAAGGATGCTCCAGCGGTTATGACGGCAGCATGTAATGCTGTGAACCTGGTTCTGGTTCTGCTGCACATTTCCTTGGCAGCATCACGTAACACTCAAGGCCAGAATGAAAAGACACTTGGGTGTGGTGATTTTAAAAACCTCTACGACTGACTTTCACTTTCAAGTACCCAGCTGCAAGAATTAAATAATGCTGAGTTACACATCAACAGCTATAGGAGTTTCTTTGTGAAAGGCTGCTTTAAATTAAACCCCTGGCACAGGAGTTTATAAACCAGTGTAAGGGATCTTAAAATCTGTTTTAAAAGCATGTAAATGATGCAGAGTTTCTGGCCAGCAAAATTTTGTTCCCATTCTGAGAAAAACCAAAAATGTAATACATTTTATGTATGAAATGACTCAGTACCACCAGAGTCACTTCCTTATGGAGCTGGCTGAAGAAAGGAGGAATTGATAATATTCAATTCAAAATCCAAACCTCTGAGTTAATCAGTTTCTCGTGGTCCAAAGACACAATAGTTTTGACTCTGGAACACCAGAATACATGGATAACTAGAAGGAGGAGTTTTATCTTAGAGGCATGTTTGAGCTTGTCTAAGGAGTAGATTCAGGTTCTAGACATATAAGTCTCTGTGAACCATCAGCAAAGGAATATTTCTGACATAAGCACTCACTCCACCAAATGTATCTGACCTGGTGAGATGGATCTGCAATGAAATATTACCCTATTTTGTATTATCAACATGTAATTGGTTCTCCAGTCTTCATGAACCTTATAGCTCTAAGCTGAATGAATCCTCTTCCATGAAGGAAACAGTAAGTTAGAATGAGAGTGGAGTTTTGCACCACTTTTGTTTTCTTGCCTTTTAAAAGTCCCTCTAGCACATATTTTTGTATCTTCCTCCAGGGGTTTGCTGAGAGCTGTGCTACACTACTGTGTTCAGAAGAGAGCACATCACGTTTGCTGACTTCCCTTCTAGGTTAACAGACACAGAGTAAAACCAGCCAGGAATATGTCTCATCAGCACATCAATAAATGTTTTGGGGTACATTCAGTTCCTCTGAAAAGCTGGCTTCATCAGAAATAAGTAAGATCACAGAAGTGTGAATTCTTCTCTTCCTGATGAGATATTCCTTGTTGCCAACATCAAAATCACCGTAAACTCATGATCCAGCCCTGAAAGTGTTTAAAGCCAGGTTGGAGGGGGTGGGTTGGAACTAGATGATCCTTGAGGTTTTTTCCAACACAAACCACCCTATGACTCTGTTTTAGTCCAAGAAGAGAAAATAGGAACTATTGTGTTTTTCTAACGAACTACTAAAAAATTTTATGAGGTACAAATACTGCTTACACAGCAGCTGATTTATTTTTCATAACACAGCTGTAAAATGACAGGCCTGTGCATCTGAGCCAAACACCGTGGGCATGCACCCTTCCAGAACTGGAAGACTTTGGGCCTATTATCTTGTGGTGTCCCTGAGAATCGATATACAAGCAACTGAGCCGACACTAGCTGAGCATCAAATTCAGTGGTCTTGGACCTCCGCGGGACAAGCAACCCCACAACGGCTGTTTATGGAGCTACACCAGTACCTTGTTCATTTTCCCATCACAATCTGCAACTTTGGTCAGTTTTTTTTAGGAGATTAGAGAAGTGAGAAGAAAGTGAGAAGAAAGTGAGAAGAAAGTGAGAAGAAAGTGAGAAGAAAGCACAGCCGCCAACTGATGCATCATATATACACATAACATATGTTGAACAAGTGCCTATGGTCAGAGACCTGGAAAATAACAATCTTCTGAGTCTGGGCGAATTTTTAATAGATCAATGCACATGTTATAATGTCATATTTCAGCTGTCAACATGCTGATTTCAGATGTGGATTTGCAGTCCTGGCATTTCTGAAAATACAACTGAAAGTCGACTCCTGGCGTATGTAAGTATGGTACACACAATTGAGATGAATTAGCAACCAGCTGCAAAGATTAAGGTGCAGCTTTGATCCAGTTTCAGATGTCAGTAGTAGAGTATGGTGGGAAGGTGTACACTTTAGGATCATGGCTTACATCTGGGTAACAGATTCTCCAATAAAGAATGAGTTGCTCCTTGCTTCAGTTCCAGTTGGAAGAAATGGTAATGGATGACTATTAGCATACACAAGAGTTTTCATACAAAATGCTGCCATCTTCACCTCTCAATTACAGGAGTTCCTGTTCAAATCATGCTCGGTGGATATTGTTGCTGAATTGTACCTGTTAGTGAGCTTTACATTATGAAATATTCTATAAAAGTCATGACACTGACCATTTTGTTGCAGATGGTGCATATCTGGCCATGTCCCATGGCTAATTGGAGAAGAATATGCAATAGATTTGCTTGTCCAATAATTGCTGCTATTATCATTATTGTTGTTGTTGTTGTTATACAATAATACAATACACCAGGTATGTGTATTGTACCAGATCATCATGTCCAACCCATCAACCAATCCAACCCACCTAAACAACTAAACCATGACACCAAGCACCCCATCAAGTCTCCTCCTGAACACCCCTGCTTCATTCAAACTTAAATGCAAACACCATGATATATACCACTAATTATTTCAAACCCAGCTTCATGAATAGAATAGAATAGAATAGAATAGAATAGAATAGAATAGAATAGAATAGAATAGAATAGAATAGAATAGAATAGAATAGAATAGAATAGAATTAACCAGGTTAGAAGAGACCTTTGAGATCATCGAGTCCAACCTATCATCCAACACTATCTAATCAACTAAATCATGGCACCAAGCACCCCATCCAGTCTCTTCCTAAACACCTCCAGTGGCGGTGACTCCACCACCTCCCTGGGCAGTCCATTCCAATGGGCAAGCTCTCTTTCTATGAAGAACTTCTTCCTAACATCCAGCCTAAACCTCCCCTGACGCAGCTTGAGACTGTGTCCTCTTGTATACTGCCAAAACTACTACCTATCCTATGTGTTCATATAGTTTATATGTACAGGTACACAGTTGAGAGAGAATAGATTTTCCTAACATGTGTAAGAAGAGCACTTCCTCCCATAACCTTCTCCAGTCATATGCAGTGAACACAGGGAAGAGGTGTGGGAAGAATAATTTTAGCAAAGTTAGCAAGAAAAGTTGGCAAAGAAAGGAAATAAAACAGTGCTAAGCAGCTAATTTTTGTATAATGCCCTTCCTGCTGCATGGCTCTGGTGTCCATGCAGGACACCTTGGGGAAGAAAAAGGCACCTTTAGCAGCTGATCAAATAGGTCCCTTTTGAAGAGCAGCTTTTCAAGGAGCAAAAGGATGAAAAACTTTTCAAGGCACCACAAGTTCTAGCAAACACTGCTGAGCTGCACACTGCACTTTAAAATCCACCTCCCAGAGTCTGCAGATTCAAGGCACTGGACATCTGCAAGGTTTAAACCTAGAAGTATTTTCAAGGGAGTAGAAAAATGCATTCCTGACAACAGAGGCTTTCATGTTATGTCTGTACTTGTACACTGAGCAGGAACCTCTCTCTTGTGCTGAGGTCCAAGATTCAGACTCCACCCTATCCACCAAACCCACCAAACCCTCCAAATGGTCTCCAGCCTGTGCTAACTCTAAGACACACCTGGGAACTATCTGAGAGTGTGAATTGTCCCAGTGAGACATCAATCAGGCTGAGGAATTACCAATACAGGCAGTTGTGTCTCAGCAGCCAGGGACCTGTCCATGCTTTTTAAGCACTTCTGAAAAAACATCCTGGGAAATGCTCCAGCAGATATACCCCAGCATGATAGCCAAGCTGGTTCCTTTATATTTAGCTGCAGTGTGATTTTTCTGAAACACTAAATACTTTTAGTGCTGCTTTTCTACACAGTTTGGCATTATCAGCCCTGCCGGTGCTGCTCATGCTCCGACAGGCAGAGCCCTCTTCCAGATAAACATCTTATCTCTCCATTTCCAATTCCCTTCCTCTGGGTCAAGTAATTCTTGCAAAGAGACACTCTCAGTTCCACATCCTGCTCTCAGCGGAGGATCTTGTCTCCCCTCTGCTGCTTGGCAGGAGGTTTTTCACAAGGCTGTTAACATGTGGGTAGGCCTCAAGCTGGGAAGTATCCTGAGGATTTCCCATTTGCAGCTCAAGGCTTCAGTGTCTGGCACTTGAGCTCCCATAACTGAGTACTGCCCCCTGACAAAGTGGTCCTTTTCCTCAAATTCATTGCTCTCTACAACTACCTGATGGGTGGTTGTAGCCAGGAAGGGGTTGGTCTCTTCTCTCTAGCAACCAGCACCAGAACAAGGGGACACAGTCTCCAGCTGCACCACGGGAAGTTTAGGCTCAAGATGAGGAGAAAGTTCTTCACCTAGAGAGTCGTTCACCATTGGAATGGGCTGCCCAGGGAGGTGGTGGAGTCACCATCCCTGGAGGTGTTTAAGAGGGGATTGGACGTGGCACTTGGTGCCATGGTCTAGTCATGAGGTCTGTGGTGACAGGTTGGACTCGATGATCTTCGAGGTCTCTTCCAACCTTTGTGATACTGTGATACTGTGAAATTGGCTCCCTAAGGTGGTAGCTCACCCTGATGAAGGCAAGAGAGGGTCAAGTCTTGAAATACGACCAGAGAAGATCAGTGAAAAACTTTTCCTGCTGGAACATCTGCACAAAAACGGAGTATTATAGGTGCCTTGCAGAAAGCTCACAAATTTTCTGCTTGGAAATTCTCCTGCTTTCAAAGTGTGAGTGTAGATGATAGGAACCACTGTGACCACCCAAGCTGGTCTTCTCCTTCATAATCTGTTAACCTGAGGAATTCTTTCAGAAAAACAACCCTGATCTTAAAAAATCCCCAGTTTCACTGACCCCACTGACTAAACACTCACATCGTTAAGTGGGTCTAGAGCAGTTTTGAATTTTCTAGACCAAATTTCCTATGCCATTTTAATTTGACCTATCAGACTGAGCAATGCAAGCATTGTGGGTTTCCCCCCTAATGTCAGAACTTATAAATTGTGGTGAGGTCACTCCTGTCCCTTTCCTTTGAAGTCCTGGGCACTTCCATCTACAGGCCACGTTTGAAAAGGGTCATAAAAAAGTAGCTTGAGTCAGATGTCAGCAGATAAATGCCATGTTGATGTTGGTTGAAGAAAAGAGTAAAATGTCTTTAATGTTAGACACTATTTGTTATTTTTATTACACATTCACCACTACAGGATATTGGCTTTTTTAAAGTAGTCCTAATTTATTCAGGCAAGGGACAAGCAGAATTTACTGAACTGAGGTTGTCAGTTTGTCCCTCCCACATCTCCCCTGAAAAATGGTTTACTAAATGCTAATTCCAAGTGACCTACAAGAGAGAGGTAAATTATTAACCATCTTAATGAGATGAACATTTTCAGATGGTCACTGTGTACCTTAGCAATGAATGTCCACTTTCATGAGTAGAGAGGCTGCCACTTTTAAATCTAAATTTAGAGAGCTGGTTTATTTATCTTACAAAGTATGAGTTGATTTCTACTCTGGAAACAGACAGTTGGTTCTCAGGAATAAATATCTATCACCTTCTACCACTGCTCATTTTCAAGGATATTGCCACTGCTTTCATGGAGTTAAAGAGGACCTGACCTGTGTTGATCTCTGAGGTCCACTTTGAAGTGCATTGGTGGGCAGGTACTGCTGTTTACATGCATTTATATGGTTTGAGGGCTAAAGGGAAAGTAAGCCCTTTTAGTGCTAGGTAATGTACAAAAAAAGAGAAGGGTGGTCCAGAGGATGATCTTGTACTCCAGGGAATGGCATCAGAACATGATGCTCTGCAAGGTTCCTAAAAAGAGAAAACAAACTTATAACACTATTCTAACAGTAGCTTCATGCAGATGTATTTCAGTTATTTACAGATTAATTTTAGCAACAGGGAAGGAAAAGTTTCAGAAGCAAAAAGATCAGGCAGACACCCTGCCATGGAGGAAAGCCTATGTAAGTCTTGTGTCAAATGTTTTTCTTTACTTCAGTATTTTCCCCCACATCTCTACAGGAGTCACATAGCTTCCCCAGTAGAACAACTACATCTGAAGTGAGATGTTGATACTGCTTAGCAATTGAGCCATCATACGCATTATGCATGAGCAAGAAGTTAGCAATAGAAGGCAATTAAAATTACAAACAATATTTGAATTGGCAGAAAAGAACCAATCCCAGAGTCACGTGGATTGGAGACATGACTCCTTTTCTGTGCCAGTGCTGGTTTACAGTAATTTGTCTGGGCTACTTACAAAAGCCTCAGGTTATCAGAACCTTTGACTTTTTTCAGAAACCCTTAAACACTCTCAAGATTGTTACAATTTGCAAAATTGCATTGCACATAATTTAGCAATGCTTACCTAAATCCCAAGAATTTCCTCTCACCATTGAAGAAAAATCTTGTGGGCATGCCTCCTCCTGCCCAAGAGAGATTCCCTCACCACTTTGTCTAAGAAATCATCTGATGAAGGCAATGAATCCCATCAAGAATACATGCCTACATTATCATGGGGCCTATAACAGAGATGTGGATAATGTTTTTAGCAAGACTTGCTGTGAAAGGACAAGGGCTAATGGTTTTAATCTAAAAGAAGGGAGATTTAGAATAGATACAAGAAAGAAATCTTTTACAATGAGGGTAGTAAAACACTTGAACAGGTTGCCCAGAGAGGAAGTAGAAGTCCCATCCTAGGAAACATCCAAGGTCAGGTTGGGTAAGGCTCTGAGCACCCCAATCTAATTGAGATACCTCTGCTTACTGTTTGTGGTGGTTAATGCCCATCCTGAAAACACGGTGGAGGGCTTGCGAGTGCTTTACCCCCTGCAGGGCATTTTCCCCCTGAGAAAGTGAGTCTGTTCCACTCCCCCTCCCTGCCCAGCTAGGGTATAAAAGGGAGGACGTTGCAGCCATTAGCTCTCCTTTTTGGCTCCTGCCTCTCCTGGACAAGACCTACTGCAGCTGCCTTCCTGCTCCTCTGCCAGTGGTTGGGTCTGATCCTTCTCCCTGCTGCCTCTGTGCCTCTTCAGAGAGAGAGACTGGTTTTGTATTCCTGTTTTTTTTGCCTCCTCTCATCCATCCTTGTTCCTTGCCCTTGTGAACCTTACCTCTTATTGTTTTATATATATATATATATATATATATATATATATATATATATATATATACACACACATATTTATATTCTTTAAAGAAAACTCTTTACCTTTCTACTTCCAGGCTGACTGCAAATTATTGCTTGGTGGATTTGCGCCTTCCCTTTCCTTTCTGTTTTTACCTCTCTGTTGGAGGGAGGAGGTGAGAGCAGGGGAGAGATTCTCAGCCTCACCCCCATCTGAGCTCTTAACTCCCAGTTAAGGCTCAAACCACTACACCATTGGACTAGATTACCTTTAAAGGTCCCTTCCAACCTAAAGCATTCTATGGTTCTATCACTGTGATGATGCAGGATAAGACAGGTAAATTTATGTCCAAATAGAAGATCAACAGCATCTTCAGCTGCTGCAGAGGCACTTACTGTAACGTTACCATGAACTGCACAGGAGCAGGACAAAACAACTCTGAAACAGCTCATCCCTGTCATAACCATTGTCCCTCCAGTGTCTGTTTTCACTTCATTATAAGACTTACAGTACAGCCCTGTCAGCTGCTGAAGGATCTCAGCTGGGTCATCAGTATGTGGGTACCAGCATCTCAGGCTGGCAACCTCTCAAACATGTCTGTCCTCTGCAAAATGGGATTCATTAAGTGAGCTGTCCAAGTGATCTGGAAAACATTAAAGTAAAAAGGAAACAACACTGTACAATGAATTTTCATCCACTGAAATGTGTTACAGTGCTTATCAGGTATTTATGTAAGCTAACTCTGCAGCAATATCAAGCTGATAACAATTTGCAGCTCCATTAACTGCTGTTAGATAGCAGAAAAAAACAGACATGTTGAAAAAGGCAACCACACAGGAACAAGGAATTCCTTTTTGAAAAGCCATGTACATGTTGAGTGACTCACCTGTGCTGAACAGATATGTGTAATAAAGGTAGTGCTTTCTCATGTGGCTAGAGAGACTCCAATGCATGTTGGAGCCTTGTTTTAACTCAGCTGATGAAGGTGATCTGTAAGGGTGTTGCCAGTGAAGGGCAACATTCCTCTTTCCCGTTTCAAGGGAGCTATCGAAGTCTTATTTATTGGTTCCCAGGACTGTTCTTACTTCAAAGAGTTTAAAATCCAAGCTCATACATAATACAGTGAAAGATCACATATAGCAATAAGGTGGAAGTGGATAAGGAAAGAATAAAGACATATATGTACCAGAGGATAAATATTTTCATATGCAACAAATGTTGGAATGAAAATCAGTGTCCTATGATTAAGTCTTCTTATAATCACTTCTGGAAGACCTGATGGATAATCACTTCCAGGAGGTGACATACCCTGCTGTGAGACAGGTACTTTGTGATACATGAATGAAGGCCACCTACTAGCATAGCTGTTAGCAAATATTTCTGTCATCTTCTCATGCTTACTGTCACCTAGCAGGTCTTGAATAACCGTGAAGGCATTTGAGCAGCCAAGCTGCATTAAGGTATGAAGCCCCAGTGTGTCTCAAACAGCTGCCAGCAGTGGATGCCTAGCGCAGAGTGTAAAGATGGTGCAAGGCTATAAAGATATTTCCACAGAATATTCACCAGGCTTCCACAATTTGAAGCTCACAAACTTTCTGAGCCAAAGATGGCATCTTCATACTCATAGATTGCCATAAAACTTTTTGCCATGTGCTTATTCAGTCACTTTTGAACCCAAAAAATCTTTTCCTAATTGCAATGATCTGCAGCACAGCCTTAGCATCACATTATTTCGAGAAGTACTCACTTTTTGTCTGTTTGTTTTGAACCAGACTTCTAGAAGTTTTATTTGATAGCCTCTATTGATTGTGCTACAAGAGACCATTTCAAACTGCTGTGATTTTATATCACAGTATCACAGTATCACTACGGTTGGAAGAGACCTCGAAGATCATTGAGTCCAACCTGTCACCACAGACCCCATGACTAGACCATGGCACCAAGTGCCACGTCCAATCCCCTCTTGAAACCTCATGTTCAGTTTTGGGCCTCTCACTACAAGAAGGACACTGAAGTGCTGGAGCATGTCCAAAGAAGGGCAATGAAACTGATGAAAAGTATAGAACACAAGTCTTATGAGGAGCAGCAGAGTGAACTGGGGTTGTTTAGTCTGGAGGAAAGGGGGCTGAGGAGAGATCTTATCACTTTCTACAGCTACCTGAAAGGAGGTTGTAGTGAGGTGAGGTGAGGTTCAGTCTCTTCTTCCTAGTAACAAGAGGTAGAACAAGAATTTGATGAATTTCCATGCTTATGAATCTTAGTCTGTTTATTCATTTCTTCTAGGGCTACATATCTGTATCTTTGACCATTTCCAGTGTTAGTACTGCCTAGGAAAATCTCTTGGATATCTCTTAAAATGACAGATTTAACTCTAGACACAAAAACACCTCTGTCAAATGGTTAACAATTTGTTCATTGTGACTCAAGAGAGAAACTTTTTTAGTTGTAAGAGTTAGAGCACTGTATAAGTAGAATATAGAATAAAATATAGAATCAACCAGGTTGGAAAATACCTTGAGATCATTGAGTCCAACCTACCATCCAACACTATCTAATCAACTAAATCATGGCACCAAGCACCCCATCCAGTCTCTTCCTAAACACCTCCAGTGGTGGTGACTCCACCACCTCCCTGGGCAGCCCATTCCAATGGCCAATCACTCTTTCTATGAAGAACTTCTTCCTAAAATCCACCCTAAACCTCCCCTGGCACAGCTTGAGACTGTGTCCTCTTGTTCTGGTTCTGGTTGCCTGGGAGAAGAGACCAGCCCCCCTCCTGTCTACAACCTCCCTTCAGGTAGTTGTAGAGAGCAATAAGGTCTCCCCTGAGCCTCCTCTTCTCCAGGCTAAGCAACCCCAGCTCCCTCAGCCTCTCCTCATAGGTCTTGTGCTCCAAACCCCTCACCAGCTTTCTTGCCCTTCTCTGGACACATTACAGCAAGACAATACCTTTCCTAAACTGAGGGGCCCAGAACAGGACACAGTACTCAAGGTGTGGCCTAACAAACATGAACTTCATATTTCTGGTATTCATCTATAGTAGATTCTCCATAGCTGCCATTGCATTCAAGTGAGCAAAGGTCATCGTGGTGTATGGCCCTTGCCTTTTAACAAATCACACTTGTTTCAGAAGTCACTCAAGCATGAATTAGTTTAAATCTGTGTTTCATTTGATGCTATGTGATGTTATTTTTCACTGTTCCTCAGCCAGCATTCTTCTAACTTCAGTTAAAATGTATTTGGCTCACATTTCTCTTGCAGAAATGATTCGCTCTACAGTAAGCATGAAACATTTTTGGATGGTGGTTAAAAGGCCAGAAACCACAAAGTATTCTAGCTTTGAGATATCTGAGGAATTCTAAGACAGTCCACTAGTAATCCACTATTTAAGAGAGTCCTAATTTAGAAATAATTGTCACAAAGTTAACTGATGGATGAACAAATGAATGAATCAATGAATGAGGAATATAAGAGCCCCTGTACATCCAGTGGCTGAACGAAGACTAGAGGCCAGAGCCAAAGCAAAGAGGGCTTAATGGCTGTCCTGCCAGAGTCTGATCAAGAGGGTAGGAAGGAAGAGAGCTTAGACCCCTCAGCTAGTTTTATGCATATGTTAACCAAAAGTATGTTGCATTTGGAACACAAAGAAAGAGCACAACATAATTCAATGTAACTGCCTAATGAAAATAAAGCATCCAGATGAAGCTCTGAGGATCATATGATACCAGAGTTGCTTTTCATCAGCTAGTTGTGACTACCCAAACCAAACATTCACATTTAGAGCAAGGTGAAACTGTACACTCTGGCTCATTTGAATGTCTTCTTGATTATACTAGAATTTTTAATTTCAGATCTGAGATCCCTCATTCACCAAACGTAAGGCATCAGAATGTCTTGCCACAAGCAACATTTCCAAAGGTTTAGCCTCTACTATCAATTTAAATACAAGATTAGAATGTATTCAACTGTAAGGCTTAACCTAAACTAATTCTATAGGCATTCTTTTAACTGCAAAATATGTTTTGAACATTACACATTCAAGCATATCTCAAAGTGCCTAATCATTTTACCTGTACTATAGTAGTTAGCTTCCCGTGTAACTAGTGGGAAAAAAAAAACAAAAGCCATTATGAATTACAGAAGAGTAACTGTCTCCACTGCATGATATATGGCAGGAAGTACCAGATAATACAGGAATAAGGTACAGGAATAAGATAGAGGAATAAGCTCTCCCACCTAGGAGTTCTTGCTGGAAAAGCAATACATATATCCAAATACAGAAAGGGTAGCTCATGAGTGGTAAGCATTCCACACCTGGCCTGTGGAAATCACACTGAGGAGCAGGTCAGTTCATGACAGTTTGCAGAACCTCTCACAAATCCACAGAGTGTTATAACTGCTATTCTGCACCATAGCATCTTCGTGTTTGGAAAGATGATTATCTTTTCTCCAGGCAAGAGAACGTTTGCTGACATAAATGCATAAAATATTGTTGAAAACAAGGAAGGAATCAGTTGTACCTCTGTATCTATTTTTCCTCTGTGGCCAGAAGAAAGAAAAAAAAAAAAAAAAAGGAAGAAAAAAATTAAAGACTTTTTTTTTTTTTTTTATGGTGGGGCTAATACTGGAATAAGTTGCCTGGGGAGATTATAGACTCTGCAACTCAAGAACTGGACTCCACACTACAGGACTGTACAACATTTGTCAGGAGTGGTATGGATTCAGCTGTTGCTAACATTAAAGGGAAAAGGGAGACTAGGAAAGCTCTCATGATACTTTACAGCTCTGTTCATTTGAGAGCTAAAAAAAAGAAAAGAAAAAAAAAGAAAATCAATTACCAGCCAACAGCTAATTTTTCCTTTCAAACAGTTCTCTTTCCTTTTCTGTGGATGACAATCTTCACCTGGCTCAGAGCACTCACAAACACGGATGCAGGCTCTGTGATGCGCAGACTGAGAGCAGCCCTGCAGAGAAACACTTGGATGAAAAACTGGAGCAATGTGCACTCACAGCCTGGAAAGCCAATTGTATCCTGAATGAAGTGAATGAAGTATGAAAAGAAGTGTGGCCAGAAGGTTGAGGGAGGTGATTCTCCTTTTCTACTCTGCTCTGGTGAGACCCCACCTGGAGCACTGTGTCCAGCTCTGGAGTTCTTAACACAAGAAAGACACAGACCTGTTGGAGTGAGTCCAGAGGAGGGGCACAAAGCTGATCAAAGTATTGGAGCACCTCCCCTACAAGGACAGGCAGAGAGAGCTGGAGTTGTTCAGCCTGGAGAAGTGAAGGCTCCAGGGAGACCTTATAGTGACTTCCCAGTACTTAAAGGGGGTCTGAAGGAAACATCTTCCAGCCCTCATCCCTGTCTCTGCCTGCAGAAGTGCAGGCAAAGCTGCCAGCATCAGACTTTCCATGGTGAGTTAATTAAGGAGGAAAGGGTTCATTAAAGTTTACTTTCTGAACTCACAATCACGAGGAGAGACTTTCCAAGTGACTCCCTGCATCAGACAAACTCTGACAGCAATTACATTCTAAGTTTTGATTGAGTAAACTGCAAGGAAGATTTCTGATGTGACACAAATTTGGAACACCAAGATAAAACCTATCAACTGAGAGGACTGAAGGGGAAACAGATGGAACCAAGAAATAGTCTGCAGTAGTTGCCCTGATATGTGGTAAACATATCCATACACACACACACATGCATGTTTGCACAAAAAAATATATAAATGCATTTAGAGATATACATATATGCACACATATCCATCCATACATGTACATATATGTACACAAGCATCTGTGTGTATATATCCATTCCTGTTTATATATACACACATATCTACTCTCTGTGTGTTTAAAAAAAAAAATATATATATATATATATATATATATAGCTCATGATTCTTCTAGATATATTCTTGCATTATTGCTCCTTCCAGAAAGGAATTACTTTGTATTCCATGATACTGACATTATTTTTGATTGGTATATGCAGCTTGATAAAGCAGGATGTGCTGTCCTTCACCTTGGGCATCCACATAAGTGTGGACTTAATTCTAGACACCATTCATCATAGTGGTAAGTTACAGAGCTAAAAATGATTGATGATGGCACCAGCACAGAGGCTTACATACACAGCCTTGTTCAATCTTTTCCACTCTTTATCAAAGCAGAGGAGATAGAGCTGGAAGCTGTGTAGGGGCCTATCGGAGCAGATGGGACATAGCTACAGCCTTCAGCCCTCTGGAGATTTTTGGCCGAAGTGAAGCACAGAGGAAGTCCTGGACTTGTTTCCATGAATCACAGCAACTAAAGATTGTTTCAGTTTGGCCATAATGCAGCTGACTCTCAGCTGTAGCTCTGAAACTATTTCAAGTAAAAAAGTTACCTTCCTTGAACCTTATGTCTCTTTGGACACAGCACCCAGCCCGGGGGGTTCAGAATAATTCTGTGGAATTTGCGACCTTCCACTATGGGCCAGGACCTTGCTGGGGTGAATACTGATTTTCTCTGTACATTTTAATGTAGCATAACTCCAATATGAGAATTCCAGTGAAGAGCTGTGTGCACACCATAAAGCATATTTTGTTGTCTAGATGTAAGTTTTCGGTTGTTAGAACTTAACAATGTCAGTTCTGAAGTACAAACTGATTTGTGGTCTGAACATTGACAAGCGAATGTACTTACGGGTGAACACATTTAGGAGGTACTAGCACAATTTGCACAAGGTTTATAACAATAATATAAAATATAAAAATCACAGAGCAATTCCCATGTTCTGCACTGTAGGATTTCTGGAGTGTATTCATAATGCTCTATTCAGATGTAGGCTACACTGATGTCATATGTTGTGATTTTAATAAGGAAAAAGCATTACTGAGGAGGGTTAGCCCTGTGTGTTTCTAGGAATCAAATAAAGAAGGAAATTCAAAAGTCAGGAGTGGTAACATGGCCTGAAGTTAGGTGCACTTTAGGATCTAGTATCATGGCAAAAATATTCCATGCAGTAATGATAACTGTGACCCGTACAAGTTGCAGAACTGTCAATTCCAGACTACGGATGAAAAGAAGTCCTTTGCCTTTCCAGAAAATGAAAGCAGTCTGGTGTATCCAACCAAGTAATTTTTGTCTGTTTCCATGGTGACAAGAAGATAACACACACTCTGATGGATCATTTTTGGCAGAAGGGAATATCTCCATAGCAGTCAATCCAGCAGAGCAGAAGAATTAGGAAGGAAAATCCAGGCTCTACAAGGGGCCCATCTTCCCTCCCACAGCAGTGCACTGAGAGGAAGGGATGTTCTTTCAGAGCATGCTTATCTCAAGCACAGTTGTGATTCATGAAGAGAGTCTGCATGTACAGAAACTCATAACTGAGGTGCAAACCAACCAAAGACGTAAAAGCATCAGGATTGTACATAGAGGGGGAATGCTTGCCCAAGCTGGGAGACGCCCGTTCATATGGAAAGGGGAAGGGTAACAAGGCTAACACTTGAGTAAACAAGAGAACTGCTTTTGCTTACTGTTTTCATGGGAACTCATATAAGGTTGCTATGCAACTTTACCTACTGTCAAAAGGGCAGCACTTGACACCCTTACCTCACAAAGATCAGACTGAGGGTTTAGCCCACACCCTTATCTCCACAGTTTCCTGTATTTATCGTTATTGACATTCTCTCTGTTTCCAGGGAGATTGCCTATACTCAAAGAGACGTACAAGGGCAGCCCCTTCCAGGTCTCCTCAGTTCGGATCTTATGTTGGATCTTATGTCTGCCTAAGCTGAAGAGCTCCTCATCCCTCTAGCCTATGAGGATTCCCATCCTCTTGCTTGGCCACCCACCACCTTTTCCTGGCAGTGAGGGAGACATTCCAGAGAAGGGCCACGAGGATGATCAGAGGGCTGGAGCACCTCTCCTATGAGGACAGACTGAAGGAGTTGGGGCTGTTCAGTCTGGAGAAGAGAAGGCTCCCAGGTGACCTCATTGTGGCCTTCCAGGATCTGAAGGGGGCCTACAGGAAGGCTGGGGAGGGACTTCTCAGGATCTCAGGTAGTGATAGGACTAGGGGGAACTGAATGAAGCTGGAAATGGGGAGATTCAGGCTAGATGTGAGGAAGAAGTTCTTCACCATGAGAGTGGTGAAGCCCTGGAATGGGTTATCCAGGGAGGTGGTTGAGGCCCCATCCCTGGAGGTGTTTAAGAGCAGGCTGGACGAGGCTCTGGCCAGTGTGATCTAGTGTAGGGTGTCCCTGCCCATGGCAGGGGGGTTAGAACTAGATGATCCTTGTGGTCCCTTCCAACCCTGACTGATTCTATGATTCTATGATTCTATGAAAAACAAAGCACCTGAAAGCCTTTGTGTTGTAAAAACCTCTAGACATAAATATGGAATATTTAAATTCACTCATCAGTTTAAATGGGATCTGGAATAATCCACAATTAATTTTGGTGGAAAAAATTAGGTGTTTAGTGAAAAATTAAAAATAAAAGTAAATTTATGTTATTTGAAATACTTTGCCAAATTGGAGACATTTTCCTGAAAGTCTCTTCACAAGGAGACTCATACACCATTCTCTGGCCAGGAGAGAAGCTTCTGTATTGCTGCTTGAGTAGCAGCAATACAGAATAGCCCAACAGACTGGGTGGTTCCCAGGAAGTTACTTCACTCTTCAGTTTCCTGAGGCTCAAAGAGTGGCCAGTTCCTTATTTCTTTGCCCTAACAGCATTTTGGGCTGTGGCTTTCTTGCACTTTGGAAAGAAGAAGTAGAAGAAAGAAAAAAGCATTCTTTTTTCACCCCAGTTTAGAAAATGGTGCCTACTTTGAAGCCTGACTGCCCCAACAACACTTTCCATTTCCAAATGCATTAATGAACTGTATTGATTTTTTAAATCCAAGTGCTGCTTCAGACCTAATATTAATCAGGTTGGGTGAATTCTCAAGCCTTTTGGACTCCCACAGCTGTGTATTTGATACATGAAAGACTTGCCAAAAGCATAAAAAGAATAATTTAGGACTTGCTCCCTGAAGCCAGCAGAACTTCATTAATGTACAGCGACCTAAATTCTATCCTTTTCTTATTAGTTTTTGACTTCCCAGTCTTTATAATACAAGTTTCTTATAAATCTTAATATAGTGAGGAGAGTGATTCCCTACAGAAAAAAAAATAACAATAAAGAAATCCCCTGGAAAAAAATCGTTGTGTAGAATCATGCCATGAAATATCAACTGTGTTGGCACAACAGGATCCATGGGGCAAATCTTCTTTTCTCTTTGCACCTACTAGATATTTTCATGAAAGCCATGCCTCCGTTTCTGCTTTCAGAAGTAGAGCACTAAATATTTTTACAAGACTTTGTGGCTTGCCAGCCAAATCTAGCTGATTGTAAAAGAAGAGGGAGAAAAAAAAGACTGCATGTGAGTTTGGAGAAGTAACTTTGGCTGAAGTTTCTTTAGCTTCACACTGGTGTGAATTATTGCTTCCTGTTACCCAGAATAATCTTCTACTTTATTTCTTCAGCCTGGCCTTCTCTAGCCATAATGCTGCCAAAAGATACAGCACAAGTTCTATCACAGTCTCAAGTCCTGAAACACTAAGGCAAGATGTTAGAGGTGTAGAATTAAACCAAGAAATGTTCATGGTGGTTTTATTTCTTTCTCTTGCTTGCTTCATCTCTGTCTCCCTGCATGTATTTATGTATACATGCATGTAAATATAGATAAAGCGTAGCTATGTCTATCTATATATATACATGCACATATACATCATTTTGCCCTCTGTATATATCTGTACCCTGTGTTGTGTGCATGATAAAACACTCAACAGAGAAATGAATAGCAGCAATACCTTATTGCCTATTCCATGCTCTAGGTAGTTAAATCACAAACATTGTATTGCTTAACAAACTAAAAGAGGAGCGGCAAAACTTCAGCCACTAAACAACCAGAAAGTTCTAACCCTCAATGTTTCACAATCTCATTCTCAACTGAGTGGTGGTCTGCTATCAGTGGCAATGTGCTGTTCTCTTATCACCTCCTCTCGCTTCTCCAGCCCATCACATGGAGGAGAGGAGTGTGATTCCAGGAAAACTGGGCAGAACCATATGACTGATCCTGAGCGCTGCTCATTCAGGCAGCACCAGGACTATCATTCTAGTCAGTCTCACTTTGGTGCCAGCATTCCAGGGCAGCATACAAGTGAGCAGCATTGACAGGAGGGCCAGTATAAGAACGGAACATGTTCTCACAAAGCAGTGAGGAAAGTAAGGGAGCACAAGGAGAGACAACGAGATGCACCACATCTGTCTGATTTTTCTCCAGAGTCTGAGGAACAGCTTCCCCTCGAAAGAAAATTCTAGCTAGTTTCTTATGTAGGTGGCACTTTGACACTTCTCACTTGCCCATTTGTTATAGATGCAGTAAAACACTGAGTACAACACCTGCAAGAATTTACATTTGAACTGGCTTAAACCACATTTTCTTTCTTCCTCAGTTCATCCATTTTTATTTTTTTTTTGCCTAACTAATCACTAGTGGATATGATGACAATAGAGCTGTGACATTATGTTCTAAGTGGGAGCTACACTGCTAACACGTATCCTTTGAATCTTACAAAGCACTATGCAATTTGTTTTCCAAACCATGGCCCCCTTGTATTTTCTGTGCCAGTTCTCACACAGTACTTTCAAGGTCTAATAGGAAGGAACAGATATAAACCCAGTGAGACTGATTTCTTGAATTATTGCCCAAGTCAACACAGATTTCAGCTGCATTATTCTAGAAATGGCACTTTATTCAAGTCGTCTCTAGAGAGATATCTAAATGTACACTCTAGGCTGATAAAATTGGTTGAGGTGCTGCTATATTAAGAATGATTCTTCTTCTAGCTCCTGAAGATGGGAATAATGAATTCACCCTTTTAGAAGACGAGCATTCACTATAATGAGCTCAGATATAAGCAAATGACCTTCATTAATGAAGAACAAAAGAGGGTTTCATTGCAACTTACAGATTTCTTTATCCTTTTTTTTTTTCTCTCTACAGCCCTTTTCTAATCAAGAGCTACAGTAAATAGTGCAGTTTTTTCTAAAATAAGACTCCTAAGACAGAGAGTTTGTCTGGACAGAGACGACGTGGTTTCTTGTCACTGGTTGCCCCTTGTACAACTCAATGGGCCCTTGAGTTTATTTAAGGTATCTGGTCATTACTGCCCTGCAAATAGAAGAAATTTATGAGGGAAAGTGGGCACCTGCCTGAAGCAGTGTCCCCACTGAAGCGGTAGTGTCTTCTGAGATCGCACATGTAGGATGACATCTGTACGTGAGTAAATAGAAGTGGTCCGAGGTGATGTTTATGAACCTGGCAATTCATAAAATCCACACCAAAGTTATCTAGAGCTGTCCCAGGACTTTGAAATTCACTTCCAGTACTCAGTCTGTTCACCTTCCAGGAGGTGCTGTGGATATTTTCTGCCATGTTTTCCAAGATGAGTGATGTTTAGGGCAATAGTGCTGTGATGTAAGTCTGAATAAGATTGAAACAACACCTGATAACACTCATGGAGGCAGATAACAGCTAGTGTGTCTAGACATCTATATATATCCCATTCCCAAGAATGATCTCTGCATATCAAGCCAATGCTGACTGTGACTAAATTGTTCATCACCTGACTGTGCATTTGCATTGGACGCTAAATCACAATGACATAGAAGAAGAAATTGTCTCAAAGAGTCTAAAGCAGTGGGGTACAGAAAGGTGAGGGTACCCTCAGGTTACCTCAGAAGAGTACATCAGGGTACAAAACCCATGTGGAGTGCTGGAGGTTTGCACAGTGCAAAGGAAACCCAGAAGTGGTGCCCAGAGTATATTGTAATGGCCACTGGGAGAAACTCTGCCCAGAAGCAAATGTAGATTTTGTTTTGGAGAAGACTGGTTGACCGGAAAAGGAAGCTTGGGAATGAACTAACATTTAGGCAGGGGACCAGGTGAAAACTAGGCAGAGAAGTTATCTGATCATGTAAACACGCCCTCTACATCTGGTTCCCAGCAGCAGTGAAGCAAAACAGATTCAAAGGCTGGATCAACAGACCAGAAATTCTTAGATCTGAGTCCAGTCTGATATCTGAGCTCACAGCTTTCAAGCAGTTTGTGTATGTCATTGTTCACATATCCCACAAACAACTTGCAAACTCTCATACTTATAAAAGATGGGGTTTACTAACTTACCACCCTTCTGACTGGGTGGGGCCACTCCCCATCTGTATGCTCACTGGAGTATGTTGTTGCTATTGCCTTACACAGACTGTGTGCTCAGAATCAGTCAAACCAGGGCAAACACTGTCATCAGAGAACTGTGGAGGGAAAAACAAACATCTTTTAAAATTCTGGTGTTTCATGTCTTTAAAACCCTGTCATTAAGGAACTATTCAACATGCCAGGCATCTACTAGTATATACAGATATGTGCATTTATTAATAAAGAGATACCTCAACTACGCTGCATGAAATCAAAACACATCATCTCAAACTAATGAAATTCAGGTAAACACTCCACTAAATTTTAATTTGCCAGACTTGCTGAACGTGAAATATTCAGTTATCCATGTTTCAGGTAAGAAGATCTCACAGGCACTCACATGAATAAAATTTGAGTGAGACTGAAAAACTAATGCTTGGTCTCCACAATCTTACATAACTTATTTTGTGGAAAAAGTAATGCTGACACAAAGGGGATGACATTTAAAGTTTTCATATGGAATGGAATGGAATGGAATGGAATAGAATAGAATAGAATAGAATAGAATAGAATAGAATAGAATAGAATAGAATAGAATAGAATTAACCAGGTTGGAAGAGATCTTTGAGATCATCGAGTCCAACCTATCATCCAACACTATCTAATCAACTAAACCATGGCACCAAGCACCGAACCAGTCTCTTCCTAAACACTTCCAGTAACATTTGCAGCTGGCTCCCTTATACTTCCAGTTCTCAAGCAGTTCCCCAAGGTCACTGGAAAACACCAAACTCCTAATTTCAGCATAGCAATCATGGATTCTGGCACACAAATAACTCCTTAATAACATGTGACACCTCTCAAGGACTTCACAGAAATTGTTAAGCCCTGTATAACCACTTGATTTCTACTACAGTCCTAACAGTGGCAAACAAATGCTGTCTCTCTCTTAGTTATGGGATGATTAGGGAAAGCAAATTCCATATGAAACAGGCCCCAGTTTAGAGACGTTTAGTTCTTCAGTGCAAAAGGAACCTGAACTCTAACCTGAGTATCCTTTTGATCAATTGGCTCTGAAAAGGCCCAGACAACAAACTGAGTGTGACAGTCGTATGAGGGTGTTAGGCAGCATCTATGTTAACCTGCTAGGTTAACCTGTAGCAAAGTCAGAGCAGAACTGCTAATGGAAAGAGAATTTTCAGCTTCTCCCTCTAAAACACTAAATTACAGAATATCCAAGCATGTAAAGACGCCCTGGGTCAGATCAAAATAAGTGAAAAACTAAGCAACAGAACTGATGTTTACAATGAAAACCTTTCTCCTCATTAACACTGCTCTATTTTTTAGCTGTACACTAAAAAGCATGGGTATTGCCTGAACGTGTTACTTTTACATGCCCATTTCCTGTATAGGATATTACCTTTTGTAAGTCCTTTGTCAAACCTCAGTGAAACACATCCAAAGAAAAAGCCCTTCTGTCCTCTCAGGAGGGTGCTCTATAGAAACTGAAGTGCTCAGTAGTGTTTTGAAAGAGAGTAGGGGCAGTAATGAATGGAAACATATAGCTGGTATCTCTAAGCTGGCACAAACAAAGCTAGAGTCAGAGTGCTGGGAGATAAGGAGGCAGGGGATCAGTGGCGACCCGGCAGGCTGCCTCCTCCACTCTGTCACCAGGGGCCAACCCAGGCTGGAACTGAGTGGGGACGTAAGATAACACTATCCCATAACGAAGAAACCTGTACCACGGCTGAAAGCATGGAATAAAGATCTTGGAAACTCTTGACTCATTTGTGCAAAAGTGTTTGTTGCCTGCCATTCAATATTTTCCCAAAGCAAAGGAAACTATACTTTTTTTGCAGTCAGTCCTTTATCCATATATGAACTACCTAAAATCCTGCTGATCTCAGAAATTACAAATGATTACTCTTAACTCAGGTTGCACTAACTCACTGTCCAGATAGTCTGAATATAGCAAAATGAGTATGCTTTGGCTACAGCTATGCCATGTTTAATCCTCTGGGAATACAAAACAACAGCACAATCATATAAAGAAAGGAAGACCTAAGAGGACACAGCTGTCATATGTGGGATGGTAACAGTGGCAAAACTGAGCAAAAAGCACATAAAGAAAGACCAACCAATAAGTTTGTGCTTTTAAAGTACAAGAAGAAACTTGCCAAATGGATTTCTTCTGAGAACAAGACTCTGGGTTATGCAGAGCCAAGGAAGACATGCTTTGAAAGATTACTAATTGATGATAATTGCATTAACATCTCAGGGTCAAGGTCCTCAGGTGCTAACTGCAGCTCACAAGGACCAAGATGGGCCCCACTCAGAAGACTACAGTCTAATTGCCTTACATATGGCATAACTCCTTCCTCAGTCATAATTTTGTAGTATATATATTCTTGTGTTCTGTGATGTGAGATGAAGACTGTGCAGGATGCCACAGAACCATGGACAACACGGGGACTTTCTCTTGTATGCCACAACCCTGCTGTGAATCTTTATGACTTGGTTCATGACATTATGCTTGGCCCACTGGGCAGCAAGGTACCTTCCTTGTCAGCACACCAAATCATTGTAAATACCCAATGCAAAGGAAAATCAAGTAACAAATCTCTCAAAGCTCAGATGCCCAGCAAAGGAAACTCAGATTCATTCAGTACAGCTCAATAGGACAAAATGACAGAAACAGATAAGAGATGAAAGACTCCAAGGACAGAAACAAGAAATGAGACATGGCATGGATGCAAGGGTTGACAAACCCTTGGCTGTCCATGGTATGTTGTTTAGAGAGACCCAGATGACTACCTAACTGTGCTTGTAATTTGTTCTTTGCCTCCGTGTATTCTCTCAAATGCTTTTGTTCTTAGTTGATGTTTCTGAGTCTTAAGAGGAATTGGTTAGCTTCCATTTAGTCCTGGAAAAGACAGCACAGTTGTTAAGATGAATTTAAACCTTCTGCAGCAACTTCATTTGGTCAAAGGTGATAGCCTAAAAGTTTGGAGGAAAAATGCTGCAAGCAAGTGTCAGCAGCCAAAACCTGAAGACTCCTCCTCTGAGGCCCTTGAAGAGTCTACAAAGCAGCTAGTGTTAGAGGAAACTGTGCAAGGAGCCTATGTAAAAGAGATAAACATTAAGTGTTTCTCCTCCGCAGTGATCTAATTGCAGGAAAGCTCAGGAAGAATGTCCTGGTTTGAGTGAGAACAGAGCTAATCCTGTTCAGTGATTTTACTTTTTAGCTCAGTTTCTTCTAAGTAACACCACTCTGTGAAGTCATCAGCATGTTTTCACAGACAAGGTCTGGTTTTGCTAGTGATAACACTCAATGTTTTTAGCTACTACCAAGGACTAGTATGCAGGCCAAGGTCACAGTTAAATCTTGTTACACCTTAGGGGTGCAGAACAGGACAGGACAGCAGACAGGACAGGTGACAAGATACTCCATTCCAAACACATCATATTTGGAGTGAAGCTGAGGAAGGGTCAGGCTCAGCTCTTAAATAGGTGACTTTGGAGGAGCACTCTGTCTGTTCCACCTTTGAATCTGATCCATGTGATCCAGAATCCAGTTCCAGATTCCTGCTTCTGAATCAGTCTGCTTCTAAGTCCAGTTTGCAACTTCCCCAGTGCCTACCCACAGAGACATAATTGCCATCAGGGAGACTCAACTCAATATTGGTTTTTTACAGATTTGTATAGATTTCATGTTATTGTTTTCATTTTCATTAAAGCAGTTTTAGTTTTCTTTTCCAGTTCCTAAGTTGCACTCTCCCCTCTCCCTTATTCACTTTCTTTCTCTATCTAAGAAGGGAGAGAAGCTAATAAAGAGCATCTGTCACTCATTTAGTGGCCAGTCCAGCCCTAGCTCTTGACAAAGAACTGGGGACACAGCATAGCCCTGCCAAATTTAATTGCAATCCTATGAGCACTGTTGTGCCTGAAGCAATACAATACATCAGTATAAATACTATACAGCATCAGCTAAATCATTCTTTCCTCCATAGTTTTTCATTCTGACCAATTAGAAATGAGCTGAATAAATTCACCCTGGTTTGAAATTAGCTGGCATATTCTCAGCATGCAGCCAACTTTATTTCTCAGAATGGATACCCGAAAAGAAATCCAACAGAGAAAATAAAAGCAATGGAGCCACACTTTACCCAAGGAATAAATTAATGTGACACTACAGTGCCTTTTTCATAAATATAAGGTTTTACTCTTTCACTAACTGAAAACAGCTTTATTATAGTCCAAAAAATATATTTTTGTGCCCTGCCCACACGCATAAACATTCACAAAACAAGCAAAGGGGGGAAAAGAGATGACCAGGTTATTGTGGTTATGAAAGATCACTGTCACTGGATTTACAGAAACTAAAATACTGTCTGCATAAAATTAGTCTTTGCTTCTGCTCTAATCCTTTGAGTACTGTTCATCTCACTGCTGTGTTGGAGAGTGTTCTTCAGGTCAGGTAGGTTGCTATGTACAGAGTAAAACCTTGGCTTTATTGAAATTACTATGAAAAGTCTCATTACTTGCACTGGAAAACAGATTTTAATCTATTACTTTCTTAGGTTTACACTTGACCTTATGCAATAGTCAAGTAATGAAGTAAACAGTAAACATTACTCTGGTATGACAAGACAGCTGAACAGAACAGGTCCTTATAGTAAAGTAAACTCTGTGGTTGTACTATTACACCACCAGCTTCTGTGTATAGACTGCACAGTCAGGGAAGTGCATTAATGCTTTAGCAGGTAAATCCTTCTTTCTTAGAGACCAGACTGGAAAATGACAGCACAGTAAGTTGAGAGGGAGTGTTGATCTACTTGAGGGTAGAAAGGCTCTACAGAAAGATCTGGACAGGCTGAAACAGCAGGCTGATGCCATGTATATATGATCCAATCAGGCCAAGTATTGGGTACTGCACTTATGTCACAACAACTCCATGCAGTGCTACAGGCTTGGGGAAGAGAGGATGAAAAGATGCACATTAAAGACATGGGGGTTGTGACTGGCAGCCAGATGAATATGAACCTGCATTGTGCTCAGTTGTCCAAGAAAGCCATCCTGTCTCGTATCAGAAACACCACGGCCAGCAGGACTAGGGAAATGATAGTCTCCCCGTATTCAGCACAAGTGAGGCCACACCTCAAATACTGTGTTCAGTTTTGGGGCTCTCACTACAAGAAAGACATTGAGGTGCTGGAGTGGGCCTGAGAAGGGCAAAGAAGCTGGTGGAGGGTCTGGAGTGCAAGTTTTATGAAGAGCAGTAGAGGGAACTGAGATTGTTTAGCCTTGATAAAAAGAGGCTGAGAGGAGACCTTATTCTGCAACTGCCTGAAAGAACATTGTAGCAAGGTGGATATTGGTCTCTTTTCCAAGTCATAGGGTGAGAGGAAATGGGCTCAAGTAGCATCAAATTTAGACTGGATTAGACTCAATGAATTCACAGGTCTTTTCAGTTCTGCGATTCTATGTCTACTATAAAGCTCCTGCAAGGAAAGTAAGTAAGATTCAGGACAAATACAGAAGCTGCACATAAATTTCTGTCCTGCACATGTACAAGTTCAAATGGTTTGGACTGCAACAAATACTGTAATGTTCATGCTTCAAGAAAGATAAGGATTTCTATTGAGCAGTGTTATGATAACAACTAAGGGGAACCCATTCAATACATACCCTGAAGGGGAATTTTCTGTGGTCAGGTGAACAGTGAGATTTCCTTTCCTTGCTGTTTCACCACAAGTATGGAGCACATTGTATTTTGTATTGTGTATTCTCAACATTCAGCTTCGTGCCTCTGCATCCCACACTGAAGAATCAAAGATATCATTGTGATTTAACCCCAGCCAGTAACTAAGCACTGTGCAACTGCTTGCTCACTCTTCCTCCCTGCCTGGTGGAACAGGGAGGGGACTCAAGAAAAATAGTAAAATTTAGGATAGGATAGGATAGGATAGGATAGGATAGGATAGGATAGGATAGGATAGGATAGGATAGGATAGGATAGAATAAGCCAAGTTGGAAAAGACCTTCAAGATCATTGAGTCCAACCTATCATCCAACCATGGCACCAAGTGCCCCATCCAGTCTCTTCGTAAACACCTCCAGTGATGGTGACTCCACCACCTCCCTGGGCAGCCCATTCCAATGGCCAATCACTCTTTCTGTGAAGAACTTCTTCCTGATATCCAGCCTATTTGTGAATTGAGCTAAGAATAGCTTAATAATGTGGGGGGAAGACCCCAACTAATTATAGTACTAAAAATGGAAATAGGAAAAAGAGAAATAAAACCCCAAAAAGACAAGTGATGCACAATGCAACCACTCACCAATTACCTGAGCAGGAACCCACTCCTCCCAACCAACTTCCTCCAGTTTATATGCTGAGCATGATGCTCTATAGTATGGAATATCCCTTTGGCAAGATTGGGCCACATGTCCTGGCCATGATCCCTCTCAGCTTCTGGTACACTTATATGAAAATAAACAGATAGCATGTCCAGACTGTGTTACCAGAATAGTTGTCTGCATTATATACATTTCCAAAGAAATTTCTAAAAAGACCTAAACATGTAAGTGTGCTTTGAACAATTCCTATCCAGCTTGCAACACTGCTACTGTGTAGCAGTGTGATGTTTCATGCTGCAATCACTTCAAGAAGATTTAAATTTGTAGCTGAAGCTAAACATTTGCTTAAATGATCTGCTTAATAATGATGAAATACAGAATGAGAGCATAAAGTTGCTCACTACTACCTGGACTCCATCATTGTATCTGAACACCACCTCTCCAGACACAGGCACTTGCCTCTAGGAACAGTTTAGATGACAGTAACACGACTTATTCCAGGAACAATTTCAGGATAGAGATCTTTTAACCTTTAACCAAGTTTTGATTCCAGAGTAGGACTTACTCACATAAGAACACTGCAACTGTGCCACCACAACATCAGTTTAACTGGAAACATCTTTTGCTAATGGGGCATGGCATTTCCTTGTTGCACCACAACAACTTCATTTCTTTCGATCAGGTAATTAAGGCCAATTGTTTCTTGAAAACAGCAAATGAATTCCTGACAGTGTTACACTTTCTAAGACTATCACATCCATCTGCTGCATTGAAAAGAAAAAAAAAAAAAAAGAAAAGATAAAAAAATGAGAGAGAAATTTGCACAAGATTCACTGAAAAATTTACACCCTGCTTATATTTTATATGTGCTGAATTCTTTAGGCAGAAGGCAGTTTGTATTTAGTACTTTGTACAAACAGATTAAGGTAGGAAGTACCAGAACAGTGACAGATTTTATGGTGTCTCTTTGCCCAGCAATCACAACTGGCTCCTCTTAGGCAGTTCAGGTTTGAGGGGAGTTACCTAACACCATCGTATTTCCCACTTTAGGTCAGCAGAGGACAGGACCAGGGACATTACAGCAGTGGATACAATGTCAAATGCAGTAAGCATTTGTCATTGCAAAAGACAGCCCAGAGCTCAAATACCAAATTCCTCAGGTGGTGACTTTGCTCATGTCATGAAAATAAGCACATTAGAAGTGTTCATTAGGAAACAAAAAGTAATCTGGAAACAATTGCTTCAAAGTTTTGGGAGGGTATCTCATAAATCTTATTCCTCTTTGTCCTTCTAAGATATATGAAAGGAGAATGCATTGGTGATGTGGCTGTTCAGAAGAGCACCAATTTATGTCAGGATGTGCATGTCTGTGCTCGTATACTCTGGCTAGGGGGAGCAGGGCATGAGCAGGGAGTTTGTGCCACCAGAGGACTCAGCTCAAGCACGAATAGAATAGAATAGAATAGAATAGAATAGAATAGAATAGAATAGAATAGAATAGAATAGAATAGAATAGAATAGACCAGACCATGTTGGAAGAGGCCTTTGAGGTCATCGAGTCCAACTCATCATCCAACACTGCCTAATCAACTAAATCATGCAACCAAGCATCCCAGGAAGTCTCCTCCTGAACACCTCCAATGATGGTGACTCCCACTTCCCCGGGCAGCCCATTCCACTCTCTGTGTAGAACTTCTTCCTAATATCCAGTCTAAACCTGCCCTGGTGCAGCTTGAGACTGTGTCCTCTTGTTCTGGTGCTGGTTGCCTGGGAGAAGAGACCAGCCTCCGCCTGTCTACAACCTCCCTTCAGGGAGTTGTAGAGAACAATAAAGTCTCCTCTGAGCCTCCTCTTCTCCAGGCTAAGCAACCCCAGCTCCCTCAGCCTCTCCTCATAGGGCTTGTGTTCCAAACCCCTCACCAACTTTGTTGCCCTTCTCTGGACACGTTCCAGCAAGTCAACATCCTTCCTGACCTGAGGGGCCCAGAACTGGACACAGTATTCAAGGTGTGGCCTAACCAGTGCAGTGTACAGGGGCAGAATGTTCACGACCAGCCTCTGAAGAAAAAATACATATATGTTTGTTCACATGCATGTGAATCAATATCCAGTAGCCATCAATAATATATTTTTAAAAAGGAAGAAAAAAAGACCAAATTGTACTGTTATTTGACAAAATTTTTTTAAAAATGAATAAATTCTTTCTTCAAAGTAACTCAAGGTTGTCTCTTCAAAGCCAGCATGAAAGAGGTCAACTTAACCATGAAACAAAGTTAAAAACCTTTATCTAGTCTCTGCCACAGTGCTGCACAGATCTATTTCAGTTTGGGAACTGTCTTTGGAAGGAAACCCAACAAGGTTCTCCCAATTCATTTTTTTTTCCTGCCTTGCCTTTGGCTTTCATTTTGAAGACTGAAGATGTTTGGCTCCACTCTGAGGACAGTTAGAGTAGCTTCAGGGTGTTAGTGCAGTTACACTGTTGGTATGAGTAAAAGCACTAGACAATAGGAAAATATCAGAGAAAGGGAGATTAATATAGAACAATTACCTCATTTTAATTAACTATCACAGCAGTTTAAATATTTGGTTCAGATCTCACTTTCCTCTCCTTTCCTCTTCTTCTCCATGACCTCAGTGCTTATCACATCGGCTTTATCTGCTGGTGCCCATAGAGACGTGCAGACTTCCAGAAGACTTTGCAAAACACTAACCTCATTTAGCCCATGCAAATGCCCAGCATTGTTCCAGGGATGGAACAGGCCTGCTGATGCAAAACTGCTCTGTTTATTTCAGGAAACTCATTGTTTCAATAAGCAACTTTCTTGTCTGATCATTCTGCTCCTTGTTTCAAGATGTCAGTCAGTGTCAAAGAATTGGCCGTGGTGGGAAGATAAGACAGCTTGTAGTCTCACTGAGTTACACTGCAGCTCCACACAGCTATTAATGTTCCCAGCCAAGCTAAGCAACCACCAGAAACTAATTAAGAGTAGCCTATCCATGCAGTAGTATTTAAAATCTTGCCCAGTTCTCTCTAAGGCAAAAATTCCCTTCATTCCCAGGGTCAGGAACAAGCCACTCATGTCAAAATGTAAGGGGACATTTCTTTGAGACCACAAAGAGGTCATTACAAAATACATATTTCTCATAGTCTTTCAAAATCCCAGGAGGACACAGTGTATCTAGTCAACCTAAACAAAGGGCAGTCTCAAAAGCTCCAAGTCAGACTCTGACTGCAACACAAGTAAATTTCCCAAACAATTTCTTATTTGTGTTCCCCTCCCTCTGCCCACCCCACCCACCCCTTTTTTTTGTGTCATATAAGTGTGAGTTGACCTATTGGGCTAGTGATGACTAAGGAAAAAAATAAACTGTTTTTAAAGACCTATCCTTGCTATATATCCTTTCTAGGAAGGACAGTGACTAGAAATAACATTTGGGTTTGCAAATAATAGTCTTGTGCTTCTGCCTGACCTGTTGAGGATGACCAGAGTGCTTAACTGCACCTCCAGGATTTAGATATGATGTGAACCTATATGTGCACATGTAGCCCATATTGTTGTATTTCATTTCCCTGTTTTCATGATAATGGTTGGTCTCAAAGAAATCACAGCTACACATGTATATTGTATAGAATGTTAATACACATACCAGTATTATAAACCACATACAGCTATATGCATGTGCATATGTATGAATATTTATTTCCAGGGCTGAAATCAAAGCTCCTATGCCAATCTCTTCTGCACTCTGACTGTAACATTGTGCTTTCGCCAGTTTAAATCTCACTTGGAAGAATGAAGACAATCACCATTTCAACCCAATATATCCATGTCAGCGAAAACTCACCTGTAAATACAGTTTCTCTCTCCCTCTTCCCCAAACAGTGCCATTTTAGCAAATGAATGTGGGTATGAAGTCTTAAAGTCCATCAAAGAACAGATTTTGCTAATATAAGCCATGCCTCCAGCAGGAGGCTTTGCAGCAGTAGCCTAGCATCGGCTGCAACCAGCTGCTGAACAAGAGTGTCTGGTGTCCTGTGCTGTCAAACCAGCTGCTTTCTGCCCTCAGCTACAGAGAACTCCAAGGTCTTCTCAAACAGGCTGCTGATTTCAGCAGTGTCAAACACTATCAACCACCCACTGTGATTGTGATTGGAGCAACAAAACCTACATTTTTAAGTACTGTCCTCTCAGAGCAGCTGCAGAAAAAGAAAGAAGAGTGAAAGAGAAGATAGAACCTCCTCTACAGATGTTCTAAGGATTTAAAATATATTTCTAACTGTGTGAAAAAAGAACTGGTATAAAACTCCTTTGACATTTGGTTTATTCTCCCAATTCATCTGGAGCTCTATTTTATATCCTCTGCAAACCTCCATGTGGTCTCTCACTTCATGTTCCTGCACTCACAACACCTGCCTCATATAAAGCTGAAATGATTTTCTGGAAAAGCACTTAAATTTGTGCTCAGACTCAAGCATAATCTCAAGTGACATCTGCAGTCACAGTAATTTTTTCTAGACTTGACTTGCAGATGTAATGAGACACATCTAAGTCCAAGTGATCCTCATGAGTAGTTGTTGGGTAATGTTCCCTTTTGAAAACAGCCTTTGTTTTTATTCTCATGATTGAGATTTGAAAGGGAAACCTACAGAAAGAGAAATTAAATGGCAGAGGTCCATCTTCTGAGGGACAAGAGAGTGTTTGGAAGGTTACACTGAATTCAGAAGGAAAGATCAGCTGGGAGGCTGGGCACTAGTGTGCTCAAATGATGAGATAATTCAGACCTCAATGCAACAGAAGGAAAGCATTTCTAGAACATCACAGCCTTACAGAACAAACTGAGTGAACACATGATGTCTCAGGAGTGTAGCATCAGTGAGCACATAAAGTCAGCCTACAGCATCTAAAAGTGTAGCTCCAATAGCGAAGGGAGGTATGTTCAGTAGAATATTGAGTTAAGGATGTCAGTTATAATATTTAGAATGGAGGGATTCCCTCTACTCACTTTTGCACGAATGGCACAAGTTTTACAAAGTACTATACAAAACTCAGCCATGAGCATCTACAAGCAAAGGTAATTTTTTACAGACTAACAAGCCAGGTGACAAAGAGAGATTTCTCTCTGACAGCTGCTCCTGTCATATGCTTTAGGGCAATCAGTAAGGCTCTTTTGGGGACAAGGTTTTACTGATTGTAACAATTCAAAGTTTGAGCCTGGCTATCTTACAAGAAAACCTACCCCCAGACGTTACATATTACTCCACACAGATGATGCCATGATGTATGTGCAAAGCAGGGTTTTGTTTCAGGTGTCTTAGCAGTAATCTCACCAAATTTAAGATATGGCATAATAAAACTGAAGGATATACCTGCCTGTTAGTCCTGAATATTCATCTTAAAGAAATCCATATAAACAGGCAAAGAGGTTTTACAGTAAAAGCAAAGATTTGATAGCTTTGAGAAATCTCAGATGGATATTGTGAGAAAAGATCACAACTGCCATGTGCTTTCTAAATGTCAGGAAGCAACGTTGCTACAGTGGATTACAGCTCTGGTTTGGAAAAGTGGTTTGCTGGCAGCAGGCGGGTACCAGCTATGGGCAAGAAACTGAGAGGAACTTTTGTAACCTTAACTTTGTGACAGCGAGAAGACACAAATCAGTGCAGCAGAATTAAACCTGCACAAAACAAGGCTGACAATAAATCAGTTTGAAAGCAGAAAACATCATAAAAAATCTGACTGCAAAGACAAAACACATATAGAAAAAGGGTGTTGGTTTGTATTGCTGTGCACTCTGAAGTACTTGACAATGAGGTTTCAATGAGCAGTGACAGGTAGCACATAACAGAAATTAGGGTAATGTAGGAGACCGAGGTCCAAGGCAAACAAACAGGCTGTGTTTGTGAATCCTGGCTCATATAATTGCAGAGCAATGGTAAGGTGTAACTGACACATGTCATTCAAGGTAAGTGAAGATTTAATGGAGGTAATGTTAAAAATCAGAGAAAGACCGATCCAGGACAAGATCCAGGGTGACAGAGACAGATATGCTGTTGTCAAAGGAAATAAAATCCACTAGAACAAAAGACATATTTGTCTTGGCCAGTGATCCTCCAACAAAACAGACCAGGTGGGAAAGAAAAAAAAAAAATGATCCAGGTCTGCCCCAGGAGTAATAACAGAAACAATTTGTAAGAGAGGAGTTTCAAAGGTGAAGAAACCCAGCCCAACAGTTCAAGGACTAAGTGGAGTAATGTAGTATCCTTATAAGTAGCACATATGTGACCACGTGCTCTCACATCGACAGCTTCTGGGGCAGACATGGTCTGAAAAGCCTATGACAAAATGAGAGTAAAGAGTAGCTGTAGGAGGGAATGGTAAACTACTGCTCTCAAAACAATAAACTGATAGAACAGATGAGAACTTGAAGGGGTTTTTTTAATAGTAAAACTTTAGAAGTCATAGAAGCATCAGAAAAGTTCCCAAACTGGTCATTTTTCTTCTCAAAAAAGTACATGTTATGAACAACATATTTATCATTAAAAACATGTGTCATTTTGATGGCTTCCACTGTTTAAATTCTGCAGAAGTTTCAAGTGAAACCAAACAGCAGTGCTTGTTTGTCACTGATGTTCTCAGAGCCTTAGAGAATCATTTACAATGTCAAGGCAACATAAGTACTGGCCCATTCCACAGCAACCTAAAAAGCAGGAAGCAACAACTTGCATTAGTAATTTTCTGTTAGCAAGTCACAGAAACATTAAAACCTAATGGAGGAAAGAAACAATAAAAATCTGAAGCATTATGTATTTGAGTTCTATCCATCCCCACCTAGCTCGAAAAACCACTCTCCTGCAAGAAGAAAGGAAACCTGTTGGCTTGCTTTTGGTACAGCAAGACCTGTCCCCTTATATGCAGGAACTGCACTGCAGGGAGGGCACAAGAAGCAAGGAATGACTTTAAAAAACTGCTTCAAACTGCCTTAAAAGACCTGTTGGCAACTAGCCCTGAGGGCTTTAATGGCTCAAGATCCTTCAAGACATGCTCCAGGCTTTCTGAGACATTAGGAAGCTCCTGCCAAATCACCTTGTTGTGTGTTGACTTTAGTACCAGATGAGGAAGTGTGACAGAGTTTGAAGCCACTGAGACCAAAGTCATCCAAAGGTACACCTTCAAATCGTCAGCTTTAAAACCATCATATTTCTTGAACTGTGCAAACAAGAGTCATGCACAAAGAAAATTTACAGGCACAGGAAAGTAAACCAGAACTTCAAAGGCCATTTAGACAATCCTCTCATTTGGATGCCAAATACCCCATTTGCCAAGCCCATCCCCAACAGATGTTTGTCATAAAATCTGCATGAGAAGATTTCAGTGGCTCCTTCAGTAGCATGTTGCAGTGCTTAACTGTGCTTATAAAAAACGTTTCCCTAAAAATCTCACCTGAAACTTCTTTGCTGAAAGGTCATTTTCTTCTTGTCCAGTTTCCAAACGTTCACAGAACAATTTATCCCTGACCTTCTCATAATAGGCTTTATACATATCAGAAAGCTGTTATCATGACAGCTGTAGTCTCCACTCCTCTAGACTAAACAAACTCTCTCCTTCAACAGTGTGTTTCTTGAGGCTGTTGTCATCCTTGCTCTCCTTCTCTGGACTGTCTACAATCTGTCTATAGCTTCATAAACAAATGGACCTGGAAACCAGATATAAAACTTCAGCTGAGTGTTCACTAGTGCCAAAATGAGTGGGAAAATTGCTCAGGTGTCTCATACACAATCCTCAGGTTAATACATGCTGGGACAAAATTTACTGAAGCTCTGACAAAACAAAGACAAAGATAAATCAAAGACAAAACAAAACAAAAACTCCCCCAAAAAACCAACACAAAACCTCACCAAACCCAAAACTAACCAACCATCCAAACAAACAAAAACAACCAGGGAAAAAAAGGCATTGATCAAGTAGCTATATATCTAAGCACCAGTCTGTGTACACGCATTCTGTATACACACATTGTCTGCATGTGGAAAACAATATTCCCATGTGCAAGGAGTTCTGTGTTATAAAGCTGCACATAAAGCTGCATTCCTTTCAGTTGTACTTCACACAGGCCAAAATTTTTCCAAAATAGATGCCAAAAACTGGACTTCTAAACCCCTGTTTGATAGCTGAAGGAATTTACTTTGATCTTGACACACTGTCAAAGTGCAGTGGCACCTAGCTCTGCAGTCTCACCATTTCTGCAGGCCTTGAGCACAGTCTTTGTATCTTAATGTTAAGCATCTTTTTGCTGTTAACATCTGAAAGGAAACAAGCACTACTCTTTGACATCCAATTTACTATATCTTAAACTCTACAGCTCTTGTAGACAGAGACGTTTTTCTTTCCAGTTCCCACACAGAAATCTGGGGAGCAGGTGGTCAGTTCCTGGCATCTCTCAGCACCAGGTCCTGTTACAGCTGACTTGAAAACAGGGTCAAATTTAAAGACATCTCAATAAAGAAAAACAAATTTTGCTTAGAAGTTCACCAAAGTTCTTGCTTGGAAATTGCAAAAATAAGTCATCCTCTTGGGAGGGACTGGACCTAAGTTAATGAGCATGGGTAATCCGTTTGAATCATGGGACTTCCACTACTCCTGGGTTTAAACAGACCATGTCCAAGTGGTTGCTGGAATCCCCTTTTTTCTTCCATCTGCAAAGTGATAAATCTTCTGATACACTCTTACAGCACTCCAGGAAAAGAAGAACTGAGAATTAAGATTCCCTAAAACTTACACAGGGGATTTCTTCAGAGCTGAAAAATTACAGATTTTCTTCTTGGGTGATGCAACCGCAGCCTGCCAGTAAATCTTGCTATTCTGCATGGAAACATCCAGGTGGCTTGAACAGCTGGGGAGGAAATGTTGGATTGTCTGGCATACAGCACTTACAGTGACTTCTGCTCTCTGCTGACATGCTCTACTTCTTCATTTCCCTGGACAATTCTTCAGACTCTGGAGCACTTTTAAAGCTTTATTACCTGAAAGAGTTTCTCACCTTCACTGTACCTCTGGCAGGAAGAATTGTCAATAGTTGCCTTTGCTGGAGCAAATCTGGCAGCTTCAAGGGCTGAGATGAGACATTGGTGCTTTGTATTAGTAGAATGGAATGGAATGGAATGGAATGGAATGGAATGGAATGGAATGGAATGGAATGGAATGGAATGGAATGGAATGGAATGGAATGGAATGGAATGGAATGGAATGGAGTGGAATGGAGTGGAGTGGATGGAATAGAATGGAATAGAATAGAATAGAATAGAATAGAATAGAATAGAATAGAATAGAATAGAATAGAATAGAATAGAATAGATCAGGTTGGAAAATATCTTTGAGATCATCAAGTCCAACCCATCACCCAACACCATCTAATCAACTAAACCATGGCACCAAGTGCCTCATCCAGTCTCTTCCTAAATACCTCCAGTGATGGTGACTCCACCAGCTTCCTGGGCAGCCCATTCCAATGGCCAATCACTCTTTCTGGGAAGAACTTCTTCCTAACATCCAGCCTAAACTTCCCCTGGTGCAGCTTGAGACTGTGTCCTCTTGTTCTGTTGGTGTTCAGTAGCAACAAAAACAATTCCCTCAGCCTGATAAGGTTCTATGGCACAATTATTTTTAATTTTAAAAAGTAAGTCTCCAGCCCACCCCAGCACTCTTGGATAGGATCATTTACCAGTTATGTGCAGATTAAGCACTGAATATTTGATTGGAAACACTCTGGTCTAAGTTCTTCTCTTTCTTTACTTGGGTAGTTTATTATTAGCAAATGGTTAAAAACTTGTTTCCCCGTGGAAGTTCTTAAAGTATTTTTCTTTTTTCTTGGTTGGAAGTGGAAGAAAAAGCCAACTACAGACAAACCTTCCACTTTCCACTTAGTCCTCCTTTGGGTGGAAGATGCAAGACAAAATTCTGCACCAGTACTTTCTAGAGAAGTATGACTGGTTCTGGTACATTTACCTCAGTAATGTCTATTTTCACATTTGCATTCTGAAGAATACAGCCAACTAAATATGTTCTTTTATAAGGCCTCATGTTTCCTGTGTGACTTTAGCTGCTGGTCCAGAAGGACATCAAGTGCTCAGAGGCTCATCTGTGACATCTGCCAATCACATCTGAATGTCAAGGTATCCCAACTCATCCATTTGGGCTTCAGACTCTGCACTGTCAGTTATTTCATAGTTTTCCCTGTGTATTCCCATCACACAGTGAGGAATCCTGTTCTCTTCCTTAACATGGCATGCCATGCAGATTAACAGAACACCTCATTTGCCAGTGCTGTGCATTTTCCATAAGCATAAAAGCACAAACATAAAGACAAGCACCTAAAAAGACAGTATCAAAGTGGCAGATAATCATCTTCCAAATAGATGGACACTGTTCATTCATAGTATCATAGCATCAGTCAGGGTTGGAAGGGACCACAAGGATCATCTAGTTCCAACCTCCCTGCCATGGGCAGGGACACCTCACACTAGACCAGGCTGGCCAGAGCCTCGTCCAGCCTGCTCTTAAACACCTCCAGGGACGGGGCCTCAACCACCTCCCTGGACAACCCATTCCATGGCTTCACCACTCTCATGGTGAAGAACTTCCTCCTCACGTCCAGCCTGAATGTCCCCACCTCCAGCTTCAATCCATTCCCCCTAGTCCTATCACTACCTGATATCCTAAGAAGTCCCTCCCCAGCCTTCCTGTAGGCCCCCTTCGGATACTGGAAGGCCACAATGAGGTCACCTCGGAGCCTTCTCTTCTCCAGACTGAACAGCCCCAACTCCTTCAGTCTGTCCTCATAGGAGAGGTGCTCCAGCCCACTGATCATCCTCGTGGCCCTTCTCTGGACATGCTCCAGCACTTCCATATCCCTCTTGTAATTAGGGTCTCCAGAACTGGACGCAGTACTCCATGTGGGGTCTCACCAGAGCTGAGTAGAGGGGGAGAATCACCTCCCTTGACCTGCTGGCCACACTTCTCCTGATGCAGCCCAGGATCTGATTGGCTTTCCGGGCTGCAAGTGCACATTGAGAGCTCCTGTTGAGCTTCACATATTCCACACATTACTCGGGACCTGTATGTTGTGTGTGCACACACATGCAATACCATTAAGGAAAACCTTGTTTATTCCTATTTCACAAGTGTCTCTTTTAAGTACACGTGCAAATCTGTTTTCAAAGATCTACAAGTGACCACATGGGCAGAATGACCAAATTCAAAACTCTTCTCAGCATCAGCCTGGAAGACTAGGAAAAAAGGGAAATCAGCAGATTACTTTATTCCACTTTGCCCTTGTCCCATTATTTTTTCTCTTGTGCACTTTTGTTTCAATCTTTATCATCTAACTAAAGGCAGTAAATTAGGATTTTGAAAATAAAGGCTCTTTAGAAATTTCAGGAAATAAAAATGTAAGTCCCATAACTCCTCACCTTCTCCTGAACTGTATCTGCTTTCCAGTTTGATGGACTCCAGCTGGGAACTTCTTTGAACTTGAATGAAAGGGGAAGATTTTACCATCTCAGTGCAATTCAGCCACAGCTCTCCACTAAAGATCAGCCTTCCCAGTCCCATGACTGAAGGGACTTTCCATGCAATTTCTTTCCAACATGAGGAATTCTCTTGGCTTCAGCCTTAAGGTTCTCTTTCTCAAGGTTATTTATTGCACCCCTTGTAGGAGCTTCCAAATATTAACTGCTCCAACTTTGCAAGGTATAATTGGTATATTTTAACTCTTTCTCTAGAAATATATTTTGTATGAGCCCATGTTGTTGCAGAAGTCCCTCTCCTGGAAATCCCTGTCTCAGAGGAAATACAGGACAGCTATGATTTAACATGTGTTTTCCTTCTTTTTCTGGATTTTATTCATGTTTCATAAAATCTCCAACAGCACAGCTGCTACTTATCAGTAGATTGAAACCTTACTTTAGCAAGCTTATCTTGCAGAAGTTCTTAAGGAGTGCAAGCAGTGGCTATTTCTTTGATGCTACTTGATTCCAGACATCTCCCGTGTCTTCCAGGATGCTGCTGACATTTTCTGACTGAATCCAAGTATCAGTGGTTGTCACACAAGCTCAGTGGCCCAAAGAAATTCTTCTTCAAGCACACAGCAGATGGAACTTAGCCTCAGATCATCTTCTTCAGGGAGCCAGTTGCCATTTCCTTTTAATTACATTGTCCCCACTAGGTGCTTTCAAAGGTTTAACATCTCCCCTATAAGACTGGCAGCCACAAACCAGCCTATAATCCTCTGCTCTGTTTTTCAGTACTCCCACATGAATCATTGAGACCCTTCTAGCCTGTCAGGAAGACTCACAGTTTATAACTAGAAACCGATTGCTCCACCAATTACATGCTGGAGTTTCCAACCATTTTCTTGACAGTTCTGATTTTGTCAGTTCTGTAGGTTTGACACTACACACACATACTGCAGTTAGTTGCAGTCATGCATTTTAAAAGGCACCACATGCTCTACATCTCAGTCTGTCATTAAGCTGGCCTCTAGTTAATATTAATAATATCAGTTATATCACATGGATGTGGTTTTAAACAGCATTTATGCATAATGGCTATTAACATGAATATATAGCTATAAATTAATAGCCTCTATGTGCATATATATATGTGTGTGTGTATATATATATATACACACACACATATATGGATGCATGAAATATTTGTCTGGTACATGACACATGAAATAAGCAGCAGATGACTCAGGTAGTGTACCTTGCTGGATGAATGCCAGTAGGTGGCTTTAAGGGGCATATAGCTTAATTATATCTAATCACTTAACATGAAGGAGAGGGCTGAGCACAAAGACAAGGCTTTTAGATTACACTTAGCAGTTCCCTTCAGATTTATTTCTGACATGCAAGCAGAAAGTTCAATCAATCTGAATTCTCTTAAAACATGAACATGTCAAGTCTCAACTACATGAGAACGCATACTCCTGATCTCAAAACTAGCTGATACAATTCTTCAGGCCTGGCTTGTTAGAGTCTCAAGCTGCACCTGGGGAAGTTTAGGCTTGAGGTGAGGAGAAAGTTCTTCACAGAAAGAGTTGTTGGCCATTGGAATGTGCTGGCCAGGGAGGTGGTGGAGTCACCATCCCTGGAGGTGTTCAAGAGGGGATTGGACATGACACTTGAAGCCATAGTTTAGTTAGTCATGAAGTGTCGGGTGATAGGTTGGACTTGATGATCTCTGAGGTCTTTTCCAACCTTATTGATTCTATGATCTCTCCAGTACTCAGGGGAAAAATAAAAATCTAATCTATAGTAATGCATCTGAAGAACCCAGAAATAGATTATGAATTTAGGAAGTAAAGTGCATTGCAAATGCAAAGCATTTGCACTTCTTGCCTTAACTATTGTAGTGTATTGAATAATATACAGATAATCATCTTACAGAGAATGGGAAATGCTTTCTGTTCACATCAGACACTTAATCAATAGATTTCAACAAGCATCTCCTGGAAAGTGCACATTTGGATAATAAAAAAATAAAGAGTAAATTCAAAGCTTGTATTCTCTCAGCAATCTACTTTATAAAAATAAAAAAATGTAAAGTTACTGTCATGAGTAGGTGCTTCAAAGAGAAAAGTGTTCAACAGAAAGCATTTAAAGAAACTCCAGTTCTCAACCGTTAAAAGGTAAATCAGATTAGTTGCTCCATTAAGGCTGGCAACTGAAAAGCAAAACTGGCAGGCTGTATTTTTGCATTTACAGATGAATAACAGTTAGGCAGCCAGGAACAATGCCGTCCTATACATCTCGATCATAAATATGGATGTGCTTGCAACGACCTATTCTCAAGTGAGTGCTTAAACCTCTTCCGTCACAGTTTGTTTAGCGGCACAGAAGAGAGCGGTACGCGGCACAAAGCCATTGTAACATTGTAAATTACGTAAGGCTGCAACCTCTAGGAAGCTGTCATCGCTTTAACTGCAAATTTAGGAACACATTTTTCAAAGTCACATTTTGCAGTCTTTCAGTACAGCTTTGACAGTTCATCCTGCAAGTGTTGCCATCAAGGTTAGATGGGCATTTTACGCTTCCTGGACAAAACGACACAGACGAAGGTCCCGCTGCGATGAAGGAGGGAGGCCCTGCTGCGAAAAGCTGAGTGCCTTCCACTCACAATAAATTGCAGCCCCATTTGAGGTTAAAGGACCAAACGTGCTCTCGCTGATGTGAATGGAGGGCGGATTAGCAACACCACCTGCAGCTGGCAATCGACAGCACAAACTGATATTTCCCAATAGTAATTAATCTGCTGCTAACTTCTCACTGCCTGTACACCAGGGCAAGCGTGGTGTGGATTGGTTTCTCTCCCATGTATAGAGCTACGTTGGAGATGCACCAAAGAAGAATCTGTTCTGCACATGAAGAACTATTTCTCCAGGTACATTTTTGTGGAATACTGTAACTATTATTTCTTTCTTCTGTTAAAATTATGTTAATTTTAACTTTCTCAGACATCTGTAAAATTATCTGCTTTAATCAGTTGGCGCATACTTTTCATTAGTTTTATTACTATTGGTACTCTGATGTTGTCTTTTGCTAATTAGGTTCCATCATGCTACTTGAATGCAGTGCTCCAGACAGCTATGATATGGCAGATGCTTCATGGGATAATTCAGATGCTTTTCTTATAAACCCAGATCCCAATTTCTTTGCACCCTATGGAGTTGTCTCATATGCAAGCCCATGTCTTCTATGACACATCTTATCAAAGTAAACTTTATGAGCCATGAAAATGTGAGCCTGCTCTTTTAGGAAAGCCATGGATAGGTAGGAGCTCAGTCTTTGTACCAACATGGGATTTGACTGACTACATGTCCTGATGTGTCTGAGTTTTCTTGGGTTTCCAGTTCATGGTGGTCTTGCGCAGTAGTTAACATGAGGTGCCTAATTTTCAATGTCAGATGTGTACGGTCCAGAAGTACTGAGTTAAAGGCTATTTGGGGAAGTGGGGGTTTGGTGGTTTGGGGTTTTGGTTTGTTTAGTTTTTAAGATAGTAGTGAGTTTTGAGTTCCTAGAATGAGGAGTTCCAGAAAGGTAAGTTATGCTCAGTGTTCCTGGAAAATTTTCCCCCTTGGCAAAAGCCCAAAGCCCAAGACAAGGAGGTGCACTGTCACTTCTCAGCCAGCATTGCTAGCTCAGTGACTGTGATTTCACATGAGTAACATGGAATAAACTTTAGCCTCACCTTTATGGGAAAATAGCACCTTGCCAAAATAAACAGGAAAATAAAGTGCAGCAGTTCCCAGCTATTCATGAGCAGGACTCAGTGTATCTGGAAAGATGTTCTGGAGCAGCAGGTGCTGATAGGGGCTGACTCTAGGACACCATCGTTATTACAAGGCAGAGAAGTTGCTGAAGCTACCAGCAGAAGCATATTATTGCCCACAAGATTTGTTTCACATCACTTTAATGAAGAGCTGGGTTTCCTGCTCAATTATTACATGACAATAAGTACTCTCTGTAGTCCTGCCCACCAAAAGTCAGGAGACAGAGCTATGAATGAGAAAAAGAAGCAGGTTTCCCTAATGCTTAACAGCTTGGTCTGCCTTGTTTTTACCAATCCCATGGTATGGAAACACCAGGAGGATCAGATACCATTGTGTATGCTTGTGCACCTTAAACATCCCTAGCCTTTAGGATCAGATTCTGTCATGTGTGGCTTTGCCCAATGAACTGGGCACAAACACACTGCTAGCTGTGGGCTTGACTTTCCAAATAGCTTTATGCATTGAGTTGAAAACTGATGCTTAGTGATTCCACAATGGTTTGGGCTTATTTTTCCTGGTTTTTTTTACTTCTGTAAGAAAGGTCTTCAAAACATGCACAAGTTTAATTCTGCAGAAGATGAGAAACACTAGCAGGACAATTCTATTAATTCTGAACTTCTTAAGGCTGGCCGAGGGTTTTCAGGATTCAGAAGTTCAGGTATCTTTTTGTCAATTCCACTAAATTTCAAGGCCAAAAATGTGCCTTTTCCCTCTTAATATTTTCTTACATATATGTTTAAATCGACATCTCTACCAATTGTTGTTTTTTCTCTCCCAGCCTCATTAAACAATCAGCTTAACATCTCCTCTTTAATTCTGCCTAGCTAAAAGAAATTCTAAAGCTCTGTAAGACAGTTAAAACATTAGCAAGCCTAAACAATTTGTGGTTTTAGAGACTTGAACTGGATAGATGGTCATCCTTTTGGAACCATCACATCCAGGAGGGGACAGCTGTTTTACAGGAATATGTATTCTGTTAGCTCATCTCTGAACCTCAGAAAAATGCAAGAAATGCATGTAAAGAAGACTAGAAATCATAGTTCTCTATTTCACACATTGTGACGAGGAGATCCTGTGCCTTCCAAACTGAGATGTGTATAAGGCAGTTGAATCAGGCATCTTTTGAGATGCAAATTTTAGCAGCACAAGGAATCTTCACTGTTGGATTCTTACACACTGGAAAATTCAACTAATTCTGGACCTGATGGCATACTCTTCTGCCTGCTGAAGGGGTTCTCCATGCAAGTAATATAACTGTGCCCCAGAGGGCAAAGAAATTATTTTTACCCCTTCTAGATATCAGAGAAAGAACCAGCATGATCCTCACTGCATCAATAAGCAGAATGTGAAGCCACAAAGGTCAGTTGCCTCAGAGAGACACTGAATAGGCAGAAGTTTGCAGTCAGCCAAAGTAGTTTTAATTTTTTTCTGGCAATGATAGTGAGGTAGGAGAGACAAAAACACACACACACACACACAAAAGATAACAAGATAAATCTGAATGTGCAGCAACAGGTGCAAAGAGCCCCAGGACAAGCTGAGTTTGTGCCACCAGTACATTTTAAACTGCAGAAATATCAGTCTCTCAGAAATTATGCAGATGTTAATGGCAGAGGGAGCGGAGGAAAGCAATAGCTAGAGGCAGCTTACCAGCAGAGATAAGAACAGCTGCCCTTTTCCTCCTTCCTACCTACCAGTGTCTGATGTATTTAAGCTTATCATTTCAACCTCACTCTCTACCAGTGCAACTGCAGCATCCAGCACTGATAGCCCAACTGCTCCAGCAACTGCTCTAGCAACTGCTCTATAGAGACCCTTGAACCTGGTCAGCAGCAAAATAGTCTTCCAAATCTACTTAGATGCCAAAAACTGAGAAACAACACTCAAGCATTTTACCAGAAAAGTTTATTTTGTTATGATAAATTATTTAGATATGGTCAAAGCAGAAATGTTTCGATGGCATAATGACTCCTCTGGAGAAAACACTACTGTGGGTACACACCTCAACCCAGTCCAGGTGGCTGGTATGCCCTTTTGAGGGACAGATGATATTATGGCAATGTTCTCAAGCATCAGAGTGGAGTCTTGCAAATATTGGAGGACTGACCTCATCTGTGAGTTTCACCTCTCCACTAAAACAAACCTGTGGGAGTTTCAGGCTGATGCCTAGGAAATTTTCCACAGATTGAGTAGGAAGTGGTAGAATGTAAATAAATTACCACTGGATGCAAAAGAAAAATAATGATAAGGTCTAAGCAATGCTACTGGTCTGATAACTAACAAAATGTTAGTTGTATAAACTAACTTTCTCTCTTTCTCAGCTCTTCACTCTAACAGATACACAGCAGTATCTGGCTGCTTCTGCCGGCTTGCTGACCTTGGCTACATTTCTTTGTTGTGGCTACATATTAACAAGCTACTCTCTGCTCTTCTCTCTTGGTTTGGGGCTATAGCAATCCCAAAATTCAGGGAACTAGGAAGCATCAATTTTTCAGCATTGTGACATCAGAGCACCAAACAAAACTACTAAGTGGAACCTCTTCACACTCCTCTGAGCTGTACAGTAGAGATGCTAGCATGATTAAAATTAAGCATGTGTGTAAGTGTTTGTCGGACTGAGGCCAAAGGTTGCAACAGCAGCCAAGGGAATACCTGCACAACCTCTTCAGGGCAAAGATATTTTCTTTGTAAAAGGATATTTTGACCTTCTGAGGCCATGGCCTACATAGCGGTAACGTGACCTTTAACTTCTCCAGATCAAATGTTTATGCAGGTGCTCTCATTTCCTGAAAGAGGAGCAGAGGTTTAAATATTACACAAACACTATTAATTTAAATATTTTCCCCAGTTGCTGTTTCATCCTATTGAAAATAACCACGGTTGTAATTTTTACTCAGATCCACCCACATGTGTAACATAAGACTTAGAAAATGCCTACAGTCTTCTGCTGAAGTTACCCAAGTACATGTATAGGAAGGTAGGTTATTTGCTGACTCACTTGAATTCGAGAGTGTAACAATGAAAATTGTCACAGGAAAGAGATCCAAAATTTTCCCTAAGCGTTATGAGTCAATCATTAGAGCTGCAGTGGCTGTAGATTGAGTGAAAGAGGAACAGAGGTCCTGGGACTAGGATTCCTGTGGTTCCTAAATCCTGAGGCTGGCAGCAAGGGGGTTTCCTTATCCCAGTTTGGTGGCGAGATTAAGAGCCTGAAACAGGAACACCAGCTCTCCGTGGGAAATGTCTCAGCTACAAAAATCTCTCAGTTGCTCCTTCTCTGCCTGCTTGGAGTTGATACAAGTGCCGTTTTTCATATCTCTTGGCAAGGACTTGCTTTTCCACTAGCCCTGGGCGAGTCTCTGTCCCAGCCAAGATTCTCCCTCTGGATCAGTACCACCACGTAGTGCTGCATGGGCTTGTGCTGAGTGAGTGTTAGTCGCCACATTTGCTTTTCCTATAGATCCATTTAACTAAATCTGGGAAGCACACACATAAAAGGTCTGAAAAAAATGCTGCACATAAATGATTTCATAACCTCCCAGATACTCTGAGCCAATTAATAAGTGAGATGCAACTCTGGCTGCCACCTTGCCAACTTTAGACTCTGTCAAAATCTCAGGTGATTTAAAACAGATGCTTAGGAAAACTCCAAGTGAATCATGTAAGGCTCATTTCTTGTGCTTTCTTAGCTAGGTTGAAAGCTAAGGCAAGCAATTATATGATGTTGAAAACATGGACAAACATAGTGGTGTGCTTTTCTCGGGTAATAAATGGGGGGAGTCCTCTAGAAACTCCAGTGTAGGAAATTTCTTCCATTTAATTTGCAATCTGAGTCAATTTCAGGAGTGTCTTCCCATATCAGCCTGGAAATATGAAACTTCTGAGCAATGCTTGTAACCCACAGAGGACATCAAAGTGATTGCTGCCCTCCCAAAAGCACACAACTAGAGGATAGGGCAGAGGCTGTTAAAGAACATGGAGGATGAAAGTACCACACTCAAGACCAAGAAAGGCATTTGTTAGGATGAACAACTCAAGTCTTGATATGGAGTAGAGATTTCTGCCTGCAAAACTACTGACAACCTTCACAGTGACAGGGAAGAGCTAGAAGGTGTCTGAACACAGACTTCTCCATCTCAGTTGATCTTTAATGGGACCTTGAATGTTTCCAGGAAAGGTCATTTTCCTTAGCTCTGTAGAGCCCATGGGGAATGCAGAAAATATTAGGGTAGTATGACTCAGTCTACAAAATAATCTCAGAAGAAAAACTATGGGATAGAATCATAGAATCAGTCAGGGTTGGAAGGGACCACAAGGATCATCTAGTTCCAACCCCCCTGCCATGGGCAGGGACACCCCACACTACATCAGGCTGGCCAGAGCCTCATCCAGCCTGGTCTTAAACACCTCCAGGGACAGGGCCTCAACCACCTCCCTGGATAACCCATTCCAGGGCTTCACCACTCTCATGGTGAAGAACTTCTTCCTCACATCTAGCCTGAATCTCCCCATTTCCAGCTTCATTCCGTTCCCCCTAGTCCTATCACTACCTGAGATCCTGAGAAGTCCCTCCCCAGCCTTCCTGTAGGCCCCCTTCAGATACTGGAAGGCCACAATGAGGTCACCTGGGAGCCTTCTCTTCTCCAGACTGAACAGCCCCAACTCCTTCAGTCTGTCCTCACAGGAGAGGTGCTCCAGGCCTCTGATCATCCTCGTGGCCCTTCTCTGGACACGCTCCAGCACGTCCACATCCCTCCTGTAATAGGGGCTCCAGAACTGGACGCAGTACTCCAGGTGGGGTCTCACCAGGGCTGAGTAGAGGGGGAGAATCACCTCCCTTGCCCTGCTGGTCACACTTCTCCTGATGCAGCCCAGGATCTGATTGGCTTTCCGGGCTGCAAGTGCACATTGAGAGCTCATGTTGAGCTTCTCGTCCACCAGCACCCCCAAGTCTCTCTCCTCAGGGCTGCTCTCCAGCCAGTCACTGCCCAGCCTGTATTTGTGCCTGGGATTGCCTCGACCCAGATGCAGGACCCTGCACTTGGTCTTGTTACTCTGTACTCTGTGCTAAAGGAGAGGCAGGTAGATATTATATCACAGTATCACAGTATCACTAAGGTTGGAAGAGACCTCGAAGATCATCGAGTCCAACCTGTCACCACTAGACCATGGCAGCAAGTGCCACGTCCAATCCCCTCTTGAAACCTCATGTTCAGTTTTGGGCCTCTCACTACAAGAAGGACACTGAAGTGCTGGAGCATGTCCAAAGAAGGGCAATGAAACTGATGAAAAGTATAGAACACAAGTCTTATGAGGAGCAGCAGAGTGAACTGGGGTTGTTTAGTCTGGAGGAAAGGGGGCTGAGGAGAGATCTTATCACTTTCTACAGCTACCTGAAAGGAGGTTGTAGTGAGATGAGGTTCAGTCTCTTCTTCCTAGTAACAACAGGTAGAACAAGAGGAAATGGCCTCAAGTTGCACCAGGAGAGGTTTAGATTGGATATCAGAAAAAATTTCTTCACCAAAAGGGTCATTGAGCATTTAGACAGGGTACCCAGAAAAGCAGTAGAGTCACAATGCCTGGAAGTATTTAAAAGACATGTAAATGTGACAGAGGGATGTGGTCTAGTCATAGACTTAATAGCATTAATTTTACAGTTGGGCTCAATGATGTTTAGGATCTTTTCCAAGCTATTATACTATGGTTCTATATGTATGTATGAATATATGTATATATCTACAGAACTTAAGATAAAAAGACAGTGCTCTCATTTTTTGTAGCTTTGGCCCTATGAGGAGAGGTGGAGGGAACTAGGGTTCCTTAGCCTGATGAGGGGGAAGCTCAGGGAGACCTTATTGCTCTCCACAACTACCTGAAAGGAGGTTGTAGACAGGTGGGGGTTGGTCTCTTCTCCCAGGCAACCAGCAACAGAGCAAGAGGAGACAGTCTCAAGCTGTGCCAGGGGAAGTTTAGGCTCAAGGTGAGAAGAAAGTTCTTCACAGAGAGATTGGCTGTTGGAATGTGCTGCCCAGGGAGGTGGTGGAGTCATCATCCCTGGAGGTGTTCAAAAAAGGATTGGATGTGGCACGTGGAGCCATGGTTTAGTTGCCAGGTGGTGTTAGGTATTAGGTGTTAGGTATTAGACCTGGTTGATTCTGTGATTCTGTGGACATCTTATATCAGCTCCATATGTAAAATAATTGGGAGAATGCTGTCAACATTTCCCATAGACACAAAGCTGGGAATCCACCTTCAGTACAGAGGGTGCCTTGAATATCTCATTTGATACACCTGTGCTGTAGGCTCAGAGAAATTAGCACATAAATGTTGTTGTCAGGTCAGATATGTAGTGCACTACTTGACACCATTATCATCATCTGGAGGAATTATGAGTGAAAATGGTATAAAAGAGATCCTGATGTTCTGGTAAATCCTGGGAAAACTGTGAACTAGTGAAAAAATATCATTACCTTTATAAAATGCAATAGTCAGAGAAATGCAAAAGTGGAAGAAAAATGCAGTAGCCTACAAAAGATGAGGCATTACCACCAGGTTCAGAGAACCATAAATAACATAACATAACATAACATAACATAACATAACATAACATAACATAACATAACATAACATAACATAACATATATAGCATTGGTAAGACCAAAAATGGAGTTCTCTGCTAAGGTAAACATATCTGTTTTCAGGAAAGATGATTCACATCAGAGTAGTGAAGCACAAGATGAGCCTTTCTTGTTTACTTTCATCAAGTGGAAGTTTAGAAAAGATGAGAGGGCTCCTTGTAAAAATATCAAAGAGAATAAATTAAAGAAAAGATACTTGTTTAAGGTAAACATCAGTGGTGGCAGAATATCGAATGATTATAAACCATCCATGCATTCAATAGGGAAAGCACTGGAAAAAACTTCCTTGGGAAGACATAAGTGTCTGAAACATGTTCAGCCAGACTGCACAAAAGCTATTTAATCTATTTTTCAAACACTTTGACTGTTATCAGTCTAGCATCAGTATGAACCATTCTTAAGAATGCTTCACTACACAAATGAATGGAAAGCAGTGAAACATGTAACTTATTTTAAGTAACAGTGTTAGGTCTTTTCCTCCTTTTGTAACTTACAATGTTAATGATTCACCTTTTAGGTAGATAAAGTTTTGGGAAATTATCCCCTTCCTTTCAGTCTACTTGTATGACAAGTAATTCACAATTCACTAGTGCTATGCTGACTCTGCTTCCATTGCCCTCTTCCATCAATGCCTAGATATTGGCATTTCCCTTAAAGTTTGGGTTAATATTCCACTGCTGTAGAGTGGTACCTTTCTGCCTCAGCAACAGGTTGTGGAAAGGAAAATAAGCTGCCTGGAACAGCAAAAGCAGATCTACAATGACCCCTGGATGTGAACTGAGGATAGAATTATTTCTCATGTATTACTCCAGGCCATGAGTCATTGGTCTAAGCATGGTAAAGCAAGGTAAGAAAGGTAAAGAGCAGCTGTCAGTTGGATCTCTTCCAAAAGAAGTGTGTGTTCATGTCCTTCCACTATCACAGATGGAGAATTTGCCCTGACTGGGGAAAAGGAAAAAATAAAAAGAAGAAGAAGAAACAGTGGGAGCTGAGAGGGTTTGTGGATCTGTCCTAATCCTTGTACACCAGAGCTAACAGGGCGTTAACACTTCGTCTCTATGGCAATGTTGGCACAGACTGATCCTGGGCTACAGAAAGAACCAAGGAAAATAAGGATTGCTGAGAGCTATGCACATATGGGGAAATTTAAGAACTAATTATCCTGGTCTGGTGACAGTCAAGTAAAGCAGCCAAAGGAATAGCCAGTAAGGATTGTATGACTTTACCAAGACTGACTGCATCACACAGAAATGGAACAGGAAACCACCCAACTACACTCTTACATTGTCTCTTTCTGTGCTTTTGGAAACTTTACAAAAACCCAGTAAGCTGTTCCTAGTTCAAAGTGACATCCTTCTTGGATACTCAAAACATGAGGCTCAGGTTTCCTACTCACACCATTGGATGCAGACTGGGAGGGCATTTTCATCTGCTTACACTCTCCTGAAACAGGAGCCATCACTGGTGCTTACCACCTTGCTTAATATCTGTGGCCACTTATCTGCCAGGGGCATCACTGAACTCATGCCAGAGCCTCTTTTCTGGGGTAAGCACAGTCCCTCAGCACCTCCAGTGCCTTCTGGTAGAGAAACAACAGGAACTTCACGCTAGAAAATTCCACTTTCATGCCCTGGTGCTATCCTGGGTCCCTGGGGAGATTTACAAGCGCTATAGAGCCTGCTACAGTGCTAGACACAGCCACCTCTGGTTCCCCAGGCCTCATCTGCAGACTTTGGATAAGTGGAACTATTCTTGAGGGGCTCTTCTTGCTTCCTTCATCACCTCACCTCCAGGGATATTTATGCTTTGCTGACCCTTTTGTAGTCACTGTCACTTTCCCTGACAAATGGAATGCCTTGCTCTCAACTACCAAAAACTCATCATTAATGCAACATGGAATTGCTTTCTAATTTTAATTTTTCTTTCTTGTTTTAACCTACAAGCACTTCATGCCTGCAGTTGGCAGGGGCAAAGCGGGAGGTAGCAGGGCAGGAAGGGGAGAGGGTCATGGAACATCTGTTTCACATTTAACCTGGAACCAAACTTTTCATCGTGCTTCTCCAGCCTTGCTTGTATATTGATTCAATTACTAGGCTCTGCTAGTGCAAGAGATTTACATTAAAGCCTCATACAAAGCTATTGTGTTTTGTCACACAACAGTACTGAATCAGTTACAAACATGCTCAACATGATCCCTTCCCAGTCATATGTGCTTGCTCAGGGAGAATCCGTCTGGTCACTACACCAGGCAGACACACCTAGCTGGCACTGGCTAGCAGAATGATCTGCCCTTAAAGTGTCACCATCACTGCTCCCTGCATGCTACCTTTTTCATCTCTGACTTGTTAAGGTTTTGGCCAGGCTGGAGAAACAAGGCTGGACAGACATGCACAGAGGCCTGGTCTCCCATCTCAGCAGCTGCCTGGTCCCTCAGAGGTGCAAAGCAACAGTGATGTGAGCCCTGGGCTGGTGTGAGATGACCCTGCTTCCAGCAGCAGGGAGAAGTCAACCAGTGCAATTGTATCGCAAAAATTGAGTGGATAATACTAGGGGAGAAGAGGAGCAGAACAAACATGGTCTACAGCCCTCAGAGTCCCTTGCCCCCCAATAAACCAGCTTTCAAGTAGGAAACTAAACCAGCAATTGCTCTTTGCACAGCATGTCCCACATGGAAAGGCAATTTGCTGCTTATACCAGAGGTCAGATCCTGGTTTGGCCTCTGCCTTGCTACATAACTGCAGCCAAAACTTCACAAGCCAATACTTCAAATACAGCTGCTAATTCTTGATACTGCAGACATTCTGGACCCTCAAGACAAGCTTCTGTACAAAACCACCAGGTCTAGAGATACCTTGAATTAAAGAGCTTTTCTAAAGCGTTTAAACCTACCCATTTCTTTTGCAAATCACCCAGAAAACCACACAGTACATTATAAATTGCATTAACTTACATATAAAATAGCAAATGATAAATTTTGCACCTAGAAAACTTCCAAACTGCTCATAAAACCCTGCAGAAAAAGTACAGTGGACCCACAGAGCAGGATAATGTAACTGTCAGAAGAGCAAAGGGTCTTCCCTTACCAATGTTTCCTACCCACTTCTCTTCTGTTGCCGCTTCTCAATATCTGTCTTGCAAAATCTTCCTGATGGGGCTATAACCTCAAACCGGTTCCTCTCACAGTTCATACAATACAATAATACAATACAATACAATACACCAGGTTGGAAGAGACCTTCAAGATCATCACGTCCAACCCATCAAACAATCCAACCCACCCAACAACTAGACCATACAGCCAAGCACCCCATCAAGTCTTCTCCTGAACACCTCCAGTGAAGGTGACTCCACCACCTCCACGGGTAGCCGATTCCAATGGCAAATCACTCTCTCCGTGTAGAACTTCTTCCTAACATCCAGCCTAAACCTGCCCTGGCGCAGCCTGAGACTGTGTCCTCTTGTTCTGGTGCTGGCTGCCTGGGAGAAGAGGCCAACCTCTGCCTGGCTACAACCTCCCTTCAGGTAGTTGTAGAGAGCAATAAGGTCACCCCTCAGTCTCCTCTTCTCCAGGCTAAGCAACCCCAGCTCCCTCAGCCTTTCCTCATAGGGCTTGTGTTCCAACCAGCTTTGTTGCCCTTCTCTGGACACGTTCCAGCAAGTCAACATCCTTCCTAAACTGAGGGGCCCAGAACTGGACACAGTACTCAAGGTGCGGCCTAACCAGTGCAGTGTACAGGGGGAGAATGACCTCCCTGCTCCTGCTGGCCACACTGTTCCTGATGCAAGCCAGGATGCCATTGGCCTTCTTGGCTGCCTGGGCACACTGCAGGCTCATGTTCAGCCTACAATCAACCAGTACCCCCAGGTCCCTCTCTGCCTGGCCACTCTCCAGCCACTCTGACCCCAGCCTGTAGCACTGCCTGGGGTTGTTGTGGCCAATGTACGTGGACCCTTGAGATACTAGTCAATAGTGATATAAATGACACTATATCTGACCAAAGTAGACTTTTCAGATGAGTTCAAATGGTCCATTTAATAGCTTTGTTATGTTCAACAGACAGCCTGAAAGGTAAGAACAAAGTCAGGGTCATCCAGCTTGAATTCACCTTTTGCCTGACTGATTCAGCATGCCAATTGCTCCCTCCTGTCTCAATTTACCTATTCCTGCAGTGGCTATAGCATCTACCAGGGAAGAGAGCAAAGCTCCTCATGCACAAACGACAGTGTGAAGTAGACACTGATGGGCTTAACCCACATAGAAACCTGACTCATAACTCCTCAGAAGGACTTTGTCCTGTAGGTAAAAGATAATAGGACCCTGTACCTTTGGGAAAGGTTGAAAACGTCTGAACAGATGGAGTCTTTAATACCCAGAGATTCTGAGCTAAAATTAGCAGGGCTCTTTCAAAGACAGACTGTAGCTAGCTGTGATTAGAGTTCTTACAATGAGCTTTAACTAATTTTGAGCTTTTTTTTGAGACCTTTTTACACAGGCAACATGCAAAGAATGACAGCAGCTGCATGTTGCCCTGTATGTGCTAAGAGCCAGACGGATGCAAGCCAGCTGCAGCCCAGAAGCTCTATAGCAGCATTATCTTAATGTTGGCTCTGAGTTCTTATTACCTTATTTCTCAGCAGGGCTTTATTGCTTCTGTTTGAGCATCCTGTTAATGTGGCTACTCAACTTCCTGCTCTCTTACCAGCTGGGAAAGAGCATGGGCAAAACAGGAACTATGCTGAGTGTGTTGGAATAGATGTGTGTTCCCTGGAAGTCCTCACCTGCAGGGGTGTCTTCATGAGAGGCCTGAGGTCCAGAGGTAGCTCATAACCCCATGCACTAGCATTGAAAAAGCAGTGATGGCAAACTTCCTCCTAGCAAACACCTTGAAATAGTTTGTGCAGCTACCAGTGAAGTTTGCAACACCACAGGCTTATACACAGTTTTCAGTTCATAGATAAATCTCTTTGGTACCTCTGCCCCTCTGCGTGCAAATACATGTCGCTGGATCATATTTACACTTCAGAAGGATTTCTAGCTTAATACATGACACAAATGGAGCAGCAGAGCCACCCTTGAAGACTAGTGTCTTGGCAACATATGTGCAAGGCATTCCCATCACCAGGAAATGAAAGTTTCTTCAAAATACAGGGAAATAAGTAGGGAAATAAGTAGGGCTCAACACACAGCATCCTCACCTTATCTGCCATGACAGGAGTGCGAAAAGCAGGAATAGCAGAAATAGGACTTCTGAGTTCAGGATTTCTGAAGCTACTTAAAGTAGCCATGTTGGTATTTTGCCTGCCTGTGATGACTGTCTATGAGTTTAATTTTCTCTATGAGTTTACTTTTCACTACTTTCTGTACATCTGTTTAAAATAAAGAGCCCTGGTTGGAAAACCATGTGTCATGCACTGACATCTTAACACCACAGAAACCACCCCTTTTCAAGTCAAATAATTTCAAAAGTTTATACTCCTAGAAAAAGATGAAAGAAATCTGGTCAGGGAAATCCGTTTTTATTAATTGCTGGTTATGTAACCTCAGTTGCAAGGCATCTACAGTCCAGCAATTTTACACTAGTGGCTGAATAATGTTGGTGATTTTCTTTCCTATGAGTCATCTGGTTCTACTGTACAAGACATGTGAATTTACTAGTGAATTATCTCACATTTCCTGCATCAACATGGTATTTTGCAATGGACATTTTAAACTGATTAGAGCTGGTGGCAGATATCTCCCAGTTCCTGAGAACAGACAGCAGCCTTCTTATAACTGGGTGGTGGTTCCATGAAAATATGATCTCAGTGTCGCTATCTGTTTTAAAGAAAAATGAGTTTTAATAATTCTTAGGAAAATGGAAAGCAGAATCCATCACTCTGCCACTGTGTGTGCCTATGCACCTCTGCCCTGAAAGTTATGTTGTGCGGTCTCCTGACATCCCAGCCAAAGATATAGGCTGAAAGAGGTTCAGAAAGGGATAACAAAAGATAACAAAAGACACTCAAGCTTCACAGGACAGCATCTGTGCAAGCAGTCCCTCAGAGACATAACAGTTTTCATCCTGGAAACAAAGACAACCATAAGAAGATTTGATGGGACCCTACAAAACAGATTTTCTGGGCCCCTCAGTTTAGGAAGGATGTTGACTTGCTGGAACGTGTCCAGAGAAGGGCGACAAAGTTGGTGAGGGGTTTGGAACACAAGCCCTATGAGGAGAGGCTGAGGGAGCTGGGGTTGCTTAGCCTGGAGAAGAGGAGACTGAGGGGTGACCTTATTGCTCTCTACAACTACCTGAAGGGAGGTTGTGGACCGGTGGAGGCTGGTCTCTTCTCCCAGGCAGCCAGCATCAGAACAAGAGGACACAGTCTCAAGCTGCGCCAGGCGAGGTTTAGGCTGGATGTTAGGAAGAAGTTCTATACAGAGAGAGTGATTGCCCATTGGAATGGACTGCCCGGGGAGGTGGTGGAGTCACCGTCATTGGAGGTGTTCAGGAAGAGGCTTGATGGGGTGCTTGGTGCCATGATCTAGTTGTTTAGGTGGGTTGGATTGGTTGATGGGTTGGATTGGTTGATGGGTTGGACACGATGATCTTGAAGGTCTCTTCCAACCTGGTGTAGTGTATTGTATTGTATTGTATTGTATTGTATTGTATTGTATTGTATTGTATTGTATTGTAAAATCAGGGAGAGGATGAATGCAGATAGAATACACACTGTCTGTTGAATATATACAAGACATAGAGGATATAGAATTATTTTTTTTCTCAGCCTAAAAGATGTTTAATCTGTGGAGCTTCTTGCCATGGATGTCATGGCCATCAAAAGATCACACATCTATACAAGGAGGCTGGACACGTTCATAAAACTCTATCAAATATAGAGCTGGTGTCTCTGGCTCAGCAGGATAATGAGATGTAAATTGCTGAAGACTGGGAGAACATTTGAGAAATCATCTCTCAATTTTTGCCATATTTTGTATAGTTTCCTAGCTGCATCCATTTGGCACCATCCAAGACAAAATACCAGTCTAGACTGCTGCTCTCTCTGGGCAAGCATATCTGATTTTATGTCTTTGTACAGAGCCTGAACCAATAGTTAAGCAGGCTACCATCTGTCTGAGGGAATACCTGTAAGAATGTATACCCAGAGCTATCAGTAAGCACAGACATCAGGCAGCCACGTAAGGGAGGCTGAGCTAAGAGATCCTTCCACTCACATATGACTTTCACAGCATTGCCCAGGCGCTGCTGAATAGTGAACACGGCAGCTCAAGCCAGCTCATGCCTGAGGAAGACTGAATCATTGCCATGTGCACAGCATAGATGTACCCATATCACTCTACATTGCTCTTCAAGTAAAAGTGACCCAGGTCTTTTTGTACCCCAGATTGCCACTCATACACACTGCCTAAAAGCTTGTTTACTCCCTTGTTGTTGTTATATTCCTTTGCATTATGATTAGTGTTATTGTAAAAAAAATAATATATTACTTTTATTATTATATTTTAATTTAGTTTGGTTCTTAAACCATTCTTATCTCAACGGATGAGTTTTACTACTTCTTTTTTTGCTTCTACTTCCCATCCCACTTGGAGCAGTGACAAGGAGTGAGGGAGCAGCTGCACAGTGCTTAGCTGCTGGCTGGACTTAAACCATAACAGCCACCCATTCAGCCACCACCCTACCCCTCAATATTCAGGTACTATTTTACACTTTGGTCAGATGCAGAGAAACAGGAGAGGGAAAATGGTATCTGTGTCCAAGGCTGAACTCATGTCTTCAAGGTTTGTCAGTGTACTTTTGCCAATAGGTCACCACACCCTCCCCACATGAAAGAAGTACACTGAAGTCAATGCCAATAACTTTTGGCCCTGGGCTGGACATAGCATTTTACTCTTTCTCTGATGTGATAGGAATAAGCAAAGAGAGGTGTTGAACTGAAGTGCCTCAGACACTGTAGCATGAAGCATAACAAGTCTCTCTTTTCTGTGTGTGACGACATGCTCTGGCATACAAGTACTGAATGTACTTGATTATTGCCTAAATTCTGTTAATTTCTGGGAATCAGTAAGGAAGCAGACTTCCAGCTAAGATCCTTATCCTTATGTACCCCCAGAGTCAGCCACTTCAGTAACATTTTTGAGCAATACAGTAATGAAGGAGCTCCTTATATGAGCCACTGGATTGCCCTCACTATTTTCTCTCACCTTTTACTTGCCTCCAATAAAATCCCTACCTGGAGAGAGAGAAAAGAAAGGGGAAAAAGGGAAAGCCAAGAGTGAACAGCTTTCCCAGACTGAATCCCACCTAGTCTGGCTGCTGCTATGGTCTGGAGCAGATAATCCCAAGCTGTGCTCTGCTACTTCATAGCTCTGCAGTGGAGGTAGAGAGGCAAGTAAAGACCACCCTCAAGACGTGATCATCTAGCACCTTAACCCTGGTCTCAGAAGTCTCAGCGTAAAGCTGATGACCTAATGCTGGGCTGGCAGTCTGCCCTACAGCCAGCTGTCTTTGCCTGTCCCTCAAGCAGCTGCATGAGCCACTGCTCAAGACAGCTCCAGAAACAATATCTACAGGTGTACTGTCTCTTCAGCAGAGGAGTTGGGGCTGGGCAGTGACCTTCAGGGTCAATGTATTTCAGCTTCCTTTATCTGCGTTTTCGATTGTGCCCAAATTTCTGCATGGCATTCCTCATGGAAAATGTGCAAAAGTGATGTCATGCTCCAGGAAAAGGAAACATTTTCTAATAATCTTATACAGAAATGGATCACAAGGTGCTTTAATGGGTAAACATAAAACTGTTTACATCTCCCAGAAACTGGGAAATTAACAGTTAACCCCAATAGCTCACGGACCCACAGCCTGTGCAGACAGCCTGATTCCAGTACTGCTAGAGGACTGTAGTAGGACTCCTTCTTAGCTCTTCCCAAAAGACCTTAGATTTCTAAGAAGTAAGCAGAAAAGTTGTCACCAGTAAAAGCTCAAAACAAGACTGAAGAGAGTCATCTGCCACCTCTGTTCTCTTCTCCAGTGGATGTCATTGAATCTGGAAACAAGTAGTGGAAACCAGAAAACTAACAAGGACTTTATTTTTTCAGTAGAATGGTTTCTGCTCCAATCTCTTCTCTCATGTTGGTGCTTATTTTCTGTCTCTCACTGGGAGTAACCTCCTGCTCTATGTCCTCATTCTTGCTGTATCCCGCCTCCTGCCCTTTCCCTGCCAGACACCAGAGACCCAAAGTAAACACTGAAGTTCACTGAATTAACAAGGGAAGTGACTGGACCTAGCAAGACACACACCTGTCACTTTGGTGGCATTTGTCAGACACACTGCACATTGGGCACCGCTGCATGCTCAGACCATGAGGTGTTAAAGGCAGGGATTATGTCTTCTGAAGTTTGCACAGAAGTACTGACTATGGCCTTTGGGCAGCAAAAACAGAGCCTTGTAGTACCAAACACTCCCACCTGGAAAGGTTCAGAGAAAAACCTCCTTGTACAAGTTAAATTCCTGCTTGGTGCATAGTCTGTTTATCTAAGAGAGACTGGCAACTGAAGCAAATTGCCATGTAAGAGCAAGCAGAGACTTCCCAATGCTCTCCACCTGCCCTCATACATAGGGACTCCACTAACACGTGCCTGCTGTCTTACTGTCCCAAAATAGGCAATGGGTTGGGGACTTATTTTCATAAGGAAGTGATCCTACAACTTTCAGAACCATGAAGTGTCAGCCCTGAGGAGGAATCAGTGAAAATGTTGACACAATGGGCCAACATCTATCATTCAAACAATATGTGATGCGTTAAAATTTCCAACAAAGACTGATACAAGTGCATGCTGCAGTAAAATTCAAGCATCAATTATATTTCTTAATTTAAGTGGAAAAATAATTTGTTCTACTTCCCCTTTGCTTCTGTGGGCTACTGACAGCAATCCATTTGTTCTTACCAGGCTTGTGTGAAAGTCACAAAGAGGAGCTGAAGGGGGAAGGAATGGATTGTCTCACTGAACTCAGAGTAATCAAAACGTAAGTAAAAGCATTCACTCTTTCCTGTTTCTCTTACTCCTCCCGGTACTGACTGTACATATCACACATTAAAGAGATTTTGTTTATATCATTGCATTTGTGAACAAACATTGCAAGTACTACATAAAAGCAATGCTTGATAAAAAGCAGCACTGCATTTTAAGCCTTCTGCAATGACTTTCCTCTTGAGTCTCCGAATTTCTGATTTCGCCATGTGCAAAACAGGATACCTGCCCTCTTACTGCAAATTGGCTTGAGATGTATGGATGAAAAGCGCTACATATGTGTACTCCTGCCTATGGGCAGTTTATTTGGTCCCCTAATCACCAGTTCCTTCAATGAGGAGATTTTTATTAAGATCAACAGGAGAGCAGAGGCAGGGGGAAAAGGCATTTAAATTGGGGTAGGATTTTTAAAAGTGAAATTAGTCCATGCCCCTCTAATATAACATCTAGGAAAAGAAACATTATTTCAACAGGTGCCTTTTATATATCACATGCACGTGCACTTTCACTGCTTGAAGCCCCTCTAGTGAAATTCACCTGGGCAGCAAATGAGCCTGTAAAGTTACATTATTAATTTTCAGGCCAGAGTTCCCATTTAGATAATCAGCGTCATGCCTTAGTAATTCACTCAACGAAGTCGATTCAGCAAAATTGCCCTTTTTACAGCATATGCACCCCATATGTGAAGGTTGGATCTGTCCTTTCATTCCAGCATAGTAAGTAAGAACATGTTGTCAAGATGATGTAAACACAAGGCTTAAACTAATCAACCGTGATGCACCATCTAAGGATTTGACTAGAAGCTGAGCACCCTTTTTATGTTTATATGCCATATTTCTGCACATGTAAGAGCCCATGTAATGAAGCAGCATGGTGCTCATGAGCAGAGTTGGTGCACATTGGACTGCACGTGCAGGTTTCATATCCCACTGTCAAAGGACAATCTGTATTCTGCTTCCATTGCCTAGCCACATCTGGGCTGACACACGGTGGAGAAAGTATGACTAAGATCCAGAACAGGTCAGGGATCCTATGAGACAGGCTCTCAAAACACTTCTACCAGCTTGTATTCAGCTCATTTGGGAACAGTCACAAACAAATTGGAAGGTGGCTAAAATAGGTAGAAGTATTTATGGTGCTTTAGCAAACATAGAGCTGTATATGAAACATATTGTGTTTGCTATTTAACCGTGGACTGAGCAAATGATGGTGGCTACGGGTTGCAAGCCTGTAGTCTAGTCTTCAGACCCTCAGTTCTCCTTCTGGCTTAACTTCAGTCATTTAAATGCAGATGCACAGATAAAGCCAGCTCTCTGGATGCACAGCACACCAAGTCAATGTAGAGAAATACGGTGGGGGTGAGATGCATCCAACTTATTTCAGACATTTGCCTTACGACAGCATGAATTATTCTCCAAAGGAGCCTTGCAGTCTCCTCAGACTGTAGCAGTACCTTAGAGTAGATAACAAACTTTTAGGCAGATTAAACTAGTCAGAATGAAACACACACACAAACTGCATCCACTGGGAAAAATCTTGATACCAGCATGTCTTCACCTGGTTACAAATTTCCAGTTCTGTAGAACAAAGGGCAGATGGGGCTGCAGGACAGACAAAACGTTGGTGGTGTTTGTTCGGTGGAAGGCGAAAACCAAATTCATCCCAGCTGAATGATGAACATCGTGAAAGAGAGTACTGTTTTATCAAAGACAGCACAGTGGAGAACCACCTTAACTATCAGAGATTACTTTCAAGGCTCATGGAAAATTTTGAAAAAAATTCAGTGTCTGATTTGGTAACTGCTTTTCATTGAAATGAGTGTCTCAAAAGGGGGAAAAATCACTCTCTGATTGCTAGAAGGAAAGTAGAAAAACAAAGATGAACTTGCTATAATCTATTTCGTGCAAACTGAGCAACGTGGAAAACAGAACCACCAGGGACAGCCTGTGTGAAGAGGTTACAAATATTGCTTTGCCCAGCAGGGACAATGTCATGATTTCTGCCAGAATTACTCAAACACAAGCATGTCTTTTCTGGAACATGGCTTAGAGATACATGGTCTTTGTACTTAAAGACTCATTTTCCCACAGAACTTCATGAACTGAAGAGTGAACCTTCATACTTTGTTGCAGCCTATGGCTTTTCTTTCTTTTACTGTATCTTGTAAAAATCTCTCAGTTCTTTATGTTAATATCCTTCTCTATATTTTCTGACATTACATCTGAAATGCATTAAAGAATTTAAACATTTTTGATCTCAAATGTTTAACAGACCGCTACAACTTCACATCTACATACCAGACAATCCCACAAGACATTTTTTCCTCTTAGATCTATTTATGAACTTCATCATGAAAAATGCATTATATCATTTAGATTCACACTTGACCTGCTGCACAGAAATACATACCTATAGGCATTTTGCAGATTTAACTCATTTGAGATATGTGGGCATGCACAAATTTCTTATGCATTGAATTAGCATTGAAGAACCTGAAATAACACATCTGGGGAAAAAATTAAGACTGCTTTATCCATTTTGAAAACTGATCCCACACTCTAAAATTTCCTTCTCATGAATTCCTGTATAAATTCCATCAGAGTGACACTGGGATTCAAATCAGACCTGTGCAGCCCAACAGACATCAATCAGTCCTGGGATCAAAGGCCAGAAATCAGGGACAGGATCAGCCCAGAGAGGGTTTTCCAGATCGCAATCCAGATCTTCAGATCTGCAACTGGGAAGGTAAGGAGAAAGAAAGAGAAAATTTCTGTAAGGATAAATGTGGTAAATCCAGTTAGAGCGCAGCAAGAGATCAAAGGCTGATGCAGCAGAAATGGATCTATCATCTTCCTGACTTTGACACATATCCCTCTCAATGTAACACCTGCATTACAGAAGGGAAAAACATGGATTCTTTGCTCCCAAACTCAAATACAGTTAATGCTGTATTCTCCCAACAATCCAGATGCTGACTGATGGAATATACCTTCTTCATCAGGCACAACTGTAATACATTCTCCTTCTTAATTCAGAACTGAATATGAGAATAAAATTGGTTCATAGAAAGAAGGAGAGTTTGATGTACACTGTGCTGCTTTCTGTAGTTTAAATAACATGAAAAAGGAGTGTCATGAAGAGGGAGATCATGGGGCAGAGTCACATAGACATCCTTAATGTAGAAAGAATTTCCAATTTGGAAATCATCTTCACATGCTACAACAAATGTTATCTTATCTCATCTACACTCTAGCAATCTGAAATCCCGGAATAATCATTCCTTCTTTTTGTAGCACAAGTCCTGTGATGAAGATGTCACATCAATAATACAGAATTTGACTGGCATTGTCAGGCTCCTGAAGGAACCCAGAGTTGAGCAGAAGAAAACTCTGAAGTTAACTCTTGGACACTGATGAGAAGCTGAACACTTCAAAGCTCACACAGCTGTAGAAAGGATGTTTACAAATTAAGGCTGACTAAGGTCAAGGACACCTGCCAGTCAAAAACTGTGTAGTTTTTATTATTAGCCAAGTATGAGGAATCTAGTGAAGCTTCCCTGCTGTACTTATAAGCTCAGCACTGGTTAAGTCACACCTTGAGTTACTGTGTCCAGTTCTGGGCCCCTCAAATTAAGAAGGACATTGAGATACTTGAATGTATCCAGAGAAGGGCAGTGAGGCTGGGGAGAGGTCTCAAGCACAGCCCTATGAGGAGAGGCTGAGGGAGCTGGGGTTGCTTAGCCTGGAGAAGAGGAGGCTCAGGGCAGACCTTATTGCTGTTTACAACTACCTGAAGGAAGGTTGTAGCCAGGAGGGGGTTGGTCTTTTCTCCCAGGAAACCAGCACTAGAACAAAAGGACACAGTCTTAAGCTGCACCAGGGGAGGTTTAGGCTGGATGTTAGGAAGAAGTTCTTCATAGAAAGAGTGATTTGCCATTGGAATGGGCTGCCCAGGGAGGTGATGGAGTCACCATCACTGGAGGTGTTTTGGAAGAGACTGGATGGGGTGCTTGGTGCCATGGTTTAGTTGATTAGATAGTGTTGGATGATAGGTTGAACTCGACGACCTCAAAGGTCTTTTCCAACCTGGGTAATTGTATTCTATTCTATTCTATTCTATTCTATTCTATTCTATTCACACAATGTTCTTCATTCTGAGCATTTGTGCAAAATTAACTTAGCTCTGTTCTATTTCCTGCTGCCCCATGACAGATCATTTAAAAAAAAAAGAGTTTAAAAAAAAAATCCTAAAAGAAAATTGCAAATAGTTCCTTAAATAACATTCATTTTTCTGAGGGTGATAAAAACATTGTTTACCCTCTGCAGCCGCCAAGGTGTTTTAGTTGGATTTGGATAAATGCTTGTTTGCAACAATAACAATTCCAGTGGGGGAATCCAGCCTGGAAAATTGCTAATTGCACTTTTCCTCCAAGTCACAAACCACTCCTAGTGCTTTCATGTGGTTTTTCCACTCAGCATTGTCACTTCAGCAGAACAAGCACTCACAGACTTGTACCTATGTAAATAATAAAGCATAGCATAGATGCTGGAGTACTTCTCCTAGTTTGAAATTGAATTATAATTCTAACTCAACAGGGTGTGATTCTTCAATTTCTAATCTTAAAACAATACAAAGTAATAAGCCAGTTACAATTGAATAAGAAAGGTAGGAACTTGTACTTCATTCTCAGGCAATCAAGTACCTTTCACAATTTCCTTCAAGTCCTATAGGTATGAATATACTAGTGCATATCCCACAGAAAAACATAGGACTGTTCTAGTTCTTCTTTAAAACATCAGGGAAATTTCACCTTGGTGAGTTTTCCAAGCGGTTTTGACTTGATTCCTAAGTGCTCTTGAACCAGATTTATGTTCTCTATGCTGTCATACAGAGGCATTCTCTTCAATTAACTGCCCAAAAGGAGATCCTTGAGTTTTGCCTGTAGCATGATTCCCATTCCTCACTTCTTGCAAATCTTCACAGGAACCTTCTCCAATTTTTCAATGTCAGTCTTCAAGTACAGATTTCAGAAAAAGAAACTGCAGCACATATGCTGCTGCCCACTGAAAGGCTGCCCAATTCTAAGTGATATGAATTGAGTATGAGAAATGGAAACACCTGAAATTACTAGACACTCTCTTTCAGCATACACTAGTGTCTATTACTAATCATAGAATCAATAAGGTTGGAAAAGACCTCAAAGATCATCAAGTCCAACATGTCACCCAAGACCTCATGACTACTAAGCCATGGCACTACCTCATCCAAATGCATTAGTTCTGCCAGTTTCAGTGGAAGAAGAATCAGATTGTTCAGGTCTAGCATTAAATTCCTCATGAGAGAAAATTGTAATCAGTTAAAAAACTTGACCCATGCTGGAGTTTAAAAAAAAGAAAAAGGACTAAGAAGGAGGAATTCCCCTGCCCTTCCTGTTTCAGTTTACTTTAACTAGTGACCATCGTGAAAATAAACTAAATAAGCAGCAAAAACAAATATTCTTTCCCCCTGTCACCCAAAGCACTGTTGTGTTCTCAGGGTTCGCAAGGAAAAGAAAGACATGCTCTTAGCCCAGTTAACACAGCTGTAAAGACACAGGCAGACTTTTGGATATGCAAGTTGTTTGTTCTGTATGAAAGCTGGAAAGGCTGTTAATTCCCTCCTGCCCTCAGCATTTGCTAGGGGATGTGAGTTCCCTGTGTTAATAACTCACAACTACTATGATTTTTTTTTCTCTACTTAAATGCAGAGTTATTTTCCATCTGCCAAATATGGCATCTGGCATTCTGCAGCATAAAAAGTCTCTGTAGGAGGGGAAGGAGATGGAAGTCTGCACTTCGGACCACAGCATTTGATTATAAGTCAGGGTGTTATAAACAAAATAAATAAATGGTTTGGTTTGAACCAAATGGGGACTGAAGTGAACATCCTGAGAGGAGACTGGTGCCATGACAGCCTATTGTTTAGCATACCCATAATATCTTAAAATTCACAGTATCACAGTATCACCAAGGTTGGAAGAGATCTCAAAGATCATCAAGCCCAACCTGTCACCACAGACCTCATGACTAGACCCTGGCACCAAGTGCCACGTCCAGTCCCCTCTTGAACACCTCCAGGGATGGCGACTCCACCACCTCCCCAGGCAGCCCATTCCAATGATGAATGACTCTCTCTGTGAAGAACCTCCTCCTCACCTCAATACAATACAATACAATACAATACAATACAATACAATACACCAGGTTGAAAGAGACCTTCAAGATCATCGCGTCCAACCCATCAACCAATCCAACCCACCTAAACAGCTAAACCATGCAGCCAAGCACCCCATCAAGTTTCCTCCTGAACACCTCCAATGAAGGTGACTCCACCACCTCCACAGGCAGCCAATTCCAACGGGCAATCACTCTCTCTGTATAGAACTTCTTCTTAACATCCAGCCTAAACCTACCCTGGTGCAGCCTGAGACTGTGTCCTCTTGTTCTGGTACTGGCTGCCTGGGAGAAGAGACCAACCTCTGCCTGGCTACACCCTCCCTTCAGGTAGTTGTACCTCGAGCCTAAAAAGTTGCAAAGCCCTGGAAGATGTGAGAAAGCAGTCATAAAGAGTAGTGTAGACTGTCTTCATCTAAAATGCCTTTACATTAGTTCTTGGGAGAGTCATAAGTTCCTGCAAGAGCCTCCCAGTTCCTGTGGCTGCAGTTGCACCACCCTAACTTCCAGAAATCCTGGGTCAAGGCATACACCATTCCATCCCTTCTGTTCATACAACACACCAACACCCAGCCAAGATGCCAGAATTCTAAGACAATCCACAAAATAAACATGCTGACCAGCTCACACACACTGTTGTTACAGATCTTCCCAGCGTCCTTCGAGCATATTGACATTAAGATGTCATACTGGCCAGGCACAAAGAAAAAGCAGGTTTTGTTCAGAGTGAGTGAGATTTGAACTCCAGAGTTCAATGTGGAGATGTTGTGGCTCTTTCTGGCTTTCTAAATCATAAAGGATAATGACCCTTTAGCTGGTGAACTCACCGGTGCATGGATCAGTTGATTGTCAGGCAGTGAAACAGGGATTTTCTCAGGGAAGCAGTAAGAACAGATTGAAGCAATGGTTGCAAACTTCTTTCCATTTTTGCCTTTTGTGACTTTGTTAGCAGTGAATTAAGCCCCTTCCTAAGGAGTCCCTACTGTGTAACAGGTCCTGAAGACCTCACAGAAGGACACCCATACATTAGCACATTACTATTTATCACTCCCTGAGCTGACTGTGAAGGTTACCACCGTTTACTGAGGCCTCATGAAAGGGTCTCCAGCATACTTGGTCTCTACCTCAGAACTGTGTTTATGTAGTAATTATAGCCATGACAGCTAATTGAGTTTTTCCAATCAATCACACTGGAAGTTTTGTTTGTTTTCCTCTGCTTGGGAACAGGAAGGTTTTACCCTCTTATAAACAGTAAGAAAGAAATGAAGGATATTTTTCAAGCACAAGCTGAAAATTATTATTTGAGAAGGGTTCAATTATTGAAAATCCTTCTTACTCTGAGATAGTACATGTAATGGCACTTTGGTTTAATTGCACATTATAGTACATAACCAAAAGAATTTTGAACAGAAGCCAGTTTCCCCTTCAGCTGATACACAGAGAAGTGAAACAGTTGTTACAAAGTCACTCCACAAGCTAGAAATTGGCAGGTCACTTGAGGACTGCTCTCTAATGATTATTAGACCATACGGTGTCCAGCATCAGACATGAACCATGCAGCTGATTGCAACCAGTGGTATCCAGGTTTGGCTGCTGAATTGGGGAAAAGGAGAAATCTTCTTGTTCAGAGTAATCTCGTTCAGAGAAATCACACCAGCAAGGTCAGGAGCCCCTGAGTTAAGGAGCTGGGTTTTGTCCTTCTTCTGTGCTTTTGCCAAGTTAATTAGTGATTCTGAAGACCAAGTAAAGAAAAGCTGTCATAGGGCTGGGGCATGCTCCAAGCCTAAACACACACAACTCAGCAGGTTAGTCACTATTCTGGGTTATTGGTCTATGGGACAAAGCAAATACTTCACTTCATTGCTTCGCTCAGTGGAGTTACACTTCTCTTTTCATGCAAACACTAGCACAGACCTTGTCAAGACTTATTTTGTTATGGTTTACACTCATTATTCTTATGTCTGTTCAATGCCATGTCCTACCACTTCTGCCCTGAGAAGTGGTCACAGAATTCTTTAGTACAAAAATCCATTGCTTTCTGGTGTGTTAAATCTCTTTCCTGTCTTTCAGTGTAGCAAATATTGGCTTCCCAGGACATTAAACATCAAAAAAACCAAAAGCATTCTATAAAGAAGACAGATTTCTAAAGGATTTGGATCCCTTATGACCCGATGATTAGAAACATAAATACAGTACTAGACTGATCATGATTGCCTCACTCTTTTGGCCAAAATCTCCATTTAATGTGAACTTTTCTCTGCATCTGCTGTACATCTACCGCTGAGACGCAAACAGAAAAACTGGAGACACAGAAGTGACTGAAACAAAATCCAAGTTATGCTCAGATCCAAACTCTTGCTTCGATCTATTAATAACACAGAAAATACAAGTTATTTGAAACGTGCACAGCGCTTATGTTTAATAATTTTATTCCTAATCCCCACTAAGCATAATAATGGCAATTCCCATCTTTGAAGGCAAAGGAGTTATAAATCAACAGCAAGTCAGAGCTGTTAAGGTTGCATCTCCCTAGGAAAAAGGATATGTTTTTAATATGAATTATCTACCACAGTGCTTAGCCCTAATGAAGACAAAGTAGTTGATAGCTTTCACAGAGGTTAGTGGGTCAAAGAAAGCCCTGAGGCTGCCTTACACTTTAATCAGAATTTAACTTTCTTCCCTAAGATTTTACCTCATCTTAGTGTACTAAGTCCTCTGTCTTGCTTTAAAAATACCTTCTTTTCCTCTCGTGAAAATGAAGTCTTAGGGGTAAGAATAACAAGGAGATATGCTGACAGATCACATGGATGGTAGGAACGATAGGGAGAAACAATGAGAAAACAAGATGGGAAAAAGAGTGGTTTAATTGCATTGGAGATAATAGTAAAACAAACAAACCAAAAAAAAGACCCTAAAGTAGATTTAAAATATTAGATATAATCAAGAAAGAATAGGTACAGATTCAGCTGGCTGTGAAACACTCCCAAATATCTGTATTGCAGGAACAAAGAAAATTCAGTCAAGTATCTACAGAACTTTTTTGAAATCTTTCTCTCTGAGCAGTGTAAGGTATGGCACTGCTGGAATTCAGACTTGTATGTGTTGAAGTTCTGGACAGCTGTACACTTTCTGCTTCTTTCTAGGACATCTCAGCTGAAGCACTGAGTCACAAATTAAAAGGTGCATGTTTCAAGTTAAGATCTGCAGAACCCCAGAACATTGCAGACTGATAATGCAGTGAAAATTCACATGAACTTGACCAGGGATTTGGATGTATCTTGTGTCCACATTCAGACCATAAGACTTCTATCCCAGGGAGAAAATACAGAGTAAATACAGATTCGTGCTGAACCTCATAAGCATCAGCTGTCTCTTGTCCTGCTCTCAAGGAGAGGACCTTTTCCAGGACTCCCTCATGAATCTTGCATTCTCTCCTACCCACTCTGTGTTTTCAGCACACTACAACAAGTTTCATCACATGAAGCTCAGAGCCCTTTGGAAAGTAGGGCTCATCTTGATGACCTGTGCCAGTGAAAATCACTGGGGAAAGAATGCATCTGAATGATCTTCAGAAAGTTTCAGGTTTGTCATTAGCTAACCCTTTCTTAAAAAGGAAAAAATCTCTTTCCCTCCCTAAGGTGGTGAGGAAGTCATGCTCTGAAAGCCTGGCTGCCTAGACCTAGCACAGGAGAAGAAGAAACAGCTGTTGACTTTTGTATACCTCTTCTGGAGTAGCTGCTTCAGCTGTTCCTGCTGCTGTTTTTGTTCTTTCAATCAATATTCTCACTGTACAAAATCCAGGGCATTATACAAATGGTACTATTTACTCAGGGGTTGAAGTGTTGGCCCCACTGGAAACACAAGGAGTGGTTAAGCCAAACGTCATCTGTGGATGAGAGGTGGCATACCTCTCCATTTCTTTCTCACTCCCAGAGAGACCATCTCCCTTTTGCTTTCATCTTTTCCTGGGCTATCTCTTTCGTTTTCAGGCTTACTGTGAATACACAATGTATTTCTCTTCATTGGGTTCTTGTTGCACTGCCACAGTCCAAGCTTTCTCTTCCAGCTCTCCAAATCTAGTATTTCAGAGCTTCCTGTACTTCAACATCAGTAGCCTCAGTAAAGTTGTCAGTGCTTTGGTAATGATCACTACATGCCTTATAAGAGGTAAATGTGACAGCACTTGAAAGAAATTTTTTATGCACTGGCACCATGCAAGAAGTGAGATCTGACAGAGGAACAATGACAACTGTGCAGCACAGTTGACTGGACTTTACAAAACATATGCAGCATTAAGCATCCATTTTAATTACTATTTCAAGGATTCATAAGCTTCATTCATGAGTTAGCTCCCTTCAGAGCTGGATATCCAGTTATTTGTCTAATCTAAATCTCTTCCTATCATGTAATTGCTAGCACTCAAGCATTATATTAGCTTAGACATTATATAGAAAACATGTAATGATGCATATCTGGATGATCTAGCCCATAAACACTGGTGTTAATGACTACCAGGCTGCCATGTTCTTGCTTGAAATCTGGTGGGTAAAAATTTGTTTTCCCCTTGCAAAAACAAAAGCCACTCTTCATTTCTTGGAATAACATGGAATAAATTCCTCTTCCATCCAGCACAATTTAGGTATTTTACCTTCCTCAGTTACAAGCTCCATTTCTTGGAAAATGAGATGTTCATATGGCTTTGTTTAATAAGAAGGAATTAACTTTCTTCTTCCTTGAATCTTTATGATTCCAGAGAGTCCATGTCAGTGGTTTATATTGTCTCCCTAAAATTGTGCAACATAATCATTCCTAATAATTATTCTGATGCTCCTTAAAATGCTTGTGGTTATTTTGTCACATGTTCTGTTTGTAATAGTGCAGAGTAATCCCCTTTTATAGACACATGCACAGAAAGAATAAGATCTTTATAAAATAGTAATGAATATAAACTGGGGGGGGGGGGGGGGGAAGGAGAGAGAAAATCTGAGGCCAGAATTCTAGACATTCTTGAAACAAGGAAAAGTTATAATAAGGTGTTAATAGAGTATTAAAAATAGCATTGGAAATAAGCTAGGCTAATCATGCATACCTAAGTGAGATCCCTCTGAAGCTTTGTATAAATAATTAAGACACAGTTATGGAGGAAGCACAAATGCATCTAGTTATTTCTCCTAGGTCTAGGGGGTTTGTACACTCTTGACTTCTCACATTTCCCTACACAAGGATTCAAAAAAGGCTCTGTATGAGTGAAGGAGTTCACAATCTATTGTAGCTACAATCCAATACTGTCTCCTATTCCCAGTGCAGTAATTCCTGCAAAGGCAATTAGGACATGCCCCCAAGACTTGAACGAGGGAGCTATTCAAAAGGCCTGAAACCATGACTGAACAACAGTATGAAAGGCTTGTTGCTAACTTGTTCCTAACTTGTGATTTTCATTTCAGCCATGACACATAACACTCCTGTGTGACGAGAGTAATCTCCAACTGAGCACTAGCAAATTGGCAAACAGGTGACTCCAGGGAAGAAATGGAATTCATTGTTCAGCAGGTATTTTGTAGGAAAATCTTTGTCTCCAAAACTCTTCTGAGGGCAACAGATGCTGTACAGCAAAAGTAGGCTCTGGTGAGACTTTTAGGGAGTGAGCAGTTTCCCTGTGTTGCATTCAAGTACCCACAGTTTTTATTTCAGACATAGACTACACTCATCTTCCATGAAATCATGAAAATTAAACATTTCCTTATTAGATAAAGTAGATGGACTTTTGCCTGTGATATGTAGTTCATATTATAATGCCTCCATAGAGTGCACTTTCTCTACTTTATGAGTTTAGTAAACTCTTCTAGAGAAAGATGTTAATCAGTACATTTTTCCATAAGATTATTTTTTTCTGAAGATTTTTACCTGCCAGGCAAAAGAAAAGTGTTCTAATTAACAATTTTAAAAGGGGAGGGAGGTGGGGGGGGAAAGGTTTAATGCTCTTTTTCAGAGCCATCAAAGGACCAGAAATAGCTTTGCACTATATTCTTCTCTTCCATGCTAAGTGTTTATAGAGTATCCAGTATATGTAGGTGCTGTTCTAATGATCCTCTGCTAAGCTGTGAATTTATGTTGTTTCTTCATTTCTCAGGAGGTTATATACTCAAAAACATCTGGAAAGTCTCAGTGCTGTCCACCTGTGACTCCTGACTGTCCCACGCCTGCTGTGTTCAGAAAACGCACCAGAGAGCAAGAGGTCTACACACCCAATCCCCACCATACGGGGTTAATTTGAAAAATGCCTCATAAGTTGATCAAAAGCTGAAAACCATTAAGAGCAATTTGTTCTTTTCAACAGAAATAAGCTTACGAGCCTTTTCGCTTTGATGGTTTCCATTAGCCAGAAAACATGGTCTTGCAGCGAGTTCCTCTTCTAATGCAGTCCTTTTATACATGGGGCCTCAGTCAGACAATGGAGCAGGATCTGGTTGATTTCCAAGCTCTGCAACATGAACTGATGGAAAAGAGAGATTGGACATGTTGTATACCATTATTCATAAAAGCAAATGCCCCACTGGCAGCAGAGTGTAAAGGGATGCTGTATGTGTATTACCTATGTTGATGTGGCAATGGGTGAAGACAGACATGAGCTACTTTGACAGTGATCAAAGTTGGTCATATGTAAACCCAAAGTCTGGAAGCTTTACAGCCAACTTAATGAAGAATATGTGCCCTGGATAATGTATCCCGCCTCTCAAGAAAGGCTTTTTGCAGCACACAGCACCTACCACACAGATCTCACATCAGAGCCCTTTGCATTCACTTCAATGTAGGAGTTCAGGTCTGCCTTTAGATATAGTCACTGTCTGCAAGCAAGGGAAGGAAAGCTACAAGATCTGGGTTTTTTATATACATATATATATCTAGCATCATAGTATCAGTCAGGGTTGGAAGGGACCACAAGGATCATCTAGTTCCAACTCCCCTGCCATGGGCAGGGACACCCCACACTACATCAGGCTGGCCAGAGCCTCATCCAGCCTGGTCTTAAACACTCCAGGGATGGGGCCTCAACCACCATCCTGGACAACCCATTCCAGGGCTTCACCACTCTCATGGTGAAGAACCCCCACCTCATGTCCAGCCTGAATCTCCCCACCTCCAGCTTCATTCCATATATATATATAGAGAGAGGGATCTTTAAGACATATACAAACCAATCGAGCAGGAACGTATATCTAGTAGAGGTTGTTATGGACAGACACTTCTATTGAAGTCATCAGAATTGCTTTTACAAAAATATACAGTTTCCTCTTTTTTCCACTTTTCTTGGACTGGAAGCTCTTTAAGGTGCTCTCTGTTCAGATTGTAAGAACTGCTTTTCATTCCTAAGAAAAATGGATACATGGGCTGTTTATATCTTACTGCTCTTACAGGCCATTTCAATTCTTGTGGGTTTGGATTCATTTGATTCAGTTTGTTAATTCTTGTCAATATCTAATTCAAGGATGGGGAATCTTCCTGCCTTGTTGCCAGCACAATTAAAGAACTACAGGATCCTGGTCTAAAGTGTTAAGAGGCTTATCCTGAAGGCAGATGATGGAGACAAACAGTTCAGAGTGGGTAAAGAAACCATGACCAACATCAGTCAGTATGATAGCCACCAAGAATCTACTCATGGTTTCATGTTTGTAATGACAAGATCTAAGCAAGAATGTGAAACAGAAAAAGAATCAGCTGTGTGAGTATTTGGAGAGGTGAACATGAAAGGGCAGAGCACATCTGAATTTGAAAATAAAACGATCCGGACCAGCTGGATGAGGGTATACCCTGGGTTTGCTGGGTACAAAAACTGACTTCTCAGCAAAAGAGATTGTACACAGTGAGAGGTAGTATAAGAGCTTCAAGGTATAAGAGCTTCAAAGTATAAGTCTGGAGGAGAGAAGTAGAAGTCAGTGTGAGGAGCCTACAATTGCCTGTGATAATACGGGGCCAAAGAAATATGAGAAAGGGACTGTAGAGCTTTACACATCCAGAAGCACTCTATGATTTTGTCACAGAGCATATGTCCCTATCACAGCTTGCCAGGCCTGAGCTGGGGATCTACTAGGATTCAGTGAGAAAAACACCATTTACTAAATCAATAGTAAAGCTTTTGGTTGTATATATATTTCTTGGGAGGTCTCACTGCAGACAGAGACTAGGCTCAACCCTATTTAGCTTATGAAGCTGACACAAGTCAGTCCTACCATGAAATGTCTACAAAACACATTATTTCTTATGTCTGGCTCTGAGATGTCTCAGTTCCTGGAGTTTGTTTTAAAACAAAAGCAATTTAACTAAATGGCTGTCATGACTATAGTCTGATCTTTTCATTATTTCTACATCCTCTGGAGCAGTTAGTGCTGAAATTCCCTCCTGCTTTCTGAATCAATACATTATTTAGACGAGATATCACTTTGAATCGCCAGCATTTGACTACCAGCAGCATAATAGCCCAGAGACAAGCAGAACACTCCTTTAACTTCATGTCTTTCTAACATGCAGGAGTGAAATCATGCCATGTCTATGAAATGTGTTAGTGTGAATAACAGTTATCCTTTCATAAATTAGCTGGAGATACAAAGTGTGTATTGCTCTGTAAGAGAACTGGCAGAGGAAACCATTCTTTCCACCAAACATTCCAGGTCTTTAGACACACCAGCTTGAATATGACTAAGAAGGTTGCAAAACCTTTAAACAGTGTCCCACAAAGCATATAATGTGCCCTCTCCTTGCATCCACTATAGAAATTAATGACAATAAGAACAAACTAATTATTAACATCTGTGCTAAGTGAGAGCAGTAAAGCTGTGTTTGTTCTCTTACAGCTTCAGAGGATAAAGCTGTCCTCCAACGTCAAACACCCTGGAAGAACATAACAGAAGAAAATTGGAATCAAAAAACCCAAAACACGATTATTTTTTTTTTCACTAGTGAATGTATAAAAAAGAGCTTTAAATCTTTATCTCAGTTACATATCTCTGCCTCACTGAGATGGTGGGTCAGGGGGAAAAAAATCAGAGCAAAAAATTGTATCTGTCATAGAAAGAAGGATTACTACTTAGCAGACCATGCAGTTACCAAGACTCGCTTATTTGGTCTGCATTGATCCATTGCTCATTTCCCCCAAGCAAATTTCAGAAACTTGGTGTTCATTTATGCAGCCACCTAAACAAAGTCATCTCACCAGTCTATCCTTTGCTCTAGGGCCCGTGCCCGGCACCTTCAAGCATTGCGACAGCAGCCAGTTAGCACATGTTTGTAGAATGGAACAACAGTACAAGCGAGGCTCTGTCTTGGAGGAGGAATAAAAGTTTCCCGTAAGTGAATTCTTCGTAAGGTATGCCAAATTCTGCTTGGAAAAGGTGAGCTCCAAGAACTTCTGGAAATCAGAAGGTGATTGTGAGGTTTGTGACTGTCATCAGGTTTTTCAAGTTGTGTTTGTTTCACAGTTATCATGCCAGCATTCAGACCTTTCAGCTGGATTCTCCTCAAGAGGAGAACAGTGTAGCCATCCTTGATAAATGAATTATTTCTTCTTCCCCACAGCAGGCAAAAACATTCCTATCAAATCTTCCTTCATATTTGTAGGACTACATCAATATTAATTTCTGGGCAGTATATCTAATTGTCAGAGCCAGAGTAATATTCCTAACCTCACTTCTGAAATGCCTCTACAGAAAAGTGTAGGGGATTGAACTGAGTCCATTTTTAACTGCTTTGGTGTTTAAGGACACAACTTGCACAACAGGTGTAAGTAATAGTAAGGCCTTGATTTTTCTATGTTCTAGTATTTGCTAGTTTTAAACATCACAGGAATTATAATCTCTGAAATAGTTATCTATTTCCAGGGAGATGCTGTAATACCAGTTCAAAGATACCAACAACATTCCAACATAATAACAGTGCAGGTTCACAGGAACTACAGAATTCCCAGCATCAATCAGGTCTTCACCACCAGCTGTGAGCTTCTGTTGTGCCCTTCCCACATCTAAGACTTGACAATTGTCTGCTGTTATATTTGATTTGCTTGATCATCACAAATGTTAAACCACACAGCAAAAATGCAATGAGAAGTATTAAGCTATAATGCTTCGGTATGGAACTGAAAAAATTTATTTGTCTAACTGTGGCCCAAAAAAAGCTAAATTCTGGTTAAAAAGATGCTTTTTATTCCCTTCATGACCCCTTTCTTGTGCTTGCTTTCAGAAGAATGTACTCAGTATTTCCTTTTAGTCCTCTTCACGGCACCATACTAAAAAACATTGGGGGTGTGTTCATGCATTGTGAATTGCAAACAGCAACTTTCTGTAGGACTCCATAGCCTGAGTCTCACCTCATTCACTAAAGTACTAAGTTTCATCCTTGTTTTAATCAAAGATTATAAGCAAGATTTTTGTTTTGTAGCAGCCTGAACCCAAATGTCACAAGTACCATTGTAAAAGTAAAAATATCATAGTATATGCTAATTGGTATTGTAAAGCTCCTCATTTATTAGGAGCTTTAAGAACACTCAATTTATTGAATACAAAATGAAAACATATCCAGGTGCATCAGATTCTTGCTGGTTGTGAACCTAATTAGGGTCAGCCGTTGGTCAGCCAGTGCCATTCAAGCTTCCTGTATTTTGGTTGCATCTCATATTTCAAGGAATGTCTCTTTCCTTTTTCTCTACAGCTCTTTGACCCACAGAACTGGGTATCTACCATATCTGGCCATCCAACCAGGAGCTTTGAGCATGCATGAAGGTCTCTTAGGAGCTAAACTAAGAAAGTAATCTGGATGGTGCTTCTAGCTGAAGCCAGATGAGATAGACCAATCCAAGGAGTAAGAGTGCTTCCATGACCCCTTGGTGCTACCTAGATGTAGTGATATGTGAAAACTACATCTCTTTGAAGTACTGAAGACAGACAACATTATGATGCCACATGCTGGTTTGCATGCATGCCAGTCAGGACAAAGCTTTACTGTATTGTGCAGTCTAATAGGAAGTGACCATGGCACAGTGGTGTGAAACATTAAACCTCCAGAAGACCAGAGATGGGCATAAAGTAAATCACCAGAATGCTTGTGTCCATTGAGCATGTGAAGAAGCTTTTACTACTGAATTCTCTTGACGTAAAGGATAAACAGAGATTATCCAGCATGGCTTTCTCAATCTGTGTGGTTAACCTCCCAGGGGAAAGTTCTGCTCTTTTCCAAGTACAGCACATGTGTACAACCCTGGGGCAAATGAGAAATGGAATGTGCCATTTATTTGTTTAGTGCTTTGCAAAGCCCCAGCACCCTGTGCTAGATACTCAGTGCTGAATGCTTATTGTTCAAAGGACCTCTCCTTACTAAGATTAATCCCAACCCTGGAGAAGTCAATGGGAATCTTCCCCTTGACTTGAGGGTGCTTCGGATAGAGCCCCGATCTTCCACACTTCATGTTCCCATTGAACTCAGTGGGGTGCCTGGATGTGCAAAGAAAGAATCACTGGTCTTTCAGTTCCCCAATGTCAATATTAACCAGCAAAGTAAATACAAGCAATGGGCTTTCCCACACATCGTAATTAAATATGCTTCCTCTATTCTCTGCCATGCTTTACATTAAAGGATCTGCATTGTTTTGTTTTAGCTTTAATGTTCATAGCTGGAAAGCAGGTTTAGAAGAGGGCACTGTAATCCCATGTTACCAACAGGATATTAGACTGTTCTGTCAAATATGACAATATCAAGGCCGAGTTTAATAAGCAGGTTTTGCGTAGTCTCCGGTCAGCGACAATACTCAGACTGCGTTAATCCTATTCATACGTTAGAAAACTACCTTAATCGTACAAGATAACTCATCTTTTTCTGCCATCTAGTGACAAAAACTGCAGTGTAGCAAGTTTATGGACCTTTGCTGTAGGTCCTGTATCTTATTCAGTCACATACAGACAATAATATACAGTTATAAATATGACTTTTCCTGGTTGTTCCACAGCACTTCACATAATCTGAATGCAGGAGAATGCATGGAGCTTGTGTGTTTTGCCCTTTTATGAATCATTGTTTTAATTTAGTCTCTCAGCTTGTTCATAATGACTAGTTCAGTCTTGCAGTGGAGAAACACTTGCAATATTCTGCATTTCATAAAACCCTAAAAACTTCAAAGAGACCCATCTGGCACATCATGCCTGAGGAGAGCCAGAAAAACCTCTCTTCCACCAGGATACATAGGAGCATACTATTGCCCAGTGATATTAAGACTATCAGTGGCTACCAACCATAAGAACTGAAATATTTGTTATATCTAGACCAAATACTGTGTCTTTCTCTTTCTTTCCTTCTGCTGAAATCGAAGACATGCATCACTAATGTCAGTAAAACCATGAATATACTTTAAAGGTAAGCACATGTTCATAATGTTTTGGTCAAGCAAGGCTTTCACCTGCTGTTCCATGAAAACTTTGTTGTGGGGCTATGATATGAAATGATAATTTTCCAAATCCTTGCCTAACTTTTACCTTATCCTAGTATATTAAATACTTTTCTGGCTTCCTTCATGTAGGCACCAAGATAGACACCAGAAACCCATTTCTGGGGTTTTAATGCCACCTGACTTACAGAAGTAGTTCTATAAGACTTTAATATGTTGCATGACTTTTCCCTAAGCAAGAAACCTCGTTCAGGTCCCAATAAAATAACTTTTAAAAATCAGCAAGCCTCAATGCACTTGAGTCAGGTCAGGCCCAGGCTAAGCCTGTAGAGAAATGATGGTGACATTCAGCCTTGGTACTGCATACACATAATTATTGGCAAGACTGGAAAGTAAATTACCTCTGCCTGTTTTCCTAGACAATGTCAAAATCATCAGATAAGGTGAGCAAGAATGACAGCACACATTAACATTTCACTGTTAGCTTTACATTAAACACTGCAGCCTTATTAACAACAGCTGGCCACCTTGTTACACTCATTGCAGCAATTTTACAGACAAGAATTAACAAAACAAAGCCTTTCTTTTTGCATTTTTTCCAGTGAATGATGGTATTATTTTCTCCCCTACTAATGGGGAAATGCTGCAGTATCTCATTACATCTGTGTTAGGCATGGGCATTATTAAGCAAGACCACAGTGCGCTGGGAGTTTTGTCTTATAGGTGTTCGGTTGTTGAAGATTTATATACATGATTCTCCTGGGCTGTGACACCAATATGGCCCATAAAGTCCTTCTTTGAACAATAATATACCCCCATCACAGAAATTTTGCTTTCATTTTAATGAAGTGGTTAGAAAGACTGTCTATGCCAAAACACTGCACTTCTAATTTCAAATAAAAAGAAAACAGTTCACATTAAAAACAAAAAAAGTACATGCTAATAAGAAGCATTTGTGTGAAAAGACTATGAAAACTCTAACTGGGTTTTTAACTGGGGTCAAAGGAAAACAAAGACAAGACTTGTAAAATACTAAGGCATCAGCTGCATTTTATAACCATCTCACAGAAACAAAGTCTGTAACTGGGCCTCTTCCCTAAGTAAATAGCAATGCAACCTTTTTGTTTAACTTTGCATTTTCTTAATTGTCTTCAGGTCTCTTCAGTTACATCACTTTGCATTTATATGAGGAAGGGGAAAGATCCCTGTTTATGAAAGAATCAAAAAGAAAAAGCAAGACTAGCACTGTTTTTGTAGCTTCCATCAAGGCAGAGTCTTGCTGGAACAAAGCCAGATGACTGTCCTGATCACCATGTACACCAGGGACACAAGCACAGAGGGCTCTTTGAGAGATCAGCCCTTAAGATGAACATGACAATACTGACTATAAGGGAAAAGAGATATTTTCAGACCCCATCACGCACTCCTATTTTTGTAACTATATTTTTTTTCCCCCTTTGAGACATTTTCCCACAACCTCTCCTCAAGTTTTGTGAATAAATAGACCACACAGAGAAACCTTGGATGAAATCTCAAAAAAGCAACTTTTGAAAATAAGGAACTGTAATCCTCACCCTGTTATGTTCCATTGATGACTGGTGTAATGCAGTCCCCGAGCTTCTGAATGTCATAGTCCAAATAACAAAAGGATAGGACAGAATCACAGATGAACTGCCAGGCTTTTCAGAGGTCCTTTTTTGGCAAGGGCAATATTTCTAAGAGCAAATAATTTTACATATCCAGTAAGCCTTAATACTGAAAAGCCTTTACTTCAATGACTCTGAACAGTTAGTATATATTTAAGTCTCTTAAAACCTTAAGAGTCTTACATCTATATTTTCACTATTAATAATTTAGAAAAGTAATGCTGATGTTTAATAACAGTAATTCAAGTAAGAGTGACCTGAAGACCAAGTCAGACTGTAGTGATGGGATGCTTCTGACTGTATCCAAGCACCTGCTACATGCAAGTCATCCTGCCTTCTTTTTGCTGCCAGCACAGAGCTAGCCCATTAAGTCAATGGAGTACTTGGTGTGATTCATCTTATCCTAAATCAGTTATCAGTATTTGGTGGACATGAACTACAGTCTGAACTCTGTCAGCTCACCTGACTGGTTCTGCACTGATTGCAGCCCTAGACACACAGGGTTGTAATATACATATCCGAATCACCTAAGTATACCTCGCTTTTTGCTAACTTGTGATGAATTCAAAAGGTTTGTGATATTTTTCCTTCTCAGTTGACATGATATACAAAAGATGATGTGTCAAACACATGTTAAAATGTCATTTCACTGCAGCTGCTCATCAAGTTTACAGAGCTGGCTGTTGGAGGACATCACACTGAAGGCATTGTGGTTGTGATGCAGGTGGAAGAAAAAATAAAGGTGTTTATATGGAAAGTACTGAAACATCCCCCAGTTCCTAGAACAAGTGTTTAAAATAGTTATGTCTTTTAGAGTTTTCATTAAAAACCATACAATTTTATTTATACTCTAGGTACATACAATATCTATCTTGAGGCCACTTTGTGGCATCAACCTCTCTAGTCCCCTTTCTAAATTAGATATTAGTATGCATAATTTACCAGATCCGACTCCTAGAAAAAAAATGAGCTATTGTCATGTCACTGTGTAAATGCAGAAGCTAAATTTAATTCCTCAACTACATCAACACACAGTCCTTCTGTGCATGTGTTGACCTATTTGCAGAGGGTGTGATCAGGCATTTGGCTCAGTAACTCCTGCATCAAAGCCCTCGGGAGGAAGTGCTGTGACGACAGCAATGCAAATGCATGCAGCAGTTGTAATTACGTTGCTATTTATTTACTCAGTGTAGGCACTTGTACTTTTCACACAGAATCAGCCAGGTTGGAAAAGACCTCAGAGATCATCAAATCCAAGCTATTACCCAGTACCTAACACCTAGTGACAACTAAACCATGGCTCCAAGTGCCACATCCAATCCTTTTTTTTTTTTTAACACCTCCAGGGACGGTGACTCCATCACCTCCCTGGGCAGCACATTCCAATGGCCAATTACTCTTTCTGTGAAGAACTTTCTCCTCACCTCAAGCCTAAACTTGCTCTGGCACAGCTTGAGACTGTGTCCTCTTGTTCTGTCACAGCTTAACTAGGAGAAGAGACCATCCCCCACCTGTCTACAACCTCCTTTCAGGAAGCTGTGGAGAGCAATAAGGTCGCCTTTAGAAGTAGGTTGAGACAACTGGCTGATTTTCACCAAGTCCTGGAAGACACATGATTACAGCCACCAGCCTGCACAAAATACAGACATAGATGGGCATGTAGATGCAACACAGGTTTTGATAACAGCAGACCTAGGCAGAGTTACTGCAGTGAATGGGCAGTTTGGTTTCAAAGTCGGAGCAAGATTTTCATGCAAGAAAATAGTGTCATAGTGCTGGTTTAAAAAGTATTGTACCTGCTTCTCACCTCCTCACCCATTCTCACTTCTCTTGCCTGATGAAGGATATTTATTCACTACAGTCCAAAAATAAGCAGTAAAGTGTTACCCATCACAGACACCACTGTGCAGACAGGGAAATGAAGAACATTCAAGCTTTTTTACATCAACACATAATCTGATGTGCAATCTAGCTATAAGTTATGGGAATCAGTGATCAGGGTTTATGTTCCTGGATCCCACACAGCATCTATGAGCAGCACTGAGCTAACGTCTGCCAGTCCGGGGAAATATTTCAGGCTTTCATTTACCAAGGGCCTTGAGAATCTGATGAAAGGAGTTAGGTGCATGCCAAGTATTATTAATAACATTAACATATTAAAGACCATCTACTTATTGCCAAGCAAAATAAAATTACATCATATTAGCATAGTGGGGAAATCTCATTCAAATAAAAAAAAATCCCCAAAACAAAACCAAAACCAAAAACACAAAAGCTATAGGATTATGTATTCTAAAATTTTAACTATGGGATATCATTTCAGATCTCAGGCTACATGCAATTTTAGATGTGTTTTCAGTAATATTTTTCATTTCTCTGTCAGCTAACACTAGGCTGATCCTGTTGTCAGTCAGGAGGGACTATCAGTGGCTTCTCTATTCAGCTGGAAACACTGGGTGGGTCTCCAGTTTGGTATATATGAAGCCAGTCCCTCCTTGGGAATCACGAAAGGCTGCTGTGCTGGTAGCCCAGTTCCACAGTAAAAAACTTCTCTTGCAGCAAGGCAGCCTCAAAGATGAATATCTGGGGAGGAGGGAGGGAAGTGACTGGCACCACTATCTGTGTAGCCGGCCAGTTCAGCTCACTGTCAGCTTTATAGAATCGTAGAGTTATGGAATTATTTCAGTTGAAAAAGACGTTTAAGATCATTGATTCTAACTATTATCTAACTCTACCAAGTCTGCCACTAACCCATGTCCCTTAGCACCACATCTCTGTATCTTTTAAATGCCTCCAGGGATGGTGACTCAACCACCTTCCCAAGGAGCCTGCTCCAGTGTGAGAACTCTCTCAGTGAGAAAGTTTCTTCTGATGTCCAATCTAAACTTCTCCTGGTGTAACTTGAGGCTACTTCCTCTCACCCTACCCCTTGTTACTTGGGAGAAGAGAACAACACCCACCTCACTGCAACCTCCTTTCAGGTAGTGGTAGAGACCAAAAAGGTCTCCCTTCAGCCTCCTCTTCTCCAGACTAAACAACCCCAGTTCCCTCAGCCATTCATTGTAAAATCTGATGTCCAGACCCTTCACCACCATTGTTGCCCATCTCTGAACACATGCCAGCAGTTCAATGCTTTTCTTGTAGGGAGGGCCCCAAAACTGAACCCAGTATTTGAGGTGTGGCCTCAGCAGGCTGGCCTTCTTCCCCACTGACTCATCTTTTGTACCTGTTCCTGCACCTTTAGGGCTTCCTTCCTGAAGAATGCCCAGCCTTCCAGGACTCTTTGTCCCTTCAAGACTGCCTCCAAAGGGACTATGTTGATCAGCCTTTGAGAAAAGCCAATATCTGCCTGCTGAAAGTCCTAGGGGGCAGTTCTGCTGACCACCCCACACTCCTTTCACTTCCCCAACAGTTGTGAAACCTATTACTTCATGATCATCGTGCTCAAGACAGCTTTCAATTGTTACATCACTCACATGTCCTTCTCTGTTCAAATGAACTCCATCTAGCCACTAACAACCACATCTCCTCATTTGCCACTTTCAAACAAAGGTCATAAAAATACACCAATGGAAAAAAAAATTGGTTTCTCTCCTTGTGGTCTTTGCACTTCTTGCTGCCTTTTCAGAAATGCTTAATGGCTGTGATTTCTTTGATTCAGGCAGCAAAGCTGCCATGAACATCTCTACAGTGCTCGTAACTACTCAGGATTGTCAGTACATAATCTGCTTGGTCAGGGGTAATAGACCCCATTATTGGTCATAGGACTTGAGATTTGCCTTTATCCATATCATTCCCTTGAAACCACATGAAATACAACACAAATCGTATAATTAGGTGATGTTTCATGCTGAGTAGGGCCTTCAAATGTGAAGAGTCAGTGCTTACTGTGGCCTCAGAGCAGGGGAGCAGTAAAGATCCAGCTGCCTTTATAAACAGGAAAGAGAAAGCTATTCACATTATTTTTTGATGTTGTTGTTGTCTAAAAAGGGCTTTAAATGCATTTTATTTTAGTTTTGAGTCCAGTGCAACAAATCTACCTTTTCTTATGGTTCCTTACAGAGGTGTTGGTCTTGTTCAAATTGTTAATTCAGGAAATGCATGTAGAGAAGTCACTAAGTGCAGTAGTTAGTGTGTTGTCTCTGACAATGGTATTGGGAAAAACATCACAGTTGAAGGAACAGACCCATAAATGCCATACAATGTGATGACCTCAGTCTAAAGTCACTGATGATAGAGGAAGAAGCAAAGCATATTATGCTTCCCTAAGCAGCTCCTGGGTGTTTTCTTCCAGGGGCATTTAAAGCCACTGACCTAAGATTTCATTACCAGTCCCAAATTCAAACACCTTTGTTGACTTTATTATTTCAGAACCTAATGTTAACAAGGAGTGGATGTCTTCTTAATGAATCGGGGAGAAATCCAGTTCACCTCTCTTCACTGTTGTTTGTATTTCATTGTCCCTTATTCAGATGACTCTTTAATAGATTCCCAGTTTGTAAAAGACAACAGATGTTTCCTCAGACAGATCTAGTCCTCATGAAAAAGTAAGGAAGATATTTTAAAGCAGCATTGTTGATGTACTCTACTGGTGATATTACATTTGAAGTTCAAGAGTTCTCAAAGGATTTAGTATGGTAAAGGAAGCTGGGATGACCCATATTTCACATTCTTGTGGCTGTCCGGACAGATTTCTGTTTGTTAGCAGTGCTTACAAAATGCCTGTTGCTACTTTTACATTGCAAACCGTTTTCCTCCTGCGGTTAATTTATTCCAGGTGAAAGTTTTGGAGGAACTCTGTGTGTAGAGTCTGCAAATAGCCAGGTCCTTTAAGCAGATTTTAATAAACTAGTTTAAAAATAATCTTCCAACAGAAATAAAAAGGGCATGTCTCAGCAATAATAAACATTGAAGGAAGGCAGAGGGTACACCACATCCTCCAGCACTGAAAGCCAGGAAGAAATCCCCTTGGGAATGTGAAAATGAATGTACCATGGGTGAAATGAAAAGAATATAGTGTGAGAGGATGCCCTTTTCTCAGGCTTAAGCAATACATAACACATTTTTACCAGCTGGAAAAGAACATTGTCGCTGGTTACAAAATAGCCAAGTCTGACTTTGCCAAATTTAAAGTGCTGTACTCATGGGGGCAAGATGGTCAGAAAAAGAATTTCAGTGGGAGAAGACAACTTTGGTGAGGACCACTGAAAAGGACCAGGAAATTAAATAACTCCAAGAAGCTGCCAAAAAAAAAATAATCAAAAAACCCCCAACAAACCACATTTAGTGATACTGATCCTCTGCATTTCATCCAGATTCTAATTATTTCAGGAGTAACCACCACATAAGAAGCATTGGAGCCTCTTTTGGATGGACTGTGCTCAGATTTTGTAGGTGGTCTTCTACTACGTATCTCCAACATGTCAAAGGTCTTGCTGACTCACTCACACAACTATATCGTGTTTATTCTACAAACTGAACTTAGACTTTGCCTTGGACAGACACTGACCACTTACTCTTGCCATGATGGAATTACTCAAAGACTTAATGATTATAAACAAGAAGTATTAAACACGATTCCTTTCCTATTTATTCAGTGGAAGGCACATAATCTCAGTTTTACTGTGGTTTTCCTTTGACGGCATTCAGTTCCTCATGGTCTTTTCTGCAATGCCATCTTAATTGCTAGCTTTTGATCCCTTCTCTAATACTGTCTTTAAGAAATACTCACCAAGGTCTCAAACATGCAGCTATCAGCAGTCCCATGCTGCTGGTGCCTAGTGCATTTATGGTAGTTTTTTGAAGTTGCACAAGAAAGCCACAAAGTCTAGTGCTTAATATGCTAAATTCTTAACCAATTTACATCAGCACAACCTCACATGATGAGGAAAGCAACACCACTTCATGTTAACTGCCAACACACTCAGAGCCCTGGTGAAATAGTATATGTCTGGAGGCTGAACTGAAATCACAGATATTTTAATATATATATTTGAAATTCAGGATTTTTAAAAAATTACAAATATGACCTAATTTCAGAAGCAATTTTCCATGTGTTTGTTTTTTTTTTCTGGTAAAATGTGCCCCAAAAAATTATACATGAATTGAAGCATGGCTCTCTGTTGCTATTCCCTGTGCCTGGTGACTCCCAGTCTTTGAAGCATGCCAAGCTATAAGCAGACGTAAACTAAAGACTGTACAGTCTGTTCATCATAGAAATAGAATAGAAAAGAAATAGAAATAGAAATAGAAATAGAAATAGGAATAGAATAGAATAGAATAGAATAGAATAGAATAGAATAGAATAGAATAGAATAGAATAGAATAGAATAGAATAGAATAGAATTAACCAGGTTGGAAAAGACCTTTGAGATTATTGAGTCCAACTTATCATCCAACACTATCTAATCAACTAAATCATGGCACCAAGCACCCCATCCAGTCTCTTCCTAAACACCTCCAGTGATGGTGACTCCACCACCTCCCTGGGCAGCCCATTCCAATGGCCAATCACTCTCACTATGAAGAACTTCTTCCTAACATCCAGCCTAAACCTCTCCTGGCACAGCTTGAGACTGTGTCTTCTTGTTCTGGTGCTGGTTGCCTGGGAGAAGAGACCAACCCCCACCTGGCTACAACCTCTGTGCAGGAGAAATAGAGACAACTATGTAGGTAGTATCCCCGGGTGCACTGAAGTGTTTACATATCTCCAGTTTCACAAACTAGCCTAGGATTTTAAATAAGCTTGATTTGTGAAAGTTCTCTGACCTAATCACCCAGAGGGCCAAGGTTGTTCTGGGTCTGAGAAAACAGTGTGTTCTTTAGGTCATATTTCTTTGCTAATTTAGGGGAAGACACTTCCCCTGTTCACTTTGCCGACCAGCAGTTTCCCAAAAGATGCTGGATGTTGTCTGTTTTATCATAGCCTTAGTGCAATTCCAGAGACTATTCCTATTGCACAAGGAGGAGCACAGTATCCATGTCATGAATCCTAATATTCAACAATTGTCCTGTATGTGTCAGAAAAAAAAACAAGTACTGTGTTCCAAGAACATACACATTCCAAACCAATGAAACAAAGGCAATAAGGTTATCTTCATATACATTAAGTCATCTGCCCAATGAAGCAGTGCTCCCCTACAAACCAGGAGACATAGGTCTTCTGATATCCTCCTTAAGGCCAAGCGCTAGTGGAGTTTTAGCCAGTCAGTTTGAGATGGGTGAAACATCTAGAACAAAAGGAATACAGAGAAAAAGTACTAGTGACTGATGGCAAAGGATAAAGAAAAAGGAAGTGGTGTGAGATCTGAGAGTTCAAAATGGACTGAGAGGGCACTGGACAAAGAGCAGAGACCAGAGAGAGAAAAGGCAGCCCAGCAGCTCCCAGAGGATCTTCAGGCCAAGCTGATTGGATGGAGCTGTGGGGCATGCAGGATGCTCCATATTGGTGCCTCCAGGACAGTGGGCTGTGTGGGACCTTGAGATAATGCTGTTAATGTGGGGAGCCAGTTTCAGGTGCCTGAAATTAGAAGAGCCCACCTGAGAAGTATGTTTTAGTATGATGCCTAGGTAGCATGATTGCAATAGGGCATAAAAGCATGGACTGCAGCACCTGCTGGGATAGCACTGAGGGACTATGCAAGATCCTAGGGCTACTGCAGAAGACCCAAGCCATCTTGTCCATACATCTTTACAGAGAGAATGGCCAGCATTGGAATAGTCTGACAGGGAGCTGGTGGAGTCACCCTCCCTGGAGGTGTTCAAAAATCCTGTAGATATGGCACTTCATGACATGATTTAATGGCCACAGTGGTGTTAGGTCTATGGCTGAACTCAATGATCTTGGAGGTCTTTTCCATTGAACATGATTGTGTGATTCTATGAACCTGTAGGGAAGGATTTTTGAAAAGAAATACTCCAAGAAAAAAAGCCAGATTTAATCACAGAAGAAAAGAGTTGACTCACTCTTCTTCAAAGAGAAGAGAGCATGTGTATAGAGAGACAGTGGAAACTTACTTATTTGACAGTGTACACATCCTGAAAGCAGAGAATCTCTAACAGAAAGCAGCTATATTATTTTATTTGAGTACATTACTCAAGTGTCTAGTTAGCCTTTTTCATTGAGCTTTCAAATAGAGAAATGGAGTAATGAATAACCTGCTGTGCTGGAAGGTCTGTGGTGTCAGCTAAAAGCCTTCTATTTCAGTGGTTTGATTATAATTTACTTCTTGCATGTAAAAACCACAGAGTTGAAGAACAAAAGTGCACCAGTGTCTGGGCCTGAGCCTAAGCCTCATGCAGCTCAGTTTTTGAGAAGGGATACAGAAAGCTCAGGCTGACAGATTTTTCTGATGTAGACAGCTCCTCTGTCTCTGAGTTACTCCAGTCCAGGGAGTATTCAGGGCACAGATGTGACTTCGTGCAACATTGTTCTGCTCCAGATGATTTCCCGTCTTCATGAGATCAGGGAACTGACTGTGGTCCTTCTGATCATGCATGCACAGCCCATGACCAGTGCTGCTTGACACACACACATCTTTGCCTCAGGTACCAGTGGGTATTTCTCATGGCATGTAGCTCCTACACTTGCAGGCAGCAGAGGAAAGTGGGAATTTCTGACAGATCCATGAAGCTATTTAGCCATGCTGCCTTTGGTTTCTCCAGCTCACTTGCTTTTGAGACCTTAGCATTAGACAACTTGTGGGACTCCAGGTTACTTCTGATATAAGAGGGAATGAACTATGAAATCCAGCATCTCTTTTAGCATGCCAGCTCTCTGTGAAGAAAATGCTATGTTTCTTTATTTCTGAATCCAAGCATTTTTTTCAGTTGCTGCACAGAAAACTTTCACTAAGCTTCTTCTTACGGTTATAATCCCAGTGCTCAGCCTTGACATGCCCTTGGCTTTCAGATAATTTTTTGTTAGTATCTTTGTATTTTTGGCTTGTCTACTCAAATCTTCATCAATCTATAGCAGCAACAGGCTGTCCTCTATGCTTAAATTAAATTCAGAATGAAAACCCTCTAGCCAGCTTGGGTTACTGATTAGCTTTGCATATACCTCAGTTTTGGATGACGTTTCCCATCATTGCATCTATCTAATTCCCTTTAAAAGTGTATTGCTTCTTACATTTATCCTGAATTAAGGACAGGTGTTATACCTGCTAGCTTCCAAAGGTTTTTCAACTAGAACAGTACAATACAAGCTTTCTGCCACTGGCCATTAGGACTGATATAATATTTTTTTAGTTCAGACATTGTCATAACCTTAGATTTACTCCTTTCCACTACAACTTTCTGGTTTCATCTGTTGTACCTCTACAGCTTTTCTTTCTACACCCCAGGTTCCTTACTTCTTTTTCAAAATAGTCCCTTTTTTGATCTTATTGATTTTCCTTTACCTTGCAATCCTGTGCACACGCTTACCTCTTCTCAGCCAATATCTCATTTATCCTGTAAAAATTAAACACTATTATCCAAATTCTTAAGTCCCATAAACTGCTGGTAACCTTTCTGACCTCTGTCAAAAATTGTTTATTACTCTACCTTGCTATGCAGTCCCCTTGATGAATACATACCTTGGATTTATTACTTTAAAATAAGTCCCATTCAGAGGAAACTTAGTTCATTTTTTTACTAATACTCTTCTTCCTCAGTTAAACACATAAACCTTCTCCAGCTTGCTCCTGAGTCATGAAATGGCTTCATTTTTGCATTAAGCATTTGTTGAGGGAAATGTTTTCACAGTCTAAACCATTCTTCAATTAAACTATTAATATTATGCTTAAATCACAAGGTCATTAGCAGTACTGAGCAATAATCAACGTGCATTAAATCATGTTAGTTTTCAAATCCATTTGGGGAACAATAGAGGCAAAATAATGATACCTAACAATGACTGAATAGTAATTTGGCAATGGAATGGAGAAAGCTGGGGAGGGACTTTTTAGGGTGTCAGGTAATGATAGGACTAGGGAGAATGGGGAAAAAAAATATAGAAATGGGTAGATTCAGATTGGATGTTAGGAAGAAGTTCTTCACCATGAGGGTGGTGAGACACTGGAACAGGTTGCCCAGGAAGGTGGTGGAAGCCTCATCCCTGGAGGTTTTTAAGGCCAGGCTGGATGTGGCTCTGAGCAACCTGATCTAGTATGAGGTGTCCCTGCCCGTGGCAGGGGTTGGAACTAGATGATCCTTGGGGTCCCTTCCAACCCTAACAATTCCATGATTTCAGTTTCCCAGAATGTGTCTTCCCACAACTCGTCAAGACCTGTAGCAGTACCTAACACTCATGCTGACACTTTTACCAAAGTCCCTGTCCTACAAAGAAGTCCTTTCAAGGAGATTCAAAACCTACAGTCTTTCCACTGACTTCAAATGGCTGGGACACTCAGAGCACAACCGCTTCCTTACCTTCATTCCCATTAAAGTTATTTCATAGTTTTCAAACACATTTCATTTAATCTTTCAGCAACACAGTTGATGATTACTATCACTACCTTATTTAGTTTCAGTCTAATTTTTCACCTCTCCCTTAAGCCTTTGATAGCCTTTTCTCAGAGCCTAACTCACTATTCTAGTTTACAAGTGTTTACTCTCTATTTCCACTGAACAAGACTGTCCTGTGCCCTTTCAGAGATAAGATCACTATAATACAATAGTGTGAAAATCTTTCTTTGTATATCATTTGAAACTTGGTGGGGTTTTCTCTTCTTTCCTCTTGTGAAATACCACAACATTTTTCAATTAGAGTAGGTCCTTCTTGCAACTGCTATAAAATCTCTGTTATCATAAAACATCTGTACTAAATGTAGGAACATCTGTTTCCCAAACTCCTTCCTGATCCCTAGATGACTCATTTCTTTGATAGCTTTTCTTTGTAAGGGAAGTCTTTCTTCTTATATTTTTGAAGTACTTTGCTTTATTTTTTTTCCTTTTCATTTAACATGTTAAGCTAGCGCTTCACAATATTAAGCTGTGCCATTCTGTGCTTCTCTTGTCATTCTATCTGTATTATAATACTTATCCGTGTAATATCATTATTTCCATTTCTCTTGTAAGAACAGCTGTCCCTACACTTATTTTTAAGTGCTGCCCAAGCAGCAAGGCAGACTCCTGAATTTCATCCTTCGTGAAATGCTGACACTGAGGTTATGAAAACAATCTAAGGACCACTGGCACCAGGTACCACTCAAGTTCATTAGAAGGTAGCCATTTAACTCCTTTAACCTCTTTTGCCATTTTTTATTTCACATAAATATTGCTGAAGCCCAGCATGTCAATGCAGGCCTCCTAAATGACTCCCTCAATTTTGGAGTCCAGTCCTGTGCAGCAGAGCAGAACCTCATGGATTTATTTTGCTAAAATAAAAGGAAATTAAATCCTTAGCAAGGTTGCAGCTGAGCTGTTGCCAAAAATACGGAGTTGACTTTGTGTCATACTCAATGAGACATTGGAGTTCCCTTTGAGTGACAAATTATGTAAGCACTGTAGTGCAATTCTTTCTTGGACACTATTTCCCCATTCAAATCCCATGAAAAAAAAAAAAAAACATAATTGTTGCATTGTCAGGAAAGATCTTAACAGTTATTTCCTTTTTATTTAACTTGAGCTGAGACTACTTTGATCACACCTCTTAATTCTGAATTACCCTGAGCAGCGCCTTGCAGGCAGTGCTGAATGCACCTTGGGTCAATTACTGCTTCACAGCCGTATCATGTCTGGAAGCACATATCGTTTCCTCTATGTCTCCTTCCAATCACTGCCAGAGGCAAAGCCGGCTCAGCTGGGGAGATCTGATGCCTACACACACCATGTGCTTTTAACTGAGCTTTCAACAGCCTTATAAAGTGCCATTCACCCACCTGCCTCATCCATTGAACAAGATGCATCGAATCAGATTCCTTCTGGACGTAAATCATCACTGCTTTAGTGAGCTGTACTGTCTCACCAAGCAAGGAATGGACCAGCAAGCAGATTAAAGCACACGTTGTCTGCACAAACAGCCTTCAAATATACATGAAGTCTCCTTATAGGGACCCCAGCTTCAACTGAGTGAACCCTGAAACTTGCCAGGATCTTTACAGATACCAGAGAAATAGCCAGATTCTAGCTCTTTTAGTATTAATATTCATTATTGAATTAAATGTTAAAGGAAACTGAAAATGGCTTATCCTGTGTGGTTTCTGAAATAACCAGCAGTATGGTCAGCATTTGTACAGTCTGAATCAGTAGCAGCAGTATTGTAACTGGACAAGATGGACAAAAGTAGTTAAATGAGCTTTGAGGTTTTCAGTTTCACCATGAAGTACTTTTATGTTTTATATGGCTTTCTTACTTTGGCAGTTTCTGGAGGTGATCCCTAAAAAGTGTTTTGCTGTCAGCCAGTTTTCACCACACAGGAGTATCTGTGGCCAAATTTCCCATGTACTACTGCAGTCAATACATTTCTTTTTTGGATTAAGCCAACTGGCTGTGCTCCTCTGAGACTGTGAGTTAACTCTTCTTTTTAAATGAGAGTGAAAAAGTCTAAAAACCTCAAGAACTCACCACAGCAATGGCCTGTGCAAATTAATACTGAGGCAGCTTTTTCTGAAAAGCTTGCAAAAATGCTTTGCTATCCTTTGTGGTTATTTCTAGAGAACCTGCAGCCATAAGTGCATGAGCATTGAGATTTTCTTCCAGAAAAGAAACTATTTCCAAGGGGGGGGAAAGAGAGAGAGAGAGAAATTGGAGAAGACACAAAATAAAGTAAGCAATGAAGGAAGGATAAATTGAGTGAGATCCCTCAAGGTGAGGTCCAAAAACTTGCTTACGATCAAGTTTTCCTTTGTAGCCCATGGGAAGGAAAAGCCCTTCTGGAGAGCAGCACCTGTGATTAGAGTGCCTGCATCTGTTGCCCTCCAATGGCCCTGACACAAGCTTGGACACATAAGAAAAACACAAAATCCTACTCCACAGCCCACCTTTCCTGTCTTCAGTATCCAGGTACCGAGGTTTCCAACACAAAGTACCTCTGTCTTTGCAGCACTGAGTATCTGGTCTTTCCTCTTATTTGTACATCAACAGACTAGTCATTCCCTTCCCAATCATGCATTCACTACTCATGTAGAAGGTTTTCTGACAGTATGCTTAGAGCATTAAGCATCCAAAACCAGTCATAAAGAGATGTGGGCTACACCCTCTCTACCCTGTGTGCACCAGTACTGACATGGATTAATGGTAAAATACAGAATGGGACATATCAAAGCCTACTTCCTTGTGCTGCCTAAGTGAAACTGCCTTCTGCCATGTCAGGTATGTAACCTGATTCTTGACTCCTATCTGCTACACAGTGTCCTTGATTTTACGGAGGTTTGGCGCAAAGATTCAAGGTGGTTTGGGCACTTCGGTAGGCAGAGAGGTGGGCCGTGTTTAACATCCAATTAGGTGGAGGTTTCCACAGCAGGAAAACACTCTAACAACAGCTACATTTAAATTAGCCCTGGGCTGTAACTATTTCTAAAGTGGAGTGTTTTGCTGTTGTGTTTTGCTGCCACACTGTACATCAGGACAGATTAAATCTGTGGGTCTAGCTTCCAAAGAATCTAACAGTAAATCTGTTCACAATGACTTTAAGATATTTATTGCTAGCTTTATAAATCCTTTAATCTCTTTGGGTACACAAAGTAGTAAATATACCCCGAGTTCCAGTACAGAGGCAGGATAAGGACAGACTTGGGGATTACAGCTGGTCAACAGCCTGCAGCTAAGTCAATACAATTTTCTCTCCACAGAAAACTGAATTATATGAACTTTTTTCCCCTGAAAATGTCTCCCACGGAGAGTTTTAGGTTTTCCATAGTAAAACAACAACCATTTGGGAGCAAAAAAAAGGTTCTTTTGGGTTTCTTCCTCTTTTGATTAGGTGAAAAGTTACATTTTTCTGCAGTGAAAAGGGAAAGGGAAAGATTTTTCAGTTGCCACTATAAAAGATGTCTAATCCAAGAGAGATCCTTACATGTGAGCGTAAAACAGATGGGGTCACTGATACCTCTGGGGAGCAGAAGTAGTACCCTGTGGAGGTGGCTCTCCTATTTAAGGGGGTTTAAGCATTATTTTAAAGAGTTGACAGCCAGAATGTGCCAGAACTTTTGTGGTACTTACAAAAGGCACAAATTTGCCCTTTGGTGTGATCTGGATTTGCTATTAAAAAGTCTAAATATCAGTTCTTCCTTTCCATTCCTACACTGTGAGCTGCAAGGCTGTGCTCTGCTTTCATCCTATGTATGGGCCACAGAGAGTCACAGGTACTCTGGTTGGATGGAGATTGTGTACAGGTCACACAGCCTCTCCTCCACTAGACTTTCCAAATGACTGAAGAGATTTCTAGGCCTCCTCCCACCACTCCTTTGTGCAGACTGGGATTTCCTGGCTGAGGAACCATAACCATTTTGATTAATTAATTCAAACTACAGAAAAACTTGTCCATAATTTGCAAGGTCTGGATACTGAAACAATATTTTTAATGAATCCCTAAAGCTCCTCCAGTTCCTCCTAGTTGCACAGAAACAACTGCTTGACAAACCCCTTGTGGATCAGAAAAAGAATAATCTGCCAGATTGTATGCTGCACCAGGAAGAGCAATCAAAATAGCTGACAACACAGGTTGCAGTGTGAATATCTGCAAACAACAATACTCATACACTACAGAGATTGAAGGAGCTTGCATATAACCAGGCTTACTAGCAAATTATTTCCAAGCCAAAAATAAGTAAAAGTTAATACACTCAAACACTACTCAGTTAGCTCCAGTCATTGTAGGAGCTATTTTGTTCATTGTCTTGGGTTCTCTTTGACAGAAGATTGATATGTGTTACAGGAGGTGTTGCAATCATTTCCCTAACAAATAACATGTGGAGGAAAACGCCTGTAGACCGTGGTGGCAAAGGCTCAGTCTGACAAGGACCTCTAGGGCAGTAAGCATATTATCTTTGTTGCCTGGCCAAGCTTTCATGTAACAGCATTTCACTTCTCCCTGCAGTTTTTGTCTGAAGCCATGTGAAGCATGCACCAGTTGAGAGCTGGCTTTAGAGAAAATGAGCACTGCACCAAAAAAAAAGGCTACTTCATTTAGCAATATGTTTTAATAACAGCTTCAGTTTTTAGCATCTTCACCCCTCCTCCTTTTAATCCTCAGAAAATAAAATTATAGAGGTATATATAGACCAAAAATCTTAGGGAGCAGCACCATTGTCTTTGGAAATCTCTGGAAACAGAATTAAAATTCCTTAGCTTCTCCTGACTCAGTGTCAAGGAGTACCAGGAACTAAAACTTTGGGAGCATTCTCTACAGACCTTCAAAACCCACCTAGACACATTCGTGTGTGACCTGCCCTAAGTGGCCCTGCTTTGCAGTGGGTTTGGACTCGATGATCTCTGGACATCCCTTCCAATCCCTACCATTCTATGATTCATGTGTACACCAAACAGTTTGAGCTCATCTCTGTTACATAACATAGCAACATTTCTTCACCTAACAGAGTTAAATACACTTGCAGGATATGCACAAATATGTAATTCTCTTTCTAGGCATCATGTTAAAGCATATAACCATAAAATCCTCGTCGCTATTTTCACCCTTCAGGAGTACGCTGAACAAGACAACAGACATTCACTGCCATAGAGATATGGTATGCCAGTGCTATAACTGTAACATGAGAAGTGCTGCCTAATAAGTTGCAACCAATAAAACCCACTGATAAGAAGAGTGTTATTACAACAAAATCGGGGTCAAAGCAAGAACTAGCACATAATCCTAACTCTCTTTTATACCACATGAGACAGAGGTTCAGAGTGACACAGCATGTAGCTCCTTTGACTCAGCTCATCACATAATGGGGAGGGATTCACTGGTTCCCCACGTCTTACCATCACAACTATACTGTTTTCGTATACATCAGAGCTCACATGTTATGGTATTCATTATTGTCACCCTTGAGGCTTTGCCAGAACACAGGAAGGAAGCTATAAGAAAGAGGCAATCTGGCTTTCTTAGGTTGCCATTTCTTTCTTCACATATCTCTCTTGAATAGGAGTTCATCCAAAGTTCTTTGCCTTTATGACCACTTCTGCCCCTTTGACCATGCCCATTAACTGGACCTGATATTTGTTAGACAGCTTGCAGATCAGCAAAAGCAATACACTAAGTGAACACTGCATATGGCAGTAAGAATTCTGATATATCCAAGGATAGTCTAATCCATGGACTATAATTAGGAGGTTTGCACTTCCCTTACAGCCCTTCCTGCTCCTTCTCTGAGTATTTTTGTTGGCTATCTCGACCAATTCAGCATAGAAATGACCTCCAAGAGCCCCATTAAATGATGTCCCCATGCATTACTGTGGTGCAATGTTGAGGGGACCCAGTGGCTTCAATTCTCACCTTTCCTTTCCATGCGATGGAGGTGTGTCAGTGCTCCTCACACTGAATGAATCATGGAGACCCATTTCTTGTTGGAGGAATTATTCCAGGGACAATGAAACTTTCTGGTGTTTGTGAAGTTAAATATATCAGGTATCTATTTTAAATAATGAGCATAAACAACCAATGCACAGGGTACCTCTATGTTTAGGGCACACACTGAGGTAGAAGATGGTTTATAACCCCAAGTCTGCACTGGATAGCAGAAGTAACACCACTATTGTGCATAGAGAGTGATTGCCCATTGGAATGGGCTGCCCGAGGAGCTGGTGGAGTCGCCATCACTGGAGGTGTTTAGGAGGAGACTTGATGGGGTGCTTGGTGTCATGGTTTAGTTGATTAGATGGTGTTGGATGAGAGGTTGGACATGATGATCTCAAAGGTCTCTTCCAACCTGGTCTATTCTATTCTATTCTATTCTATTCTATTCTATTCTATTCTATTCTATTCTATTCTATTCTATTAATGTTCAGAAATCAAAGCACTCTAGAACAGCTACACGAGTTGGGAAAGGAGTTACAGTGTATTGCTGTGGCATTGTAGCTCACTTCTTTGCAGTGGTTCTTCAGCTGGACAAAGAATCCATTTCTAAACAAGATCTCCTAGCTACAAATCTATGGTGGGAGCAAGAGTTTTAATAAACCCCTAATATAAGCTGTTTCACTTCAAACATGGTTTCTTGAAACAATCATTTTATAGCTAAATAATTTGTCTGAAGAAAAAAAAATGCTTGTGGGATTTTTTTTTTTTCTGTTTTACTGGGTAATATCCCAGCAATCAGTTCCATATGCTCTCCATATTCTCTATGATTTAAAGTTTCTGGAGTTTACTCTTCCATTTTACTTCCCTGCACACATACGTAATGTGTGTAATTACTTTCCTCTACTAAGCACCATTGTGTGAAAATCTGTGTACAGATGAGAAAAATAGATACCAAGGCATTTTCCCACTGTTCATTTAAATGCACAAAATAGTAAAAGTGAAACTTTCTATGCATATTGAACCCCCTTAAACTTTCAGCTACATTAAGCAATTTCATATGCTATAGTACACATAGAGGAGAGAAAAGAAAGAGTTTTAAGTGGTGAGGTTACATCTGCAATCATGTCTCTTTGTATAACATGGGGAGCTATTTTTAAAGACACCACCCAGAGAGAGGTTGTTGGTGATCATCTTTCAGAGAGCAAAGTCTACAGGCTTGCAGCTGTCTGGATATACTGGGTGAAGGCTCAAATGGAGAGAAAGCAGACTATAGTAGAGAGAGAGGTAAGAGGGGAACCTGAGATTTTGCACTACCATTGCCATTAGTTTAAAAAATAATTATATCTCCCTGCAAGCACTTTTTGACACTTTCAGAGGGCTGTTCATCCCACCATAAAACTGACCTAAGTGAGGCTTACTGCTGGAAAACAGATCATCCCCGCCTCTCATTTCCAGAGGAACCCATCTGGGGGTTTTGCCTACAGAATGATTTGGCATAAACAAGATGTGTAGTGTTTCTGCTGCTGCTACTCTGTCCAGTTCTGGGCCCCTCAGTTTAGGAAGGATGTTGTCTTGCTGGAACATGTCCAGAGAAGGGCAACAAAGTTGGTGAGGGGTTTGGAACACAAGCCCTGTGAGGAAAGGCTGAGGGAGCTGGGGCTGCTTAGCCTGGAGAAGAGGAGACTGAGGGGTGACCTTATTGCTCTCTACAACTACATGAAGGGAGGTTGTAGCCAGGCAGAGGTTGGTCTCTTCTCCCAGGCAGCCAGTACCAGAACAAGAGGACACAGTCTCAGGCTGCGCCAGGGCAGGTTTAGGCTGGATGTTAGGAAGAAGTTCTATACAGAGAGAGTGGTTGCCCATTGGAATCGGCTACCCCTGGAGGTGGTGGAGTCACCTTCATTGGAGGTGTTCAGGAGGAGACTTGATGGGGTGCTTGGCTGCATGGTTTAGTTGTTGGGTGGGTTGGATTGGTTGATGGGTTGGATGTGATGATCTTGAAGGTCTCTTCCAACCTGATGTATTGTATTGTATTATTGTATTATTAAAGATGTTAGGGAGCCCATCTTTTGCCTCATTACCAAATACAGAACAAAGCAGAATGCTGTGTCTGACTGGGACAGCAAGGCAACACCACCAGCAAGGTGACCCCGTGGTCATGTCAAACCAGGGTACAACCACTGCTGCAGTGGTTTCCACTATGGGGTGTCTCCTCACACCACAAATGCTTGTCCTGATTTCCTTCTTTTCAAGCTTACTCTTTCTTTTCTTTAAAAAATAATTTTAAAAAGTCTTTGTAATTGCCCAGCAGCTGCCAGCTACTGTATTTTTACTGCCCAGCCATCTGATGCTCATCTTCTTTAGTGTTAGCATATTTGGGCAACCACCCTCCCATATTTGTGCATCTAGGCACACACTGTCTACACTCCCAGGCTTACCAAGTGCTGTTATCCAGGATATTTGTCAAATCTGGGCCATGTGAGAGCCCCCTCAGTCACCCTCTCCAGTGATCTTCCCAATCTTCCCTTCCTGATCCAGATCTTCTTTAATTAAGAAGTGAATCAGAACAGCAGGCCATCTAGCCCAGTGACAATAGGACAGGCTGTTTCAAAGTGCACTATTAGTCAGATTTTTCTCCATCTCAGAGGGTTGTGCAATGTTTTCTGAACACTTTCTGTTTTCTTAACAGTTTTAGGCTGCAGGTAAGAGACCTGAACATTGCTTTCAATCAATGTTGCACAGTATCTGTGCAAGTCACTCAAATACACCTCAAGGAATTTTTCTTGAAATTATGCTTGTCACAGGTAAGCAAGGGCATTAAAATGCAAGGTTAGATAAACATGTCCCAGTGCATTAACTCACTGATCATAATGCAACTGAAACATTTATGGTCCAGTGACACAAACTTCCGCTGTCTGTGAACATGCTGAGGAATTGTAGAACTGGTGCTGAATCAATGTCAGTGGTACTGAATCAGCATTAGAAGAGTTCAGCACATTGCATCATCCTTTACAATCAAAGAAAGAGAGGGAAGCTATTGAGCAGCCAGCACTGCCATCATCCCACACACTTAAACCCTCCTGCCACACACCACAGAGCACTACTGAGCTGTGACAGATACTAATCCGTGGGAAACAAAAAGATTCTGCTCACCACAAGCTGCACTGTGATTAGTGGTAGCATCGGAAGAATCTGTGCCGGTGGATGAACCCCTGTTCTATGCTCTTTCCTAAGTAGCTATCTTAAATGCCACTTAAATAAATAAATCTCTGCTCTGAGTTACCCATATGAGTAAGGGAAAATATGTAAAATGTTGTGCAGACCAGCCTCATTCCTGGGATTGTATTTAAATACATACTAACTTTTCAGGCCACTTTTCTGTTCACCCACGTTCAGCCCATTTCCAACCAGAGATTTTCTGCCCTACAAAATTTCCTTCTCAGGTTCTGACCAGACACCAGCAGCTTAGTGCCATCACCCTGCCACTTCTGTCCAAAGTGTCTGTTGTGGCAGTAATGCAACAGTAAAACTAGGAAAAGGCTCTGCCTTCCGAAGAAAGACATCGGTTTAGGCATCATCCTGCCCTACTGGATCCTACTGCCATGAGTAGTGCTGCTTCCCACAGTAAAGGCTGTGGGGCCTCAGTAAGGCACTGGCAGAAGCCTGAGAGACTTGAGAAAGATAAGTAATTTTTTGGGTATTGGAAGGAGTAAAAGAACAAAGTACAAGGAGAAGACAGTGTCTGGAGTAAAAGAACAAAGTAAGAGGAGAAGCCAATGTCTGGAAGAAGTGAGAGAGTGGGATATGGTGAGCAAGCCAGGAGTGAATTAGAAGAGCTGTAGGCACTGTTCAAACTAAACAGCTCAAATCCACCATGCAGAAGATGGTGGGAGGTAGCTAATGGAGATGCAGGGATCAATAGACGCGCAGTAAGGGTGCAAAAAAAACCAATAACAATTTAGTGCTTTGTTTTACAAAAGTAATGGCCAAAGACTTGTATTTTTGAAGGACTGAGCAATATTTTTGGTCACATTGTTCTTTATCTTTTTAGCTTGTTCCCAGGAAATTCTATTCTCTTGTTTTCATCATGTACAGCGCACTTGTAGTCCAGTAACCGAGAACTGTATGTGGTTGGGATGTTCTTTATCTGATGGCAGTGTTGCCAAAAGTCAAATGCAAGAGGAATCTCCTTTTCCCACAGACTGGACCTAAAGCATGTGCTGAATAGCATGGACTTCATATTAAGCTCTATCAATAACCTGAGTGTCAGACTTCAATGTCCCACCTGTCTCCTCGAATCACCCCACAACCACACAGCTGGCTAAATTATGGTGTTTGAAAACTGGGAATTCTTGTGGAAGAAAAGTGAAAACATTACTTTCTAGATAATGTACTCTTGGCTCCACCCTGATCACTGTTAATCTGTGTTCCAGACACTGAAAGAAAGCAAAAGACCTTACCCAGAGGAAATATTCAAAGCAAATTTTGACTCATGACTGTATACAAACTCCAAGGGCCAAAACTTGAAGCCAGTGCCATATAACAAAAATGCTGTTTCAAATAGACTTTCAGTTACCAGACTCCATGAATCAAGAAACAATGGAACAATAAACTGTGAGCAACTAACAAGCACTTGGACAAACCTTTGCTCTCAGATACATCAGATGGGTGGGTACAACTATAGTTATGTAAATAGCCACTGCAAGCAGTGCAATTGTAATCCCCAGCAAACCTCCAGGCACATGCCAACACACAGCAAAGATGCTTCCATGAACAAGACATGAAGAAAAATGAGGGAGAAAAGGAAGAGAAGTCAAGAGCTGAAGCAACTTGCCCAGGAGCCAAGAATAAAATGCAGCTCTCCCAAGTTCCAAACTAAAGCCTTTTCCACTTTGCACCAAGACCTTCTGATTGCTGCTTTTTACAAAAGTCCAGCCTGAAGGTGAGTTGCTAAGAAAGTGTTCAATTTTGTTGTCTGTTTCTAGCATTTGAAGCAGCAGACAATTCCACTTGAAGTAGAGTATGTTCCATTATCACTTTTGTTAATGAGATCTGAGACTCCTCAGCTCGGAATCAGAAAATTCATATGCTTAAAGGTTTTTAATTGGGACACTTGGCAATTCCCTTTTGACAGGGAGGAGGAAAAATAGGAAATATTTCACTTCACATATCTGATGGATCCTTAACTATTACTGGATTCTCTCTGATCTCCAGCCATAAGGAACATGATTAATTGCAGTAGCAGGAACAGCAGGTCTTCCTCACCAAATCTCTCACATCCCAACATTTTGTTAGTGAGGTGAAGTACCAGTTGTTGATAAAAGAGTGACTTTTCTTGTGCACATTCCAACTACGGCCACACAATAAAGGTGTAAGAACCCACATTTTTTGTCTATTCCTACATATGCTTTGTGTGTAACTTCACTCATTGTCTCTCTATATGTATACATAATACCTTTTACCTTATTTCTCTTCTGCACACAGCTGGATAATTTTAACTAGCACCACAATCTAGAGGAAATGACTGTGGGAAGTGTGTTTATATACTTACCTTAGCTATGACTAGGAAACAAAAGATAAAACATTTAAAGGTCTCATTTAACCAAATGTTTGATTTAGATTGGTTTTGGTCATTGAGTCTTTAACAAGATTCCTTTGACTCCCTCAGCACAGGCTTTGTGCAATTCCTGAGAAATCTTTTCATAATCTGCCCTATTTCAGAACTGTCCCTTCTTCCTTGCCTCAATAGTGCTGAGGAAAGGAGGAATCTGTGACAGATTGCTACCATTGCAGTGAAACATCTGGCTGCCTATGCTAGATGTTCAAAGAATACTTAGCAGACAGCTACTACTGCCATCATCAGTAGTGAGCAGAAGCAGGTACTCCAAACAGGTTCTTAGGTTCTTCCAGGCCCAGGTTTCTCCCCACCTCCTGAGCACCAGGGGGATGCAACTCTCTGACTATATATCACTGGCCATCTGTGGCCAAAGCCTCTCCGCCATGTCTTCGAATGGAAAGTGTCTGCTCCATGTTATCATGCTGGCAGTGTAATCTCCTCTCAGTATGGTGCATGGGACTGTTCTCAGAGGTGGACAGATGTCATCAGCAGAGCCCTAAGTGTCAGCTGCAGCATTTGTTATGACAACATCTGTGCAGAGCATCAGGTAAAGCCAAGAATAAATAAGGAAAGAGCAGGATGGAGACATCACAGAGATGGCCACAGAGCAGGATTCATCTCAGTAGGCAATTTTGACATACTTCATTTTAAAGGAAGAGTTTAGCCATATATTTATGAGCCATGTTATGATGATGGGCCTAGGATAGAAAGCATACCTGTTTCATTGTCTTTAGTAGCATTGGTGGAGCCAGGGTGTAGAACAGAGCATCTACATTTCACTCACAACCTGCATCTGAAATGGAACTGAATTATTAGATCATTTGCTGTTCACAGAGCACTCCATTAAACCCCCACTAAGGCTGCATGATAGTTTTCTGCAAATCTATTTTGAAAGTCTGTTTGGGGTGAGTAATTTTTTGCAGAGGCACCAGACAGGTTCAGTTGCTGCACTGGCATAATTTGTACTCCAGAGTTCCTACACTCCCCATTACACTGCATGTATGTCACATGCCACGTGTATGTCAGGCACACAGCATTTTGCTGTCAGCAACACCTAGGACAGTCAATGTTGCAGTCAGAAGTGCACTGAGAAACCAACAAGGCAAAGGAAGTGGATTTTGCCCATTCAAAGTGTCTACTAAATCTGTGCTGAGCCCGTGACTGCTCCTCTGTATCTCAAGTGCCTCCATTTGGCTTTCAAAGAGCAGGTTTTCTTTTCTGTTCTAGAAATGGAAGCTTCAGTAATCAGCAAGCCATTATTTGAATAAGCACTTGATGAATTCCTGCAGCTGACTTTATGAATCTGTAATTTCCTCCTTGGTGGCTTTCATAAATGATAGTGAGACTGAAATGGATAGGTACCCTTCCTTGGAGGTTATTAAAGTAAATATAGCATTAACTGGATTTGGTCCCAGTGGAAGTGTACTTTGATCTCCAGCCTAGGTAATACTTTTCTTCCTCTCTTTAGATGTACTCTATCTGCTTTCTTTAGAAGTGACAATTGCAAGGCCATCAGTTATTTGAAAGGTCTGTCAAGGCAGGATTTGAAAAACAGTCTCCAATGCTCTCTCTGTGGCTGAAACTACACAACCCCCACAGCTTTCTATTACACTAAGCACTGAAGATTTTCAAGAGAAAAAGAAATAAGCTAGACACTCTCAGTTCAGATATGCTTTATCTGCTCTTTCCTGGAAAAACAGGAATCATGACTCCAAACTGAGCACCAGGAAGAATGAAGCACAGACAAGGGATTCAAGAATCCTGATTTCAAAGAGACACAGCATATCAAAAAACCAAGGAGACACAGACTAAAATACTGGGTATTTGTGAGCTAACCTTCAATAAAAATTAAACTATTTCCAGTAAAGTTAATCAGTGTTCAGTGTTGGGCAGGAGGTTGATTGAAAGGTTAGGATTCCCTGGCTCTATTCAGAGATCATTTCTTGAAGACCATCACATTTCTTTCATGCAGTTTGTCTCACTGAGCCTCCTCTCAGTCCTAACACATCACTTAGTGGTCACAGCTTGTGAATGGTTAATTCCATCTGATTATAAAACCCAGACTTTCATGATGAAGGCGACACAAAGTCCTTCAGAAACTCAGCATAATAAGCTATGTCAGTCCCTCCATAAGGCAGCAGTTCCATCCCACTCCCTATATGTGGTGGAAGATCACACTCACAGCATACCACATATCCAAATCAGCCAGCCAGTGGAAGCAGAACAAGTCATAGAGCCTTCTGCATTCCATAAGCATTTCACACAAACCAGCTAGAATCAGTAGAGACACCTTCACAAACACTGAGTTTAGCAGCTTTCAGAAAATATGTCCTATTCACTGACCCAGCTGTAGCTTAACAGTTGTCCTGGCTCCAAGTAAACAGGATTACAGCAATTTTCAATCTATCTCACTCTGTGAAAAATGGTTTCAAGCCACAGCTCAGATGCCCATCAGGGAATAAGATATGATGTTCAGCCAAATCATACAATATTGACACTCAGTTTGACCCAGAAGAATAATTTGTCACTTGTGCACAGCAGGAAAAGTGACTTTTACAAAACCTTCAGAGTGAAATTCTGTGCGCAGAGTTTAGGATAATTACATTTTACAGTGCTGCATCTCTGGACATCTCTGGCTGGCAACAGATGATGTAAATTAGAGCAGATTATGTTAGCACTGTCAGATGTTGCACAAGCCATAGACCCCTTCCTTTGAGGAAACTTTGAGTCATGAAACTCTTGACATACTTGTTCAAGCAGTGATGACTACAGAGCCATGCTACACATCTTGGGTCAGGAGTCTGAGTTTACTCTCCATCCAGAAGGACTACAGATGTAAAGTAAGAATGTCTAGAGCTTTCCATTCTAAAAGAATAGTGGTGACTTCCCATAAAGTGTCTTGAAAATAGCCAGGTCTGGCGATGTGGCAAGAGCATTGCAAGTCAGGTTGGCCAGCTCTGCTTCTGAATTTCCCCCTGCCTCCTTAGTTTTTTTATCTTCATCTGATCACCACCATAGAACTTAAGTTATTTGATATATTCTCCATTTTATTCTCTTTCTGTATGGTGCCTTGCAAATGGCAGCCAGGGAGGGAAGGGTCTATGTTCTCCTAGGTTCAGATTATTACAGTATTATTATTCTTCAGTGCCAGTGGAGTACCAGGAAGAGAGATTTGCTCTCCACACAGACCATGATGATGTTCTGTCTAGTAGGGAAAAATTAGAAGCCCAATCCTCATCCGGTTTAAACCTTCCTGAGAGCGCTTACCTTAATGGTACTGCATGAATTTACCCCATCTGGTGTAGTCTGTGAAATGTAACAGATCCCATAAAGGAGACAGAAAGCTAAATCTGGAATGCATTTCAACAGCCTTACAGAAAGGAGTACAGTAAAACGGAAATGCAATGAACACTCCAGCAAACCAGCCCAACAGCACTGATTCATTGCACTGAGCCTTTTTTTTTCCCTCTAATGAGATCTTCAGATAATCAGATGATCTCCAAGTAGAGAGAAAACAACCAGCAATGAATAAAGCAGCCAAGACAGTAGTAAGCTAGCTTCTAAAAACTGTTGGGATTTGAAAGAATTATATATTAACTCTGGTTATTTAAGTTATTATTTAGCTGCGGCTCCCCATGAGCCTGATCTGATGAAGTCATCATCAGGAAACAAAGGCCTGTGGTTCTACTCTGAAACCAGTAGGACTTTGTGCAGTGTGCTCTCTAAATTACATCTGCATGGGGGTTTCTTTATTAATAATGATATGAAACATTAACAAAGATGAAGCTTAGAAGAAGGGAAAAAAATGTTGCTCAAGGCTGTTCAAGTGATGTAGCAAGGCACAACAGGGTAAAACCTAAGCCAACAAAAACTGAAAGTGAATCTCAGGGAAAAAAATATATAAATCATATAGTAATGTGTCAGACTGTTAAGTATCCTTCCCAGACCAGTTAGAAAAGTGTCCCTAAGTATTCAGGACCAGATTAAACAAGAATCTTGCCAATGTGCTGCAGGCAATGATTCTCCTCAATGGAATATGTGGCCAGAAGAGGTGTTTCACATCAAACTTTGATGAGGCAGGTATGTGTATACATATTTCTCCCAGATGACCCCTCATGAGAAAAACACACATTTTCCAGGGACTTATGTCACCTTTAATTTTTGAGGCTAGTTCCAAGAACCTGCCTGCTATGATTCTCTGCTGCTACCCAGGCTGCTGTCCCTTTGGTGCCATGTAGCACTGGGAGCTCTGAGAAGCTCTGCACTTGCCTTACTAAGATGTCTGAATATCATTAGTTCATTAGCTTAGATGCCATGCTGGATCAATAAGGCTTAAGAAGTTTTTCCAGTATTACTAGCATGTCACAAGCCAACTTTGGCACCCAAGCAGCACACACCACTTTGCTGATATACTGGTGGTAGCTGGAATGGAGTTAATTTTGTTCATAGTAGCTCATGTGGTGCTATGTTTTGGATTTGGGACCAAAGCAGTGTTGATGACACATGGCTGTTTTAGTTATCACTAATCAGTATTTACACAGCATCAAGACCTTTTCTGCTTTTCACACTGCCCTTTCAATAAGCAGGCCAAGGCTACACATGGGGATGGGGAGGGAGACAAGTGAGACAGCTGACTCCAACTGACTAAAGGTATATCCCATAACATATGACAGCAATAAAAGCTGGGAGAAGAGGAAGGAAGGGGGAGATACTTAGAGGGATGGTTTGTCTTCCCAAGCAACTTACATGTGATGAAGCCCCGTGTTCCTGGGAATTGGTAAACATCTGCACACTGATGAGAAGCAGCAAATTAATTACTTATTTTGCTTCACTTGCATGAGCAGCTTTTGCTTTCCCTATTAAACTTCTTTATCTCAAGCCATGAGTTCTCTCACTTCTACCTTCTTGATTCTTTCCCTCATCCCACTGGGGCAAGAGTCAACAAGTCACTATTTGTGGCTTAATTCCCTGCCAGGGTTAAAATCCAACAGCTGGTTACTCTGGCATGACCCAGAAAAGTTATCGTTGCAGCTCCAAAGGGCTGAGTCCCTAACAGTGTCCCTAATGAACTTTGCTGGAAGTAAAAGAATATGTGGGAAAACTGTTTTCTGGGAGAAAATCTGCTTTAAAATAACAAACAGATTACAAATTTCAAACACATGTGACAAGCTTTGTGAGAACATGAAAGCTTGATGATGACCATCAATGCCATGAGTACAAAAGTTGTGCACCACACAGACACAGCTCAGAGAACACAGCACAGTAACAGAAGGAGGGAGAGCCTTCTGAGGCCACTTCTGTGCTTATTCATGCATCATTGAGGTCATATTTCCTGTAATGAATATTAGGCATGTAAGTGTTATGCTTATGTCTACTCTCCATCTGTAGTTATGGAAAGAGGCATCTTCAGAAGGACAGTCACACAGTATGTATCACTGAACACTACTGTCACTCTCTCTTGACTTTTAAGTTGATTTATGTTGACAACTGGGACATTATAACAGAAGTTTCAAATTAAGTGATCAAAAGCCATACATGCAGGCCTGGAAGGACATTGTAGACATCTAAGCTAATGAGTTTGAAAGAAAGAATGGTCCTCAAACCACTGTGAGGTCTTAGATATCTGTTCATCAAAGTGAATCATAGTCGTGAGGTTTGTGGTTACAGGTTGGACCCGATGATCTTCGAGGTCTCTTCCAACCTTGGTAATACTGTGATACTGTGATACTGTGATCATTGAATTGTTTATATGATTCTTGACTCTACTGATTCTATGATTCCAACTATATTAGGAACCTGCCACCCTGGACTCTCCAAAAAAGACCTGTTATAGGAGACACAATGTAGGAACTGCTACTACAGAATGTGCAAGTGGCTTTGGACTTTGGGCCCATCAACAGAGTGCATCTGCTGCCTTCACAGCAATGGAAGGCAATCTGTTCCTTTGTGTCTTGCTTGCAAATCATGATGGTGATTACTTATTCCCATTCCGTATTATCTCAGCTTGCTCTGGTTTGGACAGGTTTGATAAAATATTGCTCTGTGATTTCCAACACATGCTCTACATTGCATGAGCAAAGTCTGCTCTAAACAACAAGCTGATTCTGCTTCTCCACCTGGGAATTACTCTGTGGGTATAGGGGGAATCTCACAGCTATACAAATTACCCTTAAAATTCAGTATCCCATAATAATGCCATCAGCAAGTGAAATTATGATACACATCTATCAAAAATACTCAGATTACATTGGGTGGGAATGGATAGGAGGATGGATAGGATAGGATAGGATAGGATAGGATAGGATAGGATAGGATAGGATAGGATAGGATAGGATAGACCAGACCAGGTTTGAAAAGACCTTCGAGATCATCAAGTCCAACCCATCACTCAACACCATCTAATCAACTAAACCATGGCACCAAGTGCCTCATCCAGTCTCTTCCTAAACACCTCCAGTGATGGTGACTCCACCACCTCCCTGGGCAGCACATTCCAATGGCAAATTACTCTTTCTGTGAAGAACTTCTTCCTAAGATCCAGCCTGAACCTCCCCGCAAAGGGAGGAGATGTAAGCAATCAACATGTGGTATTATTCTAGTAAATACTCAAAACAACAACAATAAGGCCTGGCCAATGCAAGAAAAGCAAATGTCCATACAAATTTTCTGTGGTAAGCACTCTCAACACTTAACATATCCCTAGAGGCTACTGTTGTCATTACCTCACATTCCAGTTACTTCTGAGTTTTTCCTCTTCTACATGCTTTTCATAAAGCCCTGTGAACCCATCTACACACTGCACAACTTAAAGGCACATCTGAGGAATAATTACACTCCATACTATAACATGGGAGGAATGTTGTAACTTTGCTCCTATTACAGCATAGGTATTCTGTAGATAAATATTCCTGGTTGTGTAGGATTTGCACTAAGCATTTTCCAGTCTTTTTTGTTCTGGTGATACTTGACTAATGAATTCCCCTGGCTTTGAAAAAGAACTTATCAACCATCTTAATTTTTCACCATCTGTGGCAGCAACATTAAGATTTGTAGAGAACTGACAACTTAAGGTTCTAGGGATAACTTCTAAAATAGTCCCCAAATTTGGGAACAGCAGAGAAATAAAGCAGCAGTCAGATATTTAAAAATCAAAAATCCAAAGCTAATGACTGACTGTGGTTAAGTCAGGACAGAGATTTATCCTCCACATTACTGTGTATTGTATTGTATTGTATTGTATTGTATTGTATTGTATTGTATTGTATTGTATTGTATTGTATAACTTGTAAAATCTTCTCTTTGACACCATGAACCCAACAGCCTTCTCAGGTCTAAGGATCTGAATCTCAGATATTTGTAACAAGAAAACATGCTTCAAAAAAAATATGGCTTTTAATGTTTGTGTGTCACTAAGAACACCTACATTGTTTGCTCTGTGCAGTCCTGCATAAGTGAAGCCTCAAAGCAAAGTGTGGCTCTGTCATCTCTGGACAGAGGCTGATCAAGGTATTTCACTGTTCTCTTAGTCTGGGCAGAGGCAGCATCTCCAATTAGGCACACACAGATCAGCAGATGCTCTGGAAGCCCACTTCAGATCACAAAAATACAGTTTTAGAAAAGCTTAACATACAGTGAACAGCCCAGTAGATTAAGCCCAGAAGACAATGGATCTGGCTTACTGACTTCAGCCTATGAATGGGTGCATACTTGATAAACTAAGCAAGCACCTAACTGACTTGAATATTTTCAAATAAACCCTGTACTTGATGAAGTTCATGCTGAACTACTCAGAAAACCAACTTAGACCACGATTAGTTTAGACTACACCATGACCATGTTCACCTTAGACCAGAAAAGACCATGATGAGCTTTGATTTAGAGTAGCTCTGAAAAGTCAATAATTTTTCCCATGTCCACTGTAGCTAAGGGAAGGAGCAATGGGTTTCAAATACACAAGGAAATACAGCTTAAATATCACAAAACACTTTCTGACTTCAGGGTTACTGAAGTCCTGGAATAAACTAATCACTCTCTGTAATAGTGTCTGTCAATATTTCATTGAAATCCAGCCTTTGGGCTGCCTGAAACAGCAGAACCCCTTGTCTGGTCCTTAGTGGAAACACTGAAGCTCCTGTAGGTGCAGCCACACCACAGTAACAACATCTGAATATTTGCAGTAGGCACCCATATCTCCCTCCACTGAGGTTACTGCTGCACAGATCACTGGAGAAACAGGAAGCAAATCATCAAAACAAACTTCATTTAATTTTATGACTCCCAGTTGATGTGTATATTTGGGGTCCAAGCACATTCTCCTTCCAGGTGTGTTCCGTCTCCAGGATCCTACTGAGTCTTTGAAGCAAGTGGAGACTTTACCTTTTCCTTGTTTTTCCTTTCCCCTATCCCTGTCTGTTAAGTATTACCCCATGACCTTTCACTGATTGGCTTCAATTAAGGCCATGGATTTCCTCTTCCTGAACCAAAGTCAAGTTACAGTGCAAGAATAATAAAGGCAAAACAAATGTGTTGCAGTCACCCATGTACAGTCCCTCAACATCAACATTTAGAGTAAAGTTTTACTTGGGACTCCCCACATCTCCAGAGCTTCAAGACACAAATTTGATGACAGCTTTTTGAAATCTCCAGTACTTCTCTGCAAGAACATTTATTTGGTCTATCTTCATCTTTTCTTTCTTTTTCTGCTTTTATTTCCTCTTCATGAAAAGCCAGTTTTGGTGGAAGGACAAGAAGAAAAGACGACTTCTTGTTATTGCATATTATTGAGCAAGTCTGGCCACATTTAAGATCTTCTGTTAATCAGAAGTTTTATAGCATATGACCTGTACATTGTTAGCATCATGAGGGATCAGCTGGATTTCAGTAGTGTCAAAAAGACCTGGGTGGGATCAGGGGCCTGGATCAGCTCTCAGCTCCTGTAAAACCAGAAAATAAATCATCAAATTTCTTATCCATTAGAAAATGTTTCTTCACTGAAAACTGTTCTTTGTGAAATCTCTACCAAAAAAATGCATCTCCCTGAAACAAAATGTTTCTTATTTGGAAGCCTGGTTTTGCTTTATTCTGGGCTCTATTCTATTCTGATGTGGGGGCTGTGTTTTGTTGTCGCTGTTGAGATACTAATTTTTCATTGGAAAAAAAAAAATTAAGTGGCCTTTTTTTATTGATATTGTAGTCACATTCCACTGAAATGTGTCACAAGACTAAAATTTCATGAGTACATTTAGCTTGTAGTTCTAAAAATCTAATCTTGCTCACTTTGTAGCACTGAACATAAACTTTTGTGCATTCACGTGCCATAAGGAGATGTACATACATGAACCTAAAGTGTCTGTTATAAAACCTTCCTTCAGCAATTCAGAAAGCAGATGCACATAAAGGCTCTCAGTCATTCTTTGTTGAAGTGCCACTCTCAGTATGCCTTTAAAATGAAGAAGGTAGGTTTACAGCATAAAACATCACCACGCAGACTTCCTGCATCACTGAAGGCTGACCCAAGCATCACATTTCAGGACTGAGGGCTAAAGGATTTCATTCATTCTCAAAAGCCTGTTGCTCCTTCTAACTGGAGGGCAGCAAAGTTTATACGTCTTCCTTAAGTTGAAAGGCTTGAGACATCACAAGCATCAGTCTACATCTGACAACTCCTGACATAACCAAAAGCCCTCATGAAAGCAAATCAAACAAATTATGGTTATTTTGAAAAGTGATTTAACTTAATCTTGCTTCACTGTAAAAACTGGATCGTGTCCAAGTTGCTGGGGCTATGGTGGCTTCCACAATCTCTCTTTTATGGGGCACAATCAACTTATCAAAACTGATCCTGACCAATTATTTTGAATACTGCCTTTCAGATGGCATTGGTTTTGCCTGGGTTTGAAATGCAGCCAACAACTATATTGCTTCCGTTTACCACCAGGCTTCCTCTGCAGAGGGGATTTCGTACGCTTTTGAACAGAGGAGGCAAAGCAGCTTCTCATGAACTCAGGAAAGGCCAGGGTGTTTTAAGAAGATCAGTCCACTCCACTTTAAACAATTCATTGAAGGAAATTTAAGGTCTGTCATGAAATTTATGATGTCCTGCTGGACAAATGTTTTCTTTTACTTCATAAGGCGCTGGCTACTGTAATATAACAAAGTGGAAATTGCTTTCCAGACAAACATGCAGAGAGCTATCAGAGGTACCTCATTTAATCACATTCCAGCAAGCCAAGGTTTGACACTCATCTTTGGTGAGGGGGAGGGTAGGGGTTAAAATATAACTTAATCCATTATGAGTCTTGTCGTTAAAGACAGAAAATGATGGAAATATTTATATTAGCTCTAAAAGCACCTTGTAAGCATTAGACAAATTTTAAAAAATCAGTGACAACAAAGTGCTGAATAAGTACAACCCTTTCTGGTTCCCTGGGAGCGTGCATAACTGGGAATGGCTGAACTTCAGTTGTAAAAACTTTTCTGTTATGCAGTCAGACCAATAACCCAGCAAAGAATCATAAAGACTTAAGAAACTCAGGTGGCTGTGTGTGATCTCGAGGGCCAAAGCTCTTTGTGTGGTGGAGGAGATCCTTTCACTGACTCCCCAGACAGGCAGCTGAGGAACAGTTTAGCCTAACTGGCTCGTCTTTCCACGTGCTAGCAGATTGCAGGATGACCAAATATTGAGGTGCCTGTGTTAGCTGAGAATACACTGCCAGGAAAGGCATGGGAGAGAAAGACAGGGGCCATTGCCCTTGAGTGTAAAGGTGGCAGCACTAATTGGGCATGAGCATGGGAAAAGCCAAGCAGGGAACAATGTTTTGATAGGGAAGTAGTCAAGCTTGTTATTAAGTTCAAATATTTAATAGTCCACTACTTCTTTTGAGTCTGAAGCCTTCTTTGTCATTTCTTTCAAAATCCCTATGCTCTTCTGACTATTTGTGCAAGACCAACCTGTCAAAGACTCTCTTCCCAGTGCACAAAGTAAGATCAGCAGTTTTAGCTTTTCTCTCTCTAGCACCAAATAATAAAAGAGCAAAGTTGGTTCACTGACTCTGAGGACAAGCAGCACAGCACAACTCGCTTCTACAATGGGAAACACTCCCTTCCAAAATTAAGTTCAGCCTCAACCCTCGAGCAGGTTAAGGAGATGGTACAGACATGGCACTGCCTCCCTCCCCTGCCTATGCATTGCTTGTACAATGGAATGCCCGGGGAGGTGGTGGAGTCACCATCATTAGAGGTGTTCAGGAGGAGACTTGATGGGGTGCTTGGTGCCATGGTCTAGTTGTTTAGGTGGGTTGGATTGGTTGATAGGTTGGATGCGATGATCTTGAAGGTCTTTTCCAACCTGGTTTATTGTATATTGTTAGGAGGCACAGGCCAAAGCTCTTCTAGGAATCATATGAACACCCAGAAAGGATAATCCTGTACAAAAAAATTAAATCCCAGTTTAGGAGAGGCACATAAATGTACCCCCGAGATCTGGGATGTACTTGTGTTTCCCAGCACAGGGAACAAGCCCGGGAAGAGCTCCATGCATCTGCAGCTAAACAGCTCCCAGCCAGCCCAGATGTGTCTGCACCAACAGAACGGCACCCTTTGAGGTGTGCTGACCGGGCTCGACAGAGCTCGGGATACACGTTAGAGGGTCTGGAGTGCCACCTCCTGGTATGGTGTCCCTGCGCATACCCAGCACGAGTGTGGATGCAGCCAGGCGTCGGGCAGCTGGGGAACCCTCACCCCCAGCCACAGCCTCACTGGGCTTCTACTTCTGTGTCAATCCTATCTGGGGGCAAAGTCACTCTCCAACCCAGGAGCCCCTCACGACCTGTGTACAGAAATGAAATGGAGACCAAGCCTCAGACCCTCCAGAATACAAAGAACGTGCTTGCCTTTTCTGCTCTGGTTCACACCCTTGACGTGGGTGTGTGTCAAAGTAAGCCACTTTGCGGTAAATTACAGAATTCAAACCAAGCCAAAACAAAACCAAAATACCCAAAAACAAAACCAAAAAACCCAAAACCAAACCAAACAAAAACAATCCAAACCCCAAAGGTATGAAGAGGAGAGAGCAATCATTCAGACTATTCAGGCCTTTTCCTTGGATTTCATAGAAAAGTGACACAATTCCACCTCTTTTTCAGTCACCTTAAGTCAGGGCTTTATGCAGATAATCCATTTGTGGAAACAAGCCCTTAATGCACAGCTTTGTGCTCTGTGTGAACTCCTCAGCAGCATATTATCAGGAACATTGACAGCTACCCACAGTATGTGATGATCTTCCTTAATAACATTCTATCCAACTATAACCCTAGCAAACTATAGCTAATATAATGTGAATGGTATGTAGCACATACAGTTCCTGAAAGAATGGGGGGAAATGCACCACAGAGAAAAAAGCACAATGATAAATAAAAGAGCAAATCTTAGACATTTTCTACAACACTCTTTTCCTCTTCCCACCACTGATCTGGGGAACACACCAGGTGGAAGGTTTAATGTGCAATTTCAGCTGTCTGATCTGAAGCAATTTTATACCAACACTAAGGTCTCTGACATGATAAATTTTATCTGCTTCTAGCTTAACAGTTGGTTATCTGTGCAGTGATGTGTCCTTCCCTTTCCCCCAAGCTGTGTGTGCAAACTGGACCCTGAGGTTATGGGCTATGCTTTCTGCCACATTCTGGGAGTTCAGATCTGTGACAGAACTTGCTAAGGTTCACAGGAACTTCCTACTGCCATTGATGCACAGAAAGGATGACTGACAAACCAGAGGAGGGATGCTGGAGGTTCTGGTTCCCAAGGGTGTTCAGCTCAGCTCTCTACTATCCCACAACTGTGTTAATTTCATTGAGCATAGCATGTGTCTCATCTCACATAGGCTAGTCACACCTTCCTGAGAGGCTCAGTGATGAAATGGTGATGTACAAAGTGGACCTGCCTCCTTTCACCACAGGCTGCTGGGAGGATGCACACAACCAGGTGTAGGGCACCTCACTTGTGGGTACTTACAAAACGGTAAGGTGAATATCACCTTGTGTATCAATTCTCCATCTATCCTGTGGGAATAATCATCCCTTCTTTTATCTTTTCTAGTTGATTATAAACTTAGTGGCAGCAGGAGGGTCTCCAAACATACACACAGAGTTATAGAGGCACACAGCTACAGAGGAACTCACAGTTAGAGTGGAGGATACCCCCTGCTGTCAGAAAACAAATAACCAAGGCCTTGCTCTTAACTTGCAAGCATTATTTATACCCTTTCACTGCAATTACTAAGTCTGAATAAACCTGTAAGTGTCATGTAAAATTCTGAGTTTAATGAAGACCGAGCTTTGTAGATCAAGTTATTAACTTGTGGAAACTAAATATCCTCCATTCATTCACAGGAACTGATAAGGACAGCCAGGAACGTCTGATAAAGCTTGTAAAATATTGCACATTCTAGCTCTACTCTTAGAAAACCAGGTGAACTACTACCTCCACCCTGGCAGACTGCCCCCCTTCTAGACCTCCTCTAAATAAAAATATGCTTATCAAAAATATTCCAACACCGGGTCCTCAGCAGATATTGCCTGTGTGAAAACACAGAAGCCTTCACTAGAGTCCCAAACCTGCCAAATGATGAAGGTCTTCACATCTCAGTGACAGGAGGTCATACTCTTAGTAATGGATAAAAACTCCCAGTGACACCGTGAATTGCCCCCCACTGCCTCTTCCCTTGCATCTTTTCAACGTTTGTGTCTTTATTCAGCCCTTGACAACCTGTCACTGCTGCAAGCTCCAGTAACAATTTTATCCCTCGCTCAGGTAACCAATTTTCTATAGGCTGTGTCAGCCGTTAGGAGGGAGACATAAAAATGTAACAGCCAGGGACTGACGTGCTTTGGCAAGTCCTGTCAGCAAAATTGAGGTGTACCCTGTTTGCTTTGTCCAGTTGCATCAATTCCTTTAATGTCAGATATTGCCTATCCTTGCAGATGAAGGAAAGAGATATTCATCATAAAATAGTATTCATTTTAATAGTTGACTCCACAGTTTTACACCAAATTTCTTATGTAGTAACAGAAGCTCACAAGATTTTAGCAGCAACTACTTACTAGCAACTTAAAGAACATCTTTCTCTTAGTAGTTTGAGACACTGCCTCTGTTTTTATGCTACAAGTAACTATGCTAACATCAGCCCACCCTAGAGAAATTTGGGCACTATTGGAAACCCCACAGGCTTTCACAGCAGTTCAGCACAGTGCTGTTTCATTCAGCCCTTCCTGTCATTCGATACAGGGTAAATACTCACTGTTTGGTGGCCTCCATACACACATTTCCACCTGTGTGGCAAGCTGGTGCTCGCCTGCTGGTTTATAATGTAAAACACGTGGGAATACTGAAAGTCTCAAGAGGTCTGTCTGACACTTCCTGTTCTTTATTTACCTCGCTGTGTTCAGTTTGTTTTCCCGTTTATATTTAGCACAGATAAAAGCATGGTAACCCAGCTCATATGTCTCAGGGAAATAATAGGAAGAGCTGAATACAAAAGTCATCAAAAGGCAGGATGAGTCATCTCCACCCCCAAACAAAGGACAAAACTTTAAGCCTGCTTTGAATCAAGTGCTTTTTTTTCCAAGCCTCCATAAGCAGGTGAAAATCTCTCACGCATTCACTCCTCCCACGTTGAATAGGTTTGTTATTTTCAGTTCAAGTGTTGGGGAATGGCGTGATTAGCAGACCGCTTTGATCACGCCATGCTAAAACCCACTCTTGGAGCTGGGCAATTACAAGGTGCCCCTTGCAGAGAATAAAAGGCAAAGCTATCTACAAGCCTCTCATCAGTTCATTCAGAAGCAGGATCGGGACAAGCTCCAGTTCGATGTGTTCAGATGAAGTATGACAGGATTATTAAAGGGGCTTTTTCTGTGTTTGCTTACTATTTCACGACTCTATCCATACGTAAAGCTGTGACACCTTTCGCCATGCTCTCTCTCCTCTGCCCGATGAACGCTGGCGAACAGAGTTGGAACGAAAATGCCAGAGGTTCTGAAAAAGAGGCACGACAGAAGGCCGGACCTGTATGTTGTAGAAGTACACCAATGAGTTAACATAGCACCACGTATAGTCAACTGCACCAGACTTGTTAAGACACTTATAAATATCATAACTGTCTAAAACTCTAAAATAAGGAGTGTATGATTTAAAAAAAAAAAAAAAATAAAATGCAACAAACTACAACTCAGATAACCCTTTATAAAGGTTCTAAAAATACTGTGATATCAATCAAAGAGATCAAGGGAATAAAACTAAAGGTATTTCTCAATTCAGAAATACAATGGCTAGAGATAGCACCTTAATAATCCCAGACATGCTCCTACCAAAGAAAAAAAAAGTAATAGTAAGATGATGTTAGATTTACTTTCACCATTGCAACGTGCAACAATGAAGTTTTGGAACCATATGTTCACTATCCCAAAATAAGCTCAGTGGTCTGGCAGCACTTCAAGACTGCGACCATAAATGTCAATGTAAACACATATTTGTGTAAGCATGATAGATAGGAGGTGTTTATTATAGGGAGCGAACGTGTGAGTACCCATCAGGAGCTGATACCATCTTGTGACACTGAGGGTCTTTTCTGCGATTATAAATCACCCTGCAACAGCTCAGCAAACCCATCCAGGGAAAAGGAAAAGCTGGGCTGTCACTGAAACTACGGATCAAAACCTGGGGCTGCCAAAAGACGCTGGTTCACTGTACTCCAGCCTAACTGTCTCCCGGGCACATGCAGGAGTGGGTGAAATCATGAATGGGATGGATCCAAGATGTCATCATACATCAGAGAAACTAATTACAGAAGCTATTGATCAGAAGGTGGAACAACAACCTTCCACAGCAGTGTTTACTCTGGTGTATAGCATCTTGTGATATACTTCTACTATGACAAAAATCGACTGTGTGATTTCAGAGTTTTGTGCATTGACTACAGACCATAATCATCTCACAAACAACTTCTTTTTATCTTGTTACTACTTCTTTACATAAGAGCAAGAGTATGAGACTTCAGTTGAAAGACAGACTTTGCTAGACAAAGCACAGGGGAGACGCAGAGTGAAAGAGTACAATGAGAAACTTATGGCCAAACACAGGAAAACGCGGTGTGATGAACACAGGCAGTAGTGATGGGGACAGCAAACTACAATGATAGATGTTTATTTCTGACAAACAACCTCAGGATTTCTCCACAGGCCAGAATTGTTCTCTCAGCAACAGAACATTAACCTCTTCCTGGGACTATCTAGAACTTTTGACCAAAATCTAGAATTAACAAGAATAAGCCCCAAGCAAAAATATGGTTGAGCTTTGTTAAAACACCAAATATCCCCAAGATACAGTGTTGTGAAGACATAGAACTTTAGGAGAAAGGCTTGAGAACTTTAAAAAAATCCTCTACCATATAGCAAAGGAGGTACTTGGTAAAAACAACAATTCTACTTTGCCCCCAAAGCTCCTATGGCCCTGCCCATTAGGGCCTGTGCATTCATGGGCAGATTTGGCCACTAACTTCAGTTTCTCTCTAAGCATTTTTTGTCAAGATATTCAACACTTCTACTCTTGGTCACTGTCACACACAAAGACATAACCAATCTGCAATGAGCTGGAAGGTTTTTCAGTAGGGTACTTAGTCTGAGGTCATTCCTGCTACAGCTGTCACCACAGGTAGTTTTATGATGTTTCACAAACAGAGCAAAATGTGACTTTTAATAAAGTGCATGTAGGCTTCCTATTGAACCTTGAATGTGGCATTCTTTTATCAGAGGCAAGAGGGAAACATGCTAAACTTTATAACACTACCATCAAGGAGTGTGGCCATGCAGTAGAATTTAATAGACTTGTTGAGGATCAATAGCACCTACTGGCAACGCAGGTGGCAAAACCCATATTTCCAAGCTATGGTTTCTAGGTACAATAATATAACTGCAGGAGATTCAGTTCAAGGTACGGTCTTCATGGAAGCAACTGCTGGGCTGGGATAGGATTTCACTCCTGGCCTCCCTCCCACATGTTTGCTATGAAATACATTCACAATTGCAGAGGCCACCTGAAAAAAAAGGCACTGTACGTCCCCAACAGAAATTATTTTCAGGAATGTGTTGTGTTGTCTCCTACCCATTGTGCCCCAGCATGAGCACAAAGTAATGAGCAATTCTGATCGTGCTGCAGGTCCCCGCTTGTGAACCAGGGCTGGCACAGTGACTGCTCAGGAGAGCATCGTAAAGTGGAGTGCAGGACAGGGCTGTGGGGATCTGCTGTGAACCTTTGGGTAGCACTACCCTTGGCTCAAGTCAATGACTCACTCCAGTGAATGCTAAAGTCAGTCATGATTTCTTTTTCTTAAACAATAAAAGTAACATTTTATGTGCCCAGAAAGGGCAATTAAAAGTAATGGACACTCTGTGAGCCTAAATCAAAACTCAGTGAAGGCAGTGCAAGGAGCTGTGTGGCTTCCATACACTTTCAATCATGCCTCCTTCAGTTTTTCTTCTAGAGATCTTTCCATTTAGCTAGGGGGAAAGATCTTTCTTTTTTAACACTAACCTCCACCTCTCCTTGAAACAATCTCCTTTGCCATGGTGCTCCTTAGAACAAGAAAAAAGAGACTAATTCCTTTTTTAACTCTTAATGTAAAATGCAGTCTGGATATTTAAATACTGGACTGACACCACTAAGGGACTTTAGTGACCACAGAATTAAGGGAAAAAAGAAAGAGTACAGTCAGGGCTGACTGAGTTATCCAAGTAATTGCTATTTATACCCTTTGTTTAGGCTCCTAGTAAGCTCTTGGGGCCAAGGCCTCCTTTAAATAGGAAAGTTCTGCAGCCATCTTAGATGCCCCTAATATATACATGCCAAATATGTCTCAGCCAAGATTCTTGCATACATGACCTATCCATTAAAAAAAAATCCAAAAGAAACCCAAAACCAAACAAAAAACACCTCTTTCTGTGAACACCACTGCATATTTAGTTGTTGGTTTTTAAAAGGAATAAGGTACATAAATATCTGAGGGAAAAAAATGTATCTTCAAGTTTTATACCCTTCAATTTGGAACAGAGCTGCTAAGTTGATAAATGGGCAGTACTGGATGTTACCAACACACTTCTCTTTTCTATCCCACCTTGCTACAATGGAGACATTTTCAAGTAGAGCTGGAATCTCAGAAACACTTCTGCAAGGGTGTGAAGCAGTCATTAATATGTTACAAATCACAGTGAGGAGGAGTTACCTGCAACCTGCTTCAGGAGAGCTTCTTGGCCATCAGGACAAAGCAAGGGATCCAATTCCAGAGCACAGCATTGTCAGGATGTCAGCTATTTACAGGCCTGCTGCAGAATTTCTGTTACCCACAAGTTGTGCACACATTACAGCTTTCTCCTTCAGCTGTGGAAGAACATGGTGTTGGTTAGCCGTACTTAACTTCTCATTAACTACTCTTTGTACTGTATTCATCTTGGTTGGGGCAATCTGGGGTTAACAAGTTTACAATTAAAATGTAACATTGGCATACATAATTAGAATCAACCCAAGCATCTGACCCAGCCTTGAATCCATGACTCTGGCTGGCAGCCTGCAAAAGGATTATTCCTTTTTTTTTCAGGAGATGTCTTTTTTTTTCTTTAAAGCTGGTTTTTAGTGGGGCAGCTTTCCAGTCTGTGTGGCTTCCCTTCCAGACCTTTTTCAAAACAGCCCTTTAGTCCCTTGCTCTGTGGTTTCTTTCACATTTGAGACAAGCGCTGTTCTAATACCCTCATGTTAGAATTTGGGATTAAAAATAGCCACCACAGACTAGTTAGCGTGAAGCAGCCATTCATAGCACACAATAGCCACTGCTGCAGCCTGTGCCAAGTTCTCAGCCCGTGTGGAGCAGTGCAGCCCCATCAACGGGCACGGTTCTGTGACAGTACCTATCCCAGACATCCTCAGCCCTCTTCTTTCTTCCCATCCAACAGTCTTGCAGAGCTCATGGCGTACCTCTTCTCTTCCGGAGGTGTTCCACAGCATTATCAGAAACCTCACCAAGGTTTGTCTTCAATAACCACTATGAAATGTCTAGGTTAAGCTCCTCAAGCCAGCGTTAAACACTGAATTTCAATAGTCATAATGGGATACCACATGCATTTCACAAGATCCCTGAGAAACTTAGCAGCATACCATTCCACAGGAAAAGTTCCAGCAACTTTAGAGAAACATCTATAATTACTAAGAGCTGATATGCAAAAGAACAAAACTCCTTTTTCCAGGTTGGCCATAAATATTAACTTGAGGCTGCAAAGCCTTTAACACACCTTCAACTTTGCCACTTTTCTCACAGAATTGCTTCAGAGTAATGTTCTTCCTATTTATGCTCCATGTACATCCCTCCTCTCCAACTAACGTCCAATTCATATACTTCTCACCACTTTCTCTGGCCAGACCTTAACCCCTTCACTTCGTTACCTCTCTCACCTTGCCCTGCCTCTATCCCTTGCTTCAGAAATCATTAACTCCTCAGTATACCTTGGTCCCCCAACCTGACATTCTGTTGCCCTGATTTTTGGAGATTAAAATAGGCATATCACTGTGTCCCACTACAATAAAATGGTTTGAGAACCATTTTACACTTAAACTAAAGTAACAGTAAAAGGTCTATCTGGGCTAAAAGGTAAAGGTGGAAAAGCTTCCAATCCTTCAGTTGATAGAGCCTTACTAGTAGCTTCAAGGAAGTGTAAGATGAAGTCCCAAGTCATAATTAGGTCCCTAACCTAGCCTTACTGTCCAAGTACAGCTCTTGTTAACACTAGGTCAGATGTGCTGTAGTTTCAAAACTGCTAAGAATGATGGCTCCCTACTTCATGGCTGTACTGCCATCCTGTTGCAGAACTTCCCCAATAGATATTGCTCACCACTATTCCTTCTGCTGTGTCGGACAGCAGTTTGGCTCTGTCATCACCACAACTCTCCACTGGGCTAGCTGATCAACCTGAAGCCCCCTCTTCACCAAATCAAACAAATTCAGCTGTCAGGGGTTCCCTCCTCTCCTCAATGCCTCTGACCAGCTTGGAAGTTCTTCTCTAGAGCCTTTCTAGTTCATCCACATCTCTCCTGAACTTGGGAGCCCACACCTGGGTGTCCAGTGCTAAACAAAGAGGAGAATATATTCCCCTTGATCTACTGGCTGCATTACCAAAATCCTTTGCATTCCTTTTAAGTCTTTTCAATTTAGCACACCAATCCCTCATTTTAGGGCTATCTTTGTACTTTCTAAGACTTCACTATGCCTCCTCATGCAGAGCTGAAGATATGACCAGTTTCAGGGTCAGTATGAATCCTTAAGCTACTTGTGTCAGTCCCTGAGGTACTTCTTACTCACCACATGAACTTTGACTCATTGATTAATACTCATTGAGCTCAATGGTTCACGTCATTTTTGACCCACATAAGAGTCCATTTTTCCATCTGGAAACAGGTAGACTGTTTTCCCTTGGCCTCATTCTCTCTGCTGCTCTTCTTCCAGGCAGAGCAAAAGAGGGTTTTCAGTGATATGATGCTAGGCTTTTTAATCAAAATTACTAGAAACTGAAGAATTTTAAAGATAAGGGTACGGTGAAAACTGATGGGTTTGTCACTACATTAAATTGCATCCACTTAGGTCATCTTGGAAGCTTTGGCTAAAGCTAGGAAATGTCTTTTACATTTTACAAAGAGGAGGGAGTTGGCAACACAAGGACTAAACAGAGCCAATCCTCCTGGCCCCACAAGCTACACAGCAACAGCTTCATATGGCTAGGAGCCATCAGGCACAAGCCCCCATACAGAGCTTTGCAGAAGTCAAACCTCTGGGAGGAGGTCAAAGACGGGAGGCACCAGGACTCCACTGGAGACCCACCACTCCATTACAGAGAAAAACTGGCTTCCAGCTGGCTTCCAGGGGAGCTGGCAGCACCTCTCTTCAGTTAAGCAATTCTCCAAGTTTGCTGTTGAAATCTTTGTCCCTAATTTTTACCTAATAGGTCTGTTCACCCAGCTTCACTTGTACAGAGGGATAATAAACTTCTAGGGGAAAAGCCATGCGTGTCAATCTCCGCTGCACGAAGCGTAAAAATAAAATAACAGTGCGTGACTGCTCTTATGTGGCTTTTAAATTTTTAGGAAATGAGCTCTCCATGAGCAGGTAGAGTGGGGGGTTTTGATGACAACTTATGAATCAGATGATACACAAGGGAAGCAAATGGAAAGAGAGAAAAATGTCCTGGTAATCTGTTCTCAGATTGTCGAAATGTGCTCCTAATGAAGCCAAGTACTTTAGAATTTAAATTGCTGGGTGCAAATCTGGTTCCAATGTGAACTGAGAGTATGTGAACCCCTGTGAGCTGAAACACAGCAGATAGAACAAGGCACCAGCATTGTATCTCTCCCACATCCACCATCCAGGTGAGAACAAATGAGTCAGCAGGATGAGTCTTTGTACCTTCTTTTCCTCTCACAAGCAAGATTCCAAAAAAACAAATTCCTAAAAAAAGCAGTTAGTCAGTGAAGACATTGGTTGCCAAAGTAAAAGGATCAAATTCAGGATATTTGTCTTTCTCTGCAGTAAGAATGGTCATTGATCCTCTTCTGTGGCAGTAAGGTGGCCTTGACAGACCATAGATACTAAAAAGACTATACAAATATCCAGGTATCATGAAAGAACTGGCAAAAAAAATAACCTGAACAACTCATTTAAGTGTCTGTCTGCCAGCTTTCCACGTGAGAAAGAGACATTTCCAGGGGCAACAAAGCATCCCACAGCAACTGGGAACTCTCACTGATTTGGGGGACCAGGAAGGGAGGAACCTTCACCTTTCTGTAGTCAATGTCTGAGCCTCTCCTGAGCTTCTATGGACCAGGAGTCCCAAAGGCAGCAGCTGTGGAAGGGCACAGTACTGTCATGGGATGCCTTGAGGCATCTCTAAGGTAAATCCTCTGACATTCCAAGCACCCACTACCCCATGCTTGGCACTCACAAGATTCACAGGCTACATCTCACAAGTGGCTGCTTCAGGTATTAGCTTGTGGCCTGCAGGGTGCAACTCAGTCCAGGCTGCCTGTATTGGTCAGCATTGCAACGCACACATGTGTGGGTAGCAGCAGATGCTCACTGCTATGAAATATTAAAACTAAGAAAATATTCTCTGCATGATTTCTCCTCAGATAAATAACTTAGGTAAAATTAAACGCGTTCAGGGCTTGATCCCACACTCAAGCCACTAGAAATCACTACAAGGACAACAGAGGCTGAGGGAGCTAGTATTGTTTAGCCTGGAGAAGAGGAGGCTCAGGGGAGACCTTATTGCCCTCTACAAATACCTAAAGGGTGGTTGTACCCAGGAGGGGGTTGGTCTCTTCTCCCAGGCAATCGGCACCAGAATGAGAGGACACAGTCTCAAGCTGCTCCAGGGAAAGTTTAGGCTGGAGGTGAGGAGAAAGTTCTTCACAGAGAGAGTTGTTAGCCATTGGAATTGTCACCAGGAGGTGGTGGAATCGCCATCCCTGGAGGTGTTCAAGAGGGGATTGGACGTGGCACTTGAAGCCATGGTCTAGTAGGCATGAGGTCTTGGGTGACAGGTTGGACTTGTTGGACTTGATGATCTGTGAGGTCTCTTCCAACCTTGTTGATTCTATGATTCTGTGATTTTAATTTTCCCCCTCCCCTGGTATGTTACTGCAGCCTGTTTGTCTGTAAGCACTCATCAATTTCACGTGCCCATCTGTGAGCACAAAGGTGCAGAGAACTGTTCATTAAAAGACATGAATACTAAAACCAGACTCCATTCCTCCGGCGTGGCTTCTGAAGTGAAAAGTTAAAGCCTCCCTTTGGGAAATTTTGGTGGTGATTATTGTTATAATAAACAGTGATGAAATTGTTTCTTGATACCTATGGAGACAGAATTCATGTGTTAGATTGCCTTCTAAAATGGTGGACTTTTTTTTTCAAATATTAATGTGTCTTCATGGACATTGAGCTTCTCAGATCCCTAAGGTGCAATAACCATGTGATTTATGGCAGCTCGGAGCTGCTAGCAGGGGAGACTCTGTTGACGTTTGAGATCAGCTGTGCAAAGAAAAGCTCTTCTAACGTAAATTGAAATTGATGTTTGAAAAGAGATGCCAAAACTGATGGAATGTACAATATTTACAATTCTACCTGCTCTTCCACTGTGTAAAAAGGACCTTAATGATCATGGCAGAAATTTTTACAAGAGGAATCATTTAATTTGTTCTGCTAATCAAATGAGTGACCTCCCAGAGGCAGTACTCTGCTTGTGTTTGCCCTACCACTTGAACTGACAACTCAGCTGAGAGTTAGTACAAAAATGGTGGCAGAGAGATCTTATTTTTAAAGGAAAAATATTTCACTATATGATAAGAATAAAAATAGATATGTCAAAAACTTTTAAAACCTTCTGTGGAAAGGAATACTTTAAAAAGTTATTTTGTAATTCCCTAACCTTTCTGCAATCCAGCAGTGAGACAATTACCTTAGAATATTTCCAGGAATTGAAACTCCAGGAAAATCTCATGTCCTGCTACACTCAAGTCAGCTTTCTTTTTCCCTCACACTATTGACTTGTGTTTGGACATCACTCTGACATTCACTGAAGAGGAAGGCACCATAGGGGCAAGCTGATGATGTTTTCATTGGCATACTCAACACAAAGAGAAGAGCAGAGTGTACCCTCTTGATAGTTGATAATGGTATGACTTCTTTTTAGTGGTTTTTTTTTCATTTCAAGTAAAATAATTTGGCATTAGTCATCCAGTGTGAAGTCTAGTAATATAGCGCAGAAAATAGCCTTCCCCAGGTGCTGCCAGCGTGCTGCAGCTCTGCTCAAGAGGTAGCACAGTCAGTCCTGGTTGTTTCTTATAGGAATGGGTCGGTCAGGACGAATGTCTGTAGGATTGTACAAGAAATAATGCAAGACACATCATCACACTGAAACTAGACCTCTAGAAGGACTCCTACTGCAAACAGTTCTTTGGTTTGTTTTTAGTAGTATTGAAGACAGACAAGTAATTTGTATAAACTGAACAGGAAATACAATGAGATCAACTAGAAAGAGAAGTAACATGATTTCCCCATAAGTGACAATTTGAAACACATTAGATTCAGACTACTGCATCCAGTAGCTGCCCCTGGGTTATTCACAGCTTTCAACCTGTATTACCCATATCTTAATGCATGACCTCCCACCAGCTGCCTTCCCAGAGCATTTGGTCCTCTCACACAAGGCATGCTTGAGACTACCGCCTGCGGTGAGATAAAGTAAAGGTTATACTGATTTCAGACACATATGGCTGCCTGGAAATGCTCTAATCAATGTAGTGGATTAGATCTATTCCAGAAAGTTGAGAATATGCTCCAGGATCACTTGTTCATCTTTTTCCTCTGTGTGATTTTGGCCAATTTCTTTATACAATTTCCTTGTGTTTGTCTATGATGGACGCCTGGTTCTTACCTCTGATTGACTTATGGCTTTTTTCAGCCCCAGGTGTGCTCACCCATTCCTCCTGAAGGAAGGCCAGAAGGACCACTCCTATTTCTGGACAGCTGAATATCAGCCAGGTCTCATTTTAGCCTGTAAGCAATGAAAAAATCACCTGCTTGAGGCTCTCCTAAATTTTCCTTTCAACTATTTGTAAGACTTATTAATTATTCTAAGAGGTCAGTGTTGAAACAAGACAAAAGATATGGGTTTTTTAGAGGCAGGTTTGTACTGTGTATTCACCAACAATACCTTCTTCACCTTGAAATTTTATAGGAAGAACTAATTGCCTTACATAGCTTGAAGTTTTTCCTGGCTTTATGCTTCTGGGTGCTGCAACTTTCACAAGCCAGCAGACAGCTCCATTGTTGTGAGCTGTGACAACAGTTGGCAGAATCCCTTGCTGCGTGGGCTGTTCACTATTAACTGGTTGCCACAGCAAAACCACGCAAAGGTCTTCCCAGAGAGAGCTCTGAAAACCATGTGTGCAGCATGATTTTGGGCTCTTGTTGTGAGCTTCTTAAATTTTTATAAGGGGACAAAAACCACATTGAGCAACACAGAGCCTTTCTTACTGAAGTCCAACAAAGCCTTGGTGTTGGAACTGTTCCCAAAGCTATCTCATCAGGTTTTGAAAGCAAAACAAACAATTGTTAAACATAACAATCCAGAGCTGCAAAATACCATTCTCCTTTCTACAAGCAGGATTTTCCAAGCACATCATGAAACTGCAGGTGGATACGATGGGGTCTTGATGAGCTGCTGTTCCACGTGCCCTTAACTCAGTCCATTCTGGGAGCTCCTCTGCTGTGGGCTCTACAGGGTGCCAGCACACTCAGGCATAATTCATTCACACCAATCTTAGCCTTTTTATTACAACTGTCTGGAAAAAAAAATTAGAAAAAGCAACTGGGGCAAAGGTAAAAGAATATTTCCTGACATAGTGAAATTACTGCATATTCATTTGGGAGATAAAAATAAGTAACAAATTACCTAAGAGACTCAGCAAAGCCTAAATTGGAGGAAAAGGGAAGAGAATTAAGTGTCTGAATTAAAACAAAAAGGAAAAAAAAAGTGTTGTGTAGAAACTCCTGTTCCAACAGAATTTGTTGAAGAGCAGCAGGCAGTTTATTAGGACAGAAAGATCAGGAAGAAACCTTATACCCCTGAGCTAAAGCAAAGAAAACAGACCTACAAACAACAAACATTTGAGTGTGTTTTTCACATGAGGGAGCAATACACTAATGCTTCTCTTAATTTCAAGGAACTTTTGAGTTTGAGACTATTTTTATTCTCTGCTGTTTCTGAGGAAAAATCATACCTCCAATTTATCATTTAGCTGGACTAGCTAGGATCGAGTTACTCACCTGGTGGGGCAAAATTGGACACTGAATCTGAGCCTCATCTGACTGAAAAAAACATATTTGCTCACACTTCTGGGTAAAATCAAGAACCTTAACAAGTGGAACATTCCCTCCTTCCATTTGTTCTTCCCTTTCTAACTATGCTTACTGAAATTTTGTGTTCATAATGTCTAGGTCACTTTAAAGCTGGACTTCTTTTACTCCTGTCCTGTGATTTGCTCATAGCTTTTCCTTCTCCAGATGGTTTAACATAGATTTCTCCCTTTTGAATTGATAGAACACAGCTGGTCATACTGTCAAACTGCAGACATCAGTCCACACCATCTAATGGGTGAACTTTGAAAAAGGAAGAGTTTCAGAGAAATGTGTACTTTAAAATGTGAGGAAATTGCTTCACTGTAAGGGTGATGAAGCACTGGAGCAGGCTGCCCAGAGGTTGTGGATTCTCCTTCTCTAGAAGACTTCTCCAGAGACTTTGTCAAGACCCATCTGGATGCATTCCTGTGTGACCTGCCCTAGGTGATCCTTCTTTGGCAGGGGGTTGGACTCAACAATCTCCAAAGGTCTCTTCCAATCCCTACCATTCTATGGTTCTATGATACCGTGATTATTCATGGACATTCTCTTTATATTCTTGGTTCATAACCTTGGCTTTTACATTTTGCTACATTCCAATCTCCAGTGATAATAAACACACAGACAAATTCTGTCTTCATGAAGCATATAGAAATACATACACTTACTACTTCCACTAATACCTTATCTCCTTTTGGGACTATTGTGTTGTGTCTGCTGTTCCTTTCCCTTGTCATCTGCTATTTACAATACATTTTATTCTACAACTAAGGGAATTCTGTAACCTTTCCCACTGCTTCCCTGAATCTCTCCTATTCCCTTTCTGTCCAGCCACCCTGGCTCTGCTCTTTCTTCAAGTCAAGATCTCTTTTCCCTCAAGCAAAATCACAGTGTACCTGGCTTATCTTTTGACAATTTGGGGTTTTTTCATTATGTGTTGTTAGCCTACATTATTGTCAGGTAATTTGTTTTCCTAATGGCTGTCTCCTGCTCCCTCTTCAAACATGCTATCTCACAAGCAATCAGGAGCCAGAACCTGCTGGGTTTTCTGTCCTTATGCTGTATGATTTCACTCCTCCTTTTACTATGTACTCCCAGTCTTTCTTCCTAACTCTTCCCCTGAGGTGCTCTTTCCATACTCTTCTGTGTTTATACACAGAAGAAAAAAAAAAAGTATGAATCCTTCAGAGTGACATTACTGACTGCAAAGGTGGCATTATTGACAAAATTCATTGCACTTTCAGTGTCTCATGTAGGTTTAGATGGCTAAAAGGTCTCTTCTAAAGCAAGTGAGGTGAACTCAATGCTGCTTGCTACTGGTACCTATACCAGCAAGAGAAAAATTCTTTGCAACGCTATGCTCCTCTCTAGTACTGGATAGTTATAACTCAGGTCATAATGGTTATACCACTTTAGGGTATATTAATGAACCTTTCCTAGAAACTTTAAAAAAAAAAAACCTTCTGTGATCCACAGCAGCTCTTCTCACAGCTCAGGAGATGTGATTGTTTAATGGGCTATCCATACTGTGCTCCACAAACACAGTAGACCATCGCATCCAACACCAGGTGATGCTCCAAACACAGTGTTCTCTGCCTTTACCTTTCTTGTGCTTAAAAGGAAAACATGCATTTGAAAAACATAAAAACCTATCAAATTAATTATAAAATTAAGTCAGTCTCTTTTGCATTCTTTTTCCACAAGGAAAAGAGGCTTATAACACTGCAATGGATATGTACCACTCATGTGCTCATGGTGAGGGCACTCTGAAAGAGGCAGAAACAAAATGAAGAATAACCCTATCTTGACAGGGTGTACACAAGAGGACATTTAATGTCAATGCATAATGAAGCACAAGCAGAGATTTATTACTGGTGACAATGACCAGCAGCATTGCACCACATCATGTCCTTCATTTTTTGGAAAACAAGAAACATTATCCATCATTCTTTTCTTGTATCACACTCTTTCAGTTATTACACACTTTTCAACTAAATTAAGCATAACTGTTGACAGTGGCTTCAGAAATACCTCAAACCTATGGGGGGAACACACCACAAGCAAACTAGGAATTAATTGCTTTTTATTATGATTCTGAATGATTTGGCAGCTTTCAAAGATATAAAAGATACTCTCACCTTTTCTTATGTTTGGATTTTTCAATCAACAAGTAGTCATTAAGCCAATCCTGTGCTATTGCAGGTAGCAACATCATAGAAACCGTTTAAGATGCTTCCATCTCCATCTTAAAAGTCATTCAGGCTTTTGTTGATTTTTCAGAGTTCAGCACATCTTGGGGTTAGGAATTCATTTCTATTTTCCAGGAAAAAGGTATTCATCATATCACTTGATCCCATTTACAGGCCTTTAGCTTTAATGGATCTTCCCCCCCCCCTTTCTTTTGTATATTTATGGATTGTCCCTTCCTAAACTTTCAATGTTCTGAATTAAGTAGGACAATTTATTTTAGCCCTCTTGCCTAACACATCTCTTCTCTTAATTATATTTAAGAGTCCTCCTCTACAGCTCATCTTTGAGTGTCCATGGCCAGAAATGAACATAGCATCTCATTTAAGTAGTTTTCTGTCCAGTAGATTAAGAATACATAAGCATCCCATGACTGATATGTGAATCCACAGGAGCAACAAATTCCCAGTTTATTGGCAGAAGTTTTAGTCTGCAAGTACAGAGGTTTGCATTTTATCCATCTGAGTGTCACCTGTAACCCTAGTCTGCCAGAGCACCCATTTCTTCCTGAAAGTTAACATCATGCCCTGCAACACTGGCTATACCTCTCAGCTTCAAGTGACAACAAAATGTCATCAGCACACACTTATTTCTCATCCTGTGGTCATTAGTGCAAACACATTGCACAGTGTCTGCGTCTAGACACTGCCCTTTCTATGAGTGTTTTGCCTAAGAAGGGGTGCTGACCCACCCTGCAAAACCTTCTGTTCATTCCCACATCCTGCAGCTTGACTTATTTTCCCATATAGCTCAGTGAGAAACCTGAAGTTCAGGACACAGAGCATTTCTCCAGTTTTAGATAGGAGCCTATCCATTTACACAGCCACTACACACCTTTGCCAAACCCATGCTGCATTTTCTCCCATCCTCAGTTTACTAGAGAAGCAGAGCATTGGCTTTTATGTTTTTGCCTCGTAGTCAGTACCATGACTGACTTGAAAACTGAACCGAATTGAAAACAGAACCTAAGTATTAATTCAACCTTGATGGCACATTTTATTATCCTTAACCCTTATCAAATTCTCCCTACATAGCAGATTCATTTGTCTTCCTGTAGGACTGAAAACTCTGTTATTTGTTTTAATATTCTTTGCTAAGTCTGTCTCAGTTTGGCATTTGGCAATTCATTCCTTACCATTTTGGCCTTAATGACTGCTGACGAACCTTTTACTACTCTCTTCTAATTTTTTTCTAAAGACAGATATTTATGGTACTATACCTTAGGATCTTCTCTATAAGATTTTCCTCATGGCTTGAATAGAGAATACAATCTTCAAAAGAGAAATTTATGGCCTCTCTTACCCTAGAATACACAGACCCCACTGTCATCAGTACCACTTGTGCTCCAACCTACACCAGACAAGTTAAGGTATCTCATAATGCTTAACACAATCCCCAGTAGTCTTCATCTCCTTAGCACTCTTATGGTATCTACCCATACCTGTTGCTATCTCTGACACTCTTCTCTCACCCTTGACATACAACACAGCATCGCCAACCCAAGAAATCATTTCACCAAATGTCTGTGTCAGAAGTAATTGTACATTGTTCTACCTTTACCTGTATTTCTTTCTTTTTTACACACTTCGATTCTTTTTAAATGCCCAGCAGGAATGTTATTCTACTTTAAATACATTGTTAACAACAATTTCATCAAGTACTCAAACATCATTTCTTCAATGTTAATATTATCTCTTCGCAGCCAATTTTTTTTTTTTTAGTCAGTTGCATAACATTTTGCAGCTGACAACTTTCCTTCTGTTTCTGCATACTTCTCAGGAAGAGACATCAAAATTACGTAATTGTCCCCTGATCTAAATAGATTTTACAACAATTCTTGGGAAACTAAGACCCCATCCTTGGTACTCAAGTAGGCTCCTTCCTTTACAAAAAAATCATTGAGTACTACTCAATAGTAAAACAGCCCCATGACTGACCTATCTAAAGGTCTCATTGCTTTGCTGTGCATTTTCTTCCTTTCCCTGGGGCATGGCAAAATTTTGGAGAAGAGCTATCATGTGCCAATTTCTCCAGAAGCTGCCTTTGCCTTCAGGCACTGTGCACTCTGCTGCTCAGCCTGGAGTGTACCTTTACACCAACCACATGCACAATCTGCCCCTTACATCCCAAAGGAGATGTTTCTCTGTTCAAGAAGTAACAATTTCTCAGCCTGCCTGTTTTTTCCACCTTCCTTGTGTTTCTCTGTAGAGAAAAGGTAAATGCTCTTTTTCTCTTCCAAAGTGTAGGAAAATTTATGCAAGACTGGAAGGAAGATTTGAAGGAATTGCATGGAAAGGATAAAGTATGGTTACACTGAATAGAATGAAGAGAGTTATAAATGTATGATTTTTATCACTGGAATAATAGCTTCAAAAATCTGGATCTGGAAAACTGACTGAAGCATTGAAAAAAATAATCTTCAGACACTTCCTGTGTCCTAAGACCTGACTGAATAAAGCAGTATGCTCACACAGCTCCCTGTTCCCACCCACCTTTGCTTTGCATAAGCACCAGTGATTCCCAGAGATTTTGGATTTCCAGATGCCTCAGAAAGACCAATAGGTATTTTCCAGGATGGTGATGAGACCTGAGCAGATATAAGTCAAGGCCTGGATGTTTAAGGCATTTAGCATACTAACACTTTTGAAGTCAGCTATGACATTAGTTCGTGCATTGGTTCCTCTAAGCTCCTTTGTCCTTCTATATGTGCTGCAGCTGCTCTAATTGCCATACCAGCAGGAATAAAAACAGCCACTGCATGTTTCTATTTCTGTAAGCTCTGCTTTATTAAAGAATCTTAAGAAATTAATAGGGGGGAAGGGGAAGAAGAAGTTTGAAAAAGGAGATGGGTAGAACGAACCAGAACAGAGTAAATATCACCTTACTAACACAGGAGACTTGCACTATATAACCATATATCCAATGTCAGAAAATGTTGACATAGACTGAGACTTCTACCCTGACAAAGTGCAGCTTTGAAGGGGTCCTGGGTTCGTGCAGGATAGAGCTTTGACTGTTCAGCTCATCAAAGTGATGATTTAATTGGGTTAGTAACTACCTCCATTGGGAACAAAAGCAGGTGATGGAAGGCTTTGTAGATGTTTAACAAAGTTCTAATAGCTCAAAGTCTACCAGAGAAGTTTAAAAATAAAAGCACAGATTTTTTTTCCACCAGAAAGACAAGTAGCTATTGAAAAAAAAAAAAAAAAAAAACAGAGTTTACAGATTTGTTTATTTATTTTTTCAACTGGGAACATTTCCATCATAATTTTTCTTTCCCAAAAGAAAGTTTCAAATGAGAATGAATTCAGGGAAGTCCTACATCATGTGCTGCATAGAACATTGCTCTAGATTAGCACTTCTGTCCCTTCCAACCTTGTAACCTAAGAAGCTCAAGGAATAAAAAGGAAAAAAAAATAACTTTCAGCAGTCACTCTGACTTTCTGACAAACATAACTGTCAACATTTCCAAACAAATAGAGCCAATTGCTCTTCTCTGTCCTGGGAAAGCTCGTAAACCTATTATTTGTTTGTGCAACAAATAGCCCTAGTGACCTGAAACATTGAGCTATTTTGTTTTGCTGCATGGGGGTCCAGTGGAGATATAAGCTGTAGGAATGTCCCTCTCTTAGCAATATGACAGAAATATGGCAGGAAAAACACTGAGCTCCTGGGCTCTCCCAGGGCCCTGGGTTAGCTTACATCAACGGGTGCTGCATATCAAGGTGAATACAGTGGAGATGTCGCAGGGAAAAGATGAGAGAATGAACCTGGTTGCATAATTCCAAAAGTCTGCCCCCTTCAGTTACCTTTTCTCTTCCTCCACACTATCTGCATTCTAAAATTTCTACAGTCTTCACCTTCCAGTTTCAAAATCTTCATTTTTCCTGGGACCCACTACAAAGGTATATTTATCGATACCTTCCATTAGTGGCTTCATGGCAGCACTTTACTACTGACAAATATGATGGGGCATTAATAGAATAAATTAGGTTGGAAGGGACATCTCCAGATGTCATCTGGAGACCACTTAGTTCAAACCCCTGCTCAAAACAAGAATAACATCTCAAATAGATCTAACTTCAAGTTTGGATCCAGAGCCCTCTACAGTCAAGTTTTTAATATCTTCAGAGGCTGGAAAATCGACATTCTCTCTAGGTAGCCTGTCTATTCCAAAGCCACCACATATTTGCAGTCACCTCTCTTTCAGGATGTGTATTCAGCATTGTGTTTGTGATCCTCATTACAACAGCCGCTTGACCATTTGGCTCCCATCACTGTCTGACTTAGAGGAAATCAGGAGGAAAAGCTGGAGCCAGAGTCAGTAGTTTCTGCCTTTAGGTAAGAGGGAATCACATGTTAATGTTCTGAACATGGGGTTTGGAAGTCTTCCATGGAAAACTCATGGCACAGCAGACTATTGAGGCATCTCACAAACTCAGCCTTTCTGAATACATGGTTAAGTTTTCCTCTGTCAAATATTTTCTAAAGAAATCTTATTTTTAAAGTTCTGATACTCTTTTCAAAGCTTTACCACATGCATCCCATTTGCACCATGGCACAACATTTCCTAGCTTCACCAGAATCCCCTTTGGGGAAGCAACTGTGGCAGCTTGTGTAGATTTAGGCTATCTGCTGAGTGGAACAAAACAGGTTTGTAGTTTGTACTGCAGTCAAATTGAGTTCTTTTCACGCTGACACAAACACTGCTATGATAATAGTTTCAGGAAAATGTACAGCACTTAGACAGCTAAAAGAAGAAGATATGGAAAACTGAGCAGAAAAGCTCTGAAAGCAACAGCAATTTCCTGATTTCCTTGTTGGAACAGAAGTGGAATAAAGCAATTTTAGGCCAACATATTAGCGTGAGCTTAGCATCAGACTCGTGACACTGGCATCAAAACTCCCAGCTGGAATATGCCTACCTATTAGACTGTGTGAAGCAAAGCAATGTTATGGCCAGGATTTTAAATATAGGCATTCTGCACAGACCTCTGTCCCTCTGCCTTCAGAGCTAAGCATGTAGGTAAAACAGATCCTTTTCCTAAGAACTGAGCTCTCAAAACCATTGACCCCAAACACAGCTGCTGGAGACATTCAGCATTTTTTTCATACTTATTTATTTATTAGCCTAAATAAAAATGTCAGAGCTTAATATTAATCTCCTGATTATGGAAACTCTTGTATTGTGCCTGTTTCATTTCCATCCCAAGAAGGACATAAATCAGTCTGATTATTTCTGACTCTTTCAGAACTGGGACATTATCCAGCGACAAGGGGAAACAGATTGAAAGGCAACCCATATTGGGATGACATGTAGGAAACCCCTGTGCAATAAAGTGTGCATATGTATATATATATATATATATATATATGATCTAATCTTGGGGGTAGTGGTATCTTCAGACACCGCCATAACACATTTACAAAGTAAATTTGCAGGTTCTGTTCTTCGGTTGTGAGTAATACATTCCACATATGAAGGCAGTTGAAGAATTTTAGGGACAAATCTGAGAATTTCCAATATAGTGATTTCAGTTGGAAATTCTGCTGCTGTGATCTGCAGTTTCCCACAAGGGGGATTCTGTAGCAGATTAGTCAGGTACTCACGACTTGTTCCTCTGTCCGGTGTCTTCCCAGACCCCGTGACTATAATTCAAGCGGCTCTTGGCTTGGAAAGGGCTAAGAGGCCTCTCTCTTCTCATGCCCAGTTCACAGTCTGGAGCTTTTCCTTGGCTCAGAGAGGGCTAAGGGGCCTCTCTCTCTTGTGCGCTCTGTTGCTGGGCTGTAGGAGCACTGGTTGCCTTGGTCCGGGTGCAAGGCCCAGGTGTAGTTTGCCTGCTAAAGCAGTCTCTTCAGCTGCAAGTCCAGCAGCATTTGGCTCTTGTTGCTTTCTGGGTGAGAACCAGGCAAGTTGCCTACCATCTCAGCTGGTTTAAATACTGTCCCAAGATACTTAACCCTCTTTGGTAAGAGAAAAACCTGATAGCTGAACCTATAGGATGGGGCATATCCAAACATGGCCAGGGGCACACACAGTTCATAGGTGTGTCACAAAGTTAATTACACATGCTACAAGTTTGCCTGGACCATCTGGACCTCAGGAAGTGTCCAGGTTTGCACATTCACAGGTGCTTAGCCCATTGTCTGGGTTAGGGCATGTTTTGAGGCTTGTCCCTTCAAGACACCCTCTCAGCTCCAGAAGAGGTGAAGTCTGTGCATGCTCAGGGAGGACGAAGTGCAGCAGTGTTTTGTTTTCAAAGGGCAGGCAGTGAGGAGTGGGAGACTCCTTCCAAAACTCTGTGAAACTTTGAAGAACATTTTGTTTGTTTGCTGGAGTCAGCTGAAGTGCAACTGGTGCCAAAGGGAACCAGGTTTTAAAATCAGTAAATGGCTTGATGCTTTACCCATCTACAACAGATCTTGAGCACAGAATCAGACAGGAGAGTGAATGCCAGCTGGAAGCAGGAATGTATCCAAGTCATTGCTGGAATTCATTTGCTGATTGTTATGGCTTTGACACCTCCGGTAAACTGCCAAGTTCTCATTGCCTGAAATGGCTTAGACTGCACAAGTCATTAGATGATGTTGGGCTTATAATATCCTCTTGGAAAAACCAGAAGCTCTGTTCCAGATGCAGGAAGATGTTTATCCTATTATAGAAGCGAAGGTAGCACATAACACAAGGCAAGGAGAAAATTAAGAAATAAGAGAGAGTTGTTATCCTCAGTCTATCTTTACATCATCATCATATCCTTTCTGGTATTTCTACACCTATTTTCAGTAAAAAGTACCTTCAGGTACCCAATTTCTCCTTCTCACATCCACTGATATGCTAAGGAATTTACTGCCTGTATTTCCACCCCAAATCCCAGCTCCACGTCCTTTCCTTCTGCAACAACTCCTCAGGCAGCAGCAGCATCTGTTGTGGGTGCTCTAAAGCCCCCCAGTCCATACCTGTCACTTTGCTACCCAGGTGCTGCCAAGCAGAAAAGACCACAACCGAGCTCCCCTTTGATCCACATAATATCTGGATCAATTCAGTTCATGATTTCAGGAACTGCAAAAACATACCATTTGAAAGACTTCAAAAATAATAAAATAAAATAGAATAACCTAAGACCTAAAAAAATTCTTCTGGGATAATCAAACAGCCTGTAGCTAACTCGCAAATGGTGTGTGGAAGAAGATGCAAGGTCCTGACATAAAGGTGACTGGATGTTGGATTTGCAAAGATTGAGGTGATTGACAAAATTGTCTGTAATCTGTAGTTTGTGTGAGGAGGTTTTGGGATACTATATCCAAAACACTGCTTATGCTTCAGCCATAACAGTAATCCTCTGTGAAGAGAACTGTAGACCCTACTACTTTCGGCTGCTTACAAAGATAGAGGCAGTCCTGCTAGCGTGGTGAACCCCACAAAGTAAACTAATGTTAGCAGTGTCCTCATGGATGGTACATTTACCCCATAAAGCCACATATACCTTACTGAGAGCATCTTACAGAGTACCTCTCTCTCCAGCCCTCTCATGTTTACAGTCATGCCTGACTCCAGCATGGTTTGGCACATGAAAGGCCCAAACTAACCCAAAACATCAAGCAGGGACCAGGGGAAACAATTTTTTCCCTTTGGAGAGCTACCCAAGTAACAAATAAAGCTACCTGGCTCTGTTCCAGTCCCTGCTCTTGGACAGGTCTCCAGGCTCTCTTTCCCTGCTCCTTTCACATGTACACAGTAGCCAGAATTTGTCACCCTTCAGGCATGTAATAGTTACCCATTCTCACAACACCTTCCTATGAATGTTTTTCATTCGTCCTTCTGCAGTCCAACAGATCTATAAAGTATGGTCAAAATCAGGGCATTTTTCAGAGTTTTTCTCAAAAAAGAAAAAAAAAAAAAATAGAGCAATGAGTTATCATTATTAAAATGAAGATGTGGTACTGCCTTGCAGACAGTCTCTGGGTTTGTTATTTCAGGCACTCAGCCAACAGCGAGGCAAAGCAATGAGTAAAACTGCAGAGTGCAAAGTCTAATTGGAAGAATAATTATTATCATTACATTGCAAGACCACATTCCCTCACTGGGACCTGCATGAGAAGTTTCCATCTCCAACTAACATTTGGCAGCAGGCTCAGAAGGTAGGCATCAGCAAGCTCTTCCAGAAGTTACCAATTGGAAAAGGGGCAGAGTAGTACTAGAAAGATCCCTGGGTTCCAGATAACATATGGAGGACACTTAGGGCAACCTTGTCTCCAAGAAGTGGTCAGCATGAAAGATGAGAGCTGTCACTGGAGCAGAGCAGGAGCAGAGGATCTTTAAGCAGCTCGTGATAGGCCACATCGCACCTCTAGGCAAGTCTGGCAAAATTCTCACTAACGTCAGTGCAATCCTGCAGCCTCGTCCTGCTAAGTGTCCCTCTGCTTTTCTGTTTCTAAAGTTATGTACCACTTCTACAAGAGGTCCAGGCTGGGCAAACAGCCATGTGCCTTCATCACGAGCAGCACCACACTGTCAGAGGACAATCTCCAGAGTGATGCTCAAAGCCAATGCTGAACACTCGGGCAGCTCATCTAGGGCTGGGGGCGATCTAGGCACATCAGAAGGCATCTTCAAAAGCCTGAACGCTTAGCAGTGTAGAGAGCTGCCTGAAGTCAGGTGATAGGAGGTATTAAGTATAGAGTGATGCATGACTCCCCCCTCCCACCGCCGAGAAGCAGTTAGTGGTTTGGGTTCTAACACTTTACGCACTGTGGGTCTGATTTCCCAAGCTGTTATAAGCAGTAGAAGTCAGCTGTAGGGTACATTTGGAAATCCTGTCTCATGTAAGCACTGCTGTTTGAAAACACAGCAGTGAGTGATGGAGACTTTAAAGTGAGCCTGACACTTGCAGCCAGCATGTTTGCAGAGTGCTCCCTTGAACACATCACAGGATTCATGTAATTTGTATTTACTACCCTCTAAATAGGAATACCAGCCCTTGTGCACAGAGGGCTTCCAGCATTTTAAAGTCTGACAAAAATAACACCCAAGGAAGACAAGAGAGTGATCACACAGTGCAGTGCAGGATAGGTCTGTGCTGAGAAAGTCAGCAACTCACATGTATCAGCAGCTCATGGGAAGAAAAGTAAAGCCGTCTACAAACTTCTAAAGCTACCAGGGGACACGCTAAAGCACAATAACGAGAATCATTAGCTGTTAATAATAATGATAATTTTTTAAAATATCTTTTAAATTACAAAACCCACAGCAAGAGTGCAATAAAATTCACCTTTTTAAACTGACCAGGAAAGATCCATTTTTTTAAGTAAAAGCATTTCAGCAAGCCTTGTCAGAGCTGACACCCTGAAACTGGCTCAAACATGTGGAAGGGAAGTGCCCGGTGAGTGGGCTGCTTTGGGAAGGATTGAGCTTTTTAGAGGTGTCCATGAGCTTTGACATATCCTTGACACATGTCTACACATCCTCAAAGCACCTGGGCAGAGACAAACATATGGCTCTGAAATCTCCCTGTGACCTCATTATCCGAGGGTCACTGACTGGGGCTGCTCTAGCAGCTCCTGTCTACCTAGGGAGGGTTTAACCCATGACTGCTCACGTAGTCCAAAAAGTTGAAGACAAAGGATTCTTCTCAGGCATTTAATTGAAAGCAGTTGAAGATAGAAGCTTTGAGGTTTTTGCTGGTTCTGAATGCAGCAGTATGAATGGGTGAAGTCAAAAAACTGGCAAGATAGCTGTTTCACCACAAAGGACAGGAGAGGAAAACTTGCCATGACACTGCCTGAGCAGTGAGTCAGTGGGACTCCTACATTTCCTTCCTTATGGCTGGTTAATCTTCAGCCTAGCTACTCCTAAGCTACCCATTATCAACAACTAAAAGAGGACAGAGTAGCATCCTAATGAGAAACTACAAAATGCAGCAGTTCCTGGGAACACTGTGTTTTGTGAGGCCAGCTCTCTTCCAAAGTCAAAAAGGGAATGGTTCACCTTGGGGAACCAACAGCAGATAAGCAGCAGACAGGGAGGGGAGGAAAACAACAGCCCCCATGCCTAACACTTGTACTGAGAGCTGATGGCAGAGCTCATGGAGAAAGGGACAGAAATAGCTGGGTCTAACTGCAGAAAAACAGCAAGACACTGAGGTTCATGTCAGCATGTCAGTATTGAGGCAGAGGGCGTTCCAGCACAGCAGGCCAAACCACCACCCCTAAGGCAAGGTCTTGCAGTCACCAGCAACCTGCTTTAATGGAGAAACCTGTAGAAAGGCTGGATAAAACAAAATAACAAACAAAAGCCATGAACTGCACTAAATCACATAGTCTTGGTTTCCTTGTGTTGTAAAGCAAGTTCTTGACTTTCTGTTAGCAGCCAGCTCCCATTTCCATAATCCCATGTTCATAGAAACATAGAATCATGGAATCATAGAACAGTCTGGGTTGGAAAGGACCTCCAAAGGTCATCTAGTCCAACCCCCTCTGCAGTAAGCAGAGGCCTCCTCAACTAGACCAGGCTGCCCAGAGCCCTCATCTTGAGGTTGTCCTTCTTCCCCACAGCACCTATAGTGTTTGATTACTTGGAAAAATAATACCAGGTATAAATAAAAGGCCAGGGAAAAATCACTGCAATGATCCTCTTTGTGGGCTTTTCCAGCCCATTGGTTTCAGTATTTTCCCTAAAACTGGACCTCAAGAACTAAGTCTCCTCTTTTCAAGCACATCCACACCGGAAATTTGTGTGACATCTTGCAGCTTGACATTGCTTTCCCCTGAATTTGCTGTCATGTGTAAATTACAAGACGTTAGGTTTTATGGCAAAGAAATGTCTGTGGGAGTGTAAGGCTGCTCCAGACCATGTAAAGAGGTAGTCCCTGGCAGGGACAGCAGCTGACAGGGAAAGTCCTCTCTCACAACATGTTTCATTAATGGGTCTGGACAACGGGAAGGTGCAGGAAGAACGGTTTACATGGAGTCAAAAAGGGACTGAAAATTCATTAACAAAATCTGAAAAAGCTATTAGTAGCAAATATGCACCTCCAAGTCACAGGCTGCTGGGGGCTAGGAACTTACCCTGGAAGAATTTTTTTCCCCTCTTAGAATTATTCCTACACATTTGGCTATTATTTCAAATCAGACACTGCACTAAGTGAAGATTTGGGTTGACTGCTTTGTCTTTTACAGGTTCCTGGAGAAGCAGAACAAACAAGGTTGCGTCAACATTCAAACACTCACCCACAGCACTTCCCTTGCTGAGAAACCCTAAATAACTGTTGTGCAAACTAGCTAGTTTGTTTAGAAACAGTGAAGGTAACTACACAGCACTGTGTCAAGGCAGACCCAAGGAAAGAGGCAGAAATACAGGAAGAGCAGCAGCTCTTGTGGGTAATAGCTGGAAGAAGCTGTGTTCCGCCTGTGACCAGTTTTATTAACTCCACTGATGTACAACAACAACAACTGCTATAAAAGCCATAATAATTACAAAACTAAGTCTCCCTTGAACATAAGGAGCACAAGAATGACATGCTGCACTGTGCCGTGTCAACTCACCTAAAAGATATTTCCCCATCTTGCCAGAGTAGCTGCGGAGTAGCTGCAGAGTAGCTGAGAACAATAACCTGAGAAGTGTTTTTAATAAAAAACAAGGGACACATTTTAAAAACTCCTACAGCTATCAGTGTACCTAGCTGTACTCTGCAAAATTTTCTTCTGTGCTTCTAGAAGGAGATAGAAGGGATGCTGAAGGGAATGGAGAGTAATCCTGCAGTCATATCCTGGGCTGACAGAGGTCTTAACCCAAGCAACAAGACATAGGATCTTGAAGAAAACTGAGCAAGTTACTCTGTGTCTGGCATGCTCTACAAGTGAATTCCCCTATAATGTTACAGAGTTTTGCTATTAACCTCAGACAGGCCAAGGTTTCTCCCAATATTTGGATTATGAAGCTCTCCTTCATTGCACTCTCCTGAATATAACATTATCTTGGCTTCTGGGCCCCACAAATCCCGTTATAATTAATCTTACTTTTACAATAACTCTGGCTCAAAGGATGCTGTTGCAATGACCATGAATATAATTGCCTCACCATGCTGCAAGCTGTAGTAAATCATCAGCCACCACAGAAAAGATCAAAGTAGGCTAATTAAACTGTATCCTTAGCTGTCTGTTGCAGACATTTCAAACTGCTTTGGCTCCCAGCTGGAAATCAGTGTTTCACAAGAGCTAAAGCAACTCTGAACAAAGACCAAGAAAAATACATAGTTGTACTTAAACAGCTGTTTAGTCTGTCAAACTGTAATAAATTGCTGAAAAGACAAGAGGTATAAAGAATAATGTAGTCAAAATCATCTATAAGAATCAGATTACTGAGAAACAGGCAAGAAAATACATAAGATACTGACGCCCTCTTGACTAGTCATGTAGAAACAGCACACCTTAATTTGTTTAATTAGAAAAGCTTAAAAAAGGAGAGCTGCTTAGCAAACCTCACTGGGTTAACCACAAATGCCAATAGTTTTCCAATAAATGAATGATACTCTTTGCTAAGGACACTTATTAACCTTAGAACAAATGTAACTACATTAAGTAGGTGATCCTTGATACCTTCCACCTGGAGTTAGGAGTCAGATTAACCTGAAGGAAAGGAAGCTATCTCTCCCTCCCAAAGACTTCCTAAATCAACAAAAATTTGCAGCACGAGGCATGAATTAAGAACAGGTAAATTCAGATTTTTAACTAATTCATGAAGAAGCTTGGATATAAAAAGGGAATTATCTGAGTCACATCATCAGATTTATTCCATGTCAAAGCAAAACAACTGAGGAATTAAGATCAAGATGTTCTTTGGGCTTTTTGGTGTTGAGCCGAAACCTGGCTGCTCCTCACAAATCACAATAGGCTGGCCCTGGTTTGTTTCCTACAAAGTATTTACACTTCCAAGTGGTGTCAGTGACTGATGCAGATAAAAGTGCCCTGACTGACTCTCACCATAGTTTGGTATAAACCTCATAAGGTCTATGAGGGTTTAAGAACTGTTGTTGTTCCGCATATCTTCACAGAGAAATGAAGGCAGTTCACTGTCTTAGTATTGCAGAAAGAGTCGTCATTGAGGTGTTAATAGGAATAAGCTTTTATATATGCTGCTCAGCCCCAAAAGGCTGTGCTGCTATCCTCATCGTTAGAAGTCTAAGACAAGACACTGTTATGAATGATGACATAAAACTGGAGCTAGGGATAAAGAGGGGGAAATACACAATGTTGAGTTAGTCATTTAAAATTTGAACTAAATATTTTGTTTACAAAAGCACTCTTGGGGTAGTTGAGGCTCCTCATCCTATGAATTTCTTTTAATACCACATTTTCCTGCATGCACAACAGCCTCCATCATTGACAGCAACCCTCTCCCTCCCCTCTTCGGATTCAGGAGGCAATGCCTTATCAGACTCAGGCCTTGCAGGGAATAGTGAGGAAAGAGAGGGTCCAGCAGGGGAGCTCAGCTCCCAGAGGTAAAAACTATACATTTCAGCTATAAAATGACAAGGCATCAAAGCAGCATTTCTCAATCAATGCAATTCGGGCGTGGCAATAACTCAAAATACTTTGTGAGGGGCTGTTTCAGGAAGTGAAATTTGCAAACAAACCAGTTGTTTTCTAGAGAACACAGCATTAAAAATTTGTGCCAAAAATTATTTCTATCCCAAAGAGATTAGCAAGAAATGTTTTCCTTGAGCCGCCCTTATACGTATTTAGCTGCCAAAAAATTCCATGGACATGATGATCTCAAAGGTCTCCTGCAATCACAACAGTTCTGTGATTCTATGATTCTTGTCTTTCTTCAGGTTCTAAAGTGTTCACTCTCAAAGTTCTAGAGGAAGGGTTCTTCTGTTTAACTTCATAAGACCTCAGCAAAGGCAATTTTTGATAACTGGACGTATTTTTGTTTTAATTATGCCACCGAAAGGTTCCTTTTTGTGTTGAAAGGCAGCAGGATCCAAAATATGCCGGGGACTTCGCAGAGTGGCAGAATCAGGGGATCAACCAGGTTGGAAAAGATCTCAGAGATCATCAAGTCCCACCTATTACCTAATACCTCCTGATAACTAAACCATGGCTCCAAGTGCCATATCGAATCCTTTTTTTTTTAACACCTCCAGGGATGGTGACTCCACCACCTGGGCAGCACATTCCAATTGCCAATTACTCTTTCTGTGAAGAACTTCCTCCTCACCCCGAGCCTAAAGTTCCCCTGGCACAGCTTGAGACTGTGTCCTCTTATTCTGGTGCTGGTTGCCTGGGAGAAAAGACCAACCCCCACCTGGCTACAACCTCCTTTCAGGTAGTTGTAGACAGCAATAAGGTCTCCCCTGAGCCTCCTCTTCTCCAGGCTAAACAACCCCAGCTCCCTCAGCCTCTCCTCATAGGGCTTGTGCTTGAGACCTCTTACCAGCCTCGTTGCCCTTCTCTGGACACGTTCAAGAGTCTCAATGTCCTTCTTAAACTGAGAAGCCCAGAACTGGACACAGTACTCAAGGTGTGGCCTAACCAGTGCTGAGTACAGGGGCACAATGACTTACAGTACACCTCTGTTTCCATGCTACAGACCCAGGGAAAACCTGCTGTCACCTGCTGACCTCGGCCCTCTTATAAATCCTAGATCACCTTCCTTCCTCAGTCATGCCCTTGCTCAGGCTCCTGTGTGACAAGTATAACACAAAGCAGGGTGAAAAGAGCAACAAAACACACCACATGCAGATGGATTTTGTAGGTGATCTTTGGTCCCCAAAGTGGCTATCCGAAACAAGAGAAGCAAAAGCAGAAACGAGAGATGCTAACAACATAACCACAACTATTTCCCATAACACTAGGAAAATTAGTATCTAAGGGCAAGCATTAGGCTTGGATTTCTTTTCTTGGGTTATTTAGCCCACACAAATATCTCAGTGTGACTCAGCCCAAGCACTGTTTTATTCTTATTAGGAGAATGACATTAGGAAAGTGAGCTTGGGATCAAATTGAAAAGTATTGCTTTGTCCAGAACAGAGCATTGTTTCCTAGCAAGGTTATTTATTTTTACTAACTCTTCATATTTTGAAGGTGAAATGCTGCCCAAAAATGGTAAGTGTGAAAATCAAATTTTGAATTTCCAAAATAGAGGAGAGAAGCTTGTTACCATTTTGCATGACCATTTCCTCTTACCTCTCCCCACTTTTGACAGGAACTCTTTGCCATATTCAACCCACACAATTGGCTTCAGTCTCTGGAGCCCGGATTTCTCTGGCCAAAGAGTAGAACCCTGAGACAGACTTCTCAGTAAGTCTCAACCCACCATAAAATTGTGAAGTACCTTGGACAAATCAAGCTCCAGAAGCACCTATTTCTCCTACTGACTAAAATCAGCATCTAAGCAACTAACTCAAGTGGCTTACTCTAGTCTGTCAGTGTTTCAGGGCAGGTGACTTAAATACCACCTCACTAAGCTGCCTTTTCTGCAGCATTTGCTCTTTGGCAGCAATAGGACTTAACCAGCTGCACTGCAGCACTGTTGAGCAGTGGCTGGCCTCTATGGTCTTGTGGTCTGGGTTCTTTCAGATTTATTTCCACTCCAACCAACTAGACCTCTTTAGTTCAGCTCTAGTTATTCCAGTTCTGGCCACAAGACAAGAGTGTCTCTTAAGTGGCTCTTTGCTCTTTACACAGCATTAGTAATAAGAGCTGTGCTTATTAACTATTTGGAAGAAATATTCAAGGCTAGGTACAATATTCAAGGCTGTGATGTAGGAAACACTTTCCCAGCTATCAGTCCAACAGCAAATAATTCCTTTGTAACTGATTAAAACAACGACTAAATGTTTCACCAAGCAGAGTATCCTCAGAATGGATCCTAAAAGTAAAGAACAACAGTATCTATACATTAGTCTGGTCTATCCATCCTTTCTCACCTTTCTGTCCTCCTGTCCCAGTTTCTCAATTTTCAGGGTGACATGTACAGTGCACTTGGACCTAGGAGGGTAGAGAGGAGAGCAAGCATTCTCCAGAACCAGGTGGAAATGGAAGAGTAATGTCTGGAACCGCAGACAATATCAGAGTACAACAAATGCCCTTTGGGGACCAGCGCTTTGTCTGCAGCAGCAGTAATAGAGGATGGTTTTAGGAAAAGCCTTGGCCACTTTTGGCAAGCCACTGCCTTTGGACCCCACCACTGTCCAGGGTCACAGGATTATGGACAGGGGGAGATACAACCCTCTGTATCATCTGTTTCATGAACTCATCTATGCTTTTTCTGTGCTCACAGACACTATGTGCCCTCCAAGAGCAGCATGTTCCAGAAGCTCATTACCCACCATTCAAACACTGCTTCTGTATATTTGTTCCAAGTGGTAGATCAGATTCATCAGACACCAGACATATTTCTTTCCCTCCAGTGACCTGAAAAGGCACTTATGCACAGCACACAGATGATTAAGGAACGTGAGTCAGTGTCCATATATTAAAGACATTTCTTAAGCTACATTAAGCTATATTCTATTATTGTATATGACAGCATTTGTAAATGTTTTTCTTTAACTACTAGTTACAATTAAAAAGGAAAATTTCCTACACATGTATGTGTAGACCTGTGTAGAGAGACAGGGTTACACAAAGCTGAGCTGATGCTACATGGAGCTGGCTCTGGCAGAGTGGTTCTACTTTCCTGCCTGTCCTCTGCTGCAGTCCTTCCCTAGCACTGTTCCAACAACAGGATAGAGTCCAGCAGCTGGCTGATCAACTGCAAAGCTGTCTGGGGTCCCAGAGTGAGCTGCCTGTGGTGGGAGTGGTGGGAGCTCACTACCAAAGTGGAAAGAATGGAAGATGGGCAGGAGGTTCCTTTGGAGTGCCAGGAAATTTACCTTCCAGCTCAAATCCCCATTGTTACAAATATTTCTGCTCATTGTCAGATTTACCTCCAAAGTATCCAGCTGCAAATTAGGGTCAGTTTAATGAGCTACTTTCACTGCACAGGAACTTGTGTTAGACTTTGCTATGAACTGCTGATATTTGACTCTTTTTTGATACATATGGGGGGAAAATAGTAGCACAAAATGGGAACAAAGTGTTGCTCTTAACTATGCCTGGGTCCAGGTTGTACTTGGTCTGTGCCTTTGGAGAGCTGTTGTGTCCAGTGCAAAGGAACTTCCCTGAAGTAATGGAGACAAGGTACAATTACCCTCTCACTGAATTGTTATAGATAGCACCAGACTCCTGTAGAGTCACTTTTCCCTTTGACTACTAGGAGGATGCATCCACAGTCATACCTGCAGAAATCCTTCATGAGGAAGAAAATATGAATGCTCCCATCTTCTTCCCTACCTTCTCCTAATCCATGAGAGATGATGTTGTAAGTGGATAAAGGGCCCATGGCACATTTAGTAAATGCACTCTTCAAAGCAGCTGCAAAAAGGTACTCACCTGCAGCCATGCCAGAGAGGAGGTTCTGTGGAGGTATCATTACCAGCTCTGATGTCTAGAGCACTCTTCTTCTGAAGTAATGTGTCCATCAGAAAAATAACACATGCTGCTTTGTCCTTAACATACGAAGTACTAGGACCCACAGCTTAACTCCTAGCTTGTGGTGTTGTTGATCACTGTGCTGTAAGTATTTATGGATTTTCTGCATTGCAATAAGTGGGTTTCCTAGGGAAAATTATCCCTCTGCTTTCTCTCTGTGACTTGTTTCCTCACAAGAGGGCTTAGGGGGACTGTTCAAGTCTTTCACATGAATTCCCGGTCCAGATCTGGCCAATTTTCTATACTATCACTTTTCAACATATGTGACTCATTTTCCTCTTTGTGTTTCTACCAGAGGTTACACAACTCATGTGTTACACATCCTTCCTCCTGCAACAGCAGGGCTATTCACAAAAATTGTTTGCAGTCATAAGAATCTCTGTGTCCAGATTTTTTGCATATGATGCTTAAGTTCAACCTAATTATTCCTATCTCCCAGTCCAGAAATCCCAATTAACCTTCCATAACTTCTAACAGAATTTGCTGCTAGTAACTTCAGAAAGTGCATGGGTGACTGTGGTAGTTTAACCTGTGCTGGCTGCCAGGTACCCACCCAGCTGCTCTCTCCCTCCCCTTCCTCAGCAAAGCACAGGGGAGACTTTAAGAGTAAAAATTTCATGGGTTGAGATAAGGACAAGGATATCACTTACCAAAAGACAAATAGACTCAATCTGGGGAAAGATAGTTTAATTAATCACCAATTAAAAGCTAAAGTAGGATAGTGAGAAACAAAAGCAAAACAAAACCCACCTTTCTCCTCACTCCCTCAACTTCACTCTTTCATTCCCAACTCTCTCATGCTTCCTCCTAAAAAGGGCTCTGCCAGCAGTTTTAGAAATTACTTGACTGCATTTCAGGTCTTCTTTTTTTGCATTTCAAATCAATAGATCTCATGTGTTTCACAAGACAGTTCTTTACACATTCACTCATGCTGAATGCTACGCTCTCTCACCTACATTAACTGGCTCTTTGAGTAAGCTCTTTGAGTGGTGAGGAGAGTGCGAGACCTTCTAACTTTTAAACTTAGGCTTCAAGTCAGAGAAAAGCAGTAAATACAGATTTGAACTGTTACACTCTGCTCCTCTCCTCAAATAAATAAAACTCCATCAGAAAAAAAAAAAAAAATAGAGGCAGATTCCTACCATCTGAAGAGGTAATTCCCTTTAACCTCTTAATGTACTACATCCTGAGGTCTGTCAGTAGCATCACACACACATCCCCATTATCCACTGTGAAAGATCAAGAGGAGAATGGGGGAGTGAATTGATTTCCTGTCCACAGAGTGGCAGCTCCTGCATAAGTCAATGTTATCTGGAGCACTGAAGTGGAGCAGGGCACATTAGGATAAAGGCTTAAAGCTTTATCTACTCACATAAATACATTCAGATAAAAGAAATTGGATTTAAATAGCATTCCATCCGTGACACCAACTGACAGAAACAAGGGAGTGCCCAAGATAAGGCCACATCCCTTACCCTCTGTAAAAGTTGGGGAAAGAGAGAAAGAGCCCTGCTCAAGTTAAGATTGATACGTCAGCTTCATCATATCTCCCTGTGAGGCTTGTGTGCAGATCCACAGGAACCTGTGAAGGTGGAAGTCAAGTCCATGGAGAGAGGTTTCAATACCATAACATTTTGTTGAACATCAACTCTTCATTCCAAGGCATTGAAGGAAAAAGACTCACTAATTATTTTTCTTTCTATTAGACGTAGTTACTGGTTCAGCAAGATACCTGAGCAAACTCTGCTAGGTGCAGGCTTTGTAAAGCCATGCTCACCACCTCTGGATTTTGACTAGGGGATGGGCTCTTTTTCAGATTTCCCTGTCTAGAAGCATATCTGCATTTCTCTGCCCTCTGCCCACTCCACTCAGCCATCTTTGTGTAGGTCCAGCTTCAGCTGACACAATTCCCAACTGGTTTTACTTAAGTTTTTTCTCTTAAAAAGAAGGAACAGATCTTCACTTCATATCCCTGCATCATCTGGCAAACATCAAATTGTCATTCACTGAGAACTTGCAAAAGGGAAGAGTTTATTAATCTGCAAAGATAAAAGAAGGAAGAACACATCAATTTGTTCCCAAAACTTATCATAGATATTGGCTGAATGTTGTGAAATTCTGCCAGCCTTGACCTCATAGAACAAGAAAGGAAAATTCAAAAGATACAGCAAGTAGGAGTAACTTTAAAAACATGAGGGCAGAGAGGAGACTGCTTATTTGGATTTGCTTTTATGAACAAAACCCAAAGATGCAGACACCCATACATACAGACTAAAATAATTCAGCCCAAATCGGGGTCTGATTTAGATACTATCATAAGTCATTTTCAGTAGTTCCCATAGACTGTCTCTGACAGCTCTATAGGCAAAAGTCTGATTCAGGACAACATCTGAGAACATGCATAGCTCTTAGCAGGTGTCTGGTCCTGTTGAAATGTATATGACTAAATTGCTTTAACGAATTGGAACTTTGGCAGCTGTGTGAAATAAATGGGGAATGCTCCTAAGCAGTGAGCACTATAGCAAATAAACCTTGAAACTACCCAGACAATTTGTCAGACTTCTCACTCGTGAGAGGTAACATTAAAGGCAGAAATTTTATCACTGCAAGGTACATGCTGCATTTCTAAGACTATATCCTGGTCCTGCCAAAGTCAGCATGAAAAATGAATGCCAAAAAAACAAAAAACCAAACCAGGAAAGCCTTCATCCAAATTACAAGGGTATAATATCTCAACTTAGTGACTAAACACCACTGCCGTTTCACAACATTAACAGAGGTTCCACTCAAATGTTTTTGAAAGAAAAGCATTCAAGCCATTTGTTCCTTTTATCAACGGGGGAAACCAGCCAAATCACAGAGATAACATTCCTTTTAAATGTTACAAACAAAACAAAAAACAGCAGACCCTTATACAACAGTTATGGGAATAGAATAGAATAGAATAGAATAGAATAGAAGAATAGAATAGAATAGAATAGACCAGGTTGGAAGAGACCTTTGAGATCATCACGTCCAACCCATCATCTAACCCACCTACTCAACTAAACCATGCAACCAAACACCCTATCAAGTCTCCTCCTAAACACCTCCAATGATGGTGACTCCATCAAAGTTCCTCTTTTTCACAATGCCTAACACTCCAAGTCCATGGCCTTCCAGAACTCAGCAGATATGGCTGGCATATGAATTTTACATACCAGTATGAATAGGATTAACACACAAGACTGTTAAAGAGTCGGCTAAATACAGCATGTTGGTAAATGGCTTTCAGCCACATTAGTGCAGACCAAAATAAGTTAACTCGGCTTCAGAAACAGATTAGACAAATTTACAGGAAACAAGTCTGTGAACTGACACTGAAAGGACTGGGCAGGATATTAAAAGGACCAGATTTAGACACTTTCCCAATAACCCATCTTCTCTGCCACTGCTGGAGATTACATACCGGACTAGAATGACCATTGATCTAAACAGTATCTTATGTTATCATTTATAACTATTCATGGTTAATGAAGCCTACCAAAACAATTCTGTGAAGCCAAAGCCTCTGTCTTCAAAAGTCTGTGTCCTGCCTGGCAGAGAGAGGCAGAAGCATGCACACCCACACATGTCTAAAATTTCAATCCATGCTTTGTAAACACTTCAGTATGTGGAGCCCTGATGAATCTTCAGTGTTGATGCAGACCTGTTCACAGTTTCACATGCCTGCTCAGCTTTCTAGCATACACACAGCTGTTTTGCTGAGTCATCTCTTGTTAACCTCTCAGGACTGATATACAGAATCCCTGGTGCCCATGTGCTTCAGTTTGAAAAACAGGATATCTCAGGAGAATGAGGCTCAAAATCCAATGCTCTTGGCAGGTTCCAGTTCAAGAGTAAGACACCTAACTTCTAAATGTAGGCCTGTATCAGGAACAGCGTGGCCAGCAGGAGCAAGGAAATCATTCTTCCCCTGTACTCATCACTGGTTAGGCTACACCTTGAGTACTGTTTCCAGTTCTGGGCCCCTCAGTTTAAGAAAGATGTTGAGTTGCTGGAACATGTGCAGAGAAGGGCAACAAAGCTGGTGAGGGGTCTGGAGCACAAGCTTTCTGAGGAGCAGCTGAGGAAGCTGGGGATGTTCAGCCTGAAGAGGAATCTCAGGAAAGGCTTTACTGTTCTCTACAACTACGTGAAAGGAGATTGTAGCCGGGTGGGGATTGGTCTCTTCTCCCAGGCAACCAGCACCAGAACAAGAGGACATAGTCTCAAGCCATGCAACGGGAGGTTTAGGCTTGATCTTAGAAAGAAGTTCTTCACAGAAAGAGAAATTGCGCATTGGAATGTGTTGCCCAGGGAGTTGGTGGGATCAAAGTCCCTGGAGGTGTTTAAGAGACTGGATGAAGCACTTAGTGTAATGATTAGTTGATTAGTTAGGGTTGGGTGATCAGTTGGACTTGATGATCTTGGAGGTCTCTTGCAACCTGGCTGATTCTGAGATTCTATGATCAATCCCTTCACAGCCACTGGAGATCTAGTAATCAATTCAGTTGCCTAAACACTGGGGTTTACTGCCATCAAAGATGCCTATATCTGGGTCCACGTGGGTTTGTAGAGTCAACACAAAGTTTAAATGAGACTCAGACCCTTTTAGAGCAATAGATAGAGGCCAGATAAAGGCAGGATGACTGAAGGCATCTCAAACAATACTTAATAAGTAAAACAGCTGACTGACATCTCTGTTTAATTTAGAGAACAGTTTAGCTTATTCCAAAATAGAAGTGGATGCATATTTACCAATAGTGTCTAACCACTCTAGTTCGCTGCACTGAGTCAGTGTGCTGGCCTTTATTTTCAGCCTATGCTGCCACCATGGCAGTAAGTTGCTGCTGCACTGGTGTTCCTATTTCAAGTAAGACACCATTTAATTAGAGTCAGATATTTCAGGATCATTTCAGTGCAATATTTAGTACTGAATTCTATCACAGGAGATGAGGCTAAATCTGCAATATATGATCCAAGGCTTAGCCTTTACCATATGAAGTATAATTCAGGGTATGTTCAGTTCAGCAAAGATTGTCACTCTTGATGTCCATGCCCTTCTCTGTTGGCTTCACTGATCATGGCCACATAGCTGATAGCTTGGGTGTTCTGATGTTCTTTTGCATTTCTCTGCTTGCTGACTAGCTGCAGCAGCTGATGCACTGCTTCTCCACAGAGAAAAAAAACTAAGTGTACCACAACAATAGTTTTTGGGTTGTGTCCATTGCCAGATGTAGGAATATTATCTACAAACAAATAAAAGACAACATGAGAGTGTTCTATCAAAGAGTATGAACATTGCATGTTATGTTTCAGCATCTTTAAAATAGGTCACGATTTCTGATGGTCTTCATCTCTTCTGCTTCATGGCATTGTTCCATGGGAACAGAAACAAGGCTCCAAATGGAAGAGTGTTTGTAGAAAAGGAGCAGTTGCTTATTATGACTTTCCTGATCTGTTGGAGAAGAGCACATGGTCAGAACAAGAATCCTAGCCAGGCAATAAATATGGAGTGAAAAAAACAGATTAACATTCTCACCACGCACAATGTCACATAAATCTTGTGGAATACTCTTTTCTCTGGATGAACTGTAACTGAGTGTGGTGAGTTTTGCTTTCTCATCATTAAGACTGCTTGCATGTCTAAGAGTCTGTTAAAAGCTGAGATGTGAAGTTGACCTCTTTTCTGTACAGGTATCTGCTGAGGGCAGCAACATGCCATATTTTTACTCAGCATTGGGCAGTGGATTGCAGACAAGACATATAAATGCTGAGGCCTCATTTGCACATCATACCCTTTTTTCTACACAGGTTTCTTCCTATACAATAATTTATGTAAGTTGAAAACAGATATTTATTTTTTCTGTATATGGAAACTCATTATCAAGACTCTGAAAACACTGCTTCATTCTGCCCCTAGAAGGAAGTAAGAGTCAGTGGATTAAGAAAGAAAGGTTCCCTTGCCAGTGCTTGGTGGTGACTTCAGCCAGCAAGAAACATTATATACATTCATATGTCTACTCTGCAGTTTCATGCCATTATTTCTGAGCTGTTTTCTGATCATTGATGAAGCCAGAATCTTTATTTCATCTGCAATTACAACTATTTTCTGTTTCACAGAATCACCAAGGTTGGAAGAAACCTCAAAGATCAAGTCCAACCCATCACCACAGACCTCATGACTAAACCATGGCACCAAGTGCCACGTCCAATCCCTTCTTGAACACCTCCAGGGGTGGTGAATCCACTACCTCCCTGGGCAGCACATTCCAATGGCTAACAACTCTCTCTTTTGGCATGTATAGAATCATAGAATCAATAAGGTTGGAAAAGACCTCAAAGATCATCAAGTCCAACCTGCCACCCAACACCTCATGACTACTAAACCATGGCTTCAAGTGCCACATCCAATCTGTGAAGAACTTTCTCCTCACCTCGAGCCTAAACTTCCCCTGGCACAGATTGAGACTGTGTCCTCTTGTTCTGGTGCTAGTTGCCTGGGAGAAGAGACCAACTCCCTCCTGGCTACAACCACCCTTCAGGTAGTTGTAGACAGCAATAACGTCTCCCCTGAGCCTCCTCTTCTCCAGGCTAAACAACCCCAGCTCCCTCAGCCTCTCCTCACAGGGCTTGTGCTCAAGGACTCTCACCAGCCTTGTTGCCCTCCTCTGGACACGTTCAAGTGTCTCAATGTCCTTCATAAACTGAGTGGCCCAGAACTGGACACACCTTTCTTTCACTAAAGAACTCAGCCCTTCTGTTCATTCTTTCTTCAAGCAGAGAAAAGTGGCTATAGTTACCTTTCTCCTAACCTCTTTACTTCAGGTTTATAACCTCTCTGTAAAGCAACCCTTAAAAACTACAATCAGAAAACTCTTCCTGCTATTGTCAATGAGCCATGAGATCACTGTCAAAAGCATGTCGGTGAAAGACATGGATGTTACAAACAAAAAGTAATGCCCTAGAACTTATGATTGTTACAAAAATATGAACCTTCCCTCTGCAGTGGCCAAATCCTACAAAGCCACCAACACCATCTGCCACATACAGTTTTACTTCTGACTTCTCAAAGGGGAAATCTGTCCCTATTTGGGGAAAACAGTCACTTGGAATAACACAAGTTCTCCATTATATTCATTGAAAGCATAAAAGCCAAAGAGAAGCAACAGGACTGTAAGATGCGATTGCATTTAGTTGGTGATCTGTTTCCACGGAATGAAGGGAAGTCGAGAGGAAAAGGAACCCTGGCAATTTATTTGGGTTTTCACTCTACTGTATACTTTGGAAGCCCATATTTATACATTATCTAAATATCTGGAGGGCTACAAAAATGTGCTGTTGAGAACACAAAAAGATAACCTCAGCATGAAATGCACAGGCCACTATTTCCCATTAAGAATCATGCAGCCTCTGCTTTCCGCTCTTCTGCATCCTCAGCCTGCACTGATGCAATTTCTATTCACATTCCCAAACCATACTGCTGCTCTTTTTACACATAAATTGTGCTGGGGCGAGTTATTATTACAAAAATTAGTGTGGCTTCCAGTAATATGTCATTTTAAAAGCCCATAGTAACTGTATTATGGCATGTGAATAATACCATACTGTTTACTGATAGACCATAATCCTCATTCTGAGTCATTATGGTTTATCGTATCAATAGAGCTTTAAAACCCTGGGAACAGAGAGACCACAGTGGTTTCCCTGGAGCCAGTTGCTAGTACTGCAAAATACAATTGCTACATGGATACAGCTTCAGTCCAGATATTCATATTTGCTGCCTTTTTTTTCCCTAAGGGAATCACTGACAAAAATATAGTAAGCACCCTTCTGAAAGAGTAGCTGTCATGTTATTGTATAAACACCTCACAGCATTAGTCTACCTCATGGAACAATGGGGTTTCAAAATCTCAAAATCCAAGGGGTATCTCACAGTAATTATTGTTTTTTAGCATAGGTATCTAAATTACATTTGAATGCAGTTTCTCTTGCAAGTCAAAAATATGAGTGTCAGTTTAGATGCTTGGCAAGGTTTCTTGGAACAGCTTTACAAAGTCTTGTAAAGATTTGCTTATTCTGTGGTATGAGGATAGCTTTAACTTTGCAAGGTGAAACTGCCCCAGAAAATGCAGACACTGTAAAAGTGAGTTTTGCAATTTACTTGTCCCACTGATTGAATTTGAAGACTGATCACTCTACTCAGATGCTTGGGTCAGTAAAATCAAATTCTAAAACTTGTAGATTTTTCTCACAGAAGTCGTGACAAGAGTATATCTTTGCCACAATACAGCCAGGAGTAACCTAAAGCTTTTTAGCTTGTGCCCAGAGGTAAACGTCTGTTAATATATGCATCTCTGATGCCTGAGGGCTTAAATTCCCCTTGACATTGATCTGTCAGTAAGAGAACACAGAGGATGTAAGATTTCCTTTTCCCTAGGAAAGTCATCATTGTTATACTTCATCTGCTTGTCAGCCAAATTATGTGTACCTCTCCATTCTAGCACTTCAGGTTTCCTACTGTCTCTCCATCCTAGCACTTCAGGTTTCCTACTGTCTCCTAATGACTTGACCATATTCCTGGTGACTGCAGTCCTTGTGATTGTGCCAGGAGCATGTCTTGTGATGAGGCACTCTGGCTAGGCTTTGTTTTGCAAAGAAATTTATTTCCTAATTTTACAGCCCTACACATCATTCTTCATTTTACAAGCAGGGTGGAGACCCCCACAAAGATGAGATGGGCATCTCAGGAGGCTCTCCAAATGAAGGATGTTTGCAAATGCGTAAATCACTCTGGAGCTTGGAGTTTTGCTTTGCAAATACATGTGCGCGCGCACACATGCTCACAGTTCCTTCTTCCATCTAAAGCTTTCTTTGTTCTCCATCATTTTCCTGCAGATGCGGTATATCTACCCAGTTCCAACTCAGACTCTCCTTCTACTAAATCACTGAAAGTTGTTTTCTCTCAACCTTTGGAAACCTTACCAAAAGTGATTTCTTGCTGGTTTGTTGTTTCGGGTGGTTTTGTTTTTAATTAGTAAGCTTAGTGGTTTTATTGTTACTGTTCACAACTAATGACAGGAACATATGGTAACAAAACAAGCCAATATCAGACAAAAAAACCTGCAGATTGTACTGTTGTTACAAAACCAAACCTCAGTATGTTCACACTCCAGGTGCTTATTCAAGCCCATTTTCCTAAACCTGGCTCTTCCACATCTGCATGCTTTACCTACAAAACTGGCAATGACCTCCCAGGTTCCTTGAAGGAAAGACCCACATACATATAGTAGTTTCTTTCCACATAGTCTGCATAACTCAGGCATAGTCAGAACTAAGGCCATCACAACCCTGTCCCCTGAAAGATATATTGAGCTTGTCTCTTTCCAAGCATGACAGAGGTGTTGCACTCTGAGCTAGAGTTTGACTGATAGTGGACAGGACGATAAATAATGGCCTATAAAATTCAAAAGGAAGCCAATACTGCTCATTTCTCATAATGCAATTGCTTCAGGGTGCCTGAGGAAGCCAGCAAGGATTGAGATTAAAACAAACTTGAGGAGAGCACTTTTTACCTGGTGCACAAGTTGTGTGTGGTGCTCCTTCTAAAGAGTACTCTGGAGCCTAAAAGCATTAACTGACTGAAAAGAAACCCGTCAAACTTCCTGGAGCTAAAAACCTTTAACCTAAAACCTTTAGTTTAAGACTACCGGGAGCCATCCTCTCTTGGATGTGGGAAACCCCAAATTGCTGGCTTTGAGAAAGGAGGATAAACTATGGAAAGAATCACATAAAAGAGCAGTCAGAGACTCACTTTTCTCTAGTGCAGCAGCTGCTTCTCCCATCATAGGATGGCGAGAGATACGCTCTCCACATTACTTTAGACCATGCCAGCAAAATCCCCAAACTTTGAACTCAGGTTATGGTTGGTAAGCAGAGGTAAATTTTGAGTACTGTGAGGTCTTTTCTCAAAATATCTTCTACCTAGGTTGTGAAATCTCTAAAAAATAATTAAGTCACCTTCAATAGAACTGTTTTGTTTTGTATCAATATAGTTATAAGAAGTTTGTTAATATGTGCATATAGAATAGAATAGAATAAACCAGGTTGGAACACACCTTCAAGGTCATCGTGTCCAACCTATCATCCAACACCACCTAATCAACTAAACCATGCAACCAAGCACCCTATCAAGACTCCTCCTGAACACCTCCAGTGACAGCAACTCCACCACCTCCCCAGTCATCCCATTCCAATGGGCAATTGCTCTCTCTGTGTAAAACTTCCTCCTAACATCCAGCCTAAACCTCCCCTGGTGCAGCCTGAGACTGTGTCCTCTTGTTCTGGTGCTGGCTGCCTAGGAGAAGAGACCAACCTCTGCCTTTCTACAACCTCCCTTCAGGTAGTTGTAGAAAGCAGTAAGGTCACCCCTGAGTCTCCTCCTCTCCAGGCTAAGCAACCCCAGCTCCCTCAGCCTCTCCTCATAGGGCTTGTGTTCCAAGCCCCTCACCCACTTTGTTGCCCTTCTCTGGACACGCTCCAGCAAGTCAACATCCTTCCTAAACTGAGGGGCCCAGAACTGGACACAGTACTCGAGGTGTGGCCTAACCAGTGCAGTGTACAAGGGCAGAATGACCTCCCTGTTCCTACTGGCCACACTGTTCCTGATGCAGGCCAGGATGCCATATACTTTCCTTCCAATTGTTTAAGAAACAAAGTGTCCCTTTCCTTAGCTTTTTTAGTAAAAGAGTAAGAGCTAAAATTTTGCTCTGTTTAACAGGCTAATAACTTATAACTACCTCAGAGGGGGAAAAATTGCATCAACAACAACCAAAAACCTTGTGAAATTTTTCATCAGGAATCTTTTTCTTCCTGATTCTGTTTCTTGGTCCAATTAAATTGTTTACGCTGCTTAAATTACCATAATCCCCGCCTTCCTCTTCATGTCTTGGATTGTTCAGCTATCATGTGCTTTCCATTTTCCTGAAATATCATTAATGAGCGAAAAGCATTGCTTTCATATTGCCACATACATCAGTTGAGCCACAAAAAAATATTTATGCATAAAACTATTGCTGACCAAGATCTCAGAGAGATTCTACAGCTAATCAGCCTTCCCCCACCCTGGAGTTGAGCCCAAACCAAAATCACAGCTTCAGACAATGTGAGACTTTTGGCAATTTGCAATGCAGAGATAAGCAGCAGCGTTTAAACCGATGTCTAATTTTATAACCTGGATTTACCATGTAAATGTAGTGTCTATTCTGCATCTGGGACATGCAGAGTCCATGTCAGAACTCTCACCGACTCCAGCAGGAGCCAGGACCATATTCAGAGTGGAATCAACACAAATAATTACCCATTTGTGATTATCTTTCTTTATGTGAAAACCTGCTCTTCTTTAAAACAAACAACAAAACCAAACCAAACCAAAAACCCAAGAAGATAGAAGGGAATATTTTAACTAGTCCTACACCCCGTGATGCTGGGAGGGGGAGGGGGAATTGTTTATTTGCTTGCACAGAGATTTTTAATACATGCTCGAACTTTCACAGTATTCACAGTATTACCAAGGTTGGAAGAGACCTCGAAGATCATCGAGTCCAACCTGTAACCACAAACCTCACGACTAGACCATGGCACCAAGTGCCACATCCAGTCCCCTCTTGAACGCCTCCAGGGACAGCGACTCAACCACCTCCCCGGGCAGCCCATTCCAATGGCGAATGACTCTCTCAGTGAAGAACTTTCTCCTCACCTCCAGCCTAAACCTCCCCTGTTGCAGCTTGAGACTGTGTCCCCTTGTTCTGGTGCTGGTTGCTAGGGAGAAGAGGCCAACCCCTTCCTGGCTACAACCACCCTTCAGGTAGTTGTAGAGAGCAATGAGGTCGCCCCTGAGCCTCCTCTTCTCCAGGCTAAACAGCCCCAGCTCCCTCAGCCTCTCCTCATAGGGCTTGTGCTCAAGGCCTCTCACCAGCCTTGTTGCCCTTCTCTGGACACGTTCAAGTGTCTCAATGTCCTTTTGACTTGTAGCTCTCAATCCATGAATTGTAGTATTGTTAATAGCCTGCAGCTTCCTTTTACCTCAATAGCCTTTTATTCCTTTATTTCAATTTCTGCATGAGATTTGTTTCACTTCTGAGCTCCTGAAGATCCTTTGACATTTGCTATCACTATGCACACGTACAGATGCCTAAACCACCCTATGACAACCCACATGTATGCTTATAGGAATACAGTCATCCCCACATTAAGTCTGAGGTAGCTATGTGGCTGTAGGGAAGGCAGAAGACTTCTGTGCTCAACCAAAGCTTCAGATGCACTTAATTGTTAACTCCCAGTGCCCACATCTATTTATTTTTTCAGTCTCTATCCCTGTGTGGATCATCCAATTGAATTCCCATTCTCTTTTGTGGTGTCAGTCTTGAGGTTATGCTCAAAATAAGTAGATTTTGCCCATTCTTCTAAGAAGCCCACAGTGTATATGGAAAATACACATCATTTCCCAGTATGAAAATGTCCCAGCACGCAAGCCAAGAAATGTACATTTTGAAGCCTTAAAGGATTAAATCTGTTTTGGCAGTTACTGTAAATACAAAGGACTTCCACTAAATTTATAACCACGGAGCAGCTTAACAAGCTTTCAGGTTAGTATCACGTTCCCCCTTTCAGTTCAGACTGCGTAATCCTTTCAAGAGGGATAAATGATTTGCAAAGATTCTGTAAAGAAATAAAGATTGTTCATAAATCAAATGATAAGTATTGCATTACCAAGTGCCTGTAAAGCATCTTTAGTGTTCCTGCGTGCACATGTGCCTTTTTTCAAAGGTACAAGCTTTGCAAAGCAATGAAACTGCTCCTTTGCTGCAACAAATACACTGCATGGGAAGAAAAGGTCTAGATCCATGAACACTGAGTTCATAGCTTGTTGTTGGAAACTGGGTTGGAGTGTTTGTAGAATACTCATGGAAAGTTTTTTGTACTTGAGATTTAAAGATCTTTACAAAATTACATCAGCTTTGCTAATAACCTTCCCATTATGGATGTTGAGGTCAGAGAGACTGTATCTGACCTGAAATTCACTTGTATGAATTCTATACAATACAATACAATACAATACAATAAACCAGATTGGAAGAGACCTTCAAGATCATCATGTCCAACCTATCAGCCAATCCAACCCACCCAAACAACTAGATCATGGAACCAAGCACCCCATCAAGTCTACTCCTGAACACCACCAATGATGGTGACTCCACCACCTCCATGGGTAGCCGATTCCAATGGGCAATCACTCTCTCTGTATAAAACTTCTTCCTAACATCCAATCTAAACCTCCCCTGGCACAGCTTGAGACTGTGTCTTCTTGTTCTGGTGCTGGCTGCCTGGGAGAAGAGACCAGCCCCCACCTGTCTACAACCTCCCTTCAGGTAGTTGTAGAGAGCAGTAAGGTCACCCCTGAGTCTCCTCTTCTCCAGGCTAAGCAACCCCAGCTCCCTCAGCCTCTCCTTATAGGGCTTGTGTTCCAAAATTCTGTCAGAAAGTGCAGAGGAAGAGGAGGCCAATGCCCACAAACACATGGAATGCAGGTAGATGTTAGTAGAACAGTAGCACTATCTTATAGTATATCAGAGCCGTACAATCTTGAGTTGGGAAATACCATGTCCTTGTGGAAAGTGGAGTACCATAGTGGTGGAACACGCCCTGACACTTGTGATTCGGTGTTATGCCAGGAATGGTGCTGGAAAACCACAAACTCAGACACTGTGAGAGAAGAAAGGGACTTACTGCTGATCAGACCTAATTAGTGCCTCATGCTCCATAGGAAAAATCTGTTTTGGCATGGGTTATTGGAAAAGGTAACCATGACAGGAGTGCATTTGTGACACATTTTAAAGACATCTAATATACCTGCCAAGTACAGCAACACAGGGGTGTGCAGCTAAATTAAAGATACCTTTTGTTTTGGAGGGGGGACACACACTTTGTAAAAATGTTTAATAATTCTTACAGTTTCTTTCAGTGTTTTTAATTAGGATTTTTTAGCCCTTCCTTATGAAATGTTGTTTGAATTCCAGCTTAAATAACCTCAAGTTTTTTATATTTTTTAAAAAGGAGGCAATAGGACTAAAGCATTTGTCACAGTCCATGTATTCACTGTTTATCAGAAACTGGAAAGAATATGGGTACAGCAATGAGAAAAGGGGGGGGGAATGATTTTTATAGTAACCATCCAAAAATCAGTTATTCACACAGCTCAATAAATAGAATCAAAATTAAAATTAAAATTAAAATTAAAATTAAAATTAAAATTAAAATTAAAATTAAAATTAAAATTAAAATTAAAATAGAATTAACCAGGTTGGAAGAGACCTTTGAGATCATCGAGTCCAACCTATCATCCAACACTATCTAATCAACTAAACCATGGCACAAGCACCCCATCATGTCTCTTCCTAAACACCTCCAGTGATGGTGAAATACAATACAATACAATACAATACAATACAATACAATACAATACAATAAACCAGGTTGGAAGAGACCTTCAAGATCATCGCATCCAACCCATCAAACAACTAGATCATGTCACCAAGCACTCCATCAAGTCTCCTCCTGAACACCACTTGGGAACATAGTTCAATCAAACTCAGATGTCAAAGTCTAATCATAAATATAGCTGTGGTCCTATGTAAATTTAATTGAGATAACTCATTCCTTAGCATTGTATACACAGTCAAGGAATCTGCTTCAGAAAGACAATAATATTTAGACCCAAAAAAAATAGGTTTAGAAAAGCAAGTTCCTTTGGTACTTGAAAATATTGATAGAATCATCTCTTGATTGTAACAAAGACATAATCAAGCTTCATCAATACAGGTTGGAAATATCACACTCCTCCCAGGTATATCACACAGGAGGGGAAAAAAATTAACTAAAATAAAAGCAGAACTAAATACCTCAGGCATTGCTTCAGGTTGGAAGGAACAGAGGAAACGCTGCAGAGTCAGGAAATTGTTAGCTTTCAAGTTGAAAGCACAGCTTTAAATTTTCCTTCTCATGCCTACATCTCATAAAACAGCTTTTGTTTCTAAGTTTCATTCTAAGTTCAGTATCAAAACACGTAGGATGAAATTGCTTTAGAAAACTTTGCAGACTGCGGTTTTGACAGGAACAAAGACAAATTACAGTACTGCAATTTGTTAATCTGTTTTCAAAACCACTAACAGATAACAACAACTTCTAATTCAAGTTAAAATGCCAAACTAGCCGATCTGAAGTATCTGTTTTCCCAATCTTTTCAATCAGTAATTTTTCCAGGATGATATGACTTGCCCTGTTGAAATCAATGGACTTACTCACTGTAAATAAAGGCTCCCTTGTAACTTTTATGGAGATATTTGGCCAGGTTTATTGAATAGCTCTGATATGACAGAGGAGACTCAGGGGAGACCTTATTGCTCTCTACAACTACCTGAAGGGAGGTTGTAGACACGTGGGGGCTGGTCTCTTCTCCCAGGCAACCAGCACCAGAACAAGAGGACACAGTCTCAAGCTGCACCAGGGAAGGTTTAGACTGGATGTTAGGAAGAAAGTCTTCGTAGAGAGAGTGATTGCCCATTGGAATGGGCTACCCGTGGAGGTGGTGGAGTCACCATCATTGGAGGTGTTTAGGAGGAGACTTGACGGGGTGCTTGGTTGCATGGTTTAGTTGATTAGGTGGTGTTGGATGATAGGTTGGACGTGGTGATCTTGAAGGTCTCTTCCAACCTGGTCTATTCTATTTTTTTCTATTCTATTCTATTATTCTATTCTATTCTATTCTATTCTATTCTATTCTATTCTATTCTATTCTATTCTATTTCAAAAACAGTTGATGAAATTCATTCAAATGCACCAAAAAGTATTTGCCCTGCCTTCATTGTGTTACCTTGGAAAGGCTCAAACTGCTCAGCATAGAAATAAGCCCTTGCCAAGATGAAATGATGTCTTGCTTTCCTTGGTTTTCTTTTTGGGGCACCTCAGCTTGTGGTTAGTAAGAATAGAAAGGGCATCAGCCTTTTACCTTTTCCACCTTTGGACCTCAAAGCTGCACAGATATCCCTTTTGCACCCACTAGACTAATGTCTGCTGCTCTGCATCATGTGGGTAATACATATTTGGAGGCAGCAGGAGGGAAATTAATTCTTCAGTCTTCTGTTCCTTCTCTTTTTCCTTTTTTTCCAGGTTGTGCTTGTTGCTTGCATTGGGTTTCCCTGGCCCTGAGGTGCCTCTTTGCTCCCATCTGTGATTTTGTGCAGCAGCTCTGGAGGCATGGAGGTTATCCAAAGGTTATCTGTGAGTGCAGGTTATTTGATTACTTCTTTTCAGTTGTAGTCCTTTCAGAAGAGGGTGGATTATCTGAGGGGCTGGGTTATGTGCAGTGTCTGATCTGCACCCTGGTGAAGTCAAGAAGCTTTGATTTCCTATCAGACAGTAGCAGCTCTCCAAAATAGTTTTATCTATGTGCCTGTTCATTTAGTTGTTAGATCATGCCAATGCTGCATGTTTGCTGCTTATATAGTGGCTGCCTCCAGGCTGGAAAGCAGAAGGGAGGAACTAAAGCCATGAGTGTACAAGGGAGATGAGCACAGGGGGGGAAATGGTATCTGCTCCACCTGTTTCCTCTCTTCCTGTCATGGACTGAGTTGAATCTGCTGCTGTTATTCATACCGTGTTGCATCCTTGTCAGCTAATGAAGAAACGCTGCTTGATGGAGTGATGGTGGAGCAGGCAGCATTCCCTTGGTAAAACCCTGCACCCCCAGCATGGTGAGCTGTGGTTAAAATGTGGCTTAAAAACCCCTGCTGAGCTGTTTGGCATCTGCCAAGGACTACGTGAGCAGCCTAGGTCACAGTTTGAGAAACAGTAGCCTTCCTCTTTCAGTGGCCTAATCCAGCATCTGGCTACTTTTAAATTTACAAGAGGAGTCTGCATCTTGGAGGGAAGCACTGCAGATACTGTAACTAAACAGCCTTTGAAACCGTGTTTGTTTCTTCTGTCTTGTGATGACTGACTTGGACATCCCGTCGAGTTCTCTTCCCCTCAACTTAGAATCCTAAAGAAAACAGGGCAATAATTTTGAACCCAGAGGGTAAGGGTTGATACAGTTACCATTTAATCAGTACCACAGCAGAGACTCATTTCTGACAGAGTTCAGATGCACAAATAAAGAGAGGGACGGAGTGAAGAAATAACCGTGTCAGTTGGTTCTTCCCGTGTCTAGTTCCATTCTTGCTGACTGTCTCCACCATCCTAGGCACACAGGGCTGCTGTGTCATACCGCAGAGAGCTTTCTCATGCACACATACACAGCACTTGCCAGCTGACAAACCGTTTGCAAAAGGCAGCACATTCTCTCTCCCTTCTCTCCCTCCCTCAGCATCCTCGTCCTGGGGACCTCCTGCTGTGTTGGAGCAACCCATCACTGGTCACCTCTATGCATTGTCTGAAGGCCCCTCACCATCTGGACCACCTAGGAGAAAATGTTTTCTTAAAGAGGGGAAGATTAAGGAACAGGGATTTACACCTCAGTCCCCAAGGTAATTACCAGATGGCAAATGGCTTGTTTTCACTTGATGAATCAGAGCAACTGAATCAGGCCTGCTAAAGCAGCTTGGATTTTGTTTCCAACCAACCTTTTCGCTTAACAAGCTGAAGAGTTTCTTTCTCACCCTTTAGATAATGATTTTAAGGTAAAGCTAACATTAAAGCAAAAGTCTAGCACTAAACTGGTGGATTTCAATGGAAGGACCCACTGTGTGGTGTGACCATTTCTCACACCCTCTCAACTCTTTACTGATCACTGGTGAGTCTTGCCCAGAGCTCACAGCAAAAGTTTACTTATCAGAGTAAGCAAAGGAAAAGGAAAATGAGGCCATATGTCCCAGAGGGCTTCAGAAAGCAAGCCCAGAAACAGTATCAGAAACAGTATCTGGAGTGAGAATTATCAGTACAAAAATTAACAGAACAAACATATTCAAAGAGAAGTTATAGTCAGTGCTATGTTTTGTTTCCTTTAAAAAACAGAGAGTAAGAGATTTAATTAAACCTTTTTTGTCAACATAGGCTCACAACCCTAAATTAAAGTAATAAGACATTCAAATGTCATCTTCCAAAGTGCTGAAGACAACTGAAGTACAAATTTAGTGTCTAATTTGGCATTCATAATGTTCCTAAATCTTCTGCTGACTTTCTGTGTATTAGCTCAGATAAACAGTAGAGGGGTTTTGTTTGTTTGTTTGGGTTTGTTTTCTTAATTTCTATTCAAAGCATTTTCTGAAATGAATAACAAATGCAGGCAATCAGCAAAGGGAATGCCAAGTAGGGCTGGGCCCCTCTCTAGTTTCACTTTGTTTTTTCATTTTCAGCTTGCTATAGCAATTGCCATAACAGTTTATCCAGTTCTCTTACAGCCTTTTCTCATTCACTAACCAGCCTCATAGCTATGGAAAAATGGGATTATATGAGAGGTTTCTTTCCTTACTTTGCCTTACAGGGCTCATTTTTTCTCTTTGATGTTTTTTGCTTCTATCATCAGTTTAGATGTTTCTGTTTCAATCCCAAGATTTCAGATTCCCTACTTCCATGTGCTGGAAAGCTCCTATCACCCTATCTTCTCCCCTGGAAGCTTATATCCTGCTCAAAAAAAAAAAAAAAAATCCAAAAAAACCCAAAACAACAAACCCTTTCTGCTGAATGAAAATAGTTCCTTTCTTTAATACCCACTTCAAAGCACGTCACTCTCTATGGAATTATGATTGTTAATCAACTGTAGTCTGTAAATCAAAAACTTAATTGAGAAAGATCTTTTCTATTCTGGCCTTGAAACAAGCTTTTATTTTCATTGTATGGTCTACCACTCCACAGCTCTTTGTAGCAGAATAGAAGGCATGGGTCACCTTTAAGAAGAAATTGCCCATAGTCTGGCATACCAGATAGTATCCAGCAAACTTTAAGTCCTTTACTTGTAAAAGGGTTAAGGTTAGGTGAACCAGCAAAAGCAACTGCTCTACCTAACCCCAAACCATGCAAGACTACCAGCAAGAAATTATGGTTCCTTGTAATGGACTGCTTCATGCTGGGGGAGACAGAGGCACCCATTTGTCAACCTAACTAGCAGTCTAGAGAGGTTTGTTGCTTGCCAGGAGCATGCCCCTATAGACTGCAACTGTCTGCTTCTAGAAGGCATCAAAAGCTACATCTATCCAAGTCAAAACAATGGACAAGGGCTGTTTTCTGGCATTGCATACAGTAGCACTACATGTTTTGTATCCATATGGCCACACTATTTTCCCCTAAAAAAAAATAAACAAGAGAGATTAAAATAGTCCTAATTTCCTATTAGAAGCAGTGCCTGACCTGTTCCTGAACCATGGCAATGTTCTGTCCTGGAGACTACTAGTTGGCATGGGACAATGCCAACAAGTATGCCAATGATTACACAATGCAGGCTATTGTAGGACAGTATTCACCCTGTGCCCCAGTCTTGTTTGGTTTAGTTACTAGTATAGACCACAAAGGTCCAGAACATAATGCAATGATTTTCCTTGAAATCAAAAGCTGAAAAATTCAACTCAGCACCTGCAGACCACATTACATGCAGGATCTTTAACATCCCCTAGCAGCAGACACCAGAAAGTCTGATTTAAACTCAGAAATAATAGGAGCTGCATGTGCTGGAGAGGAGAATGCAGGCAATGTTAAAGCATGTCTCTCCATCCTGGTCCTGCCCAGACCTCCCTAGCCCTGAAGCCCAATGAAGAAGACACCATCCATAGCATAAACTCTGGGCAGGCACATTAGACTTGTCAGCCACTGAAGAGTGTCTGTGGGGCTCCTTGCAGCCCAAATAAAAGAGTGGTTTGGGGTATTTTTATTCTGTCCTTGTCAAATAAATGTACCTTTGGATATGGGCCGATGCTGTGAACACTGTGTAGCCAAAACCATGTAGGACACTGCACAGCTATATCCCATGATGTGGAAAAGCCCAACACTGAATGATGCTAATAGGAAATGCACTGTTAAAAAATCCCACAGACAACAAGAAAGCTGCTCGGTTAAAGCAGAAAAACATGTGCCAAGACCTGATGTTCAGAGGCCAATGGGACAAAGTCTGGACCAGTAGATATATGATGTTCCACACAGTGATACGGTAAAGACACTCAAATTCTTTCTTTTGTTTCCAAGCTTTTAAGGAGAAAGATGGGATAGTGATATCTAATATAATTTGGATCGTTTCTATAACATTTATGAATGCCTGCTATTATTCATACATTTTTTTCTTTTCACATGAAAATTAACTCCCCCAAGCCTACTGGACCAAGGAAGCTGACTGTAAAAGAAGCTGGGGCCTTGAAAGCAGTATCTTCATCTGGCATTGTGAAACAGAAATATTAACTCTGCATTTGAAGAAGGATCTCTAATGAGCATTATGATTGCTAATAGTAAACACTTTGGAGGCTTTCAAGAGTCAGGGATTATTCTGCTATCCAAAACAAATAATCATAAACCACCTTTTTTTTTTCTTTATATAAAATTGATATAACAAACAGAAGAGAGTAATTTCTTATGTCACATACATGGAAGGGTCCCTTCCTCCAGGGAAGTTGAAATTCAGGACTTGAAGGTTATATTCTTCTTTCCACAAATGTCTCAATTATCTGCATGTGTGTCACAGTTCAATCAAACCATCACTACCCAGCTATTAGTCTGTTTTAATATTGTCCATTGTATTTCTTCCAGTGTAGGAGGTGTAGACCTCAGCCTTCAAATGTTGTAGATGGGCAACTAACTATCTGAAAATACAAGTGAGATCTCCTTGATTCCTTGGCAGTCTAGTCCTCTGTAGAAATGATCCTTTTCACAGCTGGATTTGATTTCTTCAGAATCTCTAAGGACAAAACTGGTCTTCATTGATTAGCTCCCTTCTCCTTATAAAGTACTACACCCAGGAAAATAGTTCCAGACATGTTCTAGTCATTCGTTGTCTCAGATGGGACTTCTGTATTTGAGGACCTCTACCTATGGCCTAAGGACACCTTACAGTGAGCAGTTCCTCTGTTAGAGCATAAGTTTGCTGCTAATAGTTGCATCTAGCAATATCTAAAGTTGCAAAGATCCTCCAGCTCTGAGGACTTTGAACAGTGTTTCACCTTCGTTAAGCAAACAGGCTGCCCAGGACACTGAGATGTCTCTGTATCTTATGGAGCTTTGTCAAATTGTGGCAATAAGTTCCTGGAGATAAAATAAATTGCCAGACACAGTAATAATGAGATTCCTACTTATTTTGATGAGCACTCACCGATGTCCATGAATCTAAAACAATCTTGCATTTCTGGAGTAAAATGTACACACACCACTTATCAGACACAGGAGCAAAACAGCATTGCTAAGGTCAGGATCTCAGGCCTTGTTGCAGACTACTTAGCACCACTCTGCCCAACAGGAAACACTTTCTGACCAAGATGCATAAGTCAAAGGCAAAGATGTATTTCAAGCTTTATTCCTGTACCTATTACTACCAGAACCTGACCTGTCTGGACCAATAAAGACCAAAGGTCTCAGGTGGACTTTGACTTTAAGCTTCACTATGAAATCAAAATGCAAAGAGAAAGAGAGACCTTAAGTTCAGGGAGGATTAAACCCATGAGGAATCTCATTATATGTAATACACTCAAAGCACTCTGTGTACAGAGTGAAAGCTGAACCCAGACCCATGACTATTTTTGTGTTGTAAAGACACAGTGCAGCTTAAACCCAAATAGACTATGCAGTTTCTATGACCTGAGTTTTGGTTCTCTGAAACCACTCTTTTCCCAGAGGTGGATCACATTCTCTATTGTACATTAATTCATTTTACAGTATCTCAGCTGTTTTTGAATATGTGATTGTCTGAATTCATCTCTTAGAGATATAGTTAATGTGAATTGCACCACATACTGGTTATTATTAGTTTGTATACCAGAAAATACAGGGCCATCTAATGATGATAATGAATCTTAGGCAAGCTCTGTGTTTGCTGTTTCTTCTCTCCAGATGGCTCACTCAGCTCTAAACCTTACAAACACATAATACCACTCCTTAGAGTAAACATATTGTAACTCAATTTTCTTCCCCCAAGCTAGCAACCAGATGAACGGCCTTGGTGGATTATTCGGTAACAGAAACACTCATAAGGGTTCTGTGATAAGCAAGCCAATGGAAATGGAATAGTGCACTGTTTAAAATCATCTAAACATTTTCTTTTAACGTGAAACATTTGAAAATGTGTAGCTCAGTGTTTGATGAAACACAGTACCCTGTTGTCTGTGGCCCAGTTCTAGCCCCTTCTTTAAATGTAATCTTTTATCAAAGTCACATGTGTTTTCAATAAATTCACATGTGGATGCAGTTATACCAGGAAAACTGATTCACAAGTACTTTAGAGGCTCCTCTATCTTTCAGGCCCACCTAAAGTTTCTTTCCATTTTTTAAAATATTTTGTTAGTAAGCCTATGAAGGGAAATAATCCGTTTTGCTTGCTTACAACACAACCGCCCTGGCCTGAGTCATAAGCACAGCATTGTTCAAAGGAACAGCTGGTACCAACTCCAAAAGTTTAAGCGTTCCCCTCCAAACAAAAAACTCTCTTGACTCTGTTAGTCATCATCTCCCACAGGTATTGATTCAAGGCTACAGTCTGCCTATTCCTGCCATGGCTAAAAAGATTAGTTGCAAGATTTTCGGCAAGCAGCGTTTTCATGCGCAAGCAAACATACAACTGTTTCTTTCTTGTCCCCTAATCTGCATGGTTGTTGTATCTATTTGAAGCTGTGTGAGCACATATGGAGCAACCACACTTTAATAACAACAACAAAACACTAAGAAGTTGTTTCTGCAGAAACATGGGTTTGCCCTCAGGAGCTTGAGCTATGTCAATACTTACTTTGCTGTAAATTTAACACAATTCTTCCAGCTTTTTCAACCAAGAAATACAAATTTAGGGTAGAACTGAACTCCTATTGTGCCAGTCTTTCAAAGCAAGCTTAATACAGGTCACCTCCTTGTTTCCAGGAGTCTAATTTTATTGCTCCTTTCCAAGCCAGGCCAGAGATAGGAGCTCTAAAAAGCACTTAAACCTCTTTTGACATTGTGCTTTACAGACAATTTCTGCTAATGACCAAATGGTAAACTTTGAACTTCTTCACAGTCTTTTAGGATGTCTCCTTTACAGTTTTTTGAGTACAATTTGCATTTGGTCATGGTTCATATTGCTTTCATCCATACAGGAGGCCATCTCGTCCTGGGATACGCAGATATTTCCTAAGACTCCTTTCAAGCAAAGGAATTTAAATGTTGAGGATTGGTGGTCTGAGCCTAGATTGCCAAAGTAATCTTACTCCTTCAAGTTAACACAGGAACTTCCAATGGTAGAGAGAAATCAAGCAGAAAATGGGGAATTAGATGCTAGGGTTACGTGGCCTGTATTTGATGTGACCAGAACACTTCATTTGTAGCTGAACATCAGAAGCTATAAGGGACAGAGAACTTTAGGCAAAGATTTTGAGTTCCAGCCACCTTGCTGCAAATGGAATATTTCCTAGAGAAAGTGAAAAGAGAGTTAGTGCTGGTAGGTACAGGGAAGTTGAGGGTGTCCTAACCTTTTCAGTCAGAAAGTTGTGTTTGCAGATAATGTCTGGACTTGAACAGAATATTCTTAGGTCATTATCCAGCCTTCTTACTGTAAAATAACAAATAAATGCATAGAAGTTTCAAATGTGCATTTGTCACATGTCAGGATTGGGATCACCCAGAACTTTTCTCTTTGGAGAGGAGAACACTCCTTCATTACCACAAGATTCAATGCTAAGTCAAGTACTGCCTGTCACACTGTGGAGTGAGGAGATTTACTGTCCAGCCATGCTGCTGGGCAGCTCTAGAGGTGGCAGCAGGACACCTGTCATTCAACACCACAGCACCACAACACAGCTGGAAAAAGCTCAGTCCTGACCACTACATTTTTCTGACTCTTCAGCAGCCTGTGCAAAACCTATGTATGGTCTCAAATACCATGCTGACCAGTGTGGTACAGGCAGAGGAATAAAGTGCAACTTTCCTTCTAGGTGACTGAATTCTGAAAGTCCACATCATCCTCACTGACCTCTCTTCTGACTGACTCATTGCAGAGGCTGAGGATCATCACAGCTTAAGTTGTGCCAACTATTTGCACAGTGATTCACAACTGACACAAAATAGGTTCAGACTTTCAAAGTTTGAGCATTCTGGGCCACACTCAGAAAAATGCTTTAATAAATGTTTGCATTGTATTCATGTGGAATCAACAGGACAAAAAAATGTTGTGTGAGTTAAAGCATGTACCTCATCAAGGGCAGAGTACCTGTGCCTTGGAGGATCAGGCTTTATATTTCAAATCCTTGTTTACAAAGTTAGAGATGTAACTTACACTAAGAAACACAGGATCAGGATCAAAAACTGGGGACAATCCCTTTGGAATAAGATCAAGAGACGTGTGTCATGGGTTGAGTCAAATCTGCTGATGATACTCAATACCATGCTGCTGTCATGCCAGCTTCAAAATGAAAGCGCTGGCTGGGGGAAAGTATCATGGAGCTTGTAGTTCAGACTGTAACATGAGAGGCTTCCTGTTCCAGCTGCTTCTTCTGGTTCCTGAGTTTGAGGTGTTGATCTCTTCCTCTGGTCTGGCTGCTGCTCAGGGGTTAGGGGCATGTTGCTGGTGGCTGCTGCTTCTTCTGCATTTTGCTGCACTTTTCTGCAAATAAGCTAAGGTAATTGTGCATCTTATCATTTCATTGAATTCTCTTTATCTCAACCCAGAGGTTTTTCTGTGTTACTTTCTCTCCCATCTGTGTGTGGAGAGGGGGCCTTGTGACAGTGGACTATATTAACCCAGGACAACATGGAAACAATGCATGCTGCCACAGAGCTGGGTCCAAAGAGACCTGTCAGCTCATCATCTTCAGAGAAATAGTTTATGCTGTCTTCTGAAAAGGCAACAACTAACCGTGACTCTGGGAGCTCACTTTCCCAAAATTACACACAAAGGATGAGGACACTTCATAACACTCTTGCTACTAATAGAGACCAGACAATCAGATCCTGGGCTGCATCAGGAGAAGTGTGACCAGCAGGTCAAGGGAGGTGCTTCTCCCCCTCTACTCAGCTCTGGTGAGACCCCACCTGGAGTACTGCGTCCAGTTCTGGAGCCCCTATTACAGGAGGGATGTGGACGTGCTGGAGCGTGTCCAGAGAAGGGCCACGAGGATGATCAGAGGGCTGAAGCACCTCTCCTATGAGGACAGACTGAAGGAGTTGGGGCTGTTCAGTCTGGAGAAGAGAAGGCTCCGAGGTGACCTCATTGTGGCCTTCCAGTATCTGAAGGGGGCCTACAGGAAGGCTGGGGAGGGACTTCTCAGGATCTCAGGTAGTGATAGGACTAGGGGGAACGGAATGAAGCTGGAGGTGGGGAGATTCAGGCTAGATGTGAGGAAGAAGTTCTTCACCATGAGAGTGGTGAAGGCCTGGAATGGGTTATCCAGGGAGGTGGTTGAGGCCCCGTCCCTGGAGGTGTTTAAGACCAGGCTGGACGAGGCTCTGGCCAGCGTGATCTAGTGTAGGGTGTCCCTGCCCATGGCAGGGGTTGGAAGTAGATGATCCTTGTGGTCCCTTCCAACCCTGACTGATTCTATGATTCTATGATTCAATTAAAGCAAATATAAAATTGCTACAAACTTATATAGCAGACTGTACAGCATGCAAAAATTAGACTTAGAGTGCTCTTAGAATCCAAGGCCTTCCCCAGACTGTTGAGAAAATAAAACCTTTTAAAATATAGATGCTACCTGAAAATATACCTAACTGAATTATGCTAAATGAATCTGACTTTAGCTGAGTACACTGATGCAAAAGAAAATAATGGGAAATAGTTTTACAGAATTTAGCAGCAGGTACACTGCAGTTCTTCTGGAGGACAATTTAGTTGGACATTTCATGAAGGTTTAACCATTTGATCCAGGTAATTTGATCTTTTGAGAAATAGTAGTGCTAAAAACTCTTTGAGTGTATCTCTAACCTCTGCTTCCTCTTACTCCAAGAGGTCCCTGCTCTGCTCAAAGGGAAAGTTTCTATATGATTGTGTTTGTGATGTAAAATTCAGAAGACACAATTTTAGTCTGCCTGCTACAGTCAAAGAACAATAAACAAAACCTAACTAACAGTAATCCTGAGATCTATTTGAAGCCAACTTCCAAAGCTTGTGCATTCAAACACCGACATCAGAATATAGATTCACTTTTCCTGAAGATTTATAACCACTGCAATTCTTTGGTGCAGGAAATCATCGCAATAAATTTGTTGCCAGCCATATTCAACTTATTAGTTACTCAAGAGCAAATCTGAAATATTTCTAGGAAATCAAAAAAAATTCATAGATGAAGATAAAACATGGTAGAGTAACACTGGAAGTGTTGTGGATTTATATTGAAATAACAAAGCCTAATCTCTTCTGGAGAACACAACTGCCATGGAAACACTTGTGACAAATTCAGAAGGATCTTACACGTTAAGTATAGGTTGATCAAAAGTGATAGAAGTGCTGAAGTAGTATTAAGAAGGGCCTTAGACTAATTTATCTCCCCAGCAACTGTAAAAATAAAAAAATGTGATGTACTTGTTGAGGAACCCAAAGTAGAAAGTAAAGTGAGAAATTAAGAGCAAACAAGCCATTCTGCTCTCCTGGCTGAAATCCCGCTTATTCTTCAGATTGAGTACTGTGTCCAATTCTGGGCCCCTCAGTTTAGGAAAGATGTTGACTTGCTGGAATGTGTCCAGAGAAGGGCAACAAAGCTGGGGAGAGATTTGGAGCACAAGCCTTTTGAGGAGAGGCTGAGGGAGCTGGGGTTGCTTATCCTGGAGAAGAAGAGGCTCATAGGAGACCTTATTGCTCTCTACAACTACCTGAAGGGAGGTTGTAGCCAGGTGGGGGTTGGTCTCTTCTCCCAGGCAACCAGCACCAGAACAAGAGGATACAGTCTAAAGCTGTGCCAGGGCAGGTTTAGGCTGGATGTTAGGAAGAAGTTCTTCATAGAAAGAGTGATCGGCCATTGGAATGGGCTGGTGGTGGAGTCACCATCACTGGAGGTGCTTAGGAAGAGACTGGTTGGGGTGCTTGGTGCCATGGTTTAGTTGATTAGATGGTGTTGGGTGATCGGTTGGACTCTACGATCTCAAAGGTCTATTCCAACCTGGTTAATTTTCTATTCTATTCTACTGACTTCATTGCAGAGACTGAGCCTCTTCTCATTTCATGATATTCAGCAGTGATGGTGCTATAGTAAGTGAAAATGCTGCCTAATACAGAGTTAAAACAGCTTCACTGCCTCAGCGTCCTATTACTCTCCACATCCTAAAAGCAATCAGAGAGTAGGACTTCCTGGCATGGATTTCAGCTGCAAGAAGAACAACTCATCCTCTGAGGAGAAAAACAAAAGAATCTTATGTAAACCTTTACCAAGAGCAATAATTCCAAAAATGGGGGAGACAATCAAGATGTGAGTGTGTCTAATTGTAAAGGGAGAACAAGACAGGGAACTGGAAGACTATTGTGTCGTCTCACCAGTAATCTATTTCTTAAGGGGAAAGTCGGGCCAACTCTCCTCCTTCCCTTCTCAGGCTCAGACATGTCTGGTTTGAAATTCAGTTCAGTACCTCCCAGACAGGGAATATTACTTCCTCCCTTCTTTATAGAATTCTCTGGTTTGCATTAACATTCAATAAATACATTACAAAATGTTATTTGCCTCTGTCCACAGCTTTTGAGTTGTTGCAGTGATCTTACAGATATCACAAATCAAATTACTGGATACCACTCCAAACTCATCAGTGCACAATGAAGAAGAGTAAAATCAAGCAACCCCAATGCATCTGGTGCTCAGTGTTTATGCATTTCAGCAACACATGTTCTGTTGTGCTAATACCTTTCTGGAAAAGCATCAGTGAGGAAGAAACTGTCCTGTTAACTTCAAGGACCAGTACTGTTCTCCTAGTCAGCCTGGCAGTCAACACTGTGCTTGAGGGATTTCGATGGATACAGACATGGTTTTGATTTGGTGACCTTCATCTTTAGCAGGAACTCCTTCTGATGTAGGTCAAGATAAAAGACCAGAATCTGGAATTAAATCTAAGACCTGTATGCATTACTCGTATCCAAGATCAGTACCGAATTCAAGGCAGTGTAGCCTTATACCAGAATGTACATTTAAGGCTAAGCATATCCTTTGGAAGCAAAAAAAAAATTCAGTTCAGTATTTACTGTCACCAGGCACTTAGGAGCAGCACTGGCTGCTCACAAACTGTGCAATTGCTGGACAAATTCTGCTGAGACACGTTGGTCACCAGATCCCACTCTAAATACACATTTTAAAAGCACCTGCTGTAGCAACATTCCCTTACCAAGTTTACATTTCCACTGCAGTGCAGACATTTTGGGGCTAGGATCATGTGAGCCAGTGGAAACACTCCTGACCAGGACAAGCCTAAGGGTCTGAAAGCACAAGCACATCAGAGGATAATTCCTCTGAAGCTGGAGGCAGGGCTGTGGGCAGGAAGTCCAGCTCCTCAGCTCTCACACCCACACACTGTGTGCATCTACACTGGGACTTACAGGGCCAAGGCAGCAAGCACTGTGCAAAAATGTAGGCATGGTCCTTGGGCGTTGAACTTGTCTCCTTCCCACTGGCCAGTGAGCCTGACAACATCTCAACAAAACGAGGTTTCCTCCTGAATCTACCCTGTAATGATGAGGACCAACACATACTCCTGCAAATTAGACCTCTGCACCCTTACAGTGGCTTCTGAAGCTTCTGGTTCCGTGGGAAACACATGCACATGGAAGTGGTGAAAACTGCTAAAAAACTAGGGGTACTAGAGTAAAATTGGAACTCACTGTTGCAAGCACCTGTCTCTTGAGTGGAGTACAGGCATCCATTTGGACTCCACCATTTCACCCAGCTTCCCAATCACCCTTGTCAGGGTTGGGATGGCAATGTGAAATACAGAAATTGTTGCTAGAGAGGTATCTGAAATATTTGAAAAGTAAGATTTTTTCTTTTATGGGCTCTCTTATTTTATCTGAGGCGATTTATGCAAGTGGACTCAATGACTTTACAGAACTTCTCAGGATGTTCAGGACCTGCATCACTGAAACTTTTGGTTAGAACTGAGGTTTAAAAGATTAGGCCCTTTATCCCTTGCTCTCTGGGGGAACTCCATGCCTGATTGTACTCACTGCCAAGCAACCTAATCAAAAAAAGAGATATGTAACTCTCCCTTCAAGCATTTTTCTGACCTGTTGCATGGGACAGTCGCCTGTTTTTAAAAGCCAAGGGGGGAAAAATAATCTGTAAATATTCATACTTTTATCTATTTTTTACTAATACCCTGTAAGGCTTTTAATACCCATGCTGAAAGATAACACCTCTAATGATGTGGAATAATTTATTGCCCAGGTAGTCTATAAAAGTGACAGTCCATCTGGGCTGCAGGAGAATGAAAACAGTTTGCTAACTGTGCCAGCCTTTCATGAGTATGACAGTGAGCAGTGTTGTACAGCCAGCAAGCGAGCAAGAAGGGTTTGTGGCCTCTCAAGAGCACATCCATATCCCTCTTGTAATAGTGGCTCCAGAACTGGACACAGTACTCGAGGTGGGGTCTCACCAGAGCTGAGTAGAGGGGAAGAATCACCTCCCTTGACCTGCTGGCCACGCTTCTCTTGATGCAGCCCAGGATCTGATTGACCCTCTGGGCTGCAAGTGCATATTGAGAGCTCATGTTGAGCTTCTTGTCCACCAGCACCCCCAAGTCTCTCTCCTCAGGGCTGCTTTCCAGCCAGTCACTGCCCAGCCTGGATTTGTGCCTGGGATTGCCTCGACCCAGGTGCAGGACCCTGTCCTGGGAAGTGTATATTCAGAGATATTCTATAACCAGATATGGTATCTTGCATTTGAATATCCTTTACAGTAAAAAAGACCCACCAAGCACTTAAATATATATCATATAACCCTGCATTATGTGCTGATTTTTTCTTTGGTGAATCCTGGCAGCTGTTTAACCACAAACATAAAATAACAACCAAAAAAAAAATTAAAATTTAAAATAAATTAGTTCAGGATAAGACATGGGAAGTACTGGAGGAATTTGGCTTGCCCTTCTGTGGGGATGTTTCACTAGGAAGAGGCATCATCAGCATTTCTCTCAGTAAGGGTTTTCTGGAAAGAAACTCCCCATTCACTTCAATACACCTAAACAGCAAAGCTCAGCAACTGCCAGTGATGTCAGCAGAAACTCTTGGTTTCTCAATGTGGTCAAGAAGCAGAAGAATTGCTTTTAGTTGATGAGATCCATATTTTCAGACCTCATACAGAACTCCTGTGATTCAAAAATTTCTTTCCCCATTTTCAGTCCTGCACATCACAGCACATCACTAAGCTAAACAAGGCCTACACAACCAAGCAAAATACAGTGAGGCACCAGTCCAGAGCAACCTGAGGCTATTCTAGGATAAGGTTCATGCAGATCCATTCAAACATCTTCAGTTTAAAGAAGCCTGGTCTATCACCTCGGTAAGTGGAGTTGAGAAGAGAGACAATGTGAAGATAAGGCACAAGTAGATCATGGTAAGTCAAGTAGACAAGAAGCCTGTGATAACGGACTGAGGGGGAAGAAACATCAGGGGAAATCCAAATAATTTTACAGGTGGCAGCCAGAGGACTCCTGGAGCTGATAGGAAGGCATAAAAGCTCCAGCACCAGGAGTTTAGGCTGCTCTTTCTTTTTTTTTCTTCCTCCTCTCCATCACCCACATGGATTTTCCTGAATAAATCAGGGGGGTGGGCTTGCTGACTGCTCAGCACACAGCCATAGTCACGAATGGTCTCTTGGTGTCTTTCATTAACTCTTTTTAAGAGAGCAATGCTCTCCAAACACGTCGTTCAACCACAGGCTGGTGGATGATTCTTACTAGCAAGTCTGTCTCCCTTCTGGTTTACATTTCTTATGCCTAATTAATATTCATCTGAGGAGTTCCCTTTCCTTTAGACAAATAAGCAGACTTCAGAGTAAAGAGGACTTTTTGGATGCATCCAATGTTCAGTTTTAAAGTATGCATGTCCTGTAATCTGAAGGGGTGAAGTACCGTGGACAACACCAGAAAATGGATCCAGTGCTCCCTTCTCTCCTTCTGTATCCCATCAGTTTGGAATCAGGGAAGGGCAGTTTTCAGTTTTTTAAAGCATCAGGAAGAACTGAGCCCCAGGATCCCACCTCCTTTTGAACAACTAGTCCACTCCTACACCAACAGCAGGGCTGCTTTCCTGCCCTGTGGAAAGCTTGGTTCAGTGTCACATAGGAGCTTAGAGGCTAGACAAGAATCCAGATCTTCAGGGTGGCATTTAACTGTGTTAAACATCAGGCCACACTTTCTGAAATCCCTTTATTTCTTCCTTCCACACTTTCAAAATGGTGCAGCTAATGAGACTGGGACCCTACAGACAATAGCCTTATTCCCACACCATCTCAATGTTTTCCACCCTATGCACTGCATGTAGCAAGGATTATATAAAAGAAATAATATATGACAGGGTATAAGCTTTTTCTGCTAGTTTTCCCTATCCCAAGATGGATTAGGTCCCTTTTGTCATGGATCCTTTGTCAACCAGCCCAGAGAACTACAGCTTTATTATTGTGACTTTAAATAATTATGTATCTCTATCCTAATAAGAGAAAACATGCTTTGAATTTTCTAGCAGATGATCTTGAGGACTCCAAGCCTGCTATGTCCCTGCAGTTGGCCATAAATGTACAACTGACTAGGCTTGATTGAAAATTTAAATTATTAAAATCTCAGTAAGTTGTGAACTTTCACTGTGCCACATGCATCACACAGGTCCTATTTATCATTTATTCACATTTCAGTGATGTTAATCATCAGAACATCCTCCTGATGAAAGAACATGCCATCATTCCAGGTACTGCAATGCCAGGAAACGCTTTAACAACCCAAACGTACTCCCTCAGTTGGAGGGCAGATATTGTCTCCTGCATTAACCAAAGGCAGACAACAACAACACTGACACGATGCTTCCTCCAGATTGAAGAGGTCGGATGTCACAAAGAGGTAGATCACACTGTTCTTCAGTGAAATGTAGGAAACCCATCTGCCAATGTCTGGGTGGGAAGATTAGTGATAAAATCATAGAATCATAGAATCAACAAGGTTGGGAAAGACCTCATAGATCATCAAGTCCAACCTGTCACCAACTCATGACTACTAAACCATGGCACCAAGTGCCACGTTTCAATCCCCTCTTGAACACCTCCAGGGACAGGGAATCCACAACCTCCCTGGGCAGCACATTCCAATGGCTAACAACTCTCTCTGTGAAGAACTTTCTCCTCACCTCGAGCCTAAATTTCCCCTGGCACAGCTTGAGACTGTGTCCTCTTGTTCTGGTGCTGGTTGCCTGGGAGAAGAGACCAACCTCCACCTGGCTACAACCACCCTTCAGGTAGTTGCAGGCAGCAATAAGGTCTCCCCTGAGCCTCCTCTTCTCTAGGCTAAACAATCCCAGCTCCCTCAGCCTCTCCTCGTAAGGCTTGTGCTCGAGACCTCTCCCCAGCCTTATTGCCCTTCTCTAGACATGTTCAAGAGTCTCAAGGTCCTTCTTACACTGAGGGGCCCAGAACTGGACACAGTACTCAAGGTGTGGCCTAACCATCAAAATCACTTTTAAAGTGATTTAATCACTATTGTTTAAGCCACAGATATTTCTGGACAGGTAGGCAGTGGTTGTATGATGCTGTGTTAATCTAAGCATGCAGAGTTAAGCCGAACACATTTGGGTTGAACCTACTGCTTTTAGACTGACCACTGTATGGATGTGGAAACTAGGACACTCTCCGAGCTTTGGAGGTACTTAGGAGCTAAGTCCTGAACTATTGCTGTGGAATCTCATTTCTCTCTGGTACCTTGTAATTGGGTGATTGCAAAGGTCTACAATAACCAAAATATTGTAGCACAATGCAAGAATTTAAAATTGCTTTATTTTCCTGCCAATTATATGGTGAGAAATATATGGCTGACATGTCTTGCCACATTGGGGTGGGGGGAAAGAATAAATCATTTCCCAATTAGCTTTGTATATTTTTGGCTAAGAGGTTTTCTCATGAGTCACAAATCATTTTCTCATGGCATCAGTAGCCTTATTACATATGCAGCTAATTTTGCTCTTTAATTTAAAGCAGCAACAAAAGGAAAATTTCTGATATCTCTCCTGGCATTCAGTTATGAGAAGCTGCAATCATTTTTCCGTGTCTACACATAGTAATAGGTACAAAGGGTCTCAAGAACAGGAATACCATTGTGCTTTCAGTTGGCAATAAGGAATATAATGAATAGCATACACAAATGATCCTGACTTCAGTGCATCAGTTGTCATTGGCTGTTTTCTGTCAGAGCTCCGAAACGACACCAGCTAAAAAGAATAAATAATGGGGAAAAAAATCCTGACACTCTTTCCCTTGTTTTTTTATCACATGGAATTAATATTGGCTCCACTCTATTCTCATTGAGATCAAGAGAGAGTTCAAAATTGGTTTCAAGAAAAGAGAAAATAGCTTCCTTTTTCATTTGCTGACCCTTGAAAAAGAGAGAATCCCAGTAACCACATTAAATAAACCCCAATGTAAGGGCTTGGCAATTGACAGCATTATAAATAGAAAATGTTTCTTTCTGATGAAAACTACAAAAATTAAAGGTGTCAGTTCCTGCTTCCTTGCTTCTTCTGGATTTGTCTACCTCTCCCAAGAAGTTATTTTATTGTCTTCCATGAGAGACCATCCACTGTGAAAATAGAATAGAATAGAATAGAATAGAATAGAATAGAATAGAATAGAATAGAATAGAATAGAATAGAATAGAATAGAATAGAATAGAATAGAATAGAATAGAATAGAATAGAATAGACCAGGTTGGAAGAGACCTTCAAGATCATCAAGTCCAACCTATCATCCAACACCACCTAATCAACTAAACCATGCAACCAAGCACCCTGTCAAGTCTTCTCCTGAACACCTCCAACGATGGTGACTCCACCACCTCCCCGGGCAGCCCATTCCAATGGGCAGTCACTCTCTCTGTGTAGAATTTCTTCCTAACATCCAGCCTAATCCTCCCCTGGTGCAGCTTGAGACTGTGTCCTCTTGTTCTGGTGCTGGTTGCCTGAGAGAAGAGACCAACCTCTGCCTGTCTACAACCTCCCTTCAGGTAGTTGTAGAGAGCAATAAGGTCTCCCCTGAGCCTCCTCTTCTCCAGGCTAAGCAACCCCAGCTCCCTCAGCCTCTCCTCACAGGGCTTGTGCTCCAAGCCCCTCACCAGCTTTGTTGCCCTTCTCTGAACACGTTCCAGCAAGACAACATCCTTCCTAAACTGAGGGGCCCAGAACTGGACACAGGCTTACCACAGGGTACACACTTTCTGAAAATATCAGCCTGGCTGTGTGCAATGAAGGCTTCTGCATAGCCATGGCTCTTCAGAACTCTCTTTTTAACACTCTTTTCCTCTTCCTTTTTGGAGGCTGCTGTCCTTGCATGTTATCTAGAGACTCTACAGACAAAGAGAGTGGCTAGAACCATCAGTTCCGCCACTCCCTCTCCTGCTGCGTTCAGTTCCTTCTGCAAATCAGTGTACTTGCAGAAATAAAAAGTGAAAAATGAACAGAGATGGGAGCCATTTTTAAGGGAGGTATGCCTCAATAGGAGAGTTCACTTTTGCTGCTCAGGTGTATTTCAGTTCTGCCAGTTTGTTTCAAAGCCCTGTCTGCTCAGGATTCTCCAAGGCCACCTGGCTTCCAGATACTCGATGCAAGAACATGCTGCATATCTGGGGGTTTCTTGTCAAGCAGCCACCCAAGTCCACATCATAGCACTGAGAATTGATGGCTTAGCTCCAAGCAGAGACAAAGCTGAGGGCTTATTTCATCTTAACCAACTCACACTGAGTATCTTTAACTACCCCTTATGGATTGGCCTTACAGCTCTCCAATTGTACTTTTCCTGCCAAGATTGTTCATTTCAATGCTTTTCTTTCAAGTGTCTCGAGCCTCAAGCATTCATACTACTCCATATAAATCTCCAAAGTTACAGCATGTCTAAGTTATACACAAGATGGTCAGGAAATTATGCTAATAGAAAACTGTCAGCAGCAGATTATGAGAGAAGTGTGTGGGACAGGTAATGATAAGGCAGGAGAGAAATACAAGGACCTGCAGGATGACAAAAAGAAGAAAGAGTGGGTCTGGCTACGTAGGTCAAAGTCACCAGGTGGCATCTTTGCCAGATTAAACACATCAGCTAGTGGTGTTATTTACACAGCACTTCTCTCTTAGCAAAAGCCCTGGTAATCTTACCAGCATTTAAATATTAGAGCTTTCTCCACTCCAGGAACTTAGATAACCTTTCTCCAAGTCTGCCTCTAAACTCAGTGTGCTAAATCCACCACCACACACATTCTCCCCTGAAGCAGGAATGTGCCAGCACAGGAGTGGGGTCTGCATGAAGGCACTACCTATCCTCTTTCCTTCAGAGGGATCCAGAGCTCTTCAGTCTGAGTTTGTCCAAGGATAAGGGCAGCACGGTAGGTGAAACATGGTGGACGCATGCCTGGCCACAGGGTAGATGTGCTTGAGCTCTCCTCTCTCTTCCCCTTTCTAGACTCTGTACCATTGGTCGCAGGGTCAGCACCCTACCCCTCTTCAAACATAGCTCTCATCTAATTTCTCTGTCTTGTCAGGATGGACAGAAAGGAGGACTGGTTTTAATAACATGGCAGACAGTAGGAACAGATCCCAGAGGACCTATTTTTGGTAGTCTCTGACACCTTCCACCTTGAATTGTGATAAGAGGTGAGTGGAAGAGAAGTGAATGGCTGAGTTGCAAAGCTCTTGCTGGAGGATAACAGGAGGAAACCTGCCAGCAACAAAATTGTCAGAAAGGGGCAGATATGAGCGTGGCAATTCAGAGTGGCAAATCAAGACATAGCAAACCATCACGCCAACAGTCAAAATTTTAGTCCAACTGCCTCCTCCCCTCCCATTGTGCCTGCTCACAACCTGGACATTAAGTCCAGCCATCCCAGAGTGATTTGGTCCCAACCTCATCCAGGGAGATTAAATCTGTTTCTGAGCAGGATCATGTGCTATGGGAAAACTCTGTCCAGTTCTGCTGGTTGAAGAAAGACAGTCATACTTTTCTGCAGCCAAACTAGTTGTACAACCCAGGCAGTGATAAATCTTTTGTAGTTAGCAGACACTCAGGGCTGAGTTTTGGTGAAGCCAGTGGGAGTGTAAGGTTAAGCCATGCTTAAGTGTTTAGCTGTTTCTTTTTCCAAGTAAGCAAAAATGGAGTAACTCAGCTTTTTAATAAAGGCTTTGTGTCATCCTCCCCAGTATCTAATTGAGATTTGGTTTTCCAGGTAGAACATTTGTTCAGCTGATTTGGAGCTAATCATTAGTGTTTTGAAGTTAAAGCAGCCTTTGTAATTGAATCTTATTATGGGTAAGTTGGGAGGGGCCAGTGGGAGAAAAGGTTAAACCTATGGTTTTTCTGATATGAAAACCAAAAAAACACCACATTAGATACTGACTTTTCCCTTCATCTTTTTTCCTTTCTTCTCAAAGCCCTGAGAGAGAAGGCAGATCCCCATCCCTCTGAGCTTTTGTTTCTAACAGGTTTCAAAGACTCAGTGATGAGCAGTGATGTTTTCCATCCCTCCTCTCCGTCAGCTGAAACAGAGACCCTGTCCTGCCGTCAGCTGGCAGAAAAGAGCAGTGTCAGGAAGCCACAGCAGAAAGGTTAACATAAAATGGACATGGAAAAGTAAATATGCACTGCCCAGAAAAGGACACACTCTGGCTAATGGTCAAGGCTTATCTCTGGCTTGCAGATATCTTAGCTACTAATATCTGAGATATTCAGCCCTTGGAAATAGGTTCTGATGTAAGGATACCAGGTCTTATCTTGAAGTCTTGGGGTATTTCCACCTCGAACTCAATGAAGAGTGAATCGGGCTCTTAGTGCAAGTACCATGAGGGAGAAAACACTCCCTTTCATTCACTGCTGAATTATTTGACCCTCTCGACACTTTTCGCCAGCTGATATTTGAGCTTTTATTTGCGTTTGGGTCCCTCTAGTGGAGAAAGGAAGAAACCTGACGATCACTGCCAGACGGGTGCGATGCGCTTCATACAGAAGCGGCTGACCTGCATTCAATGGCGCTTCTGCACCCTTGTGTCGCCGTTTACCGCCAGGTCACATCGCAGCTTGGTAGGTGTTAAGCTGTTGTGGTAGAAGCTGAACATCAGCCTGCCATGCTCTGAGGGTCATTACTCCTCCTGGCCACCTGGTCACTTACATATCAGGAGTTTCCACAACTTTTCCATCATTCAGGTGTACTGGGATAGAGCAGCACCATGCAGCAGTACAGAATGGAAGACAGCTGGCTTGGGAACAGAAAGTACCTGGAATCCTGGTGGACATTAAGCATGACTGAGTTAGCAGTGCACCCATCCCAACTTCATACTGAGCCACAGCAAAACTGGAGCTAGAAGGTTCAGGGAAAGATGCTTCCCCTCTCTTCAACACTGGTGTAACCACAGAAGGAAAATTGTGACCAGCGTTGGGTTTCTAAACACAATGAAGACACAGATGAAGGGCCACCAAGGTGGATGAGGGCTAGAGCACACAATGTAGGAGAAGAAGCTCAGCGAGACAGCCTAGTGGAGACCTTACTGCTGTCTACAACTATCTAATGGGAGGATACAAAGAAGGTGAATTCTATCTCTTCTCAGAGAAGAATAGTGAAAGTGACACGAGGCAACAGCCACAAGCCAGGAAAAGACAAATTCTAAAGAGACACAAGAAAAAACTAATTCAGTGTGAACACTGTTTAAGAGTGGATAAAGGGCCCAGAGAGGAATGGTGAATTTCCAACACTGGAGATATTCCTGAGCAACATGCTCTGATTTCAGAGTCAGCTCTGCTTTGTTCAGGGGGTTGGGTCAAGTGAAATCCAGAGGTTTGTCCCAATCCATATTATTCTGGTTTGTCTCTAACACACACTGAAGAGTTATTTGGGTCCAGGCTTTGGTAAAGATGATTCTGAAAAGGAGTAGTGACTACATGAGAGAATAGTCAAACAGACCAATCCAGCCTCCCAGATGGCGGAACAGAGTCAGTATCTGATGGACAAATGATGGTCTGCAGTTGTCCCACCTAACTTCTGGTACCTGCATTAAGAGTATGGCCACCTGGTCCTCCATTGTGGATTACCCTCTTTCTCTCCACCAGTGAACAGTGAAGCCGAAATATAGAAGAATTCAGTGATATATTCTCACTAGCACTGGAGAAGAGTTCTTACATGCTTCAAATCAAGGCCTGCTGCTGTTTAGAGATGAAATAATAGGATTTGGGATGGGGTGGAGGCAGAGAGTTAATGCTTATCATATCACAGCAAACCTGCTAGATACAGGAGGGGTTTCTGTGTTCATTTTTTGCTACTTATTTCTTCATCCTTCAGTGTTTTATGACTACATGGTTTTGTTAGGAATTACAGGTCTGCTTCAGCTCCTGCTGAAGCAAACAGAAAACTCACAAATTTGTCTGCTGCCAAACCAAGATTTTTATGACTCAAGAGGCAGGCTTCCACAGCACTCAGCCCAGCACAAGGATAGCTTGGCCAAGAGTATCCAGTCTTTCTTCAGGGCAAGGTGCTGACTATCCTCAACAGATGGCTGCAGGGGTATTCTGCCTCTTAGGCAAGAGCTGAGTAAGGGACTGTTCTGTCATCTCACAAAGAACTGAGCAGCCTCTGCCAAACATTTCCAACAAATAGTCAGTTTGGAGCAAGCAGTCCCAGTGAAAACTTGTGGCTCCAAGGGTTAAAATCCAACTGAGCTGTGAGTCCAAAGAAGTATTTTGCAACACTACCGTGTGCAATGCCGTGGGCTGCTCCATGTTCTGCTCTACAGCATTAGCACTGCCTTTACAGGGCTGTGGAGCAAGTGCAGGGCCATCAGTAGGAAAACATAAGGCACTGGAAGCATTCCTTCTGGTTTCAAGTTTTTCAAACACCAGCTGAGTGTCACACTGAAACAGGAAAACTCCAGGATTATGCTGCAGCACAAGAATCTGTCTGGCTCTAGGCAGAAAAAGAAAAATGTTATACTTTCCTCTGCAACCAAAGCCACAGACCAGAAATTGAGCAAAGATTTAGAGAGATGGTGGGGCATCAGCTCCCTGCCCAGGTCCTCCTGAAGCAGAGAGGTGAGATGACAACATGGCCTTAAAGGAGTAGTTTTCTGCCACAATGAATCAAATTAATCTTCCTCAATCTGTTTTAGGGACTAGAAAAGACCCATCTGACACTGCCAAGAAGCTGAACACCTGCTTCCAGTGCGTTTAACACACCAGACTCTAGAAGGTGAACTTCAGTCCTTAATATCATACAGTTACTGGAAATATCACACTGTCCTGACAGCCAGCTCCCTCAGCCATTATAGAGAGTTTGAAACAGTGTGAAAAGTGAAGACCCAAGTACAAAATTCTTAGAGGAGCCTCAGTTCCAAGGTCTTCCTCACTTCTGTAATTAGATGTCTTGAATATCACCAACACCATGGCATGCGGAGAGCCTATAGCTGGTTAGAAGAGAGGAGCCAGCTTTCTTTATCCAACCCAGTAATGCCCAGTCAGGTTTTCCTGCACATGGGATGCAAGGGAGAAGGGAAGGTGTCTTGCACTGAGAGAGTACAAGCACATGTCTGAGCACGCAGTTGGATTTACGCCCCCCAACTCTACTCACACACAGCAGCCTCAGTGGACTATTTCCACTTCGCTCTGCCTTTACTCAAGAGTGTGGTAAAGCAACAGGAGATCATGAAGACAGGACAAATCATAGTAAGGAAGAGAAAAAAATACAGAAGCCAAGCATCAGGGGAATGGGTGCCAGAACGTTGCATAAGCAAATCTGTTGCCAATTATTTTACTGGAGAGAGAACATGGTGCGCCTTGAGCACAGTTTCCACATCCAGGGGATTTGGATTTTAAGCTGCTTCTGATGGCTAAAAGCTTGCCATTGGGTCTTGATCACTTCCTCTCCATGGCAAGGGATAGAAGGCAACACATGGACCTCACTAGTTGCTGCACATGATATTGGTTTCAAACACAGTTATGAGCCTCAGTTAAAGAGGTACTGCTGTGTAGCCAGGTGGGGGTTGGTCTCTTCTCCCTCACAACCAGCACCAGAACAAGAAGACACAGTTTAAAGCTGCACCAGGGAGGTTTAGGCTGGATATTAGGAAGGCCATTGGAATGGGCTGCCCAGGGAGGTGGTGGAGTCACCATCACTGGCGGTGTTTAGGAAGAGACTTGATGGGGTGCGTGGTGCCATTTTTAAGTTGATTAGATACTGTTGGACAATAGGTTGGACTCGATGATCTCAAAGGTCTCTTCCAACCTGGTTAATTCTATTCTATTCTATTCTATTCTATTCTATTCTATTCTATTCTATTCTATTCTATTCTATCCTATCCTATCCTATCCTATCCTATCCTATCCTATCCTACTCCTATTCTATTCTATTCTATTCTATTCTATTCTATTCTATTCTATTCTATTCTTTCTCTTGACAGCTATATGTGCATGTGGTTGTTCTCCACAACTGATTCCCAATACACCTATCCTACAGTGGCCATCTTCTCACTTACCTCCTGCCCACAGTTAACATGCACACCACTGGCCCCTGGCAGGTATTGGTCCTTGCCTCAACCTCCGCTACGGCCTGTCTCTGTGGGATCTCCATAGTGGTTGCACTGCTTTTGCCCACGATGGTGAGTAATCAGGTAAAGCTCCGCAGCCTCTGCTCCTTTCAGGCAACAACTTACCTCTTTTCTATGTACAAGAGAGCAGCTGGTCTGGCTGGGAGTGCCCCAGGCAAAAAGCTCTGAAGCAAAGGAGCAGTTTGGAATGCTGGAGCTGTGCAATGAGTCCTTATGGCCCAGGGCTGATGGCTGACAGGACAAAGTATAAAGGAAAACCATGTTTAACAAAGCCAAACTCCACCAAAGGGACCTAGGGGTCTGAGGCTATGCTAAACACCTTGCTGCTTGCCCTCTGAGGGAGCTGCTCACAGCTGACCCTTACTGACTGAAACACCACCTCCCAGCCAGCAAAACCCAAAATGCCATATTGAGAAGCTGTAGAACTGCCTTAGCTAGGCTAGGACAGGGATTTAACCATATCCACCCAACAGCAGGGAGCTCTTTGCTTCCGTGCAGAGTCATCTCTTACTCTTCCAGTGAATTTCACAAATAGTCACCAACTGTAGAGGGGTTTCAGGACTATGTTACACCAGAATCTACAAGGGATGTCCACAAGGTTACAAAGTTCTTCCAGGTCCTCCATCATTAAAATCTGAAAGGCTGGACTCCACAGAGCCCTAAAGACCTCAGAAGGTTGGGAAAGGACAGATAGTGAAGTTAACAAAAAAATTATACTTTCCCCACATTCAGCTGTAATTCTTGTGAAGAAATGAAGGCAAATGACGATGTCAAGATGACTTTACTGTGCCATTTTGCGTACTTGCTCCCAATACTAAAAGTAGGCAAGTTTCTTAGCAAAACAATTTTAAGAACTCCTTGATGTGCTTAAAGCACTACATCACCCCTCAAGTCAGCCTGCAATTGGCTGAAATGTTCTTCCAAAAATCACAGTCCAAGGGAAGAGGAGAACTGATGCACCTCAGTCAAAGCATTTTAAGCTTCAAGGAGTTTCAAGTGAGAAAAAAGTTTGGCACTACAGGCACAGCAATTGTTACCAATTCTCCACCTATACCATGCACAAATTGCTGTATACTGCAGCATCTCTAGTAAAGTGAATTAGTGAGCCCAAGCATCTCCTCTATTATTTGCATTGATACTTGCCATGAGAATAGCAATGTTTCATCTATGAATAAAAACATCGAGTCTAAGCCTTTCTGGCACTATGTATAAAACTTCCCTTTTCTCCCACATGTTGACATGGAGATTCACAGGCAACATGCCAAGAAGACCAGAGAAGCTAAATTCATTGTATAAATAATTCAGGATCAAAACCACTGGTGGTAAATCAGGAAAGTCACCATCTGACCTACCATATGTGGTTACTATGGAAATAGCTTTCTCCTTTAACTTAATGTACTCAGTAGTGGGAACCATTTCCTTATGATTCACATGAATCCCTGGCATGTGCTTCACTGCTAAGTGCCAGGAGAAAAAAAAAAAAAAAAAAGCTATTTGTTGCAGTGATATTATAATACCTTGACAGCACTACAGGACTAGAAACAGCCACAGACTGGGTCTGAGCTAAGCAGAGTGAAGTCAGAATACCTGTCAGCAAAAGCAACTCAGAAGTGGGCCTGGCACCCAGATTTGCTATGTGGTCATAGCAAATGCCTGTGGTATCAGTCCCAAGTCAGTAATAAAACTATAACTCACAAGGAATAGGCACAGCATGTTTCCAACCCAGAGATCACAGAATCACAGTATCGCCAAGGTTGGAAGAGACCTCGAAGATCATCGAGTCCAACCTGTCACCACAGACCCCATGACTAGACCATGGCACCAAGTGCCATGTCCAACCCCCACTTGAACACCTCCAGGGACGGCGACTCCACCACCTCCCTGGGCAGCACATTCCAATGGTGAACGACTCTCTAGGTGAAGAATTTTCTCCTCACCTCAAGCCTAAACTTCCCCTGGCACAGATTGAGACTGTGTCCTCTTGTTCTGATGCTGGTTGCTAGAGAGAAGAGGCCAACCCCTTCCTGGCTACAACCACCTTTCAGGTAGTTGTAGAGAGCAATGAGGTCGCCCCTGAGCCTCCTCTTCTCCAGGCTGAACAATCCCAGCTCCCTCAGCCTCTCCTTGTAGGGCTTGAGATCAGGTTCATGGCCACCTGCTTATAAAATATGTTCTTGTTTGGATTAAAATGAGTGGGTTTGTGTTTTGAAGGATTAAGCAGTGTAAAAATCTGAGAACTCAGGACTTCTCACCTGTCCCTACAATGCTACTGCTGCATTGTCTATGCTTGTGCAATTGAAATGCATATACATTCCTGTGTGTGCATTAGGATGTTTTAATGGATTGGATATCCTGGTGATTCAGGAAGAAAAGACAAAATCTTACAATTAAATACATTGAAGACATAGGGGGAAAGGAAGAATGGTCATGTACAATTCTCCAGAAGTTCATCAGAAACAAGAACAGCACATTAGTTCTGTCCATTTTGAGCACTACTGGGAAGCTGTGTGGAAAGTAGAATAGGAAAGGAAAGAACAGAATGTCCACAGAAGTGCAGGGGAAGGATCTAGAGAGAAAGCCTTATGAGAAACAGCTGAGGGAATTGAGGTTGTTTAAGTCTAGAAAAGGAGGCTGAAGCAGGAGACCTTATCACAGTCTACAACTACTGGAAAGGAGGTTGAAGCAAAGTGTTAGGCTGTTTTTCCAAGTAACAAGTGATAGGGCAAGAGGAAACAGCCTCAGGTGGTGCCAGGGAAGGTTTACATTGGATACTGAGAAATATTTCTTCTGAAACTGAAAGGTTTGTCAAGCATTGTTAGAGCTGCCTAGGAAGGTGGTGGAGTCACCATTCCTGTAGGTATTTAAAAGATGTGTAGACATCGAGCTTAGGGACAAGGTTTAGTGGTAGACTTGGCAGTGTTAGGTTTACAGTTGGATTTGATGATTTCTCTAGGTCTTTTCAAACTTAACTGATTCTGTGACTTTATACAGGGAAAATACTCATAAAAAGTGCAAAGTATGATGTCACTGTGTGGCTCCCTAGAGATCATTTAATGTAACGTCTTCCTCACCAGTGCTCACAACTGAGGTGTCATTTGAACCAATTTCATTTTCTGTGTGCAAGGAGGAAAAGACTAACAGCTGGAGATCCTTAACTCTCCACATCCTTTTTTGCAGCTGGTGCCATTTGATGCACAGCCATGCAAAGCAAGTACGTTCCATCCTCCATGTTCAGCCTCTTAGCTCCCCCCTATCTCTTGTTCAGAGAATCTGAGTGTCTACCTGCTGTAAGAGGCCCTGTGCCCAATCGGCTGAAGGGCAGGACTGTGCTGTCCAAGGCAGTTCTCAGGAAAGGGAGAGAGCTGTAACAATATATCTGTAGGAGAGAAAAGAGTATCCTTTATTACAGGTGGTTTTGTGAGACCGGTTGTCTAACTGCTGGTTGCCCTGTCTAATTTAGGCAGCCATGACAAGGCAGGTCCTTGCGATCTTGCAAGAGCCCTCCAGAGTTTGCAGGCTCCTGCAAAGAGGCATTACCTGGCCCAGGTGTGGGTGCACATTTCTGGTCTTTCCAGCAGCCAGCTGTAGAAATCCATGTTTTGCACTCTGAAATGAACTGGGAAGACCCACCTTGATGTGGACTGTGAACCTCCAGATAAAAGTCCTCAGAGGCTGAAACTCTAAAGCTCTGGAATGACAGTGGCCCTGATCCTCCTTACTTTTAATAGTTGCTGCTCATTGTTATTTTATTTGATCAGATACTTCAGTTGTGGCCAAAATGGGGAGCAATATTTTTACAGTTATTGGAAGATTTAGGCAATGTTCAAGATCATGTCTAGATATGATGAAGTGTAATGTGCTTTTTTTCCAAATTCAAAATCTTTTTCCCTACAGCCAGTTAGTCATGATAGAGATTAAGAAGCTTGCAAATGGGTCAGTAGTTCTTTCCAGAGCCTGCCCCAGGACTCTAATACAGAGATCATCACAGTCTACAGATTTACACCCCATTACCTGCAGCATTGATGTGCATTTTTCAAACTCAGGCAAATGGAGTCTGATCATATCTGTTGAGACAGTGTCAGCGGAACATGCATCAGGAACTAACAAAAAGCTCTTCTCTCTTGATAACAGTGATGAGAAAGCTTTTGATTTGGTCTCACCTCAGCATTGCCCTTTCCCAAAGTGCAATACTATAGCATGCTGCTTTTTGGAGACAGCATGCAGATTCCCTGCAGCATTTATCCTCACAAAAACGTTTATTACGTAACAGCAAAGATACTGTGTGCTAATTGGGCATTAGCCTGGTTGTAAGGGGCAATATAGAGCTCATGCGGTCAAGCAGGAGAACTCAAAGTAGCGCAGTCTGGAAAGGCACTTTGCTCTCCGTTCCATGTCTAGAGCATGTGGCTGCTCTGCTCTCCCAGAGCAGCTCAGGTGGAGGCTGGTCCCAAAGTGATGGAAATCTCCTAAGAGGAAAGGTGACCCTTGCACCCTCACACACAGGACAATTGTTCAGATCCATTAAATGGCTGCTCTGCTTAATCAGTCAAATTACAAAGATACGTAATTAGTCAAGTGAGGTGTAAAATTCTGACACAGAAATTCCAACCTTGCAGCCGGATGTGTGCTGAGATACAGCTTATAGTTGTAGAAATGACATTTCTAATCTTCTAGGGCAGCTAGTCACAGGTACTGCCTCAGGTGTGTGGGGCTTATCTCAACCTTGACCATAGCCCTCAGCCTGAGCACAGACTCACCTGGCACTGAGGCAAGCCAAAGTAGGTCTTCTATCTCTTCAGCCCCTCAAGCTTTGCCTTTCTAATTCACATGATGCTGTGGTGTATGTGTGTCTGATCCTGCCTCACCCTTCAGATGCACTGGTGGGTACACAGAGAAACCCACAGCAGCACTTTCAGGGTTCACCAGCTCTAGCTCTGCATGAGGCTAACCCTCTTCCCAAATTGGCTCAGATCTCCAAACACCCTTCACAGGCTCACGCAGCCTGTCTTTAACATTAGTAAGCTTTGACAGTCCCATGTCCCTGGCCTGGTTAAGCACTGGGCACCTAAGCTTTTCCTCTTCATGAATGCTGGAGGGGGAACGGCATTGCCCTCCCTGGGCCAGGCAATCTGTCTCAGGGTTTTGGATGCCAAAGACCTTTCCCTCCCAGGCAGGCAGGTAGAACTCTGGTCATTAAGTAATGAGCTCCAGCACCTTGCATTACATACTATTATGCTGACTCTCCTTACCTTCCTTAACTTTCATGTGGAAACTGCTTGGGTGCTTAATTCTGAAAATGATGGACGATCTCTAAATGAGCAAAGAATCTCAATTTCCTCAGATGCCGTTAATATTATCTGGCCTAGGCAGACCTATGCGGCACGTCCGAGAGCTCTGCACGTAAAGCTCTCCATTCTTACAGCTCATTGAAATTCAGAAGCCATCTCAACATATCCAAAATATAAAAGACACAGCTAAGCATTTTTTGCCCCATGTTTTATGGTCTTCATGGCATCCAAAGCAAGTCCTTTCTGTGAAGGAATTCATCTCCACAGCACTTATTTGTGTCAGGCAAACTCTGAACTCACAGTTGTTGCTAGGGTATCTGCTTGCATGACCATGTCCACCCATTTCCGTAGGGAATGCGTAAGAATTTGCATTATGAGGACAGCCAAATGTTTGCACTCTCACAAATAGGCCAATGAAAGATTATTTTGTTTTGCACAAAAAAAAAAAGAGACTTGGGTTTCATACACTGCAAAAAAAGGAAATCTTTGGCCTTCAACCCAATTTACAGAGAAAAACATTTGGGCCTTTAGTTATCCTTTATCAGAAAGAACTAACTATTTGGCTTTCACATTGGCTGGTTGGTTTGTTCGATTGTTTGTTTGTTTGTTTGTTTCAATAAAACCAGAAATTTTCCACACCGGTTTTTATTTTGACAATGAAGCAATTTCTTTTCAAGCAGCATTTCCAAAGGAGGATTCCAACTGGCTTTAGCTGCTCTCATGTTTGCCCATTAAAGAAAGGGAAAATGTCAGTGCAAGAGACAAAAGCTGTGAAGTCATACCAGGATGAGCAATCATGAGGAGTACATTTCACTTGGCTATTCCCAAAATTCTGTTTCTCAGTAAACAATAATTCTGAGTTCTCGTTCATCTACAGATCTTACAGAATATTTTGAAGAGAAGCCTTTATCCCTGACATAAAAATTCACTTTTTTTCACATGCTTTTCAGAATAGGGATGTACATACACTTCACATGCAAAATTATTTCTAGCCACCTACACTAGCTTCAGTAACCACATATTCCAATTTCCATAACCCATTTTCTTCCCTACCCTTCCTCCTCACTGAACTGTCAAGTCCTTTGTTGTGCTATAATCTCCTTTTCCATACAATTTTACTTTTGAGAACCTCATTAATTTTCAGGTGCTAACAAATAAATAAATAATTGTTTTCTAAATTGATCACCAAAGCTCAAATCTGAGCTTAATGCTTTTATCATTCTACATGTAGTTCACAGTCACAAGCACACCTGTGCACAGACATGAAGAAAGACAGGAAAAGTCTGGCACTAAAATAAGAGATTCAAGGGATTTATAGAACTATAGTATTGGCTTTCATATACTCCTAAAGCTATGCTGATGCTTGAAGCAGTAGAGATTCACCCCAATTCATGAAAAGAAGTATTCAAGTTGCAAGATTCCAGCTCACAATTTCAGACTGCCTAAAACATCATAACCAACAGCCTCCTGATCATGTTCATCCAGGTGACTTATATCTCCATTTTCCTCTCTCCTCAGTTCATGCTAGTTTCTGACATGCAATTTGAGGTACCCAGTGCTAAAACCCATGTAAGTAGTTATATGGACAGAGCATCATATATCAAGAGCAGCATTGCAATAATAGATACAGCATACTTTACTAGAAACTGAATTATTCATTTTCTTATTTAACTTTTCTATCTCCATTCTTCAATGGAAATTAAGTTGCTATAGAATCCCTACTCCACTGCACCCATTTAAGTTGGTTAAGGAAGTTACAACAGGGAACTGGAGGATGACAACTGTAGAAACAAAAATTGAAAAGTAGGATCCAGCCTTTATAGCAGCTGAATCCCCTTTAAATTAGAGTTTATTAACCAAAGTGTCCTGGTCTAATGTGACTCTACTACTGTTGTTTGATTTGACTTTGGGATCAGACTCTTAAAGTACATTCAACATGAGCTCTCAATGTGCACTTGCAGCTCGGAAAGCCAATCAGGTCCTGGGCTGCATCAGGAGAAGTGTGACCAGCAGGTCCCCTCTACTCAGCTCTGGTGAGACCCCACCTGGAGTGCTGTGTCCAGTTCTGGAGCCCCTATTACAGGAGGGATGTGGACGTGCTGGAGCGTGTCCAGAGAAGGGCCACGAGGATGATCAGAGGGCTGGAGCACCTCTCCTGTGAGGACAGACTGAAGGAGTTGGGGCTGTTCAGTCTGGAGAAGAGAAGGCTCCCAGGTGACCTCATTGTGGCCTTCCAGGATCTGAAGGGGGCCTACAGGAAGGCTGGGGAGGGACTTCTCGGGCTCTCAGGTAGTGATAGGACTAGGGGGAACGGAATGAAGCTGGAAATAGGGAGATTCAGGCTAGATGTGGGGAGGAAGTTCTTCACCATGAGAGTGGTGAAGCCATGGAATGGATTATCCAGGGAGGTGGTTGAGGCCCCGTCCCTGGAGGTGTTTAAGCCCAGGCTGGACGAGGCTCTGGCCAGCCTGATGTAGTGTGGGGTGTCCCTGCCCATGGCAGGGGGTTGGAACTAGATGATCCTTGTGGTCCCTTCCAACCCTGACTGATTCTACGATTCTCTGATTCTCTGATTCTCCTGAAATGGACTCTCAAAACAAAATTCTGTTGCAAAAGACTGAAATTAAGACCAAACATTTTGTCTCATCTGCTTTTCTGGAATTTCACTTACTTGTAAAGGATTTTTTTTTTCCTTTCCAGTTGGGAATGGAAAATCAGAGTTTCCTTGAAACAGAAGATCTGGTCTCCACCCATACTATTTGCCATCACACGTGCTTAAAACTGCTAAGAAAGGATTTTCATATAATCAAAGCCATACCAAAACTGCTTAAAGTTTCATTGGTGTTACAAAGAGTAAAGAGTGTTGCAGTCACTGTCATCATCAGGCTAAGTCCCACAGTGGAGCTTGTGGGACCAAATGATAGTTCTTTTCCAGTGCCTTGCTCCTTTAGAAAACACCCAGATCAACCACAATATCAGAAAGTAACATCCAGCTTTCACACTTAGGCACTAAAAGATTGAACACATCAAACAGCGGATAGCAACATTTGCAGATAGCATTGATGAGCTTTAATGAAGGTTTGAACCAGAACCCTAAAGAATCTCTCAAAGCAAAACAGGATTGCCCCCAGATCAGGAGACGCAGGTCCGGTTCTTCTTTTGTGTGATGAAACAGAGTTGTCTCAGAAGGGCATACTTCCAAAATTCACTTTAAACTTCATGTCCAGTTCTGGGTCCCTCAATTTAAGAAGGACATTGAGACTCTTGAAAGTGTCCAGAGAAGGGCAAAGAGGCTGGTGGGAGGCCTCAAGCACGAGCCCTACGATGAGAGGCTGAGGGAGCTGGGGTTGTTTAGCCTGGAGAAGAGGAGGCTCAGGGGAGACCTTATTGCTCTCTACAACTACCTGAAGGGAGGTTGCAGCCAGGAGGGGGTTGGTCTCTTCTCCCAGGCAATCAGCACCAGAACAAGGGGACACAGTCTCAAGCTGCAACAGGGGAAGTTTAGGCTCAAGGTGAGGAGAAAGTTCTTCACAGAGAGAGTTGTTAGCCATTGGAATGGGCTGCCCAGGGAGGTGGTGGAGTCACCATCCCTGGAGGTGTTCAAGAGGGGATTGGACGTGGCACTTGGTGCCATGGTTTAGTAGTCATGAGGTCTTGGGTGACAGGTTGGACCTGATGATCTTCAAGGTCTTTTCCAACCTTATTGATTCTGTGATTCTAAACAGAGTCCTGAAAGTATAATTACAAAAGCTACCACTTCTGAAAACAGATAGGATAGAAGGTTGGACTCATTGCACAAATAAGTTTAGAAACTCGCTGACGGCAATGGATTTCAGATTGCACAGTGCCAAAACTCTGCAATCTCAATCTTCTCTTTACTCAGGCAGTAGGAGGTTGTGGTTGTCCTACTAGATGACATATCTGGATTATTTTTTTTTTTTTTCCATTTCCAAATAATTACAAGGGAGAAGGGAATTCTCCTCTGGGAGGAGATTAACGAATGTGTAAGTACACAGGGAACTGCGAGGAACTGTGAGGGGTGTCACACACCCAAAACAAATGAATCACAGGAGAATACTTTGCAGAACGTCACACTTTATGAAATAAGATTCCCACATTATTCTGGAGCCATTTCAGTCAAGAAAAAGTACCTGTGACATCACCAGGCCTGCTAGGAACTTTCATATGAGCTTGTGTTGCCAAGTATTCCTGGGGCAGTGATTTAATTTTGGCTGTGTCACTCCGGCTATGTCAGCTGCCTTGCTGTGAATGCAGCTCTCATGTCATTCCAGCTAGGCTGCTGACGTCTCTCAGATCCTCGTCATGTGTGACATTACAAATGGACAAGTCAGCAAGGTCATCATCAGGAGAATAAATTCTAACTACATGAATGGGGAAGGTGGGTAATGCACTACGAAGGTACCAGATGTCATGGGGCCAAGTCTGGGACTAGCCAAACTAAGCAGCAGACTGGACTAAATGAGCTTTTTTCTCAGACTCAAGCTAAACAGGTGTGTAAATGTTTGCCTGCTGTCAACCTCAGCAGAGTGCCTTGATGAGGAAAGGACACTAGTGAGTTACTTTGCCTAGGAGAATTGGGCTTCTCTCTTTGTGTGGATCCTCCTAATTTGGAGAAAAGATTTTTTTTCCTCTGAATTCCAATACAACAACTGAAAAACAGACCAAACAGGTCTTCCTCTCACATGATGTACACAGAAATGCCAGTTTTCCAACTGCAGGAGTGCAGCAGTTATCCCTTGCTAGTTCCAGTAGATGGAGCAGCTCCTGCCCTGGCACGGGCCCCAGAGACTCTGCTGCACCAGTTTCCCTAGCTCTAGGCTTTTCCTCCTCCGGATCTTCACAAGCACATTGAGACAGTCCTTCACGCCTCCAATTGTATTTCAGATTAAAAGGAGGATCAAATAAGTAACATTCATTCTGAAAAACCAATATATGCTGAGTCAAGTATAAAATTCCAAATGGAGAAGTAGAACCAGCACTGGAGAGAAAGCAGTTTGCCAAGAAAACCAAAGAGAAGCAGTATGGATGTATGCACAGCAATCCCTTGAGTGAGTCCCCTTTCATTTACTTAATAGCTCATTCCCTGCAGGCACATGTGAAGACTTAACCACTGGCCATACAGTAAGCTGACACACATTTTCTAGCTCACACAAATCATCTGACATCATTCAGCTCCATGGTGGGTGAAATGCAGCTGCAGTATGAATCCCACAGAGACAGGATCTCAAAACCCCACCCCAGCAGCTGTCATTGGTACAGAGATCTGGACCAACTAGACTAGCACTAAGATCAGACCTGCTCTCCCAACTCCATGCTATGATACAGACACAAGCTCTTGAGGTTCTCCAGGGACAGAACTTCACCTTCCCAAGAATCCAGAATATGGATCATTTGATGACAGATTGCAGGTTGCCATGCCCAGCTGAGCTGATCCAAGTGTCCAAATGCACAGTCCACAGAGAGTGCTGTACACAGTTCAAGTTTGCTTTGCTTTCATTAATCTTTTCCAGCAGCAGACAGACTCCCAAGCAGCAGAAAACTGTCATATCAAACATATGTGTCTTCCAATTTCTCACTGTATTACAGAAACTGATGTCCAGAAAGAATGAACCAGAAAGCAGATCATTCCTTCTCTCCAGTTCACAGAAACAGGAGACAGAACAAGGTATAAACTACCACACAATAAACCAGGAGTAAGAAAATCAGTCAGTCATGTTATCCTGATGAGGAAAATGTAAGATCTCATTATGAACAAAAATATCAAATGCATATCCACCAAAGCATGCTTAGGGTCAGTCATCCATTTATACATTGATCTAACAAGTAAAGCTGATGAGTATTTCTCCATTGGCTGAGATGCCAGTATAAACTCCTTCTAGCCTAAAGTGATGCACTTAAGTGGTGGCAGTAGAGGCAGATCTGTGAATTTTTCTATTGACAAAATGCAAAGATAGGAAAGTCATGCTCTAGCTATCTTCTGAGAACTACAGGGCACACATTTCACTAGGACTTATATTGGCCCATTCTGGGTGACGTGCACAACACACAACTGGGAAAGACTTGAAAAGCACACAAGTCAGAAGCTTAACTGATTAAGGAAATTGTGATAGACCCACAATAAAATACAGGTGACCAAGTAGTGAAAACATAACCATCCAATGTACAAGAGGCAAGCCAGAATGAGTGCCACTGCAGTCAGGCTGTTATATAGCATGTTTTATTGTCAGGGTGGCTTGTTATTGATTTGGTTTCCTAAATAAATGAAATTGAAGGCCAAACCCATTTTTTAACTGAGGGTGAGGTCAAAGATGAGGCAGGGTTCCTTGTTTGAAAGTGACAATGACTGTCAGATGATCAATATTAACAGAGGAGAAGTCCTGACATAGACAAAAGCTTATTACTGTCACTGACTGTTGGATCCTCCTTCAGCAATCAGTGATGTCTCTGATTACACTGAAGGGTCAGTGGTTTTCCCTCTGGATAAATTCAGGAATATTTTTCCCTTCCCAGAATTTTAGTAGATTAAAATTTATGTACCTGGGGAGATTTCAAGAAGGTCTCTGGAGCTACGTGATCACAAATTCCCTCACTACTGCACTCTGCTTTTGAACAGATCCTGGGTTATGGGACTTTCCCCTTGCTCTTCGCAGCTGCTCAAGGAAGTGCTTTCACAGGCATGGAACAAGACAAGTCACTGATTTCAGTTCCTGAGGATAATTAGCTAGATCTCTATCTTTAATCAGTCTAAGATTTTAGGACAACTGAAATTGTTTTGAGTAAGTCAAAGCGAAATCCATTCTCCCTTCAGCACACTGCATATTTCTCCCTACCCTGTAATTTCATCTTTGGAAATTCCAGAAATGTCAGTGAGAGCCAATGGAGAGCGCCAAGGAACAATGACATAAAACAAAATAGGCAGCATTACGTCCAGCACAAGTTAGGAATCATTTAAAAACAAGAGTGGAACTTCTACAAAACCCTGAGGAAGTTTAACATTTTATAGTGTCAGCAAAGCAGGAATAATCATCCTTCCCTCTACTGCAATTCACAAAGACCTATAAACACCTACAATAAATCTAAGCCTTGTGGCCACTTCTTAAACTGAATGTGCTGGAGGATATTTTTTTTGTGGCAAATCCCAAGATACCCTCAGCATTATTATATTTTATTATACTGGTTAAGTAAGCTTTAAAATTTATACACTGGACTGTAACATTTATACACTGGCATATTAACTTCCATAGTAGCTGGGATACAGTAATTTACCAAAAAAAAAAATCCTTAGGGGTTTTTTTATGTTGTTTTATATTTCAGCCAATATTGATTCTTTTAGCCTTGGTATGGTATGTCAGATTAAAAACTCTCTGAAAACAATTGCCTGACTTTCTAGGGATTGTAAGAATAAAGCCAGGCCCTTTTATGTAAATGGACATCTGAAATAATAACAACCCCCAGCCTAAATATGGCACACCACCATCACCCAAAAGAGAAGCACACACAAAAGGCAAAAGGGTTTTACTTGCTATATGGTAGACATGCATGGTTTAAGCAGGGAAACAGGGAGGGAGATCAAAGGAAACAGAAATGCAAAGGATACAACTGAAAAAAAAACGTCACCAGCATGACAAGGTAAAAGGAAAACCAGAAGTGCCAGGGAAAGGGCACATGGCTTGCATAGAAAAGTCACTGCCTCTTGTCACCTGAGTGTTTCAAAGTTCAGGGGGCAAAAAGGGGGTTTGGATGTTGCTTAAAAGTACCCCTGTCTGAGAAGGAGACTGAATTACTTCCTCAGTTTCTCCTCTTCATTAGAACTCGCTGTTGTCACGCAGCACGTGCAAGGAGATCCCATTTCCAGGCAGGTCCCTGTGAACTTGCCAGAGGAAGAAGAATCCATAGGCAAAGCTCAGACCATGATGTCAAAGGTTTTTGCAGGCTCAGCCTGCAATTCCTGCCAGCTTCCAGTGGGCTAAACAGTCCTGCTGAAAGCAGTGGGTCTGCTCACATTTATAATCTTATTCACAGCTCTCCTGGTTGATGCATGATGGTGTCCTAATTTTAAAAGCCACAAGAAATATCATCACTGTGGGGCTATGATTACAAAAGTGTAATGTGAAGGAGAAAGTGGTGTAAGAAGAGGGACAGAGTATACTGAAGTATTAGTACAAGTACCTTTGAAACAAATTGAGAAAGCAGCATGCTACTGTAAATCTTCAAGTCCAATGACAGTAAAAGATGAAAGAAAATGTATTGTCAATCCATTATGTAATGTTAAGTCATTAAACATTGAGACTGCAACAGGATTTAGAAACCAGCTGTGCTGGCCTTCATTGGGTTATCAGTCTGGGAGCTCCACCACCACCAAATAGCCCAATTCAAAGACAGTTCACTGTTCAAAAAGTCTTTTGCAAACTGCACAGAATCGCTCTCCCAGAAAAGCTCTGGGAACCCAGGAGACACAACACTGAAGCAGAAGCAGTTCTGCCTAAGAAGCCTCCCAGCTCATCCTTCTCTGACCTATTTGTGAAAATTCCCCAATGAAGGAAACTCCACAAGCTCCCCAGGCAGCTTGTTTCACTGTTCTTACAGGGGTGTTCCGTCCAAACCAATTGCTGCTGCAGTGTGTAATGACTCTTAAACACAGATTTGGGCTGGTGTATCAGGCTTTATGTTACATATTTTAAAAGTCAGCATGAAAAAGATTATCAGATCAAGCTGAGTAAATATACTGATTACCTTAGTTTCAGTCTCTACTTCCTTTTATGTAGGACATCATTGTCAGTTGTTATACTGATGCCAGTATCTGATAATTTAGAAGGTTTGCCTGGTGAGTAAGAGTCAATTTACTAATGTGTTATGTCACTTCCACCTTTTGGGTGTCTGTTCATTGGAGTCACTATGGTCTCTCTCTTAATCCATACCTTACTTCAAAGGGTCATCCAGACCAGTGTTAGGCACCATGCAAACTGCTATGAATCAAATTCAGATGATATTGGTCTTTTTGGTCTGCCCTGTGCCAACCAAAGTGACCGACTACAGAGCCACATTTTTATATTAAGCTATAATTGTGATACACAAGGGAGTTCAGTGGCCTGGTCAAAAACTGTCCTAAGGCTGCTGCCCTGGATCAGATCAGTGATCTATCTAGTTCACTGTCCTGGCTTTTTATCACACAAGTCCCACTTCCTTCAGAAGAATCCTTTCAAAATATCACATAATAGTCAGATATGGATTGAGTCAAGCTCTGCATTAAATCACAATGTTAAAACTAATTGTTAAAGACTGGATTATCCCATAAGAGCAAGTCTTAGTAATAAACTGCTAAAATCTCAGAGAAAAAAAAAATTAAGTCAAAATAGCTTTAACATAAAAACTCATTTATTAGTGCTGGAAAAAGACAGTATTAGTGGGAGAAAGGTAGGCTCCAGATGTCATCCTTTTTGGTCTCAGATCCAGATCCAAAGAAGCATTTGCATTGCTAGCTGTTCTGTAGATAGGGAAATGTCAGTGAAATCAGCAGGATCTCAGCACCCAAATAGAAGCCAGTCATGACCTTACTCCTTCTACACCAGTTCAAGGAAGCTGTAGGTTTCACTTGGGCTTGGATGAATCCTGATTCAGGAAAGATTTGAGCAGATACACAGGGCTGGATGGAATATCATTGCACCCATGAGATGCTCTGAGCAGCATCAGGGGTCAAGCTTGGTCTCCTAAGCTGATATCCCAGAATACCTTGACATGTGGTTATGCAAGCTGCCTGATTCAATCACCTAGCATGGACACCTCATGCCTTCTGAGATGTCTGTCTTCAGCTACAGTTCTAGAAGGCAACGGGTCTCCTTTAGGTCCTGCACCATATCTGCCAACCCCATGCATATGTGTCAAACACACTGCAGCATCTCAAATGGCACTTGACACATATGTGAGGACAAATTATATCCCTTTACTGGAGAGAAAATAGCAGTTCACACCAACTACTTTAGACAGGTTCTCTGTAATGACATGAATCACATCATGGAGATGTCTGTAGCTGTTTGAGTACAAAGAGGCTCTAGATGATGAGCTCACATACAGACATTAATGTTGTACACATCCTCATCAGATGAGAAACATTTCAAGACACACTCTTTGTCATATTACAGGGGTTCTTCTGAAGGGTAACAAAGCTGGTGAGGGGTTTGGAGCACAAGATCTCTGAGGAGAGGATGAGGGACCTGGGGTTGCCTAGCCTGGAGAAGAGGAGGCTCAGAGGAGACCTTATTGCTCTCTACAACTACCTGAAGGGAGGTTGTAGCCAGGTGGGGGTTGGTCTCTTCTCCCAGGCAACCAGCACCAGAACAAGAGGACACAGTCTCAAACTGCACCAGGGGAGGTTTAGGCTGGATATTATTAAGAAGTTTTTCACAGAAAGAGTGCTTGGCCATTGGAATGTGCTGCCCAGGGAGGTGGTGGAGTCACCATCACTGGAGGTGCTTAAGAAGACACTGGATGGGGTGCTTGGTGCCATGGTTGAGTTGATTAGATGGAGTTGGGTGGTAGGTTGGACTCGATGATCTCGAAGGTCTTTTCCAACCTGGTTAATTCTATTCTAGTCTAAATTTTTGCATGGCTGGTATCAACTTTAATATTATTAACCATATAAAAAGCGTTGTGAATACTTTTTGTTTGGCAGAATGCTTTTTTATCAGCCAAGAATACAGCAGGTATGAGAACTTACTAAATTTACTAAATTAAGTTACCATCACAGATGAAAGAGAGTTGGAATTAATATATGCCTTAAACTGCAGAACTAGATAAAGGGATGAACATGGATGGAATTAGCTGCCTCCTTGCAATCTCTACCAATGAATATTCTACCCAATCAAAGCAAATATAAGCTTGATAGAATCAAGGAAAACGTTATGATTAGGGTGGATAATTCTTGAATGGAAGATTGGCAGTGGAACAAATAATAACGTCACTAGCTCACCAAAATGGGCATTTCAGTGGTGAACTGAAATTTAAATAAATTATAGAATAGAATAGAATAGAATAGAATAGAATAGAATAGAATAGAATAGAATAGAATAGAATAGAATAGAATAGAATAGAATAGAATAGAATAGACCAGGTTGGAAGAGACCTTCACGATCATCACATCCAACCTATCAACCAATCCAAACCACCTAGTCAACTAAACCATGGCACCAAACACCCCATCAAGTCTCCTCCTGAACACCTCCAATGACGGTGACTCCACCACCACCCCAGGCAGTCCATTCCAATGGGCAATCTAAGACACTAATAAATTCTCTATTCTAGGAAGTTAATTCAACATAAGTACCTAACCCTTCCTGCAAGACACCCTTTTGTTGTTTTTGTGAGTGTGGAGCTGTTTTAAGAGGAGCAGTCCTTTGGTCATTAAGAGTGTCAAAAAAGCAGCTCACAGCATGCTTTCCATGATTTGCTTACCTAAGTTGGGCAAGGGCCTGTTTACACTAAAAATTTGTGTGTGTGCTCCTAAGGGATGAGAGATAATTACCACGGAGAATGGCAAATTAACCACTGTTTAAATGTAATGAATAACATTCATTTTACTGAGCAGAACAAGAGTGAAAAAAATAGAGAAAGAGTTGTTTGGTTTTTTTAATTTCTAGATGCAGACTTATCACACCACATTGAGCTAAACATAAGTTCCTAAAAAGAAAACCTCAGAATCAAGTAATAGTTTTTCTTCCAGTTTTTCATATCAGTTTACAGTCCACAAATTTGACTAGTGCATGAGAGCAGCAAAAGATTTCTCAATACTTAGAAAGTTATTGCATTTATCCATGTTCCTATAGAAAAGGGGGGATTAATTTGGTCCTTCCTAGTGGACTAGATTATCTAGTCCAATCCCCCTGCCATGGAAGTCTCCCTCAGAGTCCCAGCAGCAGAGGGACAACTGGTTGCCACATGGTAGCTAAAAGTGGCAATTTCCATGTGGTAACCAATTCTGTCATCACCTGGGAAGTCATTGGGCCCTGCTGAAAAGAGCCCAAGGGTTATGGTGGATACCATATGACTATGAGCCAATGAAGTACTCTCACAAGCAAAAGGGGCAAACTGCATTTGTCATTATATTTGGAGCAGCAAGACTCCAAAGGAAGTCCTTATCCTACTCTATTGGGTGTTGGACTGCTGGGTCTGGGTTTTGGCTCCCCAGTCGAAGAGGCATAGAGCTTAAGGAACAAGACGTAGGAAGAGATGTTGAGGGAGATAAGCTTGTTCAGTGTGATCAAAATGAGTCTGAGGGATGGTCCAGCAGAGGTCAACAGCTACCTGACTGCCTGATTGGTAGTTAGAAGGGTGACAGGCTTGGGAGAATCAGGTTGGACTGGGTTTCACAGCAGACAGCATGGGAGAGCAGTGCCCATAGAGATCATGGCATCTGTGGCCTTGGATGTTTTCAAGACTCAGACAGGCAGGCCTAACCTGGTCTAAAGTTGTCCTGCTTTGTCAAGGATCTTGGACTAGATGCCTCCAGAACTTCATTCCATTAACTTGCCTGTGACCCTTTGCTTCAGTGGCATTCTTCCAGCATGATCCCCTGCCCAGCTCAGTGGTTGACTGGGGCCCAGGGGGAAGGGAGGATTGGCAGTAGAACCTCTGAAGGAAAAACCTCTCAGGCTAGATTCAGGTTTCCCTGTGCTGCAAAAATGGTGACAAACCTTTTTGCATATTTTAGCTTCCCTAAGCTAGCATACACAGAAATAAAAGCAAAGTCACCCTTCTTAAGTTATCATTGCAAGTAATGTGATCTTCTAATATTCGTGTTGTGGTTTGTTGGTGGGTTTTTTTTCAGGAAGAAAAGGCATGGGAAGGACCAGCAATCAGAGAAACAGCTCTTCTGGCATCAGTGGGAGTGCACCATATAGCTTCAGTCTTTTCAGTAAATTGGCCTGACTAGGAAAGTGTGCCTAGTGTCAGCATGAAACTGTCTTTGAAAGGGAAAAGTAACTTTAGGTATGTAACACGAGGACAAGAACAATTAAACACTGTTCTTGCCTCATTCACACCTGCAAAGTGCTCACTCTTTCCCCTTCTGCATGTGAAATGTCTCCAGATGCTTACTAAAGCACAGCATTCTCATGTGCCTGCTGCAAGACTTGGAGCAGAGAGCAAAGACAGTTTCCAATGTCTCAAAAACCTTACACTTTGGGGATCTGGCCGTTCTGATTCAGGGGAGCTGTGCAGCATATGCAGAGCACCATTCAAAACTGTTCACAGGCTGCCTCACTTGTTTTGTAGGTGCACAGATTTCAGACTTCAGGTGGCAATACAAATCAACCAGTCCAACTTGTAGCATTGCAGGAAAACAGGAATTTCCTTGCCATTCCTGCAGCCTATTGACTAATCCATGGTGGAGCTCTGTGATAGTCCCTGCTTTCATTTTACTGTGGAAAGAGAAAAGATCAGCAACCCACAATTGCTGGAGAGTAGTAAGTGCTCTATTCTTAATCTCCCCCATGTGTAAATGAAAGTAAATGAAAGCCAAGTAAAGAAAATGGGACACAGAGGACCATATTTTGGAAGTGTAGCTCTTAAGATGTCACCCGTTACAAGCCCCATGCACATTAGACCCACTTATGTCACATTTGCACTTGCAGGTTGAAGGCCTCTGGAGCAATAACTGTTCATTTTACACCAGCAGAACACTGACACCTGAGGACAGCGTGGCCCTGCGAGGTGCAGAGGCAGCTCTGAGAATGCTGGGTTTGCTTTCACAAGAATTAAACCAAACTCCACTGTTTATCAGGCAGGTCCCACTCGTGTGTGAGATGTTTGTCCATGCATCATCAAACCAATCCCTGAAGTTCTGGTGGGTCAGGTCTCTGCTGGGTCAGTAGGTTTTTTCCCTCCTGCAATTACAGCACATGCAGTGCAAAACAGCATCTCTCCTGATGGCAAGCCACAGTCCTAACACGGAGCTCCAGCAGCTGCTTCACAAGCTGTTGGGAATGAATTACCACCATTTGCAACGCAGGATATTACAGTTAAATGGCTTCATTTTCAAAAATCTTTAGTACATCAGGCTGTAATTTGTGGCAGCTCAGCTGCTGCTCCCTGGATGACAGTGCTGTCCCTGCAGAACATGATGGGAGTCATTCCAACTGTTCAAAAATAAGCTGGACACCAGAAGAGCCAGCCCTGACCTATCCTAAAAAAACAACACGACATGGTGAGACATCTTCCTGCACAAATTAACATTTCAGACACAGAAAGTGACTGGGAAAAGAAATATTCAAGATTCTTATTGACAAACAAAAAATAGGTAAGAAACGTGATCAGGTCTGTGCACATCCCAGATGGCAGAAGGCACAGCCTATCTGTGTTACAGGAAAAAGTGCTTGGAGTAGATATTTTTAGTTGAAAACTTAGGCTATGGAAAGATTAGTCTTGGCCATGTTTTGCCCATTAAGCTCATTAAAGTGCTCTTGGATAAAGTAAGGAGTGAGAGAATCCCTGGCCACATTCCACTTTGGCTTCTATCTACTGCAACCAACTCCACAGCTAGTTCTTGTGCACCCCTCATACCATCAGAGCATTTGCTAACGAACTTTAAGCACATAATTATCCCCCTCCTATTTGTGTATTAATCAGACACTTCAGTTTTGCTGGAGCAGGTTCCCTAGTAAGAATAATCACAGATACAGCAGTAGCCAACATAATTCTTTGCAGCAGGGCCCCTCAAAGGAAGAATCCTTTTTCAGAGTGAGACATGAGTGAAGATTGCTCAGACGTCACCAAGTTCTCATGCACAATGGTGGGATTCAGTTCATCTAATGGGAGTTACTTCCAATGTAGGTATTGACATCTACTCATCACCTTAACTGCTTTTATGGGAAATGAAGAGAAACAATATATTCTCAAACTGCTCTTCATCTAATCTCTCTAGAGGTCTGTCTGTAGGATTCATCATATTCAACTGCCTATATAGGGGCCAGCTCAGGGTAGACACAGTGTTTTTAGGGGATAAATCCTTCCTCTTGTCTGCAAAAAGCCGGGACTTCTCCTCAGGCCCTTATAGAGGAGCTGAGACCAAATGCAACTGTGAGAGTCAGTGAGAAACCCTAGCTTAGTCCAGGAAAAATGGAGCTCCCACATTGCTTTCTGGGGAGCAACGTGAGCAGTCCCTACCTCCTAATAAAAGCCACTCAGAAGCTCAAGAGACGCCAGTGAGCCCTGTCTCAAGTGGGAGCTAATCCTCATCCTGGATGTGTAGGGCAAGTGCTCCACAAGAGGGCCCCCAGACAACAGCAGAGCCTGGAAGACATCTCTGTCCCCTTATAGTGACCACCCGTGCCGAGATTGAGACGTCCCTTCCTGTCTCCTTTCCCCAGACTTTGGCCCTGAGGCAATCGCAGAAACAGTCTTCTCTAGTCTCACCTGACAGAGAAATGACAAGTGATGCCAGCACGTCACAGCTTTGCATTTAGTGTCCACATCTTCATGAGGCACCAGTGGCCCTTGTATAACTTTCCATGGAGAAGATAGGGAAAGGACATCTTGACACCACTGAGTCAGTAATGGTGAAACTAGTGACTTACCCCCGAGGACTCCCATACCTCAAACTAGCCCTTGAGAGACGGCAACAAGCCACCCACCAGTCCTATTCGTTGCTGGAGATGCATTACCCGATGCAATACCAATGCCTTGAGAGAGGATTCCAAAGACAAACAAAATTGCTTAGCTATGGTTTTCTACAGCATAAGGCTTGCCTCTGTAATTGCCAGGGCACAGAGAAGAGTGAGCTAAATACGCATATCCACGTCTTTGGTGGCTGCTTGACTAAAGGAGATGCCCCAATGGGAATTATTTAACAGCCCTAAACAAATATATCTTTAACATTGCAAATGATGTGGCTTTAGTCCACCAAACTCTTGCTGAGTTCCTGCTTCCAGGTGAGCTTACTCTACTTTGACTCATGTTTACCTTTCTTTACTGAAGTTGTTTTGCTCTAAGATAGTTTAACTTGCTTGCAGCTTCTGTCCCCACAATAAGACTTAGATTTCCTGGGGTATGGCAATGGGGCCATTGTAAAAGACAAAGTGCAAACAGCTAAGGCAGAGAGCACTATTCTCTCTCCTCTTATGACTGGGGAACTGAGGTTCAAAGAGATCAGCTAACCAATGTCACAAGTGACATCTATAGCAACAGACATAACCCCATCTGCAGCATCCTAGCTAGAGCAAGGACTGCCATCCACTTGGTTTCAGCTTGACTTGTAGAGTTTTATGATTGTTGGTGAAAGAGCTGAATCTTCTGGAGAGAGTTGTGACATCAGCCTGGGCTGCATTGGAGTTAGTTCTTTAATCAAATATAGATGTGACTATGATATGTCCACCATAAACTGGTTTCTCGTGTGTCCTAGCCTCGTTATAAGGTTCTTCATCAAGTCATGCCAAGCACCCCCAGTGCAGATTACTTAATAGCTACCAGGTTCAGATGCAATCTAGCTTAGATGCTATGGAGATGTTGTCCAAGTATCTTGTGATGCTCGTGCAGGAAAGCAGATAGTGCACTTCCCTCAGGTTGGTGCAGAATTCACTCCTCATTCCAAGCAGCCACAAACAGAGGTGGTGAAAGGCTTCTGGAGAGCATGTGCTCTGTTGATGACTTCCAGGTATCTCCCCAGTGAGCAGCGGGCCCATTTCAAGCATTAAGAGCACATGTGAACAGCTGCCATGGGAAGAAACTGTTCAAGTCATGAGGTTTGTTTTCAATTCTTTCCCCAAACTCAGCTCCATATGTTGCTACATTTTTCCAGCCTCTGCAAAGTGATTCATGTGGCATGTTGCCTAACATTGCATGAAGTGTGCCCATATGAGGCCTTACAAGTGAATGGGAAGAGCTCTGCGCAAAGGCAGGTCCCACCTCTACCAGGGCAGGAAGGACTAACATTACCACTTCTAATGTTCCTGCCTTTCTTCAGCTAAATACAGAAATCCTACAGAGTTTGTACATCTGAACCACATTGCCTTAAAGCAAACCCACTTTGAAGTTCCTATTGCTTCTGCAGCTCCAGTCATGCTGCCGTATCCAGTTGAGGTAAGACACTGTAAATCTGGCAGGAAACTCTGTCCTCTTGGCCATGAATGTCTGGAAAATAACCCTCTGGTGTCTTTGGCCCAGCACCATGCCTCATTGTCCCACCTAGATCTCTTTGTCCAAGATTTACAGAGCAACATGATGTAAATGGCATCCTCTGTCCGGAAACATAATTGCAAACTCTCGATTGACTTTGTGCCAAAAAGATATGCCGTAAAACTCAAAGAGGGCTGTTAATGAGAAAGACACTAGCAATAAAAGCCCATGGAAGTCTGCTCATAAACACAAGCATTATGAGAGTGGGAGAGGGACGGAAACCCTGCATGTTGTTTACTTGGGGTGATTTTGCCATCACTTGGAACTCTCATGTAATAACCTTCCACACAAACACTGCAGGAGTTCACCACATAATTCCATCTTGAATGTCATCATATGTACTTTCTGCAGAGTACAAGTGGTTTGGGTAATGGGAGGGAATATTTGAGATTCTATGACTCAGTCCTGGGTTCTATTGTTTCAGCAGCAGCATGAGTACATGTTAAAGGTATGTCAACTCCAGGGGAGACCAGCAGACTGATCAAGTTTGGTCCCCACTCACACCGAATCCTGGAGGTTGGAGGAGTGCTGCACTGAGCAGGCTGAACCTGTGTTCAAGTTAAACCATAAAAATCTGCTTCCTCTCATGAGATGGCTGTCACTCTGCACAAGGAGAGGGCAGTGGATGTTGTACACTTTAACTTTTGAAAGGATTTTGGTGTGGTCTCCCATGGTGTCCTTATAATGAAACTGGCCCAGAATGGGCTGGGTAAGAGGACAGTGAGGTGGGTGAAAAATCGTCTGTTCTGCCCAGCAGAAGGAGATTTGACCACTAGTACAAAGCCCACCTGGCAACTAGGAACCAGTGGTGTCACTCAGCTCCCCCTAGGACCAGCACTGCTTCTTGCCACCCCTAGTGGTCTGTGTGATGGGACTGAGTGCAGTCTGCAAGGCTGTAAACACCCAACGAAGGAATGGAGTACGCTGGAGGGTAGGCTGCTGTTCAGAGAGACATGAAGAGGCTGGAAACTGAGCTGGTCAGTTGTAAGCCTCACAGATGGAGGGTACTTCCCCAAATTTCAGGTTCCCATGTGAACCCCAAACATCCTGCCCAAGTGTTCAAACACTCCTCATCCAAAGTTTTACCTGCCTTGTGTGCCACAGCTCTTCCATCCCAAGCACAGTATTGAGTCACCCTTCATCTCAGGCTGTGGGAATCCAAATAACTTTGAGGGTCCCTTTTTAGTTTGAGCTGGTACAAGTGCTGAACTCAGGGAAGCCTTCCATGTGGCAGCAGGAAGGATTAGGCCCTCACTAAACAGTGACAAGAAAGAAGAAGTGAAACAAAGAAAGATAAGAGGGAAACTGAGAAGCTGTTTTGCACCTGCAAGCAACCCTGAGCCTGGTTATTTAATTTCTCACCTGGTTGAGTCATTTTGGCTATAAATCTGTAAGAAATGAGAGCTTCTCACCTTTTAGCAGCCATGTCTTACATCTATATAACTCCTTGCCTGAGAGGCAGGGTGGCACTCAGGTAGCAGCAGTGGCAGTCCAGGGTGGCACCTTCTTTGTCTGCAGTCCTCACTTTACAGGAAAGAAATTGAGGCAGCAAAAGACTACGAGTGATTTGCAAAACCACAAATGGAGTAACGTGATTTTCAGAGTCAAGTTCACTGTTAAGCTGCAAAGGAAACTAAAAAGTCACTATCCTCCACCATCTCTATCTTTACACCACCACCACTGAGACATAACTGTAAAAAGAGTATTTTTCCTTAATGAGGAACTTTTCCTTTGACCAATTAAAGATATCTATTTGTGAGATGCCTCTTCAAAACCAGGTATTCTTAAATGCTTCCTAGAGGGGCGTGCTCAAGCTCAAGCACAGTCTGAAAGTTCACAGAGGTGCAAACAGAAAAGATAAAACATCCACTCCTCAAAATTAAGCAGCAAAAGACAACTGCATTGGTCACTGCTCCTTGGGACTATGCACGTCTCACAGGGGCCAGAATTTCCCTCTCAGCAGCAGAATGTCTTAATGAACACATACTCTGGGAAACATGCACTGAAAAGCTCAAGTCAAAGTTCAGCTATTTTGGAATTGTTAAGATGAAAAATTGTATTTTATCATAGGAAAAATCCTAGGAGACTTCTTCACCCACATTTGTCATTCAGAGCAACTACGATGCGGTTACTCAAACTTTCCATCCTCGTATTAATTGTAGCAGCATCTTGGATCCTCAGCAAGAAGGAAAGCCAGACTGTGGCGGGCACTTTGCATGCATACAATAAAGGAGACAGTCCGTTCCGGTACTTTACAATGAAGCAGATAGCAGAAATAAATAGATCAGCTTTAAAAGATCAAGGAGTATGGAAAGCAACAGGCAAAATTATAACACCTGGAGTAAGCTGTGAATGCATGGAAATTGCTTTCTAATTGACTTTCTTCTGAAACCCCAGCTTTATCGTTTGCCTTCAAGTGGACTGAGCAGTATCACAGGAACCCTGGGTACATTCAGAACAAGCCTGACAGCTACCAATTAGCCTAGCCATTAACTGAGCAGTTCAGGGGAGAGAAAAGGGCTAGAGAATAATGATCCTCACTGTTATTACACTGATTGAAGTATCTCTGTAAATTATGACTGGGTCACCTGTAAGAGTTTTCTTGCCTGCTGTTTAAAGTTTCTTCGCTGTTTTTCACTTCTAAGAAAAAAAATCTTCTGATGACATTAGAATTTTAAAAAATAAATCTTCCTTCTTCAGTAATGCACAGGAGGCTCTTCAGCTCACATGTAACAGCAAAACAATGCAGATTTGGAGAACAGACACCTGCTTTCATGCCATTTGCTCTAGCGAGATGACGTTTGCATTCAGTTTCCAAGGTCTGTAAAACCTCTCAGGTCTCCCTACATGCAGCTTTATACAGCAATGGTGTCCTCAACTTTAGTTTTGAAAATCTGTATTGCTGGGTCCTGGATTCACTTTGTCACACTGATTTCTAAATCCACATGCAAAGCCTTGCATTTGAATTCACCAACTCATGAAAAGCGGTTTGAAAATCTGGCAGCAGACTGCACTTGCTCTCGAAGCAGGGGAAGGTATCATAAGAAGGGAGACATGAGGGAGGAATTCACGTTCCTCCACTTTATTTTGTAGAACTACAGAAAACAGGAGAGAGAAGAAACTTGAAAGGAAAATAATCAATTTTAGAATGAGAGAGAATTCTGTTTCTCAGAGAATGAGTGTAGGTACTCAGAATGGCAGAAGGGAGTGAAAACAGGACATGCAGCACAGAGTATCAGGGTATATGTCTGTTGAATGCCTATCCCACAACAGGTTTGCAAGGTGGCATGTAGAGCACTGCAAAGCATGCCCTGGCTGTTCCCTATGGGTATCAGCTGGGTCTCCTGAGAATGAGATCCAGGAACATCCCAGCAGAAGGGTGTCCAGCATCAACAGACTTATTCTCAACACTCATTCTTTCCTACCTTGTAAATATATTCCAACATGCTAGAAGAGAGAACAGAGGCTCTCACCACTTCAGGTCTCACAAGAAGAACGTAACGTGCTCCAGGACTGTTCATCAAGGTGGTGAATGCCATGTTACTAGCTTAGTTCATTGAGAGAAGAATATAAAAAACAGGAGAGAAAAGTGATGTTGGGACCTTATGGATTAGCAGCCATGAGCATATTTCTAGAAGCGCTACACCTTTACTACACCAGCGTTCAAAGGGAACTGACAGTTCTAACTGCTTTCTGAAGAACCCAGCATAGGATTTTAATATACTTTCCCTGATTCAGAGCATGTGAGGACCTCTCACCATTACATGGATGGCAAAGAGATTACTGCTCTTAATGTTTTGGCAGGGAAATGGAAACTTAGATTAAAAGATATAAATAAAGGCTTGATTAGAAAATAAATTCTTCAGTACAAAACCCCCAAACTGCACCATCTTAGAGAAATTGGGCACTAGGAAATTACATTGTTTTCTTTCCTTCTTTTTAAAAGCACGTTACAAATGGATGAAAATGAGCACACAGACCTCCAGCAGCTCCCAGCCTGCCCACCCTCTGGGGTTCAGTTGGAAAATTGTGCTTGGAAAACATCTACAAAAAATGTTGGCAACTGCGTAACAGCTTTTCCCCAAAAGACCTAGCAGGCTTTTATTATCCAAACAGATCAGATGGCTCGGAAAATCCACATCTGTACTGAGCTGCCAAAGGGGAAATGAGATCAAAATATGAAACTTCCGACAGCTCCTTCGTAACTGACATTGAAACCAGAGAGAGGAGAAGGAAGTTTGGCTTCTCCATTCCCCCAAGTTCTTCCAGCTCCTGAAGCCTCAGCAGGAGGCTGTTAGTGATGGAGCAAGCTCCCTATGGGGCCAGTGAGCCTCTTTGCAGCTGATTACGGGGTGCAGGAATGAAGAGCTTTGGTTTTGAGGGGCTGGCCTTTGTGATAGCCTCAGCTACCAGCTGAGACAGACAAATCAATCCTGCAGCCCAGAGAGAGAGGGAAATATGAAAAGCATTTCCCAACTGTTTTTTAAACCACAGACAATACTTCTAACCTAAGACCTGTTTTCACCCGTTTAGAAATTCCTTTTTAAATTCAACAATGGGCTTGTTTGAAGGAACATTAAGATTAAACTCAGCATACAAATTTCTCTGCTCATAGTCTTTTGACCTCTGGACAATACAAAAAGATTGCACACTTTCTCTTTTTTTGCCCTGGCAGTGACTGTTGTTACAATTTTCCTTCCTCTCTCCCGGTGCTACCCATTGAGCATGCAAAACCACTCAAGTGGAGAAGATCAACAGGAGAGAAGGCTTTTGGAGTGAAGGTTGCCTTACATCACTTAAATTTCTTAGGATTAGGTAATTTGAACTCCCATGGAGCTGAGACATGGTGTTTGGAGGTAAATCCAGCTTTTTATCCAGTGATATGATCCATTCACTGTAATAAGGTGTCCACCTTTAATTTGAATTTAGCTTTAGTTACTTTCTGTTGTTGTGTCACAGCACAGAGCACTCTGCAAACCTGTATGTTTCCTCAGCACTCAGGAAGGCAGGTCCTGACTCAAGCTGAATCCCCTAAAATATAACCAGAGAGACCATTTCTGGGACACAAACATGAATTTGACACATGCAGCCCAGGGCAATAAAAAATAATGTAATATGGGAGGAGTTTTTCTACACGAAGAACTGATTATTCAGATGGAAAAGTCTCATTAAAGGAATACAAATTTGATAACTAATCACATCCCCATAATTATTCAGATCTGCAAAAGCCAAGACAGTCCTGAGGTAAGCTTTCTACATAGTTCTCCTCTGATGTGTAGCTGTGATAAAACACTCAAACTGAATCATCACTTTTTTGCCAGAGCCAGATAACGGAGCATACCATTACACAAACAGTATCTGCAAAGAAATTAAACTCTTGATGTATTCTTTGCCCCTCTCTCCTAGAATCTGGGGGTTTTAGGGAATGCTGTTCACAGCTACACGTTGTAGAGACAACACACAACATTTAACCAGGATGAACTTGAACCCCTGGGTTGAGCTATAGAAGGCTCCCCAGCCTTATCCATTCCCCCATCCCCTTAGTGATCTAAGGACAAATTGCATCAGTCTATAAATTTTACCATTGTCCTTTATTCAGAAAATGTGACTTGTGGATGGGTAAGTTCAGAGTATTGAAGGTGCACCGGTCTAGTAGGTCATTCTACCTGACAATTAGTACCTGTCCCAATGGAGCTAATGAGATATTTGCCATTTTGCTTCACTGGGACCAGGATTTCAGGCAAAGTGCTTATAAAAGTAGGTGGTAGGTTGGAAGAAAAGAAAAATTTATCATCTGGCCAGACCAGGCCCTATCTGTTTACTGGCAATAAAGGATAACTATAGGTCTTGTGTTACAACCATAGCTGAAACTACTTAACTCTTGGGATGGAAACTGTGCTGTCCTCCATCTCATGAAACCTCAAGAATTCCTGTGGATTCCACATGGTGAGAAAATGACATGCTAAACTGCTGATACACCCATATCTAACCCTGGTACACATCACTTGTTAGACCAAGAGGAAATTCAGTCTTTACCATCCTATTGCTTCTTATCCTCAGCATCTGCTCCATCATCTTCTCCAGATAACGTCTCTCTAGCTTTTAATTCATAAACATCCACTTTGATATCAGCTCAGTGTTATAATTGTCCAAAGCTTAGATGAAATTCAGAAGCACCTTCTCAGCCTGCAAGATCCACTGCTACATTCTCAGCATTTTCCCTGTCCTTATTTTGCCAGATGAAGGACACCAAGAGTCTCACGACTGCATTTCTTATCAGCTGGTTCGCTAGGGCTTTTTTCTGCAGCCTGATTTTTGCCATCATGGCTTGTTAACTCAAGTGCAGCCTTACACTAATGTGTGTGCAGCCTTACACTAATGTGTAACACAGTGTTCAGATAATAGTGAATCCATGGACAGCTAGCTTGGTGCCCAGGCAGAGAAAGCTTGCATCCATCCACAACCTACTGAATCAGCACTGTTGCATCCTGAAGAAGCCCCTCACTGAACTCGGGTCATTTTTCAGCCGCAACTTCTGGGTCTTCTCATAAGACAAATATTTCTCCATGTATGACCTGTTGAGACCACAGATTAAAGTAGAATAGAATAGAATAGAATAGAATAGAATAGAATAGAATAGAATAGAATAGAATTAACCAGGTTGGAAAAGACCTTTGAGATCATCGAGTCCAACCGATCCTCCAACACTACCTAATCAACTAAACCATGAAGGCAGACCGATCGCATTAGGCACCTGTTTGCTGCTTTGAAATCATTTGCCTTTATTGCTGAAGTATCAGTGTTTTACCATTAGCTTCAATGGGAATCTCTACACCAGAGAAGTAGATGAGGCAGTCCACCACCCTGCTATTTTTTCAGTTTTACAGTACACACAAATATTAACATATCATCCTGATAAAGCTTTGTTTACTGGCGCAGTGCCAACCCCTCTGCAGCGTCTCCTGCTCTGCAGCCTAATCTCCTGAAGTTTGAGGGAGGCAGTCCAAATCTCTTAGCAACATTAAATCTCATTCAATTAACTTTGTTGGGGGACAAAGTTATTTTGTTACAGCCATTTGCCAGTCTACTGTATATTATATGCTATGCAGCAGCTAGGCCATTCAGCCTTTAGACATAGCAAGGAGACACAGCATGATCCAGCAACGACACTCTGGCTAGACTCTAAAAATTCCACCAAGTCTTCACAAAGGTCCAGAGTGGCAACAGGTCTGAGCCATTGCCTGGGGTTTAATGTTTTATATTGATGGCCCTTGTGGTCTGCACTCAGCAGAGATGCCTGACCCAAGGCATCATCTCTTCCTTCTATGGGTTCATGCAGTGTACCTTCCCTCAGAACTGCGGCTGCAGCATCCCCAAGCAGAGGTACTAACAGACAGTAGCCCTGAATCCAGGCCAGTCAAGCACCCTGCCCATTCCAAGCACATGAATACATGTCTCCATCTGGCGCTACTCTGTGGATAAAATGTCATCATTGCCTCCACAGGGATTTCTTCTGTACCTCTAGCAAAGCAGGGAAGTGTATGACAGTGTCATACAGGACCTCAGTGAAGAAAAGGAAACTACTGCTGAACTCAAGTAAAAGATGCTGGGGTGATGTACTCTCTGGTAAGTGGTAGAGTAACACCAATAGCCACTCTAACATGTGATCTCACACAGTATTTGTGTTTAGTTGCAACACATGAGTCTTTAACTACATGTATAAGACAGTCCAAACTCATTTTCTTTCCAGAATTAGTCAAAAACAACCAAATAAGCAGTAATTAGTTTTTGCCACACAGCAGGTGGCATTTTATCCTTCATTAAATTATACAGACATGATTAATATTAATCTGCATTTGTATCACTATCCATCAAATTTGGCATCCATCACACCATCCTTAGCACAGCATTTATTTTAAAATGTATTTCATTAAAGTGTTAAGACACAAGTGAAAACAGTGACTAGAACCTGGACATGGAGCGACCCTCCTCCCACATCCTCCTCCCCAGACAGGAGATCCCAATGCTTCTCTGAATGATCTGCACAGACACCAAGGCATTAAGGTAATCACTAATAAAATCTGCATTTGTTTTTTCATTCTATTACTTACTTCCAAAAAGTGTTGCAAATAAATTCAAGATGTTAGGGGAAGGAGGAAACTTATATTTGTATTTTTAAAGAGTAGTTGAGAAAGCAGATGGGAGGTCATTCTGCCCCTGTACACTGCACTGGTTAGGCTGCACCTCAAGTTCTGTGTCCAGTTCTGGACCACTCAGTTTAGGAAGGATGTTGTCTTGCTGGAACGTGTCCAGAAAGGGCAACGAAGTTGGTGAGGGGTTTGGAACACAAGCCCTATGAGGAAAGGCTGAGGGAGCTGGGGTTGCTTAGCCTGGAGAGGAGGAGACTGAGGGGTGACCTTATTGCTCTCTACAACTACCTGAAGGGAGGTTGTAGACAGGCAGAGGTTGGTCTCTTCTCCCAGGCAGCCAGTACCAGAACAAGAGGACACAGTCTCAGGCTGTGCCAGGGCAGGTTTAGGCTGGATGTTAGGAAGAAGTTCTATACAGAGAGAGTGATTGCCCATTGGAATGGGCTACCTGTGGAGGTGGTGGAGTCACCATCATTGGAGGTGTTCAGGAGGAGACTTGATGGGGTGCTTGGCTGCATGGTTTAGTTGTTTAGGTAGGTTGGATTGGTTGATGGGTTGGACGTGATGATCTTGAAGGTCTCTTTCAACCTGGTGTATTGTATTGTATTGTATTGTATTGTATTGTATTGTATTGTATTGTATTGTATTGTACCGTTCATATGGATGCCCATGCCTTTATAAAGGTATGCACCTTCACCAGTTAACCTCTTGGTATGTGCCCTTTCTGCCTTCTCCAACGTCCCCCTGTATTCCCACCCATGCATTGCAACTTCTACCTCTCATCCTGCCTGCCTGGTCCTCGATAAAACACAACTGGTGGCAGCACGATGTTAAATTGAACTTGTGTCTTGCAATGTAAATGCACCCAGATGTTGAAGCAACAGGCATAGTCTTTTTATAAATCAAATTTTACACACAGTGCCCCCCACACACCCCTTTTTTTCCCCTTCTTTTCCCAGACACTCTCAGAGTGCAGAAAAGTCAGTCTTTTATAAGCAGCACTTGAGCTGAGTTTAACCATCTAGGTGGGAAAATGTCACCTTACATTTGTCACCGAACCAGGCTGATACTTAAAGTGGGTACTGCGATGAAATATTTTGCTCTGAGAGAGACCCCTTTCTGAGTTTTTCAAGACTGCAAAAAACTATTTCCCTTTGTTTGTAGTAAATACACATAGCCTAACCTGTAATTTAGTATGCTCTCCAGCAGCTAGCTTTGCAAATCCAGCTTTCCAACCTTACAGGAGTTATTATCACCATAGCCCTGCAGCAAAACAAAATCCTGGAGCTACCCCAGCATGCAGGGAAAAAAAATCTATGTGCTGAGGGCCTAAGGGGAGATCTCTTACTAAGAAGATGATATGAACTCTTGGCTGAGCCCTGGAAGGATAAAGACTCCAATTTGTTTCTGTGAGCATTGTAATACCACTTTTATGTTTCTGATAGTGGTAAGGGTACACTTTTCTGTGAAAGCAGAAAAATCCCTACTGCCACTGCTGAGATCCAGGGCAGTCTTATAAATACTCACTGCTATGCATGGAGTCAAACTGAGCATTCCTGCTGGTGTCAGTGATGGGGTCAACAATGGGAAGCACAGCAAAGCCAGACTCAGGGGATCTGGCTGTGCCACAGTTTCCTTGCATGAACTGACAAAATCACAAGAACCCCAGTGGTATTGATTTTTATGAATGCTTGCCTGTAGCCAAAACCACTGGAGAAACTGAGCCCCACTTTTCCCAAGCCCCAGTTTCCTACCAGAAAATGGGGATACCCACAGGGATTGACAATATGGGTGCGCTGAAAAGCTTATTAAGCTAATCTTACAAGGACCTTGAGCCCCTGGTATGAACGGAGCTACAGAGGCATTGTTATTTTTGACTGCACATAGCCAAAGACCACTAAATTCATTCACCTTCAGAACAGACAAGATTTTAATCCTCTCACATTACACTTGCTCAGGGTAAACATGTTTCTATCTTCCTGCTGTTAAAACACATTGTCGTAAGTATTTAGTGTAACATTTGACATTTGATCTGCTTCTCTTGAATCTTCCTAGATTACGGTCATTTCCTTTTCAATATTTCTGTGGCTGCACTGCATTTTCTGGGGTTGGAACATATTTCAGCTGTAAAAACTTGCTGGAGGCTGTAAGATGGCATAAAAAGCTGATCCAGGAAGTATTCTTAATGCCAGTTTTGGAGGGAGAAAATCACACTCAATTCTTTTTTTCTTCTTCTTCTTCTTTTGTTATGAGCCTAAAATTACAGAGGTCTTTGAGGTCAGTTCCCCTTAAAGACAAAGCTGCTGCAGCTATTTGCCAGCTCTCTCACTTGACAGGTAAAGCAGAGAGTCACCAGGATGAAATTCAATGGACTAGTAAGTAATACACTGGGGCTGTATGGATTATATACGTTCACAGAGGGGGCAGAGGAGAAACATAGTCAAGGACCATCAGACTAATGCACCAGCTCCACTGTAAGGAACAGAGAATTCTGTCAACATAGACCTCAGAAGAGCAAACCCACTGTGGTCCCCTAAACTTTCCCAGAACACCTCTCAGCTTCATTAACACATGTCTTTTAATAGGCATATATCATTTAAGTCCTCATAAACAGCACCATGGTCTATTCAGCACCAAGTCAAATGAACAAACTAGGCTACTTGTTAATTTTTCAGCTCCCCAGGGAGGTAGCAAATTGTATCACCTCTAGAACTGCTAAATATCTTCATCAATTCTGTTTGCACCACAAGTCTAAAAATGCTATATTCTAACAGATAAAGACACATTCTGAAATACTTACTAAAGTACAGATACAAGCTGTCTCAAGAGAATTAGTTACATGTGAAAAAAGCTTCCTGGAAGAGTAGGCTCAGTGTGATGGTTAAAATCTGATCCAAAATCCACAGGAATCACACACACACCCCCAAAAAAGAATTTTTTTAAATCCCCTACTTTGAACCAAGGGCTCTTCTAAAACAGGTCTTTGGTTAATTGGAAATGGGTAACACTGGGTACGACACCTGCTGGGCAGTCTTTGGTCACTAATCCACTCCAGTTGTCCACAAAGGCTTGCGACAGTTGTCACCCTCCATGCCAGGCTCAGCAGGGAAGTGAGAGATGAATGCCTCAAAAAGCCAAACCACTCACCCTCAGCCCCGTTATCTTCTGGATGGGGTCGGGGTAAAGCCACAGGGGAGCATAGATGAAGCATGCATTGCCACTGGCCATGCGTTACTTGTCTCCAAACAGGAAAAAGAGAGTTTGGTCTCCAGCACTTTCAGTCTATGGACACACGGGGGGGGGGGGGGGGGGGGAGTAAGGAAATAGTATTAAAAATTCCAAGGATTTCTACTGAAGTAATACCATAAGCCGGTGGAAAAGATTTCTCACAGAAAGCAATTTTCTCTAAGGAGAGAAATACATGATTTCTCAAGTGGATGCCCTTCCAGCCCCAGCATTGAAGTTCTGTGGAAATCTCTGTGGCAGGCTTTATCCTGTCTGCTCCAGGACAAATCCCATCGGCTTGTACCAGAGATCCCACTTTTGTTAATACAGAAGCTGGTTTTTATTCCTCCTGCCAAAGCAGCCTGGCCTGCTCGGTCCCGCGGTGAGGTCATAACTCAGGGCTGATCACATCACAGCGCGTTGCCATGGAGATGCTTGAACTGTCACAAAGGATGTGCGCTGTGATTTCACAGCAGATGGGCTGTGAGGGAGGAAGCCCTCATTTAAATTTTAAAAATTGCTTTAGTAATTAGCAAAAGCAATAGAAAAAGACATCAAAAAGAAAAGAAAAATCCCCAAAGCACCACTCTCGGCAGAGGTCATGGGATTCACGTGGGATCTGCAGGCTGTCCACAAGGGAAGATGGTGGAGCTGCTGCTCCAAACTCACCCAACTCTTGGGGCTGCTGATGGGGCCAAAAAGTCCAGCGTTTTTCAAAAACATGAACTGGCTGAAGGGGAGATGTAATGCCCTGGCTTCAGAAGTTTTTAGCAAGAAGCTGGCATGGGTACTTCTGCAGTCCTCTTTAACACAGCACATGAGAAGCCCCAGTCACACAGATGTGCATACATTTGCAGGAAGAGGATGAAGTGTTACCCCTCAAAGGTGAAACTCCTTGGTCCTCTAATTTCCACAGTCCATCAACACTGACCCATGCAGTAGCCTGTGCTGGCCTTGCTCTACATACTCAGCATCTCTCTCACAGAGTGACAGCCCAGTCCCACCTACTGCTCCTACACTTTGGAACTGAGAAGAACAGCAAACAATGGAGGCAGAGCAAAAGACATCAAGCTTTCCATATAGCAGCCCTTCTTCTCTCTAGGGCTTTTTCAACCCCAGCAGAGGTGACCTTGAGGAAGCAGAGCCTCAGGTCCCCATCTCTGCAGCCACTACTGCTCCTTGCAGAAACGCTGGCATTCCCCAGCTTGCCACAGCAGCTGTCTTCCACATCACAGCAGCTCAGCAACCTCAAGGCAGAATTAAATCTCTCCCTGCTCTGCTTGCAGTAGGCAATGCATGCAGTGTTTCAGGGACCTTGGGCTGAGTCCTCATATTTAATGAGGAGAGCAGACTTCAATGCAGCATGTTCCTCGTTCGTTCAGTGACTAACTGTTGATCTCTCTAAGAATAAGCCAGATGGTTCCCGTGATAAGTGATCAGCTCTCCTGGAGTTTTTGAAACAGAAAAAGACAGATGCCTGCGTGCCTCTTGCCAGGACCCATCTTAAGCTCAGGCAATGAGTGCAAATGCTTGGGGAGGTTGTGTTCAGGGGATTCTCTCCATCCAGGCTTAACAACTAATCTTCCCCATCAGCGCTATGTCCTGAAGGGGAGGCATCTTGCCTTCTGACAGCATCTCCCAGCTTAAGGGCACTACAAATCATAAGGTCAGCCTTTATAATTGGATCAGACTTTGATATTGCTTTGCTCATCTGTGCATTTATATTAACATCTCATTTTGCAGATAGGTCATCTGATCAGTGCTCACTACCTCCGCTCACGTTTGCACACCTCAGCAACTGAGAACACTGATAGGATCGACAAAGTGTTTTAGCAATGGAGAAAGCTTGATCTGGGGAGAGATTTTGCTGGGGTGAAAAAAACCCAAGCCGCCCAGGATGGGGAGTGAGAAGCAAACACATGAGGCTGAAGAGCTTTGTTTCTCAGCCTGCACAACACATGCTGACCACCCGCCAAGCACCTCTTCCGGCCCTTAGCACAAGAGATCAAGGTCTCTTCCACAAGAGAAGGGGGGAGAAAAAGAAAAAGAAAAGGTAGCAGTGTTTATCTGCTGACTTCTTGTTAATTTGTTTTCACCTTAACTTCTACTGACAATTGTATAAAAAGCCTAACTCCACATCATTAAACACACTAAGTGGGAGCAGGGGAATTGCTGTACCTGTGCAGGTAAGAAGAATGGGGTGGAAGAGGACTGAGAAGCAAGGTCTAAAATAATCAATTGAAGCTAAGCTTGGTTCTTCCCAAAACCAGTTCTAAGGCAGCAGTATGGCCCACCAGCCTAGGTCTGGTTCTTCTCACCTGAGAGAAGCTCATAGCCCACATATTTGCTGCTGCACCCGCTATGCAAAACTCCACTTGATCTTCGAGCATTAGACTAGAATAAGAACGATCAACACGTAGCCACGCACTCAACAAAACACAGATCTCCAGTTCTTTTATTTACATGCCTCTGTTTTGGCTCATCAAGGATGCACACTCCCTTCAACGACGCTTACATAGTCTCTTCAGAGAAAAAATGTGGAGCTGCACCTCCAAGGAAGGGAATTAGATCCATAATGCTGACTCAGCCTGCAATTTCACAGGATTAAACAGTCAGAAAGAAATCATTAAGCTGAAAGAGACTGAAATGTATGTGACTACATATGCCAGGCACTCATCTCCTCATCATAAAAAATATATACACACTTAGTACACAGTTCATTATCTCTGACCAAGGTATTATTTCACAGGCAAGCTTGCCACTTCATCACTCAGATGTTACTTTAAATCTAGAGAAAGTGCACAGAGGAAATGGAGAGGGCACTAGACTCAAAGCAAGTGCATGGCCTGCCCTCACTTTCCGGGCAAATTGTGCATACCTGTTCTCTGTGCTTTGTAATCAGTGTGGCTTCTATTGTACTATTAATTAAAAAGAGACACCTTGTGAGAAAGAAATCTAAAATTGCAAATTTCCTTCTTGCATCTCCTGTAAAAGCAATTTCCATTTTGTTATGTTACCCTGCATGATTTTAATGGTAGGTTTCTATAAGTGAGTTACATGCCGAGACTTAGTAAGAGTATTCACATTGCATTCATCACTGATACTCTTTTTCAAATGATTTCCCAAGGAATCGAGGCTTTTGCAATTACAAACTCTAATCATAAACACAGTTCTCCCATCCCTCAGAAAAATTCTGATCCTTTCACTTAAGTTCAGCTAAACTTGATGGAATCAGAGCTAACTGACTAACCACAAGTTTCCTAAAAGACAGCATCAGGACAGCGATGCCACACAGCCTGTTGGTCCCACTACTCAAAATTCAGAGGAGGAATTTGATAACCAAGTTGAAAAACATTCACAAAACAGATCTCAGTGCACAATATTTTGCACTTCGATGTGGGAAAATAAAGAGTTATACAAGTAGGTATCCTTAGTCTTACCCAGAACAAACTGTCGGAGCATCTTGTCTAGCAGTTACATTGAATACACAGTGCTCAAAAAGTTGTCCTCTCTTTGTTCATTTAGAATAACAATGGCAACTGCTACAATTCTAAACCGACAACCTCTTCATTCTAAATACAGTGAATTGTGTCCCATTTTTAATGACCTTTCAGGTCCATAATATTTGTGACATCAGCCAGGGTTTTGAGGAAAGCAGATGAATCTCACCTGGGGGCCTTACCTGTTGCAGAGATAACTTTGACCTCAGGTTACAACTCTTTTTTACAACCAAGGCTTACATCCTGATACCCTGGACCCTGCTCCCATTGACAGCCCTATTTTGCACTTGAAAGGCAGCAGCGGCAACAGTATCACTCCATCAATCAAAGAGCCTTTTGCATTTGGCAATGAAAAAAAAAAAAAAAAAAAAAAAAAAGTTAAAGAGGCCTTAAAGTGTCAATTAGGACAAGAGCAAGCAGATGATTTTTCACCTGCTTTTCTATTGATCTGCCCTTTCAAGAATATTTCATATTCATAAGCATCAAATACTTATTAAAACACTTTGGCTTGTCTTTTTCTCCATATCACAGAAAATTAATTTGAGACTGTAGGAAAAACAAATATCCTGGGGGATATATTTTTGCCCCCTAAATAGCTCTTTTCACACACACACACACAGAGGCATTAAAAATTCAGAAACACTTCCAGGGCAGAACAGCTGCTGAAGAGCCAAACACTATGTATTCAGTAGTATTTATAAGAAAAAGGAACTGGATTTTTTTTTAAACAAACCCCTAGGGAGGAAAACCAGAGATCAATGAGCATCACCAAGCTCTCATGTACATGTTCCGTGCCCCCACCAAGTGCAAAGGGGATGTCCACGTTTGTTCCTTCCCTCTGCTTTGAAGAGGATAAGCTAGCAGAAATCTCAGAGCTGGTGGCAGCAAGGAAGGAATCCATTCTGTTATCAAATACTTGCAGAGACTGTACTCAATCAGGCAGTCAAAAACACGCCTACTCAGATAAGGGTATCCCTGCAAAGAAATCTCTTGACACTGCTTTGACATATTTACGTTCTTCCGTGATTATTCAGTTGCAGTAACTTCGAGCTCAGTGTCAGACTCTAACACAAGCCAGTCCCCAGTCCTACGCGGGGAAGGGAAACAAAATGTTGCCCAACAAAGTTACTCAGATCGATTAAGAAGGACAGCCTTTCTCTGACCCAGCGTGCACACACTGTTGCTATGGGATAGAGCAAGAATCAAAGCGAGCAAAGACTCGAAGCCTTGGAAGTTTTAAGCAGACAACTAGAATATTAGTCTCATGTGCAGCGTAGATAGCGCATCCCTGAAGTTACCATGAGATTATGCTACTCATAAATCCTATTAGCCTGGACTTGTTGGAATACCTGCTATCTACTAGTCTGATAAAATCAGTATTTATTTTAATTAATTAATTGAAGTAAACAGAAAATAGCCTGGATCCAATTTGTCTACATCACTTTAGAAGAAAGGAAAAGAGGCACAAGAGTTCAAAGACAGTTTTAAATGGGGGAAAGTATTCCTGCGCTGCAGCAGAGGAACAGCGATTGCAGCAGCATCCCTTGGCAATGCATACCACCGTCTGCAAAGCAATAAACAGCCATCGCCTGAAGCCCACCGAAACTCGGGAGCTTGGAAAACCCTCTCTCAAGTCCAGGGTGAAGAAACGCCTCCCACCTGCCAGGTACTCTACCCCGCTTCAGAGAGGCAGCCTCCCGTCAGCGACACAGCCTCATTCTGCCTTCAGCATCCCACTGTAATCTCTGGAGCGGGGTTCCAGCCCCCACCAACCCTGTAACGGAGGTCCAGCCCTCCGACGTCCCCCTACAGCAGGGGATTCACTTCTGCAATGTTAAGACGGGGGTCCCGCCCTCCGACGTCCCCCTACAGCAGGGGATTCACTTCTGCAATGTTAAGACGGGGGTCCCGACCCTATGTCAAGTAATGTGGGTCCTGCCTCTGCCATTCCAAGCCGGAGAAGTCGAGCCCAGACGGTCGCGGACCGAGGGTCCTCACCCCCAGACCCTATACCGAGGGTACTTCCCCCTCCCAGATCCGACACCGCCGACACCGCCTGAGGCCGAGTGGGGGCCGCCCCCAGTGAGCCTCGACTCCGCCCGGAGGACCGGAGCGGGTCCGTGTGGTTCCGCCCGTGGAGAGACACGGGAGGCGCGGCGGGGACCGGCGAAGCGCCCGGCGATGCGCCCGGCGGTGCCACCAGTGTCACCGCGTGGGCTGTGGAGAGCGCGGCGGAGCCCACGCGTTCACCGCTGGGGGCGAGACATGGGGGGCTCGCGTGGGGCTGATCCTGATGATGAGGAGCCGGAGCCGGGCGGGGGAAAGGGGGTACGGCCCCGCTCGCAACTTTCCGCCGCGCCGAGGGACCCCGGCAGCCGCGCCGGCGGTGGTATCGTATGCAAATACGCAGGCTGACGTCAGAGATCATGTGGGTTTTGGCGTAGATCCCCACCGATCGAGGGCTCTTTTTTTTTTTTCCTTTTTTTTTCCTTTTTTTTTCCCTTTTTTTTTTTTCCTCTCCCCTCTTTTTCCTCCGCGGCGGGGCCGGGCGGCGTGTGCGTGCGTGCGCGCGTGGCGGAGCGCGCGTGTTCCCCGCGGGCCGGCGCGGCGGGGGCGGGCGGGGGCGCGGGGTCCCGCAGCCGCGGGCTGCCGTGGCGGCGCGCGGAGCGGCGCGGAGCGGCGCGCGGAGCCCCGGTGCCGCTCCGCCCGGGACAGTCGGTGCCGCCGCCCTGGGCGCAGGTAGGAAACTTCCCGGGCGGGCCCCCTACTCCCCCTAACCCCGGTGGCGCGGCGCTGCGCTGCCGTCCTCGGCCGCCGTACCACCCCTCCCCCCGGCACACATCAGGCACTCGCTGCCGCTCACGCCCCGGCTTCTCGCACCCAACTTTTTCTCCCGCAAAAACTGTCCGGTTCCCGGGACTCCCGCGGGGGCCAGGAGAGGGGATGGGCAGCGAGGGAGAAAGCCGAGGGGTGGGAGCCGGGAGGGTTTTCTGGGTGGGCTTTTAATTTTTTCAGCTATATTTTTAATTTTTAGTCATGCAACCTCCTCTCCCAACCTCCCTTTACCCCCGTCCTCCTTCCCGTTCCCCGCCGCCTCTCGATCGCAAGTTTGGGTAAAGGGGGAAGGCAAGACGAGGAAGGGAAAGGAGCCGGGGGGGGGGGTGTTGGAAAAAAACATGTCTACGTTTGTCTATGTCGACATCAGCAACACAAAATATGGCGTCCGCTTTCGACAGGGCGTTACGTAGAGGCGAGCTGGGTGATTTTGTCAGTGCGGTCTTTAAAAAGGAGCCGCTGGCTGCCGGGGATGGGGGGTGGGACGAGCAGCGCCGGGGGTGCTGCTGGCGCAGGAGGGGCCCGGCCGCCGCCACTCGTGGCTCCGCAGCCACACTTGGCAGCAGTCTCTTCTGTTTTAATTCCTGATTAATTTTTATTTTTCTCTGCCCGCCTCCCCCAGCTCCTTGTCAGCTTCCCCGTGACGCCGTGGCCGTGGCGGCGGGTCTCGTTGCCTCCTGCCCCGCCGCTGCCCGTGAGTACGGCGACACCGAGTCGGGACCGCGGCGGGGCAGAGCCGAGCGCCACTCTCCATCCCTTCTTCGGCCTCTGCTTCCCTGTGGCATTTTGTTTTCCCCGGGATGGGAAGGTTTGGGGAAACTCAACCTTTGGCACATTGCACCCACTTTCCCCCACCCCCTTTTTTTTTTTCTTTTTAGGAGTGACTTTCCTTTTTGTTTTAGCTGGTTTCCGAAGCTGTCACACAACTGTCTCCTTTTATTTTCCCCTTCTCTCTCTTTCTCCGGGAAAAGCAAGACAGCAAGAGACACGTTTTTCTCCCCTCTTTGCTAGGAGTAATACTTGGAAGTGGAGTTGGGGTGTGTTTGTCTGACTTTGAGGGATCTCCGACCAGCTCTTTCCTTAGCCCTTTAGTTCTCTTCACACCCGGGAATCCTTCCGTTGGCAGAGAGCCTGTCAAACTGACATGTCCCTAGTATTTCCCTTGGGATTCCCAGGCATCTCTCTGATGGAGGCTCCCCATGCTCTCAGGACAGGTGCTCCTTTTAAACCCTGGGAGCTTGCAAGGGCCCTGCCATGCAGGGGAGCTCAGCAAAAGTTGGGAGATGGAAAACAGAAGTGGGGAAAGCACCCAAAGAAGAATAGGAAGAGGACTCTTGCTGGGTAGGAAGGTGGTGGAAGGTGGATAGGAAGGTGGTCAGGATTTCTGGGCATCAGCACCTCCTACCCGCCAAGTGCTGAGGCAGAGGTGCAGGGAGCAGCAGGTGAGGGTGGCAGAGCATTCAGCGCCTGGTGAAATTGCACCTCTGGCTGCACTGGGGATCTCCATTTGATTTTTGTCCCACAGGTGTCAAGATCCCAGTCCAGGATGAGATAATGTCATCCCAAGAAAAAAGCACCAACCTTTTACAAACTGTGGCTGAGAATTCAAATGTCAAATGCCTCAATGTAATTCTTTTACAGCAAATGATGGTAAATCATTGCTGCTCTCTGTTTCATCATCCAGCTGACCTACAAATAATTCACGTGTAGTTAGTCAATGAGTTGTCTTTTGTGTTTTTTACAAAAGCTACAGATTAAACTTTGTGCAATGTTTGGCCCTCCTGGGTTAGATGTGCAGGCACAGGTGTGACTAGCAGGGTGTGATGTCTCTAGCAGAAACTTCTCACATGTAGCCTTTCTGAGAAATGGGACATGAAGTAACACTGCTGTGTGCCTCCATGGTTTTATTAGACCAGTAGAGGAGTAATTTTCTTGGTTAAGAGGTATCTGTGACCAAAGTGCTCTGTCAGTGTAATACAGTCCCGTCCCAAAGAAACCTTTCTGATGCAGATGTGGCTTCAACCTGTTGAATGAAGTCAGCAGTTCTATGAAACACAGAATTACAAAATGATTTCTGGGTCAGGGAAAGCAAGGTACTGGCCAGCAGGCTGGGACAATATAAATGCTAAAAAGCCCATGCATTTTATAAGTTGTTGGTCAATCCTTGTTCTACTTCAGCAGCAGTGTGCTCGTTTGTCACCTTACAGGCTTCTGTAGAAATGAATGGCCAGGAGTTCTCAGGTGTTCATCCTCTCTTCTTGTACCTGTGATGAACTCAGGTCTGAAAAGCACTTAGAGATGTGCATAGCTCAGTTACCAGCCCAAAGCCCATGAGGTTACTCACCTTCATCAAATGATATTTTTTCCTACCTGCCCACCTCAGAAGTTCTCCTGTCAGAGTTTAACCACACAGGACCTCTTGCTGTCGGTGTTTGAAAGGAGTGCACTCCTTCCAGCTACTTTCTCTCAAAGTAGCGCTTTCTTGTTTTCTTTTTTACCCTAGTTACAAGCAACAATTTCTTGACAGTGTCTGTTAAAATCAATAATCCATTGTGTGAGACAGCCCAAGTTGGCAACATCATGTTTTGGTTCTTTTTTATTGTGGGGAGTTGTGTTGTGTTTTTTATTAAAAGCCCAGAAAAGAAAGCTAGCATAAAATGTAGCAAAGACACTTGCTTTTTGCATTTTCAAACCAGGTGCAAACCACTGCAGGCTGGAATCAGAACACAGCAGGTTTCACTGATCCTTGTACAGGGTGAAGATTTTAATGTCAGGGTGACATCACTGTATTTGCATGTGTGACATCTTCAGGTTTTATTCTTGTGGCTTTGCTCTAACTTGGCTGATCCTCAGCAGCATTAGTTGTTTTCTGGTTGGGATGTTTTGACCCTTGTGTAAGTTGTTTTCCTGTGTGACCACTTCAGGAGTGAAAGCATCCACTGAAAATAAATCAAAACTGTATTTTGATTAGAATTTATTTAGAAAGAGACAGTGTCACAACCAAATTCCCTGAGGTTTTAGTATGAGTGCCAAGTTGCAGGAAAGCTGCATTAGCTGGGGTTTTTTGTTTAGGGGTTGTTTTTTTTAATTATTATTATTTGGTTTGGGAGTTTGTGGAGAGAGTGTAATTGCAGTTATGATTTTCTTCAAAGTGTGAAGATAATCCAGCAAGTGTATTGTTTCCCTAAATGTTACTGCAAACTGCATGATGCTATCTGTTCGGCCTTAAAATAACCTATAAAGGCTTTAACTTAGAGCCATTTAAATAATTTCTAGTCTTCTGTCAAGGTGTGAGCATGTGTCACCTCTGCTGGAACTAATATTGTGATGTTAGTTTGCTTTATCAACCCTTCAGAAACAGGTAGGCCTGAAGTTTTACTGGATGTCATGGTATGGTTCACTCCCAGGGTAGCAGTAAGTCTGTTTCTCTGAAGAAGCTGAAAGATCTGTTGATTTCCAGAATGTTACAATTACTTTTCCTACAGAGTGGTATTTGAGAGTTTGATTTGCAAACATGTAGCAAAATGTGAATGAAATGAACTGACCCCTTGGAAGATGAAGGAAAGAGAGCTCAATTCCCACCTTGCCACCCAGAGACAGTTCAGCCTAGCCCTCCCTCCCTCCCTGAAACTGCTGTGCCCTCACAAGTTGGAAGAGTTGATTGATCGGCTTGTTTAACAAACGTTGTGCTTGGGACTGTTTCAAGAGGCACTGTGGGTTTGGCTACTTGACAAGCTTTTCTCAGAACAGTGAGACCCAAAACACGGTTCTAAAATCAAACCTGGAGCAGGAAAGTCCTTGTACCCCTATACTCAGCACTGGTTAGGCCACACCTTGAGTACTGTGTCCAGTTCTGGGCCCTTCAGTTTAAGAAGGACATTGAGACTCTTGAACATGTCCAGAGAAGGGCAACGAGGCTTGGGAGAGACCTCGAGCACAAGCCCTATGAGGAGAGGCTGAGGGAGCTGGGGTTGCTTAGCCTGGAGAAGAGGAGGCTCAGGGGAGACCTTATTGCTGTCTACAACTACCTGAAGGGAGGTTGTAGCCAGTAGGGGTTTGGTCTCTTCTCCCAGGCAATCAGCACCAGAACAAGAGGACACAGTCTCAAACTGCACCAGGGGAAATTTAGGCTCAAGGTGAGGAGAAAGTTCTTCACAGAGAGAGTTGTTAGCAGTTGGAATGTGCTGCCCAGGGAGGTGGTGGAGTCACCGTCCCTGGAGGTGTTCAAGAGGGGATTGGACGTGGCACTTGGTGCCATGGTTTAGTTAGTCATGAGGTGTTGGGTGTCAGGTTGGACTTGACGATCTTTAAGGTCTTTTCCAACCATATGGATTCTATGATTCCATGATAATGGCCAGTATTGTGAATCTGCCGGTGAAGCTGGGGGGTCTGCTCTGAATGAGGGCAATGTGTGAAATGAGTTTGTGTATTTAGCACTGAAGAAGCCTCACACGGCTGTTTTTTGTTAGCAGAGGGAGAATGACACCAGCAAGCAGAGAATGTTTTGTCATTGGTAACCATTAAGGGACTTTAAAAAGTCCTCATGGGGGGTTTTATTCTGGTAGCTGAGCACATGAGTTTGCTGCAGGACGAGAGCACGTGCAGTGCTTGAGCTGTGATGCCCTGAAAGGGGCTGGTGGTGGGAAGACTTGTGTCAGTGCTTGGCAGATGGGAGAATTTGCCATCTGGAGGGCTGATGGAGAAGAGAGGAAGGGTCAGGAAGCAAGTGGGGAAGAAGGTGATCTGTAGTGCCTGTGAAGAAATCACATGTTGCAGGGGGTTTCGGCAAGCTTTGACAACCCTTTGCACATTGGCCTGGTGTGTGGGGTACATACCAGGTGGTGAAAGCACAGTGTGTGTGAGGAATTCGGTGTCACTCCAGCAACGAGCCTCCCCAACTGCATCTACATCTACAGTTGATACCTCCTCTCCAGGTTATGGCCCCCAGGCAGACTTTCCAGTGGGTACTTGATCTAGCAAAGCCAAGCCTGCTGAGCGCTGGCTCAGTAACTTTTGCAGAGGTTTCAGGAGGAATTTGTGTATCTTCCATCCCCACAGACTCCGGGTCAAGCAGGGTTGTGGTCCAGGCTCACCCTTGGGCTTAGCTGCTGTATACACTGGTCACAAGCTCTGAAGTAATGTAGGTCTCTTCTCTTTCTTGCTAATCTAAACCTGTCTTCTTTCATTTTAAAACCATTGCACCTTGTCTTGTCACTACAAGTCTCAGTAAAAAACAAGAATGTTGTATTTCACACTGCTCTGTATCCAGAGCCTAGGAGTTCACAAGAACATTCATGGAGTCAGCTTGCTCCTTGGATGAATCTGCAGGTTGTGGGCTTATCCTTCCAATCCTGCACAATGAATTTGATAAGCAGCATCAGCAAAAAGTGTCCATATCTTAGTGTAACTGCCTTTCTGCTCACAGCTTTTTCCAGCACAGCTACATCAGTGACATGTCTTGTCCTAGGCTGACACAACCTCAAGGTGATAGTGATACAGATATGACACAAGATGTTCCCATGCAGAGATGTCTTCTGTCAGCTGCTTGTTCAGCTATCAGTGTCTCTTTCCTCTCAGGGGAACCCTTTTTACTGCCTGAGTTAAGCCCAGTGCTTCCTTCAGGAGCAGGCATTGGAGGCTCTAGGGCACAGGAGCAGGTGTGTCCTGTCCCAAACACAAGTGGCCATGTGCATGTCACAGAGTTCCTCCAGGCCAGTGTTACCTGACCACAGCATAGTTTGGTTCATTTGGGAGATTCCACCACAGCCTAAAATGAATTTTCTATCCTGGAAAAATATGGCAAAGCTGAAAAATGAAGTTATTCCCCTTGTGTTACTCCACTTGCTCCCTCCTTAGCTGTGATTTTGCACAGAAGCAGTTTTGGTGAGAAGCAAACATCTGCTTCACTCCCTCTTTTCTCAAGTGATAGAGAGATAGATACAAATCTTGGGTTTGAATTTGCAGCATATCAGTGATGTGAGTTACCATGTGGTCTCAGTTGGCACCAGTGGAGGGGATCGTTAACTTCATGCAAACAGTGGAAAGGCTGGGATGGGAACTTCTCACATTGTTTCCATGCCCCATCATGGGCCAAAGATCTTAGTTTTAATTCCCTCTTTTTTCCCCATTTTTCCTGTTCTGACTTGATTTCCTTCTTACATACTGAATGTTTTTCAATCTTGCAAGCTGTCCAGTCTGGGTTCGCTTTTGTCGTGAATTGTCCATTGATTCCACTGTTTTCCAGTGAGTGCTAAAACTTGGTGGAGCTTAAACAAAAACAAATGGAAAGATATTTTCTCTCAAATTCAGGGTTATTTAACCTCTTGTCTGGTCTGATAGTGGAGAAAGAAGCCCTGTGAGCAAAGTTGTGCAGGGAAAAATGTGATTTCTCTCTCTTTGAAGTCTTGTTTGTCAAGAGTTTCTAAGCAGCGCCCCCCCCCCCCCCCCCCAAGCAGGTTCTGTGCTGCTGCTAAAGGCACCCTCAGATTGTTTTACTAAAATATCAGTATTTTGCAAGAACTCAGTGCCCCTTTCCTTGCCTCTGATGCATATGTTCCTTTTCATCATGCTGCAAGATTTGGAAATTTAAAAAAAAAAAAAAAAAAAAAAAAAGGAAAAAAACCCCACAACTAATTTCATGCTTAGTAGTTCCAGTTACTTTACATTAACACTTCACTGAGGTAGCAGAAGTGGGAAAATACTTGCTTTAAAACAAAACCTTATTTGCAAGAAGAAAATCCTAGAGTAAACAGTTGGAAGTAGTAAGTCTAGTTGGATTACAGAGAGTGCTAGGACAGAGGCCCTAGGAAGTGATGTGTGGAGGTTTTGTGACCTCTTATGCTGGGGGAAGCCAATGTGAAGCAGACAGCACCGGCATCTCTCATCGGCTTTGCTGCTGGGCTGGCAGAGTGCTGCTGATTCACTCTCACGCAAAATAAAGTCCTGATGTTTCTGGATTGAAGTGTTTTTGAGGAGATGCCTTCCCCACCCTCCTTCCTTTCTCCCACCTCTATAGCAAGTATGTTTTGTTGTGGTGTTGGGTTTTTTTCAGCATCCTCTTCAGCACAAACTGTCAGGCACCGCAGGGAGTTTTCCTGGTCTTTTGTCTCTCCAGAAACTGATTTATTTAAATGATATGCTGGGAGCACACTGCTGTCACAGGCTTTGGTGCTTGTTGTCTTCTGGGCTTCAGTTGCCTTGAAAATTGTGGAAGATGGGGTTATGCCAGAGGATGACATTCCTCACTGAAGCTGAGTGTTTTCTGCATTTTTCCAGAGGTTCCTCTTCCTCGTCTTCTGAGAACAGCTGCATTGGCATTGAGTTGGACCTGTTTATTTCCATGTGATTGAAGGGCAAGGAACCTTTGTCTCCCTCTTAGGGAGAGTACTTGGTCATTTGGCTGAGCAACGGTGCCACTGTTGCTGCTCCCACCCATGGGAACACTGCATCAACACCTTCCTTTTGCTCAGCCAAAAGTGGTTGTAGAGTCCTTTATCACTCGTTTATTTCCTTGTCACTCTCCAGCAGCCCCATGGCACCTCTTGTAGCCTGACACATTTGTCATGCTACTTTTCATTACCATCATGTTATGCTTGGTACCAGAAGGAGTTGTGACCTTGCAGTTGCAGATTTTTGGAATCTGGTCCTCATGTCTCAGGACTGGGCAGCCAGGTCTTTTTCAGGTTCTGAGAGCCAGAAGCCCATTTACCTAGGCTTCAGCCTAAGGTACAGCTCTCCCAAACCTGCACTCGGGTACAAGCACCTTGCCAAGAAGGCATCAGCTCCACTATGCTGTCATCTGTGAGGTAGTTGGGTGGGGTTTTTTGTTTGGTTTTGGTTGTGTTTTTTAATTTATTTATTTATTTATTTATTTATTTATTTATTTGAGAAGCCAACAGTGATAAGATGTTCAAAAAGTCTCATGCCTGGTTTTTCAATCAGGGAAAGTACCCGGGGATGCTGCACAACAGTCTTCGTTTCAGCTGTGCCAGGCTGCTGGCTGTGGGAACTGGTGGCCACTGAGGGCCTGCAGGATTTTACTCAACAACTGAATGTGGAAAGTTTCCAGGTACAAATGTGGTGATAAGCAAATTATCATCTTGCAGGCAGCTTCAGAGGAAACAGCTGCCTTAGGGAGCCTTACTTCCCTATGTCTGTCTGGAATCCTCTGGCGTAAGGAAGGATCTGGCTCCACATGTGTTTTAAAGTAATTGGAGTGATGAGGAAGAACAATATGTTTGGAGGGAACTGTTTTGTTAGCTGCTTTTGACTTAGCATCTTCTCTAGAGTTAGAGCATCCTCACAATTGTGGTGAAAGAGTTTTTACAGGATGCCCTTCTGCATAACTGCTTGCATCTCATCTGTGTGCCTCACAGTTACATTGGGAAGATGAGGTGGTTTGGGAAATACTGCTCCAGGTGGAATGCAAGTTTCAAAACCCGCAGTTAATCAGATATAGGGGGGAAAGAAATGTTAGCTCTCAAATTTTTTTTTTTTGCTTTCAAGCCTAAATATACTTGATGTGCCTTAAATTCTTTGTTTGTCCTGTTATCCTAGATCTTAGTTTTATCTATAAGTACCCTATTTTGATTATTTGCCTTATATTTACATGTTTACTCTCTGTGTGATGGTTCCGGAGAGCATGTGAATGTTCAGTCCATATATCTGAGCCAGGACAGGAGTGTCACAGCATATTATTTATGCTGAAAAGAGCTTGTGCATAAGGATGATTTTAGCTCCAGCCTCATGTCTTCTCCAGCAGCAGATCAGAGCATCAAGTCAGTGGATTCAAATTAAATCTCTTGAATCTGGACTTCTTTAAGTTTGTTCTGCTTTTCCTTCTTGGCAACTGGCAGACAGTCTTGTTCTTCCCACAAAGCATTCAAGAATGAGTGCTTTCAGCCTAGGAGTCTGCAACTCTGGGGTGCAGGGGGCTGACAGACACTTGCACACCCCTTGCCATCTGGCCCCAAACTCCTGCTGAGCCCTCTGTCCCTCTCCCATAATATTTCTAGGGGACTTAAATATGTGTTTGGGTTTTTTTTAATAAAAAAGCCACAAACCCCTGTCTGCACCAGTGCCCACTTTAGGAGGAAATACGTTACTGAAATCATGTTTTACATTTTTAATTTCTTTGTGCTGCCCTCTTCCTACCCCTCTTCCCTCATCTGCCTGTTCTCACCCTGCCATCACTTCAGAGGGCTCCGTCTGCATGCCGGTAGGGAGCCTACTACAGCAGGGTGCTGGCAGGGCAGGGAAGGCTCCTTTCCATCCACAGTGAAGAAGCTCTTGTGGTGCTTGATGGAGTGAGGGACCCGCTTTGAAATGTGCTGTGAAGTGTATGAGGTACTTGGCAAGGAGGATATTGGGTATTTAATTTTATCATTGCTGCAATCCCAAATTGGTGGTGATGTAAAAAGAGTATGCAGTACTGTATGGCAAAGGATTTGAGGCTGTTCAAAGCTAGATTTATTTGTAGAAGGCAGTGGACAGCGAGATGGGACAGGGTTTGCCACACAGTCTCTGCCAGGCTTTTAACATTTCTTTTGCATGTTCTGTGTGCAACAGTGTAGAGTGTAGTTTGCTACATTTTGGATATGGTGTATTTCACAGAATCACAGAATCACCAAGGTTGGAAGAGACCCCAAAGATCATCAAGTCCAATCTGTCACCAGAGACCCCATGACCACCCCCACCTGTCTACAACCTCCTTTCAGGTAGTCGTACAGAGCACCTGGGCATTGTTGTAGCATCCTCCAGATGAGTTCCCCTGCCAAGCTTCTGGCACAGATCAGCTGAGATACCCTTCTTCTGCTCTGATTAATAATTGCTGGTCTGCACAGCAGTGGAGAAAGATTCTGATTTGCTGCCTTTTATTATTGATCTTTTTCAACCTACTCATCTTGAGACACTCTCTACCTTTCACTGTAGCCACTTGGCTTAGTTGAGGTTGCAGCCTGAGTAATTTTGTGAATGGCCCTTTTCCCTTTGTGGTGTTTTAAAATCAGTTTTAAAAGTACTCACAGAGTTGGGAACAAGTTTAACACACGCAGTAGTGATGCTTTTACAACATAGATAGAGGAGTAATACTATCAAGAATCTTACTGGTTTTTTCTTCTGTTTTAAATGAAACAGGCAACTGATAGGAAACTGATTAAGAAACATTTGAAATCAAGTAGGTTGTTGTTGTTGTTGTTCATTAAACTTTTTTTTTTTTTTTACTTGTCTGTGGTTATAAAATATCCATTCTTAATTTTTCTACAATATCTGTATGAGGGTGAAGGAACAGCCCAATACACATCTGGGTTTAGCAGGGCTCTTCATACGTGAAGTCTCATCTTAATGTGATTTAAATACTTCAGGGTATTAATGTCTTTAAATCAAGGTTTAAAACGACTTTAGGATGCTCCACATTTAAACCATGAAGGAATGTTACATGCTGTGGGTTTTAAAGGAAAATGCTATGCATTCATTGCTAATTACATGCTCTCTTATTAAGCCCAAGTACTAAATAATTTTTTTTTCTCCAAAGCGTGTTTGGGAAATGACAGTTTTTAATCAAATTACAGAACGAAGTAATTACTTTAAATGTATCATTATAAAGTTATTTTATAGGTCTTAATACAGCGAGGATCTATTAAGGTCATCCTTGAACTGCACTGAAAGTAGACGGTCTTGTTTGAAGGCAAGCTAAGCCAAATACCAGGAGGTGCTCGTCAGAAGCTCATTGTTTAGGTGAGAGTAAGGTGTCGATATGGAAGTTTTTTGTCTCTTCAGCGAGTACCTACAAATTGTAGTTAATTATTTAACAAAGAGCCTAATGCAGCATTTGCCTTTGACTCCTGCACTACTTAACATCTCTGGTTTTGAGGGCAGAATTAAGAATATAACTTTGAAATTAAGCTTTTCTTTTTCTTTTTGCCAGTGAATGCAGAGCCTTTACGTGCCAGCTCTGAGCATTTACAGCCGAGCAGATCAAGTGCAAACTTTTTCACTTCCTTCTAAGGACACTTGCGTAAAAGGGAGAGATTCAGATTGCATCCAAACCCCACTCAGTTCATGAGCTTGCTTTTGAAGAAGGTGGGTCTGTGCTGTCCCTATCCACCAGAGGGTCTTCAGGGAGTCTCTCTGCTAACAATCCTTGCTTTCTGTGCAAACCCCTATCAGCTGTTGAGCAGAACAAGCCTCATCTATGGCAAGCTGGATGTGATGTGAGATGAAATCCGAGACTGATTATTCCTGGGGCTACCTGGACTGGTGCAAACTGCTTTCCAGTGCGTTTGACTCTGCATGCACTGGAAAAGAGGTCAGACTAACCCCTCTCCATGGCACCAGTGGTGGAGATTTCTCCTCCACACCCTGTTTTCATGAGATTGGTAGGAAGTTACTGTCATGGAGATTTTCACCTCTGTCAACTGTGACAGACATTAGCCAACAAATTAAAAATCCCCCAAAAAATATAGAGCTGTGATTGATAGACCCACATACACATGACTGTGGAGTATGCTTCAAATCAGTGATACCAGCACGGATTAAAGGGCCATGGAGTTTGTCAGTGTCCAAACTTTTACCCAGTTCTTCTTTTCTCACATGCAACAAGTGACAGGACAGGAAGAAATAGCCTCAAGTTGTGCTGATGGACATTCAGGTTGGATATTAGGAAAAAAATTTTCACCGAAAGGGTTATCAAGTGTTGGAGCAGGCTGCCCAGGGAGGTGGTGGAGTCATCCCTGGAGCTGTGTGGATGTGGTGCTTGGGGACATGGTTTAATAGTAGTGGTGGTTTAGCGGTAGTCGTGGGATTGTGAGCAAGCCATTGGATGTGATGATCTCAAAGGTCTCTTCCAATCTCAACAGTTCTGTGATTCTATGTGTATGACTTCAGAGTGCACACACTCACCTGCACACATACATTGCATGGTCCTGCCAGGAGAACAGATATTCTACTTGTTTTTAGGGAAGAGGCAGAACTGAGGCCTTTTTTGTTATGGTGGATGTACCTAGAGCAGCAGGTCAGTTGCTTTAGACCTTTGGCAGCAGTCTTTGTCTCTGCTGGGCAACAGCAGTAGGGTGGGGGGAGCGGTCTGATTTGGTTCTGCTGGAGGTCCTGTGATAATTTCCCAGGTCTTGCCATGATGGGGAGGATTTGATAAAAGGATCAAGCTGTTCCTTCGTATTACCACATTGCACTGAATGGGCAAACACTGCTATTCTCTTGCCTTTACCTCTGAGATCACCAGCAGCTGCATCATTAACTATTAATGGCCTGCTCATTAATGCTGTAAAAGGCTAGGACCAATCTTGCAAATTTTCTGGACTCTTCCCCTGAAATATTTATAACTTGCTTGCTGTGCAAAAGGGCAAAAGCAACAGCAGAGAACATGCCTCCAAGTTTTGTTGAGCATTATTAAAGAGCTCATGAATATGAAGAAGCTGACAGCTTCTCTTTTTGGATTTCTGAGCTTGCACTGCACTTCTGGCTGTAGGAGTTGAGCAGACTGGTGGTTTGCTGAAGCATTGGTAGATCAGTTAGTCCCTTCTTGAGCAGTTACTCCAGGCAACTGCCTGTAACGCATCAGATTCATAACCAAACTAACCTAGTCTAGTGTTTGATCTTCTGCCTTCTTAGCTGAGCCTTGGCTGCTTTACTGATGATCTGTAGTTCCAGTAGTGCTTTCCTTTGCATTGTGCTCTACAAGTACCAAGGTGTAAATAATACCTGCCAAGGCAGGGGAGATTTTATTACTCTTGTTTAACAGATAGGGAGACTGAGGCAAAAAAATGTTGAGTCCTTTGCCTGGAAGCCATCAGAGGATGGAAATGGTTTCACCCAGAACTATAATGCTACTTCTGATTGAAGTGTAGTTACTGTGAAAAAGTGGGACACTCACCAAGGCTCATGTGAAGCCATTGCTACAAGTCCTTCCCATCTCATCCCAAACAGAGCTCCCACATGATCACAGAGAGGAGCACCAAGTAGTGCTTTCTCTGGGAATGTGCCAGTTGGTTTATCTCCTAATAGCAAGAAACAGTGGGAAAGTTATTTTACCCCTCTACCCAGATTCTGGAGATAAAACTGTATTCTTCTCATCACATACATCTACCAGCAATGAAGAGTGTGTCTACTAAATCCCAGCTGCACCAGGCAGATTAAAATCCATATTTCTTTCCCACAGTTATCTCCAGAGCAAACACTAGTGTAAATACATGTGGGAGGCTTTTTTGAGTAAAGCAGGGAAATAGGCTTTAAAGGGAACAGGTATGACTCCAGGAGTGAGGACTAGTCTGTACAGAGTTAAAAGTCTTTTCTATATGCATCTGGCCTTTGAATTGAAAAGGCTCTCATGTTTGGAAGACATAAGTTATGTCAGGAATGATCTGTCTTTAATACTGTCTGAGCATCTTGGTTTTGCCTTGTGGATAATGCCAGAGTGGCATTAAGGATCTGTATGAGAAACATTCTCTGGTACAACTTTGTCATTATTATTTCTGGCAGAGCATGATTATTTTATCCCACATTATATCAGATTGCAAGGGTTGTTTGGTTTCTCTCCTGCAGTCATTCCTTTTACCTGATGAAGCAAAGTTATGGTGCATCCAGGATAGAATTTCAGTCTTGTGCTTCACTGAAGCAGTGTTTCATGTTTTCTCTTAAGAGCTTAATTTCATACTGCTAGAACAAGGTGAAGAGCCTGCTCAGGTATCCTCAGCTTAGTGGTAGAACATTTATGACTGCAGCAGGCCCCGGTGGGACTCTGTTGTCACACTGATATCAAGGAATATCCCAGCAATGTGCTGCATGCCATCCGGTTTTGCCCTCAAAACAAGCATAAGTGTCTCCGGGGAAGAATTCTGGGACTCTGCTGCTACAAGAATAGCATCCAGATCTTGAATGACTCTTGTCACTACTTATTGAAGCTAAAAATTGGGTAAAAATCAAGTCTCTGTCCCTTGGCTGGTGCATCTTTTCTAGAGACAGTTGCAGAGGAGGATGTAGAGCAGATTGTGGCTATTTTTTTAGTTACCATTAGTGCCATTACCTCTACATCTGTAGAGCTGCTGCTCTCCTCCTCTTGGAAGATCTGCCCTCTCATCTCAGCAAGACCACAAAGCTCTACCTAAGTTTTGGGAGCTCTTTCCTCACTTCTTCCTTGTTAGTTAGAAGGGGTTTGCCCAACACAGACCCCATTCCTTCTCTCTGAGTTTAGGGTTGAATCACAGGTAAGGGATATTGTAAAATCTCTGTTCCTGAGCAGAAAGAAGACCAGTGTAATTCCAAATGGTGGGGGCTGTATCTTGTCTCTGCCAAAGACATCAGTGTTCATCTATCAAAGATGTGAGAAAATGTGGTGATAACTAGCAGTTTCAGTAAGCAGAAACTTACTTTATTTGAATTTACTGTATCCTAAGAAATAACTGAGAGAGGGAGGGATTTCTCTGTAGAAATATCATCTTTTGGTTCTTGGTGTCTTAATGTGAACTGAAAGAGCTGTTGGCAGTGGAAAAATTCCAGATGTGTCTTCTGCATGCTGCCCAGCTGCAAGTTACATTTCCAAGGGAAAAGTTTGTCCACACTCCTGGGCAGATTCCTCAGCACTTTCATACTGAGGACTGGACCATGCTTCAGAGGATGCTGCAGCTCATTTTCCTTTTCTGACAGTGTGCTCGTGTCTTGTCAAGATAAAAATGATTGTTCGCATTTATGCATAGTGTTTCCTAAAGTCTAACATTTAGAGTGACATCTTAGCATCTAAGAGATCCATGGAGCAGCAGTAGTTTATTTTTGGTAAAAACCAGTTTGTTCATTAGTTGTATCCACACTTGCTTCATGACCTCAGAGAAGGGTACCTAGGTTTGGAAGTGTTAACTTAAATTTTAAATGCAGTTGTTTTGTTTCATGGTAAAGGTTATTTAAGATTAAAATTAAAAGGAAGAAAGGGCAAAACTAGCTCTTGGGTAGAAACAGGGAATAGGTGAGCCAGCCAACAGAAATGACTGCTGGTTGAGTCTGGGATGAAGCTCTCCTGCAAGACTTGGTGAACTTAGCCTTTTCATAAGAGTGCAGTTGTCCCCTGAGATGTGTTCATTTCTCTTTTTTGCCACTGATGCTGTTTATGCATTGTGCTTGCCTTGGCTTAAGGAGTGCAAATTTACTTTGTCACTGCTGTGCTCATGTAGTTGAGTCCTTCTGCACTAACGTGATGTGCTGGGGCCCAAAATAGCACTCATCTAGAGTTTGCATATCAGTGACAACTGTCCTGTTGGGCTTTTAGAAAACCATTTATTTCATGGCATTGGCATCTTGACTCTTACTTGGTATCCAATGGTCCCCACCTCCAGGGGACCAAGCAGCTCTGTGTGGAAAGGCACAAAGGTTGAATTTTGTATTACAATGTGTGTTGTAATGTATGGTGGGAAGTTGGCTCAGATTTCACCTTCTGAAAATAGCTTGAGGTTAAGTCAGTCCTGCACCACATACTTCTGCCAGCAAAGCTGTACTGGCCAAAAAGCATGGAGAGGTGTGATTCCTGAGTGACATGGCCATGCTGGCAGAGCCCCGAGGCACAGCACACATTCACTGGGAAAGCCACCCTTTCTCTGGCCTCTGAGGGACTCTTGTAGCCCAGGGCTTTGCTGGATAGCCCTGTTTACCATGTAGCGTTTTGCAAAGGTTGTGTGGGTGCTCATCTGCTGCCGGAGTGCTTCTGAGGTCTTAGTTCCTATACATTTTTCAAGGGGTGTTTTCAGATCCACTTTAGTGAAACAGAGGTGAAAGGTTCCTTTTACTGTTGCAGGTTCTCTCACTGTCCTGCGTCATGGGTTGGTTCTGGCGTTCCCACTGCACTCTGGAGCAGAGCATGATGGTTGTTATTCTAGCTGTGTGCCATCTAATATTGGATAGTGTTGCTAGATCCAAAAATAAAAAGTATGCAGAAATTCAAAAAGTATGAAAAATATGCAGACAGAGGAAATAAAGCACAACTTTACCCCTTGGGCAGAGCAACCCCCTTCCCTCTTTCTAGCACAGCTCATCCCCTTGACTCTCGAAAGACAGATAACTGTTGGGTTTTTACCACCCACTCTGTCTTTCCACACTGAGTTTTAATCCTTGGATCCTTTCAAGAGCTTATACTGTTACCCTGCTATTACAGATCTTTCGGTGAAATACTACTTCTGTCTTCCTCCCCAGCCTTTTAGAGTTGCACATTGCTTTGCTTGAGAAAAACACCTCAAGGTCATCCCCAGCCTTGTTGGAGAAGCAGAGAAGAGAGCAGTTTATCATGCTTATTTAATCCTATCTCTCTTAAAATACAAGCACCTGGTATCTGCTCTCATATTTTCCAGAGAATTAAAACCTTGTGTCCTATAGTCTTGTGGGACAATACCCTCTTGCTTCGCTTTTTCCTCTGGTGCACCTGTATCCTTAGGTTATGAGCTGCTACCTGGATGGCTTGGCTTCCCAGTGCAGTATAGGACACATGGATTTATGAATGGATTCCTAAGAATGTGGCAGCTGAGTGCCACAGATACCAAAGGCCATGTCAGACGTGCAAGTCATATTTATCTGTTTGCTTGTATTTTTAAAGCTACTTAATGCATTTGGGGAAAAAATGGTGCAATGGTTCGGTCCATTGGCATAGCTCAGTTAGCTCTCACATCAGATGAAAGTCTACTGAGATGTGATTATGACCAAAAAAGCATCAAGATCAGCAGCGTTGGCATCCTTGAGGAATGTGGATTCAAACTCGAGTATGCAATACGGCTGTGATTTCAGCTTAGTTTTCTCCCAAAATAAGAATGTGAAGTTTCTTGTCTTTTGCAACAGCCTTTTCCCCAATCCCCAGTGAAACTTGGCATTTTTCCTTCCAGCAAAGTTGGCTCAGAAAATTATTTTGCTAGAGCAGGGTCCAGTAAAATGCAAACAGACTGTGGAAGAGCTGAGCACCAGAAGTTGCAACAAGGTTCCTATCTATTTGACCATGCTCTTCATAGGCGTGGAAAGAGGGATGCTCAGCGTCCTAAGGCATAAGTGCCTCATGTTTAGCCTGTTTCAACAGACCACAGGACACCTCAGTGTAATGTCCTTAATTACATCTCCATTCCCTGTTTCTCCCCCCATTCCACACTCTCCCTGCAATCACAAACTCAGCGTTACTATAGGAATTCACATCAGCATCCCAACGTTCAAAACCAACACTTGCTATTTTTTACCTGTTTATTGGAGGGTGGGGTTTTTTGGGGAAAGAAAATGCTAAAGACAAGTAGAACAAACAAGTCAATAAGCAAAGCATTTAAATGAGCATGCAGCCATTATGACTGTTACCAGGGCAAAGGAATGCGAACCGGCCAGTCTGTGGCTTGATGCCTTTAGCTCTCGCCCCTGTCTTTTGGTGTTAAGTTTGAGCACAGGAAGGAGACAGTATATGACCATAAGCTTACAAAATGCTGGTTACACATCTTCCAAACAATGATGTCATAGTAATTATATGTCATGTAATTGTCACATTTTGTCACTGTGACTCCAAACCTTACTGAATTTCCTTTTGCTATTCATCACCTGCAATAACTATTACATCCAGTCAATTTCTGTATCCATTCTGAATAAATTGGAAGTGTAATTTCCCTTCATTCAGCACTGATGGGAAATTGATACTCTGGGAAATTTGCAAGGGCATGGCAGAGAAAATATTAAGTATGTGTTTAAGCATCATTAATGTTATCAAGTTAAGTGTGGAACTATTGCCTCTTTCCTAGCATTGGCCCTAATGGAGGCCCTAAAGATAGAATAGAATAGAATAGAATAGAATAGAATAGAATAGAATAGAATAGAATAGAATAGAATAGAATAGAATAGAATAGAATAGAATAGAATAGAATAACCAAGGTTGGAAGAGACCTTGAAGATCATCAAGTCCAACCTGTAACCACAACATCACAACTAGACCATGGCACCAAGTGCCACATCCAGTCCCCTCCTGAACGCCTCCAGGGACGGCGACTCAACCACCTCCCGGGCAGCCCATTCCAATGACGAATCACTCTCTCGGTGAAGAACTTTCTCCTCACCTCCAGCCTAAACTTCCCCTGGTGCAGCTTGAGACTGTGTCCCCTTGTTCTGGTGCTGGCTGCCAGGGAGAAGAGGCCAACCCCTTCCTGGCTACAACCACCCTTCAGGTAGTTGTAGAGAGCAATGAGGTCGCCCCTGAGCCTCCTCTTCTCCAGGCTAAACAGCCCCAGCTCCCTCAGCCTCTCCTCATAGGGCTTGTGCTCAAGGCCTCTCCCCAGCCTTGTTGCCCTTCTCTGGACACGTTCAAGTGTCTGGATGTCCTTCTTAAACTGAGGGGCCCAGAACTGGACACAGTACTCAAGGTGCGGCCTAACCAAAGCAGAGTACAGGGGCACAATGACCTCCCTGCTCCTGCTGGCCACACTATTCCTAATGCAGGCCAGGATGCGGTTGGCCCTCCTGGCTGCCTGGGCACACTGCAGGCTCATGTTCAGCTTCCCATCAACCAGCACCCCCAGGTCCCTCTCTGGCCACTCTCCAGCCCCTCTGACCCCAGCCTGTAGCACTGCCTGGGGTTGTTGTGGCCAATGTGCAGAACCCGGCACTTGGATGTGTTAAATCTCATGCCATTGGACTCTGCCCATCTGTCCAGCCTGTCGAGGTCCCTCTGCAAAGCCTCTCTGCCCTCCAGCAAATCAACTGCTGCCCCCAGCTTGGTGTCGTCCGCAAATTTACTGATGATGGACTCAATGCCCTCATCCAGATCATCAATAAAGATGTTGAAGAGCATGGGGCCCAGCACTGATCCCTGGGGCACACCACTAGTGACAGGCCGCCAGCTGGATGTGGCGCCATTCACCATTACTCTCTGGGCTCGGCCCTCCAGCCAGTTCCTAACCCAACGCAGTGTGCTCCTGTCCAAGCCACGGGCTGCCAGCTTGGCCAGGAGTTTGCTGTGGGGAACGGTGTCAAAGGCCTTGCTGAGGTCCAGGTAGACCACATCCACAGGCCTCCCCACATCCACCAGGCGGGTCACCTGATCATAGAAGGAGATCAGGTTGGTCAGGCAGGACCTGCCCCTCCTAAATCCATGCTGGCTAGGCCTGAGCCCCTGGCCATCCTGTAAGTGCACCTTATCACAGAATCACAGAATTACTGAGGCTGGAATAGACCTCTGAGGTCATCAAGTCCAGCCTGTGACCCAAAACCACCACATCAGCTAAACCATGCCACCAAGTCCCACATCCAATCTTTTCTTAAAGACCTCCAGTGATGGCGACTTCACCACCTCCCTGGGAGTCCACTCCAGTGCCTAATCTGCCTTTCTGTGAGGAAGGGCTTCCTAACATCCAACCTAAACCTCCCCTGGCACAGCTTCATACCATGCCCTCTTGTCCTGTCACAAGTTATGGGAAGGAACAATGAGCAGAAGTTGATGCTGATGTTGCTGTGGATATTGCCTTGGCCATACCTTTTCATTTTGCAGCTTGATCTAAACATTCCTTCCATTTTCAAAAGTCAGGATTTTTTCCCTCCCTTTGTGATTTGTTTTCCCTTATTTCTCTAGTCATGTAGACACCTCTGCAGTTTCAACAAGGTTTTGAAGTTAACGCTACTTTGAGTCAGTGATATCTAGGCCAAAGAGGTTTGCACCTTGCTGGTGTGAGCAAGTTCTTGTGATTTTTGGGGAGGGAAGTCTTGTGTTGAGAGTGTGGAGGAGCAGGGAATCAAGGCTCCTAGGTCCAGATTCAGCCTCTGTGGCTTTGCTTCCTGTGAGCCTTTGGCAAATAAGAAATGAATGCAGACTCCATATACCCATCTTTAAAATAGATCTCCCTTGGGGAGAATATGGATTAATTAACATTTCAGAGGCACTTTGAGTTCCTTTGATAGGTGTTGCAGAAATGCAAAAGGGTTGTGTCTTATTCTTTTTTCTAGATTAGGCTGTCTGAAAATCAGACTTTAATGATGTTGGTTTACCTCTTAAGAGCTCTTTTTCAAATGGAAGACTGTTTAACTTACATATGTAGCAATATGGTACTTTGGTGCCAGTTTAAGCCAAATGTATAGTATCTGGACCAAGACTGGATTATGTACCTTCACATCATGAAAGCCTATGGTGATCATTTGCCAGTAGCCTCAGGGCTCTGATAGTAATTTGCCAGATGCTATACTGAACCTAATTTGCATCTGTATTTACATAAATGCTTTAATTAAAATTATATGCACCAACCTGAGAAACATGAGCAGCATTCCCTGCTAGTTGTTTACATTCTCTGACAATAAAACCCTGTGTTGGCTGCTTCTTGCCAATTGTACAACTTGACAATTCTATTTGAGGTACAGACTGAAAGCTTGACAGATTTCTAGTTAGGCTCTGCTGCAAACTGAGAAATGTCCTTAAGCTTCCAGGACCAAATTCTGCCTTTATTTTCACAGCAGAGGAGATTTGATCATCTTGATTCTAGGGGTCAAATTTGTTCTGTGGATGCTCTAGATTTAGGCTGCTTTTGTACAGTCAGGATTTGTACCTTCTTGCAGATGATGCCACATGCAAAATGTGAATAGCCTCTGAAGATGGTAGAAAAATATTTTAAATACAGCTTCCATCAAGAATAACCTTTCTGAGCACTGTTCATCTTTGAACATGGCACTACAGAGCTCCTTAAAGGGCACAGTGCTCCAAATAAATGGGATTTCAGGGTCCAAGTGGGGTCCTTATTGTTTCAGTGGGCCAAGCTTATGGCCAAGTTTGAATTATGGCAGTGGAGACTGGTTGAAGTGTTCTCTTAGGCTGCACATTTAACATGGAAAACACAAGCATACGAAGACAAATTAAATTCAAGTTTGTCTTTGGACAGTGGAAGATGTTCTGGTTGATGCTGCAGATTTAGAAGTTGTCATAAAGTATTGCAAAAGGAAGAAATCAAGTGGCAAAGTTACAAGTGATTTCAGAGGCAACTTTTAAGATACACAAAGGATAAGCTAGGCTGAAGAGAGCCATATCTACACTACCTGGATTTGAAGGGTTGCTGAGTTCTGTTTAAACATGTTTACTTAACTTGCTCTAAATGGGATACTTCAAAGTTGTTATTTCCCTCACTAAGAGGTTGTACATATGTTGGGGTTTGGACTAGCTGGTCTTTAAAGGTTCTTTCCAACCCAAGCTACTCTGTGATTCTGTATAGACCTGAGCATTACCAGTCACTTTCTCCAGTGATCTCTGACTATGTTTGCCAGTAGTCATTGCCAAATCTCATTTGAGAGTCTGTTCAGGTTCAGCACATTCATACATTAACCTGTTTGCCTGATAACAGTGTTGAGGAGGATAAACTGCCCCACATATTGCAGCCCACCATGCAATGAGTGGCCAAAACCTGTTTATTGGAGTCCATGTTCAAGAACACAGGCACAAAAGCATCTATGTTTGTTGCATAGTGGCCTAAATATTTAAATAAGGAGGTGTTAGTAAACACACTGAAATGCACATCCAAGAGTGTGGGGTGAGTGGCAGAGGGTGACCTGGTGATGATGACAACTGGAGCCCCATGGGCATTGCTCCCATGGGCATTGCAATGCTGCAGCCTGGTACCAAAATGGCAGCCACTGGCAATTGCAGGGGTAAGAGGCTGCCACAGGCACCGTCCACCTAGCAGTTGCGGGAGCAGAGGAAGGAGAGGGCCTGGGATGTGGCACACAGGACAAAAAGCATTCCCCCAGGCAGAGTGTCCTGTTAGGGTAGAATATGTGCTTTTCTGCAGCTGTGTCTTCCAGCCCATCATCTGGTTGTCCCTGCTCAACTCTCCACTTTACCTCTGCCCTCCACACCTCCGAGAGTGGCCTGTGGGGCAGCCTGGTCCCTGGGGAAGGAGCAGGGTGCTGGCTGATGCACAAGAGCCCTGGAAAGTTGGGGGTTGCCACTCTGGTTCAGTGCTGAAACAGCTACTGCTTTGAATTGGGACCAACATCCAAGGTATTGGTACCTCTGTTGGTACCAGGTTTGATACCACTGGCTTTCACAAGGTGACTTCTCAGTGTGTTTGGTTGTGGGAGGGCAAGTCAGGGAGGGGGTTCAGTGAGCAGCCCTGCATTTGGAGAAGGCTTCTTTCAAAAATCATTGTGTCTGTCTGATTTTAAAATCCACTCCTGATGCTCTAAGCATGGAGTGAGTGCTGTATGCCAGCCTGCAGTCAGCCTGTGCATATTTTAAGAATTGTGCCAATTGTTACTGCCTTAGAGATACCTGGAGATTTGGTGGAGAGAAGCCTGGCCTAGTTTTCCAGGCTAGCTAGCAATGTGTTTTTGTTTCCCTATTTAACGTGAGCCTCCCCACCCGTATTTTCCAAGGCATTTTCTTTGAAAGGCTGCAAAGCTCTGAGCAACTGTTAATGAATGGGGGAAGAGAGAGGTCAGGGTATAATATATGGGTCATTCTTGCAATCAGAAGTATATTAAGAACTGCATTTCAGCCATGGGTGGAGTATGGTGTGGTGGAGTGCTGGAAGGAGGGTCATGCTTGGGCAGGGGGACCTCCAGCCTTGCTGTGGTGAGAGCAGCTCACTTGTCTGTAGCTCTTTGACTATAGTTGTGCAACACTGGAGGCATCATCCAGCAACCTCATACAGGTCTGTCATGGTGTCCCTAAAGAAGACAGGGTGAAATCACAATGAAAAAAAAATGCTGTGGTTTAATCATTTCCTTATCAGAAATCATGAAGCTGTTAGGCTGGGGATTTTGTTTGTGTTGCACAACTGGTATGGTGTCAACAATTACTCATCTTCTCATCCCAGCTCTCCAGACTGGGAAAATGGAATATAAAAAGGCTGAAGGATTCATCCTGACAATCTTCTGGATCTTAAACATCCCAGAGCTAGGAAACAAGTCGTCAGCTTACTCAAACCCCTTGAGCTCTGTCTTGGAAGCACACATGCTAATGGCCCCACTCACCAAATGCCCAGGTCCCTGTGAAATGAAGTCTTGATAGAGTGGGCACACTCTTGCTACTCAGGCTCTTGGGCAATGTGTTGTTATTCCCAGCATCACACCAACACCAAAATATGCAACAAAAAAAGCCCCCAAAACACCTCTCCAAAGTAAAAGAACTTCATCCTGGAAAAGCACTTGAGAGCCAATTCATTAGCTCTTTGTTTTCACCAAAAGTTAATTAGAATGCCTAACTACTTAATTTTTCCTGCTGTCATCTGGAGTTGCAAGCAAATTTTCTGAGTCATTCCTACTACAAACTGTCACCTGTTGGTAGGCATTCTCCTAGGAGTGTCCTTTCTCCATTTCCTACCTCTGTACACAAATGAAGTCAATAAGAGACCTTGAGGATGTCTGCAGTAAGCCACCTCCTCCTACAACAGGATCCAGTCTGTTGTCACCTGAGGCCAGTTCGTATCATTTCTATTTCAGAGCACTTCAGTACACAGATTGAGGTTGATAAAACAACCTAAATCAAAGCTGGGGGCTGTGCCAAATAGTTCAGAACCATGGAGGGAAACCTGACAGAGGGGCAGAGAAAGAAGATGATTTAATGGTAAAACGTGTGTGAGTTTTGAATGTGTGTGTCTCACGTTAGCTTTCCTGGATGTGTTGTCAGCTGTCTTAAATTCTGTACACCTAACAGCAGAGACATTAGATAATATTTAATGCAAACAGAAGCAGTATGGAAAGAGGGCATTTATTGAATTTGTTAATCAGCCTAGATGCTCTTTCACTCTTGGACTTTATTATTTTTAACAAAATCTTACCTTTTTGATTTGGACTCGTCCAACAAGACTAATCCTTGGCTCAGATGTTTGACTTAAGGTCTGATGTGCTCTTTTTCTTCTTTTTAAACTAAAAAGAAAAGAAAAAAACTTAGCTTTAAAAAAATGATATATTTGCAGAATCAATAGAAAAGCTGACCCAGATAAAAGTGCACAAAAATTGGTTTCATGCCCTAGAACTTTTCCTGCATGCTTTTTGATGCAATGTATCTGATCCTTCAAAAAGGAGGTAACATACAGTGATCTCTGCAGCTTTGAAGAATTGTTCTGGTAGAATAACAAGGAGCACTGGAGAAAGGGGTGTGCACGTGTAGCTTCCCCCCCCTCATTAAATTTATCATGAGACAGAAGAAATTAATGTTGTATTGCTGGTTATGTGGAAGGATAGGAGACATTTTGTATGAAATCTGATTTTGTCTGATTTTTAAAGGATGAAAGTGCATTTCTCCTGAACAGCTCATCACAGTGGCACGTGAATTGCATTTGTCTCCCTTGGCTCAAAGTGGCAAAGGTGTATCTAAGCAGTAACTAGCAGGATTCACTCTTGGAAACGTAATTATGCTTTGGATCCTGAATCAGGTAAAAAGCTGTAAAAAGTATCTACTACTACAGATGCATTCCAGTGTAAGTAGACTCCAAATCTTAATTTTATTCAGTGTCCAAACCTGTATTGTTTTTGCTTCCTCAAGCATCCCAGGCTGTTTAGGGCTGTGGACCCAGAGGCAAGTGCTGCAGTAAAGGTGATAAACTGGACAAATTTGTGGGACCATGAGGCTGGCAAGCCGCAAGGAGAAGGTTTCATTCCACTCCTTTATATCTTCTGAGAAAGAGAAAGAAAGAAAGAAAGAAAGAAAGAAAGAAAGAAAGAAAGAAAGAAAGAAAGAAAGAAAGAAAGAAAGAAAGAAAGAAAGAAAGAAAGAAAGAAAGAAAGAAAGAAAGAAAGAAAGAAAGAAAGAAAGAAAGAGAGAAAGAAAGAAAGAAAGAAAGAAAGAAAGAAAGAAAGAGAGAAAGAAAGAAAGAAAGAAAGAAAGAAAGAAAGAAAGAAAGAAAGAAAGAAAGAAAGAAAGAAAGAAAGAAAGAAAGAAAGAAAGAGAGAAAGAAAGAGAGAAAGAAAGAAAGAAAGAAGAAAAAGAGAGAAAGAAAGAAAGAAAGAAAGAAAGAAAGAGAGAAAGAAAGAAAGAGAGAAAGAAAGAAAGAGAGAAAGAAAGAAAGAGAGAAAGAAAGAAAGAGAGAAAGAAAGAAAGAGAGAAAGAAAGAAAGAGAGAAAGAAAGAAAGAGAGAAAGAAAGAAAGAGAGAAAGAAAGAGAGAGAAAGAAAGAAAGAAAGAAAGAAAGAGAGAAAGAAAGAAAGAAAGAAAGAAAGAAAGAGAGAAAGAAAGAAAGAAAGAGAGAAAGAGAGAAAGAGAGAAAGAGAGAAAGAGAGAAAGAAAGAAAGAAAGAAAGAAAGAAAGAAAGAAAGAAAGAAAGAAAGAAAGAAAGAAAGAAAGAAAGAAAGAAAGAAAAGAAAGAAAGAAAGAAAGAAAGAAAGAAAGAAAGAAAGAAAGAAAGAGAAAGAAAGAAAGAAAGAAGAGAAAGAGAGAAAGAGAGAAAGAAAGAGAGAAAGAGAGAAAGAAGAAAGAGAGAAAGAAGAAGAAAGAGAGAGAGAAAGAGAGAGAAAGAGAGAGAAAGAGAGAAAGAAAGAAAGAAAGAAAGAAAGAAAGAAAGAAAGAAAGAAAGAAAGAAAGAAAGAAAGAAAGAAAGAAAGAAAGAAAGAAAGAAAGAAAGAAAGAAAGAAAGAAAGAAAGAAAGAAAGAAAGAAAGAAAGAAAGAAAGAAAGAAAGAAAGAAAGAAAGAAAGAAAGAAAGAAAGGAAGAATAGTTAAAATCTAGCCAGAGGAGAAGGATGGGCCCAAAGTTACTGGTTCTTAACAGGATAAGCAGACACAGTGCCCAGGCTATGCTGGCTATGCCCAGGATAGGGAAAAAGACCACAAAACAACAGCTTCATGGGGATTTCCCCAAGCCCTGGGGTTGGACGCTGTTTTTCAGTGCTCAGTGTATGCAGACTTGCCCTTTTCAGTTTCATTTGTGTGAGCCATCAGTGCTGGAGCACAGCGGGGACCCAAATGCGAGCTGAGAGGCAAGGGAGAAGGTTCAGCAGACGGGCACATGTCCCGGCAGATGCTTGCCTCAGACGAGCTGCTCCAGGAGTTTGCAGTGAGGAGAGCAGCTAAGCTCACACCACTGAGCAGGACCACATAGCAACATGTAGGGACTCTGGGCAACCACTCCTGCTGTCTCTTTGTGACTACCTGATTGCTAGTAGCTGAAAATAGGTCATCTGGCATGAATGTAAAGGCCACCGATCCAGGTGCATCTTACTTACATTTTCAGATGGACACTCTAACTGAACATAAAAGAGTAACACTGAGCTGTGCTGGTTTTCACCAGTAAATGAAGCACAAATTATTGAAAAATGAAGCACAATTACTGAAAAGAGCAAAGTGATTTCTTGCTTCATATTTGCACTTTGTACTAATTTCTCCTATTGTACCACTTTTGCACTGATGGCTGCTGTGTTTGGCAGGAATCTGCAAACACATCAGTGCTTGCAGCCAAAAGTAGGAATGGTCTAAACAGCTGGAAAAGGGAAACCCCTTCCTCTTGTATTTATTTTTATAACAGCAAAATGTAGTTGCTGGCTGGCCTTGATCAGTTTTTTGGGTTTGGTTCTTTCTTTTCTTTTTTTTTTTTTCCTTTTAAATTGTGTGGTGTTTTTTTTTCTTTTTTTTCTTTTCAGCTTGAGGATTGAGGGAAACAAAAGAGGGAATGAATTAAGATCAGGAGAAAAGAATGTCTGCCGTTGGGCTGTGTCATGTGGTGAGGAAATCAGGCTGAAACTGGAGAGACCAGGCCAAACCTAACAGCAGTACAGGGAGGCTTTAAATTGTGTCACTCTGACAGCAGATCTAAGCAGTGAGAATAGCTTGTGATGTTTCTGGCTGCAGTCTAGGTTAAAGAGCGTTGTGCACATGTGAAATTGTGCTGATGGACTGCTGCTCACACCACTTGCCCTACCTGCCCCCATACTCTCCAAACCGGCACATGCATCGAGACCATGGGAACTGATGTGAGTTAGCATGAGTTTGTGTTGTGTTTGCTTCAGTTCTTTCTCTGCTCTGGTGGTCTTTTCATCTATACCCTGCTGTTGTTATGAGCTTGGGTATTTAGGGGGCAGAAGAAGGAGTGTGTGGTTCTTGGGGGTGTCCACTGTGTACAGCATATGCCATGTCTCTTCAGCTAACTTGCCTGTTGGCACCTAGATGGATCTGAACACAGGGACTGCAATGCTACAGGCCTGGGGAAAGTGGTTGGAAGCTACTGGGCAGAGAAGAACCTGGAGATACTGGTTGACACAGCTGAATATGAGCCAGCAGAGTGCCCAGGTGGCCAACAAGGTTAACAGCATCCTGACTTGTATCAGAAATAGTGTGGCCAGCAGGACTAGAGAACTGATTGTCCCCCTGTACTTGGCATGGTGAGGCTGCACCTTGAACACAGTGTTCAGTTCTGGCCTCCTCACTCCAAGAAAGACCTTAAGGTGCTGGAGTGGGTCCAGGGGAGGGCAATGAAGCTATTGAAGGCTTTAGAGAACAAGCTTAATGAAGAATGACTGAGGGAGCTGGAGTTGCTTAGCCTGGAGGAAAGGAGGCTCAAGGAAGACATTATTGATCTCTACAACTACCTGAAAAGTAGTCATAGTGAGTTTGGAGCCAGTCTCTTCTCACAAGTAACAAGTGATAGAAGAAGAGGAAATGAGTTCACATTTTGCCAGAGGAGGTTTATACTGGATATTATGAAAAATTTCTTCCCTGAAAAGGTTGTCAAGCATCAGAAATGGCTGCCTCAGGAAGTGATGCAGTCACCATCCCTGGAGCTATTTAACAGATGTGTAGATGTGACGCTTAGGACACAGTTTAGAGGTAGACTTCATAGAATTATGTTAATGGCTGAACTCAATGATCCTAAAAGTACTTTCCAACCTAAGTCATACTATGATTCTATGACTAGGCATCCCATGGTGTTGAGGTGAGCAGTCCACAGCTTGGTTGTTTAAAAATAAAATACAAGTTGTTGCTGTACACATGTTGGGCAGCAAAAGTGTCCTACAACAGCGGTGTGTTGGAAAAGTTAGCAACCATGGTTCTGGCAGAGTAGGGCCTGACAACCTTTTTCCAACATGTTTGTTACTATGGGCAGGCAGGTAACTAACCTTTTTAAACCTGAAATGTAAGGTTTAAAAGGAATAATGTGATATAACTTTCCTAAAAGCCAAAGAAATTGATGAACTTTCTGCTGGCCAGAACCCTACAGGACATTGCTCTCTCTCTGGTTGAATTTTCTTACGTGATCAAACATTCTTCTCCTTGCTTTAAAGCCCTTGCTGGCAATTTAAAGTAGTATATGGCATTGAGATTTGTCACCTTTCACAAAAACACTTTGATTTGTTGAAGTAAGCTAGGAACAGTTAAGGAGACAGGAAAGAAAGTAATATACCTTCCTCTGCGCTGACACCCGCAGCTGGAGGTTGAAATGTAAATATAATCCACTTTGAGCAGTGCTTTCCCATGCTCTTTCATTTTAGTTCAGCACTCTGTTCCCTATGAACAAGACTTAACAATGGAAGGTGAGGTGCACAGAGGCTGTACAACCTCACAGAGAGACAGAGGATCACCCCTCAGTGCAGAGCTGAGGAGGTTAATGTTGTTTGTTTGCATATTTTTTAAGAAAGCCCTGAGATGAGGAATGGCAGAGTTGCTGTTTGTTCGTCTGTCCAGTGCCAAGGAAGCCAGGCCAGGACTCTCACCAGCCCCTGCCTCACATTGCAGCTGAGGCCAACTGTGACTGCTGCTGGCAGACAAATCACACCTTCATACTGGCTTCAAGTAAAACTATGGATGGGCATTCCCTGACCCCAAGCAGCCTTCCCCTAGTCAGGCAAGGGTGACTTGGTGGCTGCCTGGGCTGCCTGGCTCCGCTGCCATCACTCTCATGCTTCTCCCTGGGAGGCTGTAAGATCAGTTTCATCCTGATATAGAGCATGTTTTCTGAAATCTTATAAAGCTCCAATAGAGGGGGAGCGGTTTCTGTGACCATGCTGCAGTGACATGAAAGTCTGCCAAAATCTACAAAACTTTTCCTTTGTTTTGGATTATTTCTCTCAAGACAGCTTATTTGGATTTTGCTCTGTTTTCCTCTTATTTTGCTGGGTTTTATGCTCTGCTTATTATTATGCTTCTGAGTATTCCCAAAAGCAGCTGGTAACGTTCAGAAGGCATTGCAAAGAGAGGTTTGGTCCCTTCCTGTAGATTGTAGAAGTTTTCCTGGGAGCAGCAAGTGCTGGAGACACAGGGTGCTCCAGCACTAGAGTGACACCCTGGAACAGCTTCTGCTCACAGGTACCTCTCTGCAAATGGCACAGGGTGGATTTAGACCTTGTGTGAGTGTTTGTCACACTGCTGAGGTGGAGGAGATGACCCTTGGCAGGAGCCTCCTACTCTGTTTTCCAGGTTGGTGCTGGTGGCTTTCCCAGGTACTGCAGGCAGCAGCTGCTGTGGAGTGGAATTATCCATCTCCACTTCAGCTTTGTTCAAAAAGCTGGAGAAAGGCAGCTGAATGCTGAGTGGGACAGGGGTAAGACCACAGTGTTTGGAGCGGCACAAGGGATGTCCCTAGGCCTCTCTGAGTATCACTGTTGGCACGGGGCGGGGAGTGTGAAGTCTGTACTTCAAAGCACTTTGGACTTTTTCAGTGGCTCTTTCACTGTATTTAGGTATTTGATGGAAACTGGATTGTCTTTTATGTATTTGTCTTGGGGATGAGGGCAGGGATGGGTTAACTTTACTAGCTTTATAAAAGGTGCTGAAGTGAAGGATGCTCATGAGCATGTTACTCCCTGTGCTGAAGTCTGCCAGGTCTGGTGAATGTTTAAGGAGGATCATTGCAGCAGCTGGGAGCTGCTGGGGCACTCGGAATCTGTCAGGATAGCTGAGATTTTCAGTGTGTGGAGACAGCCGACTTTCAGGAATGCTTGTATCTGCTAATCACACTGTAATAACAGTTTGCAATCCATGGGTTGCAATCCCCCCACCCCCACTTCTAGCACAGCTGTGCATATTTAATTCAATAGAATGCATTTCTAGTCTAGTGTTAGAAGTAATTCAGATCATGAAGATGGTAATTTTGATCATGGTAGCTGTTAGGGAAATCTAGGTGTAAGCTAGACTGAGAAGTTAATAGGTGCCTAGTACAATACAAATGCTGTGGGGTGATGAGCAGGACATGGCATGGGGGCCCCAGTCTGCACTCCAGCCTCATCGTGTACTGGCCTCACTGAGCCAGCAGCAGGGGAAAGCAGCATCCCACAGCTCAGTAGCTTGGTGGAGTAGTTTGTCTTGACCTATTGCCTGTGCCACCAGATTTTGAATGTTTGGGCAGGTGGGCCATGGGCCTGAGAGGGAAGCACCAAAGCCTCCTGGAGCTGCAGAGGGTTGGCATGACCTGCTCTACAGTCATGCCTTCAGCTGACCCCAGGGTGTAAGCCACCAAGCCGACATCTTTCAGCAAAACAGGTTGGGAGGAGTTTGGGGTTTATTTTACTTTGTCTCAAGTGCAGCTGGGGAAAGCAAGTGCTTTCAGGGCTCCCAGCTCCATTTCACTCCATAAAATGTTCTTTTGTAAAATTGATCATTTCTGTAGGTTGAGAGAGTCTCAAAGGAACTTTCCTGTCAAGCATCTAAAAAGTACCATTATTTCTTTTCCTTGCCCTAACAGCAGCTTGAGATTTACATTTTAGCTCACTAAAGATACTTAGACAATCCGGGTTTTGTGAGAAATTTCATGGTGAACAAAGCAAACTAATCCCATTTTCAGGTGGTTAGTAGTGCTGTAGTGCTCGGGTTGCAGAGCCCCTGCAGAGGGCTGGCGTTTGAGCAAGTTACAGATGTTTTTTAAAACTATTTTTAAAATACTTTGGTTTATCTTGTTTTATTTTTGCCATGTAACTTTTTTTTTTTTCTAAAGCATGTAGAATAATGAAGCAGCTGGTGGCTGAGTCTCCTGCTTGGTGTGTGAAGAGTGGATGGCTGGGGTGGCTGGAGTCGCCTGTTGCAGGCTGCTTACACACAGAGAGAGAGGCAATTCCTATGAACTAGGCAGTGTGTGGTAATTCATAAACCACCATCAGCTGTTCCTTAGGTATGCTCACCAGGACACCACTGCACTGGAGCCAGCAGATCTCCCCAACACTTCTCAGTGTGGGTGTTTATGTGGCATAGCTTATGTAGGTGAGGACAGGAAGCCTGCATGAATGCCCTCCTGCTGAGTGGGGAGGTCTGGACTGAATTCACTTGATCCTGGAGTTGTGATGCAAATCGGGGAAGTGAAGCTTGCATGCCAAGGAGAGATGCTTCCCCTGCCTTGTGCTGGCTTGGAGTAAGCATGCCCCCACAGGAGGCTGCTCAAGAGCTGCCCACGCAGGGATGCTCAGGACAAACAAACACGGGCAAGAATTTTCTTCTTATTAGTAATTACCTACCTGTTGGGGAAAGGGGGAAAAAAAAATAAGACGTTTCTGTATGAAATATTGTTGAGACACTTGTATTTCACTGTTGCCTACCTCCAGGCTTTCAAAAGCAGCTGATCTTCCAGAACCACGAAAGATCTTAAATATGTATGTATATATGTATACATATATATATATATGTATATACATATATTACCAACTTGTTTCTGAGTTGTTATGTTAAACTCAAATCATATTCTCGTAGCCACAAGGGTTAGAAAGTTTTTTGCATACTTTCTGAGCAGAATTGTGTAGTACAAGTGCAGCAGCAAGGGACTGGATTTAATAACCCTGGAGATTTCCTGCTGCTCTGTGCTTCTGAAAGTGGGAATCGTCACAGAAACTTCACCAGCTGGGTCTTTAGGAAAAGCACCAAAAATTGTTAGGCTCATTATACAGTCCTAAGAAGTGACAGCACCATACATATGCATTTATTTTAATTAACTTTCTAAGCAGAGGTTAGAGACCAGGGGAAAGATGGGGCTGTGTTGCACTATAGGCAATTTTGTCATTCTTTTAAAGTGCTTTATTATTTGGTCCTGTTGGCAAGATGGAGGGTCAGTCTTGTGTGTTGGACAAAGGCACTGAAAAGGCAAGTTTTCAGACAGCAGCTCTGTATAAGATAACTGGACTAATCTGATCAAACACAGAAACACTTGGCCTCAGGCTTGCAGCCTACACTGAGAGGATGGAGGATTTGATCCCATAGAGAGAGGAAGAGGAGCAGAACATGGCCTGCTGAGTGCAAAAGTGTTTATTTCTTTTTTATAGTTCAGTCAAGCTAGCAAAAAAACCAAACAGGTTACTTTTTATCTATGAATAAGTATGCAGCTTTCACTAGGATGAGAGGAAATGGCCTCAAGATGCACCAGGGGAAGTTCAGATTGGATATTAGGAAAAAATTCCTTATGCAAAGAGGCTGCCCAGAGAGTTGGTAGAGTCACCATCCCTGGAAGTGTTCAAAACAACGTGTAGACATGGTTCTTCAAGGCATGGTTTAGTGGACACAGTGGTGTTGATTTAATGGTTGGACTTTATGATCTTAGAGGTCTTTCCCAGCCTTAATGATTCTCTGATTCTGTTCTAAGCTCTTAAAAAGTTAGTGTAGTTGTGTAACAGCCCCTGGCCTCCTGGCTCCTCTAGTAGCCATGATACTCTTTCAGGAAATCCAAGTCATATCTTCCTAACCTGCTGGAAAGGCACAAAAGACTTGGTGATTTCTTTCAGGTTTGCCAGTTGACCTTCTGGTCAGTTTAACAAGAGCCTGAAGTTTCAAACTCAGGTACTTCAGCTTGAGCTTAAAATGCAGGTTGTGCCTCTTGGTGCTGCTGAAGCAATCGATAAGCCTCTGCCTCTTTTCTTGAGGTACTAGCAGGGTGTTTTGCTGTGTGTATTTCTTTCACTCAGAGCAGTCCCATGACCATTTATTTTCTCTTTACCTACTCTTTGCCTACCTGCAGGTGTGATATTTCTCAGGTGTTTATACAGCCACTGCCAAAGGGGAAATTTTGTATATCAATTCTGTTGTTGCAGCTGCTAAGGCTAAACCTTCCTCTCCCATTTCTTTAGGGAAGAACACCCGACGGCAAAAATTCAGAAAGCCCACTTTAGCTTTAGGATGCAGCAGGTGAGTCCCTTTAAGGAAGAGAAAGGCAATTTTGATGGCATTTTGTTGACATTCCCAGTAACCAAACAGAGCTTGTTCTGGTACTTGTCTGCTGCAGCAGATGTTTTGTGGGTAGTTTCAGTCTGAACCACAGCAGCAGTATCTTAGGACATCAGCATTTGAGTGCTCTCCGCTGTTCACTTGGCCTAAGAAATGTGGATATTTCTTTCCCCAAGAGGCCCCCAGGGTTCATTGTGTTACTGTAACAGGGCTGGAGGACCAAATCTTTTAAATTCTGCTTCTGTCAGTGGTCAGGGGAAAATGGAATTGCTGCAATTCCTGTCAGTTGGCATTCCTGTGTGCTAGCAAAAAACCTAAACTGCCAGAGAGCGGAAGGGATGGCTGCTATTTTCTCCTCTTTGTTTTTTCCTTTTCCCCTGACTTACATAGCTTTTCCCTCTTTTGCAGGTATCAGTTCTGCTAACCTTCAGAGAGGCATAAGTGCTGAGATCCCCAGGATGTGAGAAACACAGTGCTGTGAGTAGCTTTTTTGTTTGATTTTGCTTTCAATGAGAAACCCACGCTTGCTCAAACAGAAGGAAGGTTTTTCTTTTGCCTTTTTTTTTTTTACTTTTAAAGAGACACTTCAAGACATGTTTACAACAAGCAAATCCAGCCTTTTGGAACCAGTTGTGTGCCTTTGGCACCTCTTTGCAACCCACAAAATAAAGTCAGCATTGTATTGCCACATAGGCTGAATAATTATCTCACTGCAGATATGAACCACATGAATGCATTTAACTGAGAATATGGTCAGCAGAATGGACCATTAGCACCATCTGAAGCTTGTTTGTTGTTTCCAAGCTTTACCAGACATTGAAAGACAAAATCTTGCTTGAGAGTTGAGGCAAGGCACTCCTCAGGGAGAAAGTCTGTGTCTTTTGAAAGGGAAGAAGAGCACAGATTGGCTGGTTATGTGCATGGCACCCCAGCTCTGTCATCAAACCAGAAAGCTCCAATATTCAGATCTTCCCTGAAAGGATAAAATAACTTGGGAGGAACATTTACACCACAGGAGACACTTGTGTGCTTGGTTCCCTCCCTTACTCCAAAGCAACATGGCCAGAAGCTTTTTTTAATATATATGTAGATATATATATATATATATATACACACTTAAAAAATATCTAGAAGTATGTATTTAAGGAGCAGTTGCACTATAGCCTTTCCCTATGAATTGTTAAAGGGTCTGAGCTGTAATTTCCCAGCAGCTGTGGCTGGTTTGCAGCTCTCCAGGTGCACCAGCCAGGGCTTGCAAAGGTCAGTCTAGTGCAGCAAAGGCTGGAGCCCCTGGCCAGGTGCCTGGTGCAGTGTGGGCTCCTGGGAAAGCTCTTGGGCTTGTGCAAGGCTGGATAACAGGGCTAAAGTTTGGATTGTGGATTTGGATGCTGTTGCTCAGGGCTTTGCTGCTTTCTGTAAGTAAATTTTCATACCAGAGGGGTTGAATAAGGGCTTTTTGAGGTTTTTAGAATCAGCCTAGCTCCCGTTTTTGTCCTGTTTTGTGGTGATGGAAATCTGTGGTTACTTGGAAGTTAGCAGAGTTTTGTTTCCATTTTTATGTGAGTGGCTTACAGCCTGTTTTCTTTTACAGCAGCACAAATCTATTTGGGCTGTATTTTGTTATCAGGAGAGAAACTGAGTCCATCACGGTTTGGTAAAGATGAGGTAAAAAAATCCTTAATAAATACCTAGCAAGCATTCAGAAACTGGTGAGCAAAAGAGACCAGAATAGAGACTCCTAGCTGCAGCCTTTTGTGACGGATGCTGGCAATGAGTGCAGCTACAAGGAGCAAAGGGATGTGGGATTGTGATAGTGTTTTGTGTTGGTCCTCCCTCAGTAAGGTCCAGAGTTCATCATCTCCCTTTGAATCACAAACATTTTCTCATAACTCCTTGGTGTTTAAACTCTCACATAATACCTGGTAATCAAGCTGTGAGGTTTATTTTTCTGTCAGTCACTTCCAAAGCATTGCACAGGATGGGTTCTGGCCTCTTTCTTTACAGCTGCGTTTGCTGTAAAAGTGATAGGAAGAGTAGATACCGATGTAGGCGTGTAGGTCATGTGTACATCTTGTGTCTCTCAAAGTATATCCATACATTAGAAATGCACTTGCTCATCTGAAAAGCAAAGTTTGGTTGTTTTTCTGTTAATTAGGCAGTGTTGAAACTTGGGAAGTGTTTCCGAGGTCCTAAGGAATCTGTTTCCGAATGCACCCCTGTAGTGGTTGCTGCCATAAAAGGAATAGACAAGAGAACCTGCTTCTGCTCTTCAAAGTTATACCACTAGTCCCAGGTAGATGTTGTCTGTGGTGGTATGTTGAAGCAAAGCAGTGATGCTGAGGGTGGCAGGCAGTCCACGGGTGCCTCTGATATATCATAGCTGCGTTAAAAGGGGTGAGAGAGAAAACAAGGGCGGGCTCTTGGAAGCTGCCCAGGTAACTCGTGCATGGTCTCAGATGGCTCTGAAATTACTGCAGCAAGATGTAGTCATTGCTCAGCAGTGAAAGTAGACTGTAAATTCCCATTTACCTGTCTCCTACCGCTCTGGCTGTGTGACATAAATTCAATTGAGAAACTGAAGAAAGCAAGGTGGCTGCAGTGGGGCAATGCTGACCGAGAAACTGTCCTGCTCAGAAGGTCAAGGAGAAACCAGAACTCAAAGAGCTCCATTCCTGTATGTCCCCTTCTTTACACAGTCTCAGGCTGTGCCAGGGCAGGTTTAGGCTGGTTGTTAGGAAGAAGTTCTATACAGAGAGAGTGATTGCCCATTGGAATCAGCTACCCATGGAGGTGGTGGAGTCACCTTCATTGGAGGTGTTCAGGAGGAGACTGGATGGGGTGCTTGGTGCCATGGTTTAGTTGTTTAGGTGGGTTGGATTGGTTGATGGGTTGGACGCGATGATCTTGAAGGTCTCTTTCAACCTGGTGTATTGTATTGTATTATTGTATTATTCTGCATCCTCTTCCAGTACACGTTTCAGGAGATATTTGGTGGAGAGAGAGGAAAAGAGGCTTCCTTGTCATTTCCCTTTTTCCATTTTCCCCTCCAGCATCCAGAAATGAAACTTGTCTGTGGCTGTTCCCAGAGGCGCTGTCCCCTGAGAGAAGTAGTAGTGTGGGATACAGAAGGTTCGAGGTGGCTCTGGCTGATGCCTCCACAGAGGGAACCCAGACTAAGAGCTGATGTGCTGTGTTATGAGCAGTCAAGGATGGTGTTGGTTTGGGGAGCACCTGTCAAAGTGGGAACAGGGACATTGATGAGCAGAAAGAGACAGTGCAGCGAGCTGCAAGAGGTAGTTACTTCACCTGTTCGGCCTTAACCCATCTCTGCTTTGTAAAGCAGCATCTCTGTTCTGCTATTTAAAGGCAATACCCACATTTTTTTCATGGGCAAAACTCCCCTGGGCTTTGTTCTCTGAGGGCAGAGCTGTGACTTAATGGGGGACCCAGTCCTGGGAGAATGCAGGGAGAGAGTTTCCTTCAGAAGTTGCATGTGCTCAAAAAGAAGCATCATCAGCTGTAGCAGAGTGGGATGGCTGCTCTCCCATGCTGTCTGTGAGGACAGGTTGGTGGATTGGCAGCAGACCAGGTGGGGCCTCAGTGATGCCCAGGGTAGGCTGCAGCATTGGACTGTGGAGGAACAGCAGTTCTGGTGGAAGAGAAAGGAGGGCAGAGAAGAACTTTTTGTGTGTTGGAAGAATCTGTGGAAAAGTAACTTGGAAAAAAACTTGGTTTATATCAAGGCGTATGGATGTGCAGCAATAAAGGGGATACTTGTTGCAGTGGACTGTTTTCTGCCAGATTTATACTGGTATGGGGGCTTCAGAGTTTTCTTGTTACATAGAAGCTTGAGCAGCAAATTTGCAAACACTTTCTGTCAAAGCAAATAAGGACTCTGACAGCAATGTGTCCTATGTGTGCCAGCACTAGGCACGATAATGGCTTTGTGAAAGGCAGCAGTGCTGCTGCCCTCTCGTTTCTATGGAGGGCAAGAGATTGGGCTCCAGCTCGGGCGGCCCTCAAAGGCTGAAACCATCCCTTGTCACTGTAAAAGCCACTTGTCTAAACAGCACACTTCTCACAAAATCAATGCACATGTCCCCCATGCTCAGGCAGGGAACTGTCCAGAAATGTTGGACAGCTTTGCTTAGAAAGAAGTGGAAATGTTGCTATAACTGAAGAAGAGAGAAGGGATAAAGAAGCTGGTTAGAGAGCAGGAGAAACTTAGTCAGGAGAGATGAAGCTTAGCCAAAAGCCTCCTTTACTCCCTTCATCTCAGTCTTGGAAGCCAAACGTTAGCCAGTGGTTCCCATCTGGGAAAGGGTGAGATGTCTTCCATATGACTGCAGGCTCACAATTCAGCCCACAGCTGAGGGGAGGGGAGAGGGCAGGTTTTCCCAAGTGGTAAGGGCAGGGCTGCTGCTGCTTGGCTCTCTAGCAGCCATAGTGTGGATTTTATTCTGTAGACAGGAGTTGATAGTGTTTGAAGAGGGAGGAAAAAAGGTGTTGTTCCATTCTTATTTTTGGTAGTGTCTCTTCTTCCTTTTCCATTAAGCATGATGTCACAAATGACATCAGTGCAATAACTGCTTGTGGTTGTCATAGTCACAGTCTGTGACACCCAAACAAAGCAGCAGGAAACTGAAGCTGGCATACAAATGCTGTAATATTCATCACATTCAGTTAATAACTACATAGGTATTTATTTTCCATTGGAAGAAAAAGAGGAAAGGAGGTTAAAAGCACAGAATCCTATTATTGAAGGAAGGTTGTTCTCAAGTCTGAGCAATGCAGCTGCACTTCCTCACAGTCCTCTTTCCCCAAGCCAGTGTTGCTCTGGACCTCAACCGCTCGGCTCCCTCCTGCAGCCATTCTCATCATTACTGACTTCATGGTGATGCCATGGCATGAATGAAGGCAATGACAGAAGTCCTGCCACTTCTAACATAAGCTGTGTCTCAGAGAAGAGCCTCCCAAGGGCTGGCAGCAAGTGCTGGCAGCAGCTGTGGCTCAGCCAGCTTTCACTGCTGGATGGCTGAGGCTGCATTCCTTGCTGTGCATGGACAGTTTAATAAGACCAAGTGCCAGGTCCTGTACTTTGGTCACAACAACCCCAAGCAACTCTATAGGTTTGGGGAAGAGTGGCTGGAAAGCAGCCTGGTGGAAAAGGGTGCTGACTGACAGCCAACTGAACAGGGTGCCCGGGTGGTCAAGAAGGCCAGCAGCATCCTGGTCTGCATCAAGAACAGTGTCCAGTAGGAGTAGGGAAGTGATTGTGCTCCTGTACTCAGCCCTGGTGAGGCCACAGCTTGAGTACTTTTTTCAGTTCAGGGTGACACAGTATAAGAAAAACTTTGGGGTGCTGGAGAATGTTCAGAGAAAAGCAGTGAAGCAGGCGAGGGGTTTGGAGAGTATGGCATAGGGAGCTGGAGTTTACTCTGGAGAAGAGAAGGCTAAGGGGAGATCTTACTGCTCTCTACAACTACCTGAAAGGAGGTTATAGTGAGGCAGGTGTTGATCTCTTCTCCAAAGTAACTAGCAACAGGACAAGAGGAAACAGGTTTAAGTTGTGCCAGGGGAAGTTTAGACTGGACATTAGGAAAAAATTCTTTACTGAGAGGAGTGAGGCATTGGAACAGGCTGCGCAGGGAGGCAGTGGAGTCACCATCCCTGGAGTTGCTCAGGAAGCATGTAGATGTGGTGCTTCAGGACATGGTTGGGTGGTCATAGTAGTTGGGTTACAGTTGGACTCAATGACCTTAAAGGTCTTTTCCAACCTTAATGATTGTCTGACTGAAAGTGTAGAAGGGTGGTTTTTTTTTTCAGTTTGGTTGGGGATGAGATGTGATGGGGGGGCAAGGGGTTGTTGGAGGTTTGGGGGGGGGGGGGAAATAGTTGCTGGTTAGGTTTTGGGTGTTTGGTTTTGTTTAATCGTAAGATAAGCTATTCTGGTTGAGTGACAGAGCTGGTTTGCCCTTGAAAGGTTTAATCTCTGCTCTTTTGGAGTTCTGCGCAGTTGGCCTGACGGTAGGAAGGCACCTGCTGCAAGAAACAATTCCAGTCATTCTAAAGAAAATTTTTTACAAGAACAGATCTGGTGCAATCACTGCATTTGCAAGATGAGTGTTAGAGGCAGGTGGTTGGGGCTTGCTGGGAAGGAGCTGCCTAAGCCACCCACTGGTGTGGGCACATGGGGAGATGCCATCCTCACGCCCCTTGCCAGAACTTCCCCTTGCCCACTGCCATCCCCCTTCATGCCCCCACGAGAATGTACTGACCCCGAGCACTCCAGCACAGCTGCCCCAAAATATTTGGGCTCGTGATTCCTGGGCTGAGCCTGGATAACTACCCAGCCCTGCCTGAGGCGGGGACAGGCAGCGGGTAGGCAGAGGGCAGAGTCCGGCAGCCAGCGCTGCCCAGCTCAGGGGCCGCGGGTTCAGACGTTTGGTGCCGTGGCTCCCACAGGCACTTGCAGGGGGGTTGCTCATTATATAATAGCTGCTGGTTGATTAATATGCTGTGAGTCAGAAACGCCAGGGTATTTTAGCTTTCTCTAGTTGCTATGGCAACGTTATTTTAACAAATAGCTTTTTAATATTTAATTAAAACTCGGCTTTTGGCAAGCTGGAGTAAGAACTATTACAATTGCTACTACAAAGGGTTAGCAGTGAAGTGTATTTCAGAGCCGTGGTTTTTTGGTTGGGTTTTGTCCTCCCTCCCCTGCCAAAACTGTCAGCTACAAAAAAAAACAAAAACAAAAACCCAAAAAATAACTAAACAACAACAACAACCAAAACAAAAAGGGGACAACCAACCAAAACCTCACCACTTAATTCATTACTTGTGGGAAATGTGTGCATGTTCCCAAGAGACAAAGCAAATGTAATGCAAATCTGCAGTTGCTCTTCACAATTGAAGGTTGTCACTTCCTTAATGTATGGTGCCAAGCCAGCACCCTAAGGACAGAGCAGTATGATAGCGTTTATTAATCGCTGCTTTGTTGCTGGTGTTCCCTCTTCTACCTTTGCCTGATGGATGAGATCATTCCCATTTTGTTTGCTTCATGTTTCCTCTGTGTCAGGTTGGATCCTTTTCCCTTACCAGCTTGTAGATGAGGCTGGTGCTGTGTCCAGCTCAGGCTCTGGACTTGTTCCTAGTCTTTTTTTAGGTGAGCTCCTCTGCTTCCTCATACCAAACAATTCTGCAACAGGGACAAATGAACAGAGAACTCAGTCTCCAGAGAAAAATAAATATTTAACAGCTCTCTTTGTAAATACCCTTTATTTATAGAGCAGTTGCAGGTTCTATCGTGCCTGGTAAATGGGGATGCTTTTCATGCAAAAATTCTGCCTTGGGGGACTTGGATACTTAATGTCATCTGTGATATAATAATGAAATCAATGTGTCGCTCTCATGGGATTCCCTCCCAGCCCCTATTTTCTGTGATTAACTCCAGTATCACACACTTTGTATCTATTCACATCACACTGCTTAACACTGTACTGAAACCTGATTTGGAAGGTAACCCTTTTATTTCCTGAGGAGAGGGGAAGGCTGTTATGTTTTCATTTACACAGAGGAGTCTGATATAACTCCATCAGGTATTGTTGTGGGGTCTGCCAGGTTTCTGGGTATGATGCACTTGGCCACTCACTCTCCCACAGGCTGGGATTGTGCTATTACCCCCATCTTATAAATGGGGGAAGGCAGACCTGGAGAGAGAGCCTAGGACCTGCTTTACCCCAGCTATTTCGGTCAAGCAGTTGTTCTATGGCAACTGTCTAACCACTTGTGGCCTATGTGCTGGGAGGCGAGAGTAATGTCCCGGGATTACAAGTGTGAGAGGCGTGGCTGATAGGCAAAATAAGGACAGTAGAGCAGATGGGAGAAGAGGGATGGTCAGGAGCACTGCTGTCCCTGAGCACAGGTGGCACAGAAGTGAGCTGTTGGCCACGCTAGGAGCCTGTGTGGTGGAGCATACCTAACGGTGAGCGATTTGTGGAATCCCTGATGTGTGTTGTTCCTGAGTGCTGTGTTGGGTGGCAGGTATGGATGATTGGATCTGCCCTGGGAAACAATTGCCAAGGAGGGAAATCAAGTTACTCTAGAGGGGGAAAACAGGAGGAGACAAAAGTGGGTATTTTTTAGTAGATACAAACAGGAGTCACGCTAGAAAAGCTGGAAGGGGAGCTGACCTGCCATATCCCCAGCTCAGCCTCAGGTACTCAGCCTTTTGTATGGCTGTAATGTGCTACATGCATTTTAAATTTACAGTAATTTGGGACTGGCACATCATCTGGAGAGGCAGGACATGTGCTCTGGCAGGTCTGATTTTTCCCATCCCTGAGGATAAGGGTGGATCCAAGCTGGCAAAAAGCCCTGCGTGGGAGTGAAGGGCATGTCTCTCCTGAGTGAGTGCTCAAAGATACAGCAGATAACTTGGGCTTAAAATGAAGCCCAAGGACATGCCTTTTTTTTTGCTAATGGTGGTTTGGCATCCATGCACATACCTTATATCATGAGTGAGTGATCTGTCCCCATGTAATCAATTGTAGGGCCTCTTCCTTTTGCCCAAACCCACACTCACTACACTTAAAGCTAACCCAGGTTGTGTTAGCTTTCCTCTTTACTTGTTCCAGTTGATTTGAAACATGCTGCTACTTTCATATCTACCTGGCAAGCGAGACCATCAAGATATGGAATAGTTGGGTGAATTGAGAGAGACTGGAACTGCAGTGAACTGCAGTGAACTTCCCTGGATCTTCCTGTCTCCACCCATCCCAGACCTTTCCTTTATCTTCTGCTGATGTTGGTAGCCTTTGGTACTGTTGTCTTCTCAGTTGCTGCTTGTTCACTAGGGTGTCTTTGGGAAATCAGAAAGTTGATACCCTGAAAGACGGAGCATTTGAACCTCGTGAGTCTGCTCTTGTAGCAGAGAACATACTTCTGTCTCCTGGCCCAGCAAATGCAGTTGAGGATGAGTACCACGTACTTTGCAGTATGAATAGTTTCATGCAATGCAATCTTGGTGTTTGCAGAGGTAATGTGTGCTTAGTCCCAATTTTCCCCTTCATGGAATTAGGGTAGAGCACCACACCGGCACTGAGCACAGTAAAGGTCTCTGAGTTGTCCCACTTTTCACTGTCAGCATTAGTCATGACTCAGGTATAAACAATCTGGCATGTTTCCTGTCTGCAGTTCTCCAAGCACAGTCTTCTGCTTGCACACCTCAGACTTTAACTGCGTTTGCCACGCTGAAGTCCAGCCAGGTTTGCTATGGATGGATCAAACCCCACAGCACTGGGGTGACTGGGTTTCAGATGCTGCTGGGAGAGTGTGTGCAGGAAGACCAGGGAGCCAGTGTGACATTCAGGATCTACTGCAGGAGAGGTCTTGATTTTCTTTTTATTACATACTACTGTTTATGATAAAGATGTATTTGTATAATGATATCTAACTCCTCTGTATAAGCTATGATACACTGTATAAATACAAAGAGAAGCTGCAATTTTTAATTATTATTTTTTTAGCTTTGTTGCAAAGCACTGAGTGGATCCCCATGCTGATGTGACCTTGCTCTCTGACAGTTTTCTTTTCAGTAAAAGAGCCCACTGAGTGGCCGTGGGTAGGCCATCCATCCCTCTGATACTGGAGAAGTGCAGAGAAGGAGCATAATTCTTCTTTGATCTTGCTTCTGCCAGAGTCCGTAGAAAAATTTCAGAGGACTTCAATGAGCCATGATCAGCCCCTCTAAAAATACTCCTGAGGCACTTGGAGAAAGCACTTGTGAGTAGATGAGAAGCAGCCTTTATATACCTGCAGGAAGGATGGGAGCACCCCTTAATAGGTGTTAGTTCATTATGAGCGTGTTCCTCTTGGTGCATGTTATCGCAAGGAAAGAAACTTCTGCAGCAGAAACATAATGTGTAGTGCTGCCTTAGTGCTGCCTTATGTTTTCTGTTACTATAGAAATGGTTCCACTTTTTATAAGAGAAGATGCAGAAGCACCTCACTTTGCTGTCTGTGAAAACCTGCAAGGTGCATTTTGTATGTCATGAAGACCTCTGAGCATCTCTTTCCAGCCAAGTCTGGCTGAGTAACTGTGTCTTCAGGATGAACTCCTGTCCGTACCTTAGCCTTGCACTAGCCCTGCCTGCCAGAGGGAGCAGTGAGGTTGGAGGTACACCCTGTGTGTTAAAAGTGGTGTAAAGCTTTCAGAGCCTGCAATAATGTACATCACCTTCAAGCATCTGGAGAGGATGGTGCATGTCTCACTTTGCCTCTTCAGCACATGCTGGATGCTAAATTGCTCTGTGCACCTTCGGCACAGCAGCAGTGAACCAGAGGTGAGCTGTGTTTCATAGGAAGTCCCAGAGGGTGGTCCCCTCTTCACAAAAGTTGACACCATTCTGGTGGACACCATTGGATCTTTGCTCTCCATAGGATGGAAGCATGCTCAGATCTTTGCCTGAAGAGATGGAGCAGCGTTGGACTGCATGAGTTGAAATCTGATTGGTTTGACCTTAAAACAGGTTTACTTGCAAGGGGCTATTGTGTTGCTTGTTCCTGAGTGACCAGTTGTAAAGCAACTAGCTTACTGCTCAAAATCATTATTTTTATCACAGTATAAGTGGTTAGTAGAGAGTTGTGATGAGTGTGGGTTGACTTCACAGAGGCAGTAGAATTTAGCACTTTTTTTAACTTTCAAAGTAATGTACAGGTAATAATCCTCCTAACTCCCCTTTGAGCAGGGAAGTAGTGCATAAACTCTTTGGGACGGGGATTTGGGCTTGTTTGGGTTTGTAGTACAGGAGTCACAATTGGGGAAAAGGTGTTTCTCTGGGAAAACCTTTTTATTATAGCAAATCCTGCCTAGTAATCTTACAGAGAAACCATTTTACATGAACAGCTCAAAAATGATGGAGAAAGTATTAGGACTGGGATGTTTCTGGTGCTAACAGTCAAAATGTATCCTGCCTTTCTCACATTGAAGCAAAAAGGCTTTATCTGTCTCAGGAGGTTTTCTTTTGTTCTTTAAAGTTCAATAACTCTACATGGGAGATCTTAAAATTGGCTGAGGGCTGTGTGGCTGAGGCATTTCTAATTGAAGTTGGAACTTGAAGCATTAGAAAAGTTCTCTTGGCATGTTGCATTAGTAGGATGTAGCTGAACTAGTGTGTAGCATGTCATTAAATATATGGTGAATCATATCTGACATATCTTGTGGCCAAGAAGGCCAATGGCATCCTGGCCTGCAGCAGAAATAGTGTCACCAGCAGGAGCAGGGAAGCCATTGTGCCCCTGTACTCAGCACTGGTTAAGCCACATCTTGAACACTGTGTCCAGTTCTGGGACCCTCAATATAAGAAGGGCATTGAGACTCTTGAACGTGTCCAGAGAAGGGCAACAAGGCTGGGGAGGGGTCTGGAGCACAGCCCTGCAAAGAGAGGCTGAGGGAGCTGGGATTGTTTAGCCTGGAGAAGATGAGGCTCAGGGGAGACCTCATTGCTCTCTACAACCACCTGAAGGGAGGTTGTAGACAGGTGGAGGTTGGACTCTTCTCCCAGGCAACCAGCACCAAAACAAGAGGACATAGTCTCAAACTGTGCCAGGGGAAGTTTAGGCTCGAGGTGAGAAGAAAGTTTTTCACAGAGAGAGTTGTTAGCCATTGGAATGTGCTGCCCAGAGAGGTGGTGGAGTCACTGTCCTTGGAGGTGTTCAAAAAGTGATTGGATGTGGCACTTGAAGCTATGGTTTAGTAGTCATGAGGTGTTGGGTGGCAGGTTGGACTCGATGATCTTTGAGGTCTTTTCCAACCTTATTGATTCTATGATTCTATACATGCCAAAAAGATAATGGGACCAAAATGTCATTCAGTAACAATACTCACATAAGAGAGTCATTTGGGGGACTGTAATCCTCAGGGAATGTAAAATTCACTTTTAAAATGTATCCCCATTTCTAACTTGCCCACGGAAATTGTTAACCCCTTGTTTGTTCTTAGAGCAGCTTGTGAATACTAAGATGCTTTTTGGGTCTTGAGTGCCTTTTTCTACCCCAACTTCACCTGCCCAAAGGCAAAGTGAATCTGAGAACTATTCATCTGTAGCATTGCTACATCTATGCTGCCCGTGCGGGAGGTTCCCCATGGAGATGTGGATGTCTTCTGCTGCTTTATATCTGCCAGCTGTTCTTCAAGTCTTCAGATGTCCTGAAACAGTGAGAATTTTGGTAATATCACTGCTGTATGTAATGTACTGGGCAGAAAAAGGTTCTCTGGGCTTGTTTTGGGTTTATAGGATGTAGTCAGCTGAAAGGCATTGTGTGTAATTAAGCTTATTTCATGCAGTGAAGTGTATAGTGAATTGGTGCTGGCACAAATGGTGGTGTTCTTCAGAGATCTTTTACACCTTAAGAGAAACTATAGTCTAATTGTGGCAAGCTATCCTAAAACTGCAGCAACTAAATTAAGAGCTCACTAAGGTTCCAGGATAGGATAGGGTTTTCTGAAAGCTCACTTTCAAAGCTTCTCAGTCTGCCCCTAGTCTGTGTTTTAAACATTGACTTCGGCTTCTAGCTAGTCTTCTTTAACTTCCGCTGCGTTAGTCAAGTGGCTGATTCACAGGGAACTCTTTCAGGCTCCAGTCTGTTTACACAGTCCTTATTGAATTAGATTGGAAAAGCACCATGGAATTTGAAAGAAAAACAGGAATGTGGATTCATTATCTTTCCTTTTTTGTAGTTTTTTTTTGAAGGAGAAAGCCTGGGGCGTCTTCATCTGTGTGTAGATAGAAATCACAAGGAAAAAAATACAGGGACAACATGTGGTTTATCATTGCTGTCTTGGCCAGTGTGCTGAGTTGCAATGGGCATGCCTGTAGGCTGCACTGAAAGTTGGGCAAAAGTGGGAGGATGTAGAGCTCCTGTGCATTTCACATGGGGAAGGAAAGCCTGTAGCCCTGACCAGGGTTCTGTTGGTAGAGAGAAGGCTCCCCTGAGAGATGGGGTTCAGCAGCAGCAAGGCTGGCCTTTTGACCATTTGAGCTGAATTCAGGAGGATTGTAGGAGACTGAGGACAAAGCTGTTTCATATCCTTCTCTTCCCTTCTCTCCAAGCCCTTGTAGCCCTTTACTGCTGCTTGTTCCTTTCTCTCCCCCTTATCCTTGTCGAGAACCCAAAACACAGTTGAGGTGCAACCCAACACCTGCTATTTTCATCATATGCCTACAAATCACCCTTATTCCCCTCAGGAAAACCCTGAGCTGTCCTCCATGCCTGTGCATACTCACTCTCTCACACACATACACACACAAAATAAACTTATGGTCTCCCCAGGATAAATGTTGTATTAAAATCACTTGTGTAACATCATCAAAGCTCTGGTTTAAGCAGGGCAGGTGGAAAATGCCCTGCTGACCTAATGCCCATTAAAAAAATACATCTGTAGCTGCTGTCAATGGGCTGCTTTCTTCTTTTCCTTTCTTTCCTTTTCTTATCATTTCTGTGCTTTCTCTTCAGAAGCACTTCAGTGCTGCATTAAAGAGATTACAGATGCTTTTCATCTTTCCCTTTTTTTTTCCCCCCAATTTTGCTTCTTCCCAGCAAGCCTCAGGGTTTTTTGTTTTGAGTTTGGGGTGGGTTTTTTTTTTTTTTGTTTGGAGCAATTGATTTGTAGCTCTTCTACCTGCTGGGAAAGATTGACATGCTACTGAGCATCTTCAGACAGCCCTTCTCTTGAGTCACTCAGGACTGGAAGCAAACAGAGGGCCAGGTTGAAAGCTGTTTCTTTCCTGGTGCTATTTACACTCTAAGGAAACAGTGATGGCATGTGCTGCTTTTGTATAGCTTGATATACGTTGTGTGTGTGCCTGCATCTTGGCATGGAGTTGTCCCAGGAGGAAAGACTTTTTTTTTCTGTAATTTTTCCACTGATTCCCTCTTGATGTAAGACATCAGAACTGCATGATCTACAGTTACACTCTTTTTGCACATTCCTTCTCCCGTAGTATGCTTTTGGTGGCTTTTTGCTGTGTGGTTTTGGGAGTGGTGATGGCATTTTTGTTTTTGCAAGCCTCAAGCAGTGCTCTAGTTCCTCTGAAACGTGAGGCATGGATCCCATCTGCAGCCCCTTTTAGTGGGTTAAATAGTTTGTTCTCCTCTCACTTTGCTGCCATTGACTTTCTGCATGTCTCAGACTGGAGACACAGGGCAAGAAGCAGGGTTGATCCACCACACCAAGAAGTGATCGGGGAAGGTTGCCTTTTGCAGTGCTTCAGTTTACTGCAAGCTTGAGGGACCACAGGTTTATCCCCATTGTTCAGCATTTGAAGCCCTGAAAAGACATCTTGGGGCATTCTGGAAAGGGTGTGTTTTTCATTTCCTGCAGTCTGATACCAACACTAAATTGTTTCACCTTCAAACAAAACAAAGTTGATGTGCCAAGATGGCTATTCATCCTTTTTGAAGGATCAGTCAGCCATTGCTGAATTTCCTCAGCTGGGTCTTCTAAGTGTTGGTCTGAAAACACTGACCTCAGCTGTTAGGTTGATTTATTCCACAAAAGGCATAAAATCTGTCTGATCTTGTTTAAATTTAGTTTTAAAACAACAAGATCTAGAATTAAAAGCAATTTATAAGAAAACAAAGAGGTAATTTCTTACTTGATTTCCTAGACCTCTAGTATTAAGGATTCTTTTCTCACTCATGTCTCTTCCAACCTGGTTTATTCTGTTCTGTTCTATTCTCTTGCTCATGCAACAGCTAAGACCAAGTCCCACAGGCATCTTGCTTGAGCTCTTGACTTAGTGCCATAGCTAGAGATCCTGCATTTGAACCTGGGCAAATGACAAGAGGCCAGTGAAGATTTAGATGCCATCCCTGCTCTCAAGATTAATCAAATTTGGGGTGATCCTATCCTGTCTTGTCTCTCCCATCCCTTCTTTCTCAGAGGTGGTTTGGATGCAATTAACTGATGTGAACTGCCAGCATTTGGAGAGGAGGGTTTTGGGAGCTGATTTCAATGGTCAGATCCAACTTCTCAGCAGTGTTGTGTGCCATTGGGCTGTTTCTTCATACTTGCTCTGTTTTAATAAGTGTTGTGAGAGGACTGCTCAGTGACTGAGTGAGGATTTTCCATTACAGGCTGTGCAGATCTTTCCTGCTCCCTGGCTGTAATTCCTCCTCTTTCTTTGCTTTAGAAATTAATTTTTTTTAAAAGCAGAGTAGAGTCCCATGGCCTGCATCTTTTCCTTCTGATTCTTTTACTCCTTAATTTACTGTTGTGAGGCCATGGGACATGCCAGGGAACTGAGTGCATTGAATCACACCAGGCTTGGTTCCTCCCAAGCCAGATTCTACCCTATTCTGCGGGGACTGCCTTTCAGGAGAGGACACAGAAATCAGGAGCTGTGTTGAGTGGTTTGTCTGGTTTCTTCTGCCTGAGCTTCCTTCGTCCCCTGAACGTTTTGGTTGGATTGGGGAAGGCAAAAGCCATTGGAGGAGAAACACATCACCCCCATGAGACAAAGAAATGAAGAAAAGAGGACCTTTGGGGGAGAAAAGACAAAGTTTTACCTTGAGTTCCTCTTTCAGGTGAGAAGTGTGCAGTACATGCAGTAGGTCTTGATCTGGTTCCCTGAATATCACAAAAATCTTGACAGGAGTTACTTCAGGAAATGTTCCTGATCAAGTGTTTCCTCATCAGAAGGCAGCTAATCTGCTGGAGTATAAATGTGTGTGTTGCTGGTGTTTTTGTCAGGAAAGCAGCCCGAAGCCCAGGGTGGATTTGAAAGAGGTGTTGGCTGACGAATGCTTCTCTGAGATGTGTTTTCAGGGCTCTGCCATTTTCAGCCTTACCAATGGGACTATTGTCTCTCCCCTTCCCCCTTATTTGGATTTTGGAGTCAGGTGACTTCAAAAAATAGCATCAGCTCATGCTGTGGAACATGGTTTTTCCTAAACTTCAGAAACTGTTGTGCAACTAAACTTTCACATAATGCCTCAGGAGAGATAACCCTGGACGGCTCCGGTCTAGGTAATCATAGTGCTTCAGACAGGCTCTTGCAGGTGATAAGACCAGAAGAGAATGTTGCTGCAAAGGGACATTGTCTGGGGGATCCTTGGGAGCTGTCTTGTGTGTCAGCTTTGGATCTGGAGTGGTTACACAAAGGGCTTGGCTAAATGGCTATGTTGAAGAATAGTCAAAGACAAGATGTGCCTGGATGTCTTAGTTCTTACATGTCTCAGGATGCTAAATACATCAAAGAGCATGGGGAGATGTTTTGGAGAAAACCTTGTGGTTGCAGAGACAGGCTTGAGAGCCTGCCTGCATTGGTTCTGAAGTAATGGCAGAATGGTCTAGCAGACCCTCAGGTGCAACATCCAGCAATGGCTATCAGAGGCAACAAAAGAGTTTCCCAGCCCTCTGCCTGCCTGCCCTCCACAGTGGCCAAGCTACCAGTGCTAGAAGCAACACAAGCTTCTGCCTGTTCTCTGAAAGGAGAAGACCCCTGCAGTGAGCACCCTGCTGTTGCCCATGGAGATCATCTGAGAGCAAGGCCCAGTTACTTTAATTCCACTCCCATTCTAGAGAATAGTTTGGGGGCTACAAAGATAATTTCACAGTCAGTTTAGGAAACAAAGTGTGTTGACTGCTTCACAATGCAAGCGAAGCGACCAACCTGCAGATGACCGAGCAGCTGGTTAGCAGTTGGAGCTAAGACACATTTCAGCAGGAAGGTCATAGAAGTGCTGCCTTTCCCCCAGTGTATTCTGTTTCCCAGGGTGGCAGGATTGCCAGGCTGGAGTTGACAGCCAGAGCTTTTCAGCAGGCACTTTCCTGCACTCCTCTGCTGTGCAGCGAAGTCCATGCAGAAAAGCAGGCTGGGTGCTGGTGGGTTGCTATGGAAAGAGCTGCCACATCTCACTGAGTTCGTAGTAGGGTGTTAGGTGGTTGTTTCAGTTTGAGAGAGAAATTTTCACAAACACTATAAAACCAAGAGACACAACTAAATTAATGCAAGCTGGTCACAAAATAGCTGGCTCTTGAAATTAAATCATTACCAATTCTTATGTTTTTTTTTCCTCCTTCTTTCCTCAGGAGGAGCACACTCGTGTTTTGGCAAATAAATATTGGATATTAATCTTGCACTGGATTTTGATGACTCTTCTGCAGTGCAGAGGAGAGTAGGAAGGAGGAGGGTTTGCTGGAGCAGGTGGGAGTGACACTAGGTACACTGGTACCAACCTGCTGCTCTCCTCCCAGAAACAGGAGGAGAAGAAACACATTAAGAAAGAAAAGAATTAAACAAATACTCTTCAGTGAGACACTTTTAAGGAGCAGTTCTCTTGCTTTTCTGCATTTGTCAAGTATTGCTCAAGCATCATTGTTACAATTTGTTCATCTGGAGGTGCTATGAAGTAGCCCCGGGTGGTGGTGGGGAATTCCAGACACCAGGGAGGCAAAGAGGACCATGCCTGTGATGACTCCAGCCCCGCGCTGGGAATATTGAGTATGCCTGGATTAAAACACGTGGGAGGAGACAGGAGGCGGCAACTGCCAAGTGTACTTTGTCATGCTTTTAAGGTGTTCTGATGGCAAACACTTCCACTGGTAAGAAATAAATGAGTGGGAGGTTTTGCCAGTTCCTTTTTGTTTTCCTTGGGAGTTTATTCTTCAGTTTACTAGTCATCTGTCTGAGTGAAACGTGATTTGTGGTTTGGGAATGTAAAGGAGGATGCCAGAGCATCCAAGCTTTGGATAGTCCAGATCAAACTCAGTTTTGAAAGTATGAGCTGGTTTGTGCTGCATCCCTTGGTGTTTAAAATGAGAAGTGAAAGAAAGAAAATGTGTCCTTCAATATGGTGCACTCAGTGGCCAGTCTGCGAAAGCACAGATTGTGCTAGGCTGATAGTATTTACAAGAGTGTCGGTTGTATTTGTATACATAATCAGGTCTTATGAAACTTCTTTTATTTCCAAGGATCCTTTTCATTCTCTTCCACTGCATATTTCCAAAAGAAGCACTGCTTCTTTTGAGCTGAAATATTAAATGTTATGTGAATGATTCAGTAATCATCTCCTCTTTGTATTTCCTGGGTGAAATGAAAACACAGGGACACTCACATCCTGCTAAACCCCATTCTTTTCCAGCAGTATCACATAAGGGTGTACTTACCCTCTGTCCCCAGCCCCTTGTATTGGCATCCCTTCCCAGAATTCCTGGGTGCTAGAAGCTTCTATTCTGGCCTCGGGATGCTTATTGTAAGGGCCAGTTGAGGGAAAGGTAGGACAGGCTGGATTCAGAGCAGTGCACCAGAGCTGCAGCCCTGGGATAAATAAATGCCTGTGTATGTACCCACACACGTGTATGTACCCATGCATACACAGACACACACAGAGGCTGGCAGATTAAACACAACTGGGGAAATGTGACACAAAGGAATTGCATGTTATTAGATCAGATCTATCTGCCAAGTTTCCAGCCTTTTGAGGATGAGAATATACCTGGAAATTGGAGAGCCTTATTTTGAAGTGGTCTTATAGTATCCAGATAACAAAAGTCCTGCAAAGAGACCCAGGGCAGAGCTCCAGCAGTCCCTCAGATCTATCTTTGCTGCAAGTCTGGTTAGAGTTCGCAGGAATCGGTTCTCTGAAGTGCAGCGACCGTTCCCTTCTGTCTCCCCTGTCCTGGGGTACTTGCCTTGGGGAAAAAGCCTCTGGTGTTGAGGAGGGGGATGATGTTTGGGCTTGTGGGTTGCAGTTGTCGAGGAGCGTTTCTAACCCAGCTATGGAAACCCAACTCTGTGTGACAAGGGGAAGGATTGCATTGTGTGCCCAACTTCTGGCGTGAACAAAGGTCCTTTGTGGCCATGCCAAATTCTCCCAACAGCAAAACTGTTACTGTGCACAGAGGGCAGTGGCTCTGCCCTGTGACAAATCAGAGCGACAACAAGTGCTGCAGGGAGGAAGAGGAAGCTCGTTCAGTCCCATGATCCTTAGGGGCAAAACACATTCATTTGCCTGCTCAGTAGGCACCTCTAGGGACACTTCATAAACTGTACACACCCACCTGAAACCTCAGCGTTCTGCGTAGCGAGAGAAGCCTTTCCCCATAAGCAAGCACAGTTTTGAAAGGCTTTCTAACTCTCTTTCTTTCTTTTTAATTTAAAAATTGACCACATCATCACTGATTTTTTTTTTTTTCTAAAGGAAGATAAATATTTGATTGGGAGCCTGTTGGATGACAGAAGAAATTAGAGCAGTGGTACTTCATGAAAACTTCAGCTGCAAACATCTATTAATTCCAAGCTTCAGATGGCATAGACATCTGGAACATCAGCGATGCTTAAGCTGGCTTTTGTTTTCTGATGAGGGACAATAGTTAGTGGCTTTTGGTCTTGTACTGAATGCTTTAAATGCACAGTAAGCTGGAGGATGTGTTTTGTGACCTGCAGTGAGGGGAAAGCATGCAGATGTTTCAAAGGATCTTGCTGGACTTGCTATATGTTGTGTCTTTGCTTCTTCTGCTGAATGTGTGGTAGGTCCTTTGTCACACAGTTTTTGTTCTAGACGTTTATACTTTATACACAGGATTTTACTAAAGCAAAGTGGTTTGTGTGGATGTGAGACCTAGGTGCTTAGTAAGAGAAGGAGAGATGAGTAAATACATTTTGAAAGGAAAGTGCTGAGATAAAATTTGAAGCCTATAAGGGAAAAATTATGTGTAGAGGTGATCTGAGTGAGAATTGCAGGCGGTGAAGTACAGCAGATGCAGTAAAACAGCTTCAACAGGCACAGCATGTGATTAGGATGGTGGAAAAAAAGAGTAGCTAAGCATCTTTTAGAGGGTCATTTTTTCAGTATTTGGCCTCAGAACTCATCAGGAAACTGATGCAGGGATAATGTGATGCATGCTAGGAATGCTCATTTTGTGTTACCAACAGCAGGAAAAAATAAGTTCTTTGCTAAAAGAGGTGTGGGTCAGTTCTTCCAGGGCCTCCAGAAAGAGAGATGTGACAACAGCTATATTGATAATGCCCACAGAGTTTAGATGAGATGAGATTTGTCACGAAAAGATCCTCATCACACAAGAAGGGGAAGAGTTCTCCAACAGTAGTGTTCAAGCAAAGGAATGGCGGGAGAAACCAGCTTGCTAGCAATGTGTTTTGGTGCAGCTGCAGAGGAAGGTAACTTTTAGCTTGTGTAAGAACAGAGGGAGGTTTGGAATCATCAGAAGGCAGGCATCTGTGCCATTTACATGCACCTGACCTGATGAGTAATATTTGAGGGAAGGTTGATAGTTCAGACCTTTGATCTTCAGATTTTTGCTTCTTTGCATGAGTCTGCTGGTGGGAGTTGTAGTGGGTTTATGACTTTGGTGCTTATTTGCTGGGACCTAATCTAAAAGTTCAATCTCCTTTTGCAGGGGCTGTTAAAAATGTTCAGCTTGCAAGTTGGGAGGACAGTCTGAATTTACTGGAGGATGGAGTATAGCCTGCAGCACTGAAAACCTAGATGCAGTTTCCAGCCCTGCTGAAGACCTTGGCCGAGGCATGATTTCTGCACTGTCACTACCCTTTTGGTGGCAGCAAGCTGTAAATTGACTTGGCCATTTAAGGAAGCCTCAGCCACACTCTCTTTGTGCCTTAATTGCCCATCTGAGCGGCGGCGATAGTAGCAGTGCCTTAATTCACAGGCCTACTTGGCTTTAACAGTTGTAAAGGCTCTGAATATTGAGCCAGCGGGATCCTCCGATCACCACAGGTCATTAACTATCTAAGGCAGACTCCTGCATGAGGGGAAAGGACCCAGGGAAGTTACCCATTTTAGAGAGTCGGTAGAAGTCATGTCACTGCTTTTAGAGAAGTCTCCAGATGTGGAACTATGTTTTTCATGGCCTGATACAAGTGTACTTTTTGAAACAGTCTTTAAGCAAGTAGAACATGACCTAATTCAGTCTAAAATGTGACAAGGTGGCAGGGAATGGTATTTAGACGAAGCCCCTCAGCAGAATCATGTCTGCCTGGTACCAGGGCCAGAAGGAGCCAAGAAAATCAGAGTACTGCATAGGCAGGTATTCTTCTGAGCACCTCGTTGCTCTTAACCAGCAGCAGTCACCTTTCCTGTGTGCTGGGACAAGAAGAGGTCTTTTGACCTTCTACACCTGCCTTTCAGCACTGACTTGCTTGAGAGAATGGGCACCAGCTATGGTCAGGAAGAAATTGTCAGGTTTGAGGAAGAAAATGTATTTTCCCATCAATGCAGGGGTTCATCCTTATGACAGTGGTCTCCTAAATGGCAGTCCAGGTTGGAAAACACATGTGTGTCATCTGTGTGCAGCTTAAGGTCATTCATCTGAATCTAGCTAATGAGTGGGAGACCCAGCCTGGCTACAGGCATGGGCAGCATGGGTGCCTGCAGTATGTTCCTTCAAGCCAGCAGCAGTATGTGCATGGGGATCTGTTTGTACTGTAACATAGGACGCCTGAGGTTTGCCTCCTTGGTTCATCAGAGTATTGAACCATGTGAGTTAGGCCAACAGCTGACTGTTCATGTGCTTAAATTTGGAGTTGTCCTGAGGTGCTTTGGACATCAGATTTGTTTGAGATCCTCTAGCTGAGTTTGGAGGACACTGAGTGTTCCGGTCCTGTGAAAATCTATCTAGCAGTGTCCAGAAGAACTTGGCTTTGAAGGCATGTTGAAATTGCTGCTTCTGGAAATGTCAGGGTGAATGTTTCTGTTGCATTGCTGTGGGAAGTATTCAGTATGGTGGGCTTCAAGATGCTGCTTCATAACCCAAACTCAGCTTTTGAGCTTCCTTCAATAGCATCTGGCACCATAGCTCAACTTTCCGTTCAGAAAGGGAATATGTTTAGTTATTAAAATTGTAAGCCAGACCTAATGTTTTAAAAGGGGAAATCATTGTGTACTGAAGCTTTTCCCAGTGGTGCAGAGGTTCAGACTGAGTAAGCAGTGTCAATCTGGATATCTGGAAGTGATAGCCATTGAATGTATCAAAGCATTGTCAAGTGCAGAAGGAAATGGGGGTGGGAGAGTGCAGTGGTGTTTTGAGGGGCACAGTTAAAACCGCCCTGTGGGAGGGAGACATTACACTAGTGTGCTTGTGGTGTTTTATCCTCACATCTGTACTCCTCATTGAGGAATGTGAAGATACTCAGAGAAGGCCTCAGAGGTAGGGTGGAGGAAAGGAAAGAGGTACAGTGACTCATCAGCTTTATAAATCACATTTTTCTAATACCTCAGGAGTGAATCAAAGGGGGAGGTGTGCAGCCATAGCCATACAGCTTGCTAATGTTTTGTGCTAATTGTTGAGCTCCTTCCTCTCTTTTGGGAGCTCTCTTTGAGTGCTACTGTTGTGTTGAATGAGGCTGGTGCAAAGGCTGCTCCTGATATTGGGCAGTTAGAGCTGGCCAGGCATGCCCTAAGTCTGCATGTATTGCCTGTCTTGCATAGATGTGACATCCTGGTGAAACAGATGTCTTCTCCTTTCTGTTTTCATCAAATCTAAACCCTTCTAAGAAGTGGTCACTAAATCATCTCCTGGCCACAGCCCTCATGCCTTCCCCTCCGTCAGATCCTCTGGGCGCTTTCCTCTCTGACTCCTTCTGTGATGTGTGTCATGTGCTACGTGAGCCACAGATACAGGGCTTTAGAGGCTACTTCTTGAGAACTGAAAGGGTTTTTTACTGAGAAATTTAGAACTTATTTCTACCCTGCAGCCATTCAAGAGGAACACCCAGAGCATGCATGTGATTTTATTTTGTTTTCTCCCTTGTGGTTCACCTGCAAAGTGTTTGTGTGTGCCTTGATAATTTTACTTGAAAAAAAAAAAAGAGACTCAGCTGACAAAAGGCCAGCTGCTGTGGTTCCCAAGCAGTATGAGAAGTACTAGAGCAGGAAAACCTCTGTTTTCCTGTACTGTGCTTAGATTTTGTAAGCACATGGAATAAGGAAATGAAATGTCTTGATTCTGTACTAGCCCACCGTCTTTCTGCTTTGGAGGCATTTAGAATAGAATAAACCAGGTTGGAAGAGACCTTCGAGACCATCACGTCCAACCCATCATCCAACACCATCTAATTTGTCTGATAGTGTCCCTACAACAATAAATCCTAAGGATGAGAATATGTAATAGTATAAAAAAAAAATATAATAACATAGGAAGTGTGTCCAGCTGCTCCCCATCTAGGTGGCAGTATGATGAAGTGATGGATGACATGAAGGAGAAAGGAGACCAGACGTTGCTGTGAAGGTATTTGACCTTAAAAAAATGGGAAATGATTACTGAAAGTGGTATAAAGGAAGAATACTTCTTTTTAACACACATCCCCTTTCCCAGAAAAAAAAAAAAAAAGTACTCTTTCAAAGCATACCTGAGAAGAAATGAAGCTGAACATTCAGAATAATGTTGGGTTTTTTCCTGCATAAAATCAGAGATGGCTATATCCAGGTTTTACCCACGTAGCTGGAGATAGTGTCTACAGATAATTTTCTGGTTTGTGTCTGTGAGTCTCTTGTCCTCCCACCACATGGGGCTGGATACAAACTCAATATGAGGAATTATTTAAATCCAGTGACTTTAATCTAGCCCAATGATGAGGAGTCAGTGAGCTGCACAGAGAAGTAATTAAACTAATTAGAATGAATGTTTTTATAGTGTTTCTATTTCTCTCTTAAGAAATCTGTTGGTCTTTATTTCTCTCTCATGAGCATGCAAGTACACACCCTAGGAGTAAACACACCACTGATGAAAGGAGATAATTTTGACAGGGTACGTGACTAATCTTTGGAGCTTGCTTTTCCCCTGAAAGCCACCAATGTAGGGCATTGGACAGCGATTCAGCCCCCTGAGGGTGTTGAGAACATCTGTTGATGTCTCTGGCTATATCTTATTTGGGTGGCTTATAAATCTTTCTTGGAAGAGGCCAGTTCATATTTTTCCTTCCCAAAGGAGAGGTCAAGGTCCCAGGAGTTCACCCACTAGCATCTTTAGAGTTTTGAGCGTGCACAGCCATAGGTGCCACTGGGACGTTGGGTTTCTTTCTGTCCCTGAGCATCTGTGACTCTGTTGGAGGACACCAGCTAGGCATGTGTTCAGCAGGACACCAAAGCGGATGCCTCTGGCAGAAGCCCATGCCACGAGTAAAAAAGCCTTTCCCAGACTGTGCCACCTTCAGAAAAGAGTGGGAGCTGCAGCCACAGCTGCCCATGCGCCCCGTGTTGTGTGCAAACTGGGGGCTCTCAGCCCTTTCTCTGGAGGGGAAAACAGTGTATGGGAATGGAAGAAGCCTGGATTTTTGTCCCAACCTCAGCACTCTGGTGCTATTTCTCCCAGGAGAAGCTTGTTACTTGCCCCATCTGTTCCAGTGTGTGCCCCCTTGGTAAGGGACCATCTCCTGCCTAGGCTGAGATTAAGGGCACTGTGTTCAGTGGAACAAGTGGCCCTTGCTACAATATTAATATTGTTTCAGGGCATGAACCAGTTTGTAAACTGTAATGTTTTTGTCCTGAGTAGATTCTGTCATTTTTCCAGAGGAGAAAAAACCAAAACACACAACAAACTAAAATCAGGCCTAATCCAGTTTTTAACAACTTGAGCCTGCATTTGAAAAAAGGAAAAACAACAACCAAAACCCTAAAACACACACACAAACAAAACCCACCAAGGCAGCGTTTGCAGATGAGTACTTACAATAGAAAATTCACAGCACACAATGTTCAGCTTCCTCTTTTCTGGGAAGGGGTTGGCCATTTGGGTTTGTACAACACCCAGCACAGGAACCCCACCATGGCTCCCATGCTTTTGGCTCTGCAGCAGCGTGGATGAGAACATTTTAGTTCAAAAGGATAGCCTGTGAGCGGTGTGCTCTGAAATACGCCTAGTGCGTGGTACTGTCTGACACAACCTATTCTGGTAAGGCTACAGAGGGGCTTTTTTCTTTTTCCAGACTATTGGTGCTTTCCAGAATAAGCTTCTTTATCTCTACACAGTGGTCACATCCCAGCTGAGCTGTTCACGTCGAGACAGCTTTCATGTGGATTGGCTTAGGTACGCAGTTCTCCAGGGTTTTCTATTACTGTTGGTGCCTTTTGAACCCCTGTTTCACCCTGCCCTCAGCCTATCTCCACCAAAACCCCCTCATTTTTGTTTGATCTATGTATTTTTAGTGTCTCCCAGTGACTGTGCCACAGGGGTGCAAGGCAAAGGTGGGATGTGTACTGGATTTGCTTCTGCCCTCGTTCACAGGTGTGTTAACACCCAGTTTCACAGGATGTGCTGCTGAGGGAGTCAGCAGTCCTAGGGGCAGTTTGGTTTTGCTGATCGCCTTGAAAAGTGTGAGCCTCTGGTCCTTAAAAGAAAGAAAAATCATCAACTGCTGATTCTCTGTGGGCAAAAATTCATGGCCACGGCACCCTGCTACAAGCATCTGCACAGGGGTGTTTCTAATTAGAAAAGTCTACAGTGACATACATGAATTGAAAATACATAGCCCTTTCAAATTTATTTTGTCATGTCTGCAAAAATGATTGTTGTATCAATCTGCATACCTCCCCATTAATTGTGTTTCATTCAACTTACAAAGAACTGCAGAAGTGACAGAGCTCTAGGCTGCTTTGACTTAAAGGCTGTTCTAAAAGCTCTGCTCCAGTTCACAAAACCTGCCTTCCTTTCTCTGGGTTTCTTTTGTAAGCCATTGCCATCCCAATCCATCATGCAGGAGTTATTTGTCCTGGTTTGCTTCTGCTTATTCTCCTGCATATAATTAAGCAATGTTTTTAAGTGGTTTATCACAGTGGAGAGCAAAAAAACATTCCTTTGCTGTGCTAGCTGATGTGCTTTTTGATACTACTGTAGCAGCTGCATGCTAAAAACAGTTGTAAGGAAGGAAAAACATCACCCTAGGCATGTTCCTCTTTTAACACCATGAAATGTGTATCTCACCTCTCATCCTTGGATTTCTAGGAGAGTAATCTTACCGCAACATCAATTAACATGAGTTCAGTGTCTCTGATACGGAGCAGGATGATAGCTCTGCTCTATGCTACATTTGTTTGTGTTGCTACAGCCTTCATAGGCAATGAGTGGGTAGTGGTGGGGAGATTATGATGCTGTCAAGTAATACAAATTAATTTCTGCTGTAAACATTATGGGCCTGACTTCTGGCCATCTGCACAGGTTGAAATCGAGTGTTAAAAGCAGATATGCCCACAGGGACAGATGTTTTTGAGTACCGAGGGACCCAGGGACCTGCAAGCTTGGAAGATGGCGAGAGGGAGAGGACCATCACTGAAGCTAGCTGGAAATGGAGACCCACTGAGGTCTGCCAGAGTAGGGTTGGTCACACATCCTGGAAGGGGTGGCAAATTCTTCAGCACAGGAATAAAGTGGTGCGGGTGGTGTCTCTGCCTTTAAAGCACCCTGCGGTGTTTGCAAGGCAGTGAGCAGCAAGGCCTGGCTGGTGCATGAGGGTGAAGCAGGGCATCTGCGTTGAGTTTTGCTAAGAACCACTTACTGTGTGGCACAGTGAAACAGCAACTCCTGCTGCTTCTGCAAGCTGGGGAAGGTGATTGGGAAAGTTGTAAGGAGGAGTTTGTACCTTTGTGATATTAAACACCACGTTCAGACATGGGAGAGGGCTTGGCAAGGGGTGTGTGTTAAATTACAAGGGCGCAATTTTCGGTTGCTCCTCCTGTGTAGCAGAGAGGATGCTATCTGTGGAGCCTCAGCTCCTAAACAGTAAAGCAAGAAAATGTTTCCACCCTTTTTAAACATCAGGGGGCACTTGCAAATGAAACCTCCTGCATTTCTGCACTTCTTTGCAGGTAGTCTTTCTGGTTTTCCATTTTCAGATGAGGCCAAGTGCTGGGAGCTCTGCTAGCACAGGGCAGAGCAAACAATGCAGTGAGAAGAAAAATAAGAAAGATTTTGTTCCCAAATCACACAAGTGTCAGTAAAGGTGTTGGGTTAGTCCTGGGTTGGTTTTGTTTGGGGTTGGTTTTGGTTTGACTTTTTGTTTGGGGTTTTTTTGGTTTTGTTTTTATTTTGTTGGGGCTTGTTTGTTTGTTTTAATCTCTCTGAAAAGTTGAGATCTATTTGCAGTGGGGCCGGAGGGGTGTGGTGTTCAGCCTGTTTCAGTCTGTTGTATTGCTTTCTTCCAGTGCTCAGCTGGAGGCAAGATGCAGCACAAAGCAGTGATCTTTCTGGTTTGGTTTCCCAAAAACTTTCTGCCAAAGTAAAGTTTTCCCCTGCTTTGTAATTTTACATCCCATCAAACTTGGTTGTCCTTGCACATCCTTTTTCAGACTCAACTCATGTCTTGGGGTATGAGAGAGGACAGACAGCGTCTCACCTTATGTATGCACTGCCATACTACTTGCTCAGCTGCAGCTTGCAGGGTTTTGGCTAAGGCTTTGTGTGACCAGGCTGTGTCCCAGCTGCCATGGAAAATTTCTGCTCTGCCACCACATTGGAGGATCCTGTGTGGGAACAGCAGTGCAGAGGAGTTCAATCTCTACCCTCTACACTTATTGAGAGGAGGAGGGAAAAATAAAGCTAGCTATGTGCACAAAGGAAAAATGTGAGAGAGGAGAAATATTTCAGTGTTAAGCAAGAGAAAGTTGGGGTTGGTTCTTTTTTTTATTTCTCCATGTCTGTATTTGAACTGCACAGTTATCTTTTGCTGCTGGAAGGTGGTATTGCTACACAGGCAAACGCCTTCCAGTGCCAGCCAGGCCCCAAAACATGGTTTATATTCCCTGTGGAGTTCTCTGCAGTTTCCCCACGTTCCAATAAGTGCTCCTTGCTCACGCAGGTTTTGTCTCCCTCTCTCAGACTACAGGTTGAAGGGACAGAGATGGCCTCTGGCTGGTCATGAGTCCCCAAAACTGCACATCTTGGACAAACTCATTTGTTTTGTTTCTGACCTCCAAAAAGACACTTTGGCTTTGGCTTGATTCCTGCAGTGGATAGTAATTCTCGTGTGGTGGAAAACTATTTGAAGTGTAGAGTTAGAAACCCAGCAATTAGACATGCAGAAAACCATTCTGGGGAAGAGAAGATGGAAACAAAAAGTGGAAAACCTGTGCAATTTTTCTGATGAAACTGTTACAGACAGAATTTTTCATCTGCCTATAGATTTATGTGTGTGTTGGAGAGATCTTGGCCCTTCCTCCATATCAGAGTATCCTTCCTTGGGGCTGACCCTCCTGTCCTCATAAGACACAGGAGCTCAGAGTAGCAGAGAGTTCTCTGAGTTTCCAGAGACTGGGGAATTCAGAACATTTATTCTGACTTTGAATCTATCAAAGGTTTCTTGAAAGTTGCAACCTAGATGTTTCTTGTTCTCCACTCTCTCTCTTCTATCCCGTTCCTTTATCTTTCTGTTCTTAGCTCTCTCTTTGTGTGTGTGTGAGGTTATTCAGTGAAATATAAATAAGCCATGCTCTCTTTGTCTTTTTAGTTTTCTTCCTTTTACTGATGTTGACACATGAATTTTGCAGAAGGTCATACATGAGAAAAGGAGCAGACTGTCGAGTGCAGCTGTGTGGCATGGGAGGAAGAGCAAGCTGTAGAGGAGCATCCCGGGAGCCATGGCTCCATCCTCATCTCCACCACCCTATCCCAGGGCACTGCCTTGCACGTCTCTTCCCTTGTCTTTGAAAATCATTGTCACAAAGCCTTCTGTGACACAAGCATGGTGGGATCTGCAGGGCAAAGTGAGGTGACCTAATAACTTTCACCCTGTTTCCAGCAGCAGCCAGGCTTACGGAGCCCATTCTGTGCCCTTCTTTCATCCTTTGGCCAGTTTCAACCAAATTTGTTACAAGGGAAGAAGCTTCAAAGATAATTAATTCTCTGCAGGCGTGATTAGAAATGGGTTGCAAGCAAGACGGGTGTTTGGATCATTTCATGTTTGTCTTTAGCTTCTGATCCTGTCCACAGTGGGACAGAGCAAGCCACAGATCATATCCAAAATACTCTGGAGGAGGACAGTTGTGAGGGGAAAAAGAAAGGAATTTTGAAGGAGTATGTGGAAATAATAGAGAATATTGGATGTAATCCAGTTTAAAGGTCAGTCACCACAAATCTGTAGAAAATTAGGCATCATTTCTTCCACTGTTCATCTCAATGCTTATTATAAAAAAAGAGGAGAAGGAATAAAGGAAATAGAAGAGGAGAGGCTGACTCAGAGATGCTGATGCTTTGGGTAATGATGATGACAATGTTGGTGATCCCAGGTTAGAAGGAAAAGGCATTGTGTCATCCTGACCAAGGCTTAGCCATAAGCCCATGGGCAGCCCCATCCCAGTTTCACAGAGCTGAGCAAAAGTGCTCCATTACCCAGGGAAGTACCCAGAGCTTGAATGCATCAAAGAGATGCTCCAGTGCTTCTCTTAATTGAAGTGAGTGTGCAGGGTATCCCCAGTGCCTGTTGGGGCTGGGAGGTGTGGAAGTAGCAGTGGCTATGACTGCAGTGGACTGTGCAGGTGTGCTGGCTCATCTGCAATGGAACAAGTAGGGTCTCTGCACAGCATCTTCTCTGTGGTGTGTGCTTAGCCTTTCACAGCTTGCATTTTGCAAGAGCCATGTCTGTGAAGGTGCTGCATGAAGAATTTGTGTATGCAGTGCTTTGTGCATGGAGAAATGCTTCACTCTGGGTTTTGAGTAGATGGAGCCGGATGCTGCCATCTCTGCTCTTATCACCAGCTTCCTCTGGCAGTGTATCATGTTTCCATATGTACAGGAGTGGGATGATCTGTGACTGGGAGGGTAGCAGAAATGTGCTCTAGGGACCCTCAGAGTATTCATCAGCTGCAAACAGAACTGAGAAGTTAGGGGATGATTTTACAGTGACCATTTCTGGCTCCTCTACCAATGCACAAACAAGAGGAGCAGATTTGGGGACAGAACTGAGGTGCTTATAGGATGTGTATGGATGTAACTGCAGTGGGATTTTATCTTGGTTCATCCTTGTGTCTGCTGGGGACTGGGTGCAGCTCATTGTTCAGAGGCTCCGCAGTCAGAAAATCTGCATTTGGTGAGACATGAGATCATAGACTCATGGAATGGCTTGGGTTGGAAGGGACCTTTAAAGATCATCTAGTCCATGCACCCTGCCATGGGCCAGCACATCTTTCATTAGATTTCCAGTTCAGATTCTCCATCTAACACATTTCTACAAAAGTCAGTGCAGGCCTTACCCACTCTGCAAATCTCCACTTTCTCTTCTCCTTCAGTTTGTAATCCCTAGTGCAGATGCCACCTGATCCCAAGAAACTTTTGGTTGTAAAAGATGAGTTTCCCATCAGGACTGGAAGTATTATGAATTCAGAGCTCATCTGGTCAGGAAGAGTAGCAAATGGGAGTCAAGGATTGGTTAGAAATAGCATCTTGTCAAATAGGAGAGTGACTTTTTTTTTTAACTAATGAAACTGTTTTTACAATTAAATTCCTCTCCCTCTGCACACCCACCCCTGATGAGTGCAACTGGATCCTAAAAGAGCTGGTGTAGTTTCTCTTTGTGGTTGTTCTGACTGATGTTGAGCTCACATCCTTTTAAAAATGCTTTACAGAATTGTTGCATTTGGGAACTTCCATTTCACTTACCCATTTCCAACCATGACTCATGGGTGGGTGATTGGTTGGTGGCTGGTTTTTAACTCTGTGGGGAGTAAAGTGAAGTTCTTCACTATGAAGGTGATGGAATACTGGATCGGGTTGCCCAGGGAGGTAGTGAAGGTCCTATCCCTGAAGACAGTAAAGGTCAGGCTTGATGGGGCTCTGATCAACCTGATCTAGTTGGGGATGTCCTTGCTTACTGCAGGAAGGTTGAACTAGATGACTTCTAAAGTTCCCTTCCAACCTACTGTAGTCTGTGATGAAGTGCACAAATCAGGGCCTGATGAGAATATCAGCAGCATTGTGGGAAGGGACCATGCTAAAATGTATCTAAGGGCTTCTGTGACCTTTGCCAGCTACTTCTGTCAATACTGACTGAAAACTGGCGTTTTAAGGAAAATTCTGTTCCAGAAAAGACTTGATAGGCTACCACAGATCTACTACAGTTTCTTTGTACTCACCTCTCCTGTGTTGCTTTGCATAAACTCTTCTTTCAGCCTTTACTTTTACAACCAAGGCAGGCCCTACAGCTTTATTTAGAAATCACCCATCATTACTAACCACATTTAAGAGCCATATTTACAAGGTAAGCGACAGTGGGAAGTAATTAAGTTTAATATAAGTCGCACTGGGTTTCAAATATGCAGGCTTCAAAATAATAATTAATAGAAACTACAGCTTCTATTAAAAGTTGCAGTATTTATAGCAGTATCTTCTTTCTTTTCCAGCTAAACACATTGAGTCTAGTAGGGATTAAAGTCCTCTGTCTGTTCATCTTATTTGTTTCAAAGCCCTTTTCTTCCTATGGTGCACTCCATTGCAAATTACTTATTGCTTTTATTCTTCAGGAGGAGATTTGTGATTCTTAAGCTGATGATGGGGGGAGAAAGAGCGTTGTCCAAAATAGCCTTGTAAAGGCACATATCTTGAGCTGTGGCTTTCTGCTAAATCTGTGCTTTAACAGTTCAGTGCCTAAGGATGTGTGCTTTGTTTCACAGGTGTCATGCAGCTGATAGATCTGCCGGTGGAGTTGATGGTCGCAACTGGGCCGGAAAGTCTTCATTAAACAAACCAGAGTAAAATAATCAAGGAAGGTTGGAGCATTTTGGAAGATCTGTTGAGTTGATTTCTCAAAAGATTCATCACTCGGGACAGCCTGCTGCCAGCGGCTGCCATGGCTAGCAAAAGAAAGTCAACAACTCCCTGTATGGTGCGAACTTCCGAAGTGCCAGAGCAGGAAGGCTCCGAGGGCATGGAGGCCCCTAAAGAGAAGGGGAGTGGCACACTGCAGCAGGATGCTAAAAGAACTGGCCTTCAGAAAGCTCAGTCAAAGACTGCGAAGTGGTCGAGGCAAAGCCCCCAGCTGAAAATCAGTCTAAGAAACTCCAGGGTGGTTATGAGTGTAAATACTGCCCTTACTCAACACAAAACTTAAATGAATTTACAGAGCACGTTGACACTCAGCACCCAAATGTCATTCTCAACCCTCTGTACGTCTGTGCTGAATGCAACTTCACAACCAAAAAATACGATTCCTTATCTGACCACAACACAAAATACCACCCAGGAGAGACAAACTTTAAACTGAAATTGATTAAGCGCAATAATCAGACTGTTTTAGAGCAGTCCATCGAGGCCGCTGCTAATGATGCCACTGTCACAAGTGGTGGGCTTGAAAACGCAGAGTGTGATGATTCGCTTCACGGGGGAATTAGTGCAAGTAAAACACCAGTGGTGAAACTGGGAAAGCCAAAAGGGGAAACCAAGAAAGGTCCCAAAAAGCCAGAAGAGGGAGTTACGGAAAATCACATGGATGGCGCTCTCCCCCGCATCATAACTGAAGCCACTGAGGCTATCGCTTGTATAAATGGAGACCTCCTTCACGATGTGTTGGCCCATGTTATGCCCTCTGTACAGCTGCCACCAAATATTAACCTTGTCCCCAAGGTCCCGGTACCTCTGAACAGTACCAAATACAACTCTGCCCTGGACACTAATGCAACCATGATCAACTCTTTTAACAAATTTCCTTACCCAACGCAGGCAGAGCTGTCATGGTTGACAGCAGCATCAAAACACCCCGAAGAACAAATCCGAATCTGGTTTGCCACGCAGCGTTTGAAGCATGGTATAAGTTGGTCTCCTGAAGAAGTGGAGGAAGCAAGAAAGAAGATGTTCAATGGTACTATCCAGGCAGTTCCCCAAACCATCACTGTCCTACCAGCTCCTTTGACAACTGCAAAAATGCCCCAGCCTATCATCCAGACAGCTTTGCCTTGTCAGATACTGGGCCAGACAGGTCTGGTGTTGACTCCTGTGTCAAACGGTTCGACTGTTTCCTGTTCACCAATTACGCTTGCTGTTGCCCCAAACCAGGGGCAAAAGAGGACAATACAGACCTTAGCAAGTGCCCCAGAGGCCAAGCGTCCTCATGTAGTTCAGGTGCCTGAGATTCCTGCTAAGCTGAGTGCAGTACCACTAACGCCAGCCAGCGAGCGAAAAAAGACAAAGGAGCAGATAGCAGAGCTCAAGGCCAGTTTCATGGCGAGCCAGTTTCCCAATGATGCAGAAGTCTACCGGCTGATAGAGGCAACAGGTCTCTCCAGGAGCGAGATCAAGAAGTGGTTCAGTGACCACAGGTATAGAAGTCAAAGGGGCATTGTGCACATCCCTGGTGATGCTTTAGGGAAAGATCAAGTAGCACCTTCAGCCGGCCGACACGGACAATTGTTTCACCCGTGCACAGAATTTACTCCCCAGAGATTCAAAGAGAAAACCCAAGAGCAGCTTAGGGCCCTTGAGGAGAGCTTCCTAAGATGCTCTTTTCCAACCCAAGGAGAATTAGACAGGCTTCGAGTGGAGACTAAGCTGAGTAGGAGGGAGATAGACTCATGGTTCTCTGAGCGAAGAAAGATAAGGGACAGCATGGAGCAAGCTGTCTTGGACTCGATGGGATCATACAGAAAACTTAAAGAACAAGAAACTCCCAACGGTGCAATAAACCAGGCGGAACTACTGAGCAGCTCTCAGCTCCCTGGTGCTTTATCTGGGTCCTCTACCACACTGAAGAAATCCCATGAGCAAATTCACCTCTTAAAAAGCACATTTGCAAGGACCCAGTGGCCATCACCCCAGGAGTATGACCAGTTAGCATCTCAGACCGGGCTCACAAGAACTGAAATAGTTCGCTGGTTCAAGGAAAACCGCTCATCACTAAGAACAGGGTCACTTAAATGGATTGACCAGTACCAGCAGCAGTGTGTTGTTGATGGTCATAACGAGCAAAGCCAGAAAAAGGGATCAAAACACGTTGAGAGTCCAAAGAATGGCAATGAGGGGTCTCGGCAGCGTTACCAGGAGCATAAAAAAATGAATGAAGAGAATGGGGAGAAATTAACGGTCAGAGTAAAAAGAGACTGTGAACCACTGAAAGACTCTTTGTTGGCCAATCAAGCAGAGGGTACAGACAGGTTGGAGTGCAACAGCCACGATGGCCATGGCAGTGAGGAGAACGAGGAGCCAGCGGAGGTCAACTGGGTGGAGGTGACGGTGGGTGAGGAGGACGCTGCATCGGACTGTACGGATAGCTGGAGCCACACAGCGCCCGAAGGCCAGGCAGAGCTGGCAGACTTTGACTCTGAAAGTATATCTGGAGAAAATTCCCACGTATAGACAGGTAATGCTGATGGTGCCCTGTTTCTCTGAGCCTGCCTCTGTCTGGCTGTACTTCCAGCATCCTGTAGGTCCTCTTGAGCATAAATCCCCAGAGCCCGTTCCTGCCGGATTGCTGTGCCTGCTGGATGCCTGAAAAGGGAGACCCATCCTGCTTGTAAATTAAAGCAACTGCATGGTAGGGGAGGGGTTAGTGTCTCTTGTCTCCTTGTGGGTCAAGTCCTGGATAAGGGATTCTTTTTTTCTTTTCTTTTTTTCCAATAAGCGATTAAACCTTAAACTTTCTGCCTTTGAACGACCTATGTAACTTCTGCAGCACTTGATGTAAAGCATACCATCTGAGCCACGCAAAGAAGTAGTAAGTGACACTAGTAGATAATATTCTCTGTCCTAACAACAGGTTGGAGTGTGAATAGAGCCTTGTGAATAGAGGCTGTGCCTGGTTTTGCACCTCGAGTTTTTCCTTTGCAGTATCCTGCCCTGCTCAGAACAAAAGATCACTGGGGGAAGGGCCCAGGACAGAGATGCTTCTTTATGCAACAGCAAGCAGGAAAGAAAACCAAACCAAAACAAAACAAAAAAACACCTTTGTGAGGACTGAAGTGGCTAATGCAAATGTAATCTCTTCCTCTTGCAGGTGAGAACTGTCTCCAACTTTGTTTTGTTCTGCTTGCTCACTCTAGAGGCTTAGGAAATGCCCCAGACTAAGCTATGTGGGTGTTTTAGCAGCTCTGTTTCACAGGATCTTGAATTTAAAAGCAAGCTGCCGCGCCTTTCTTAAGGGGTTTCATACAATCTATCACAATGTGAATGGATGTGTTACTTGGAGACCTGAAGCCTGCTTCCAATCAGAGTTGCACAGGTATAAATCTGGAGCAAGCACCGTCGGCATTTCTTGGCTCTCACATTGAATTGAGTTCACTGGAGCCTGTAAGGTTTTGTGCTCTGTATAACTGAGTCAGCCTCTCCCACACTGGAGACTCCTTGAGCTGGAATGTATCCCACAGAAAGCTCAGCACCCTGTATTCACAGCCACAGAGAGAGAGAGCACCTATCTGAGAAAGCCAGCACTTTTTCTAGTGTTTAATAAGAATAATGTACTTCAGTTTTTCTTAAAACAAAAACCCACAACATTCAACCCCAGGACTGCCCGAAAGCCCTCCACACTTGCACTTCAATTGCAGCTGACAGTACTTGAACTGAACTGCTCTCCTTTGCAGAGGGGTAGTTTTGTCTTAGCCAGCCCAGCTGGATAGCCTGGGACTCTTCACTTTCTCCTTGTCCAAAAGTCTCCTGGACATTTTCTCTTGAGATGAAAAAAAGAAACCCTGCAGTGGTTTTATTTTGAGCTATGAATTGTGCCATCTAATTCTGAGAAATGTTATTACAGGATCTGTATCACAAAGCAACTTAAAGCTCCAGCCTGTAATGCAGCACACTGTCCCATGTTATGCTTTTGCAGAAGTTGGTAATGAGGGATGTGAAGAGCAGGTTGTATTGCCTGTGTAGCAAAGGCAGAGATTAAAGGAGGGAAGGACATGGGAACATCAGCTGGAAGCATGCTGGGGTGCCACTGTTGTGCTGCCACATAAGAAAGGAGAGCCAGTCTGATGTGCCTTCTACAATCAAATGCATGATAGATAGATGCATCGTGGGAGTGCCTTTTTCTCCAAGGGATGTTACTCTAGATCATCTATCCCTTCCATCTGAGGAGAGGAAGCAGACCACAGGCTAGGAGAGGGAAGGGGGAGGACAGCAGGAGAGGGAGTTGCCTGACACCACTATTTCTTACAAGCCTTCTGCATCGTGAGACCAAGCTTTTCAACAACCTTCTTCCAGCAGCATAGGTTGCAACCAGCATGGGGTGCGTTCAGGTGAACTTCCTGCCTTTGTGTCCTGGCATAGATGCTGACCATAAGGCTCCAGGGCTGTGGAGATGTTTGAGTGTTGTTGGAGAGGAAATTCAGTAAGAACTTGGATCTCAGCTAAACTTTCACTGAGTTATGCTTTTGACCAGGAGCTTTTTGGTGGCTGGTTGTAAAATACACTCATTGAGAAGAGATGCACTGGAGCAGGGCTGCCACTGCAAAGACCATGCAGTAAGATCAGAGGCTTGTTTCGTCCTTTGCTCTTTGTTTCTCAGCATGCTGGCCTGGTGACTTGACAAAACCCCAAATTCTTTTCCATTTTCCTTTATTCTCCCTGAAAGTCTCAGCCCAGAAACACAAGTGCCTGCTCTTCAGTGCCTGTGTGGAGGCAGTGTCACAGGCATTGTGACACAAAAGCTGGAAGCATTATACCCTGCACTGATGAAACCCATGGAAAAATCCTATCTACTTGCTCCTTTTTCCTTCTGGACAAGCACTCTTATCTTCATGAAGCCCATCTTACATGGGTTTTATCTAAACCCAGTGCTTCTATTAACAAGGTACTAGCTTAGTAACATTCAGGTATGACTCGAAAGCATAGACTGCATAAGACCTCATGGAGACCTTGTTTCTGCCTCTTGTCATATGAAAGTCTGGTTTTGTCCTAACATACTCCTTGGTACCTTGGAAGAGTTGTGGCACTATCCTAGCTGCACATCAGAGGTGGACTGGAGAGCTGATAGGGTGTTTCTCCTTCTCTTGGCTCTCATACAGACACAGTCATTACATGAAACTTTCACTGAACCCTTCACTGAACCCTACACTGAGCAGAACACATCCCTTTGATATTCATGGTGCTGCTGTTTCTCAGCTTAATGGATATAGTTTAGAGTGAACATTTTTCATTGATCAGTCTTCATGTTTCTGAAGCTTTTGACAAATTTGGATTTATTCCACAGAGCATGTTGGATTTCCTGAATAGTGAGGCTAGGAGACTTGGCACTGTAGGGGGCCAGGGCCTTCAAGATGTTGAGTGACTACTGCAGGGTTTACTATAGCCATCATTAAAATGCTCCAGGCTGCATAATGAAGCCTCATATATCTCTTGTTAGGAGGCCTAACTGCTTTATCAAGAGAGTGTTCTGGCTCCCTTTCCATCAACAGAGATATTCCTGCCTTCCAACAGAACAGGTCAAAATTAGGTCTGTTGTCCCCATTTGCACAAGCCTGACGAACACAAACTCCTCTGAAATTAAATACAGCAGTTTACAGCTCAGACGCGAGAGCAGGACCAGAGCATGCCAGAGTTGTTAGTTGCTATCACTGCCTTTCTTCACAGCATTGTCTCCCTAGCCTAGGTCTTTTGGGTTTTTGTTCTTAGAAGCATACTTTTTTTCCATCACCACCACCTTCTCTGCTGTAAATTTCCTTCCTGTTGGTGGTGTTGAGCTCCAAGGCACCATCATGAAGTCGGTGTGGAATCGATCAGTGGTTTTTGCAGAACAGCGGTCACCCTAAAGCGGCTTCCAGGAGTAAGGCTGAAGCGCGCACGATTTGCCATTTCACCTGGAACCAGGGAGGTGCATCCGAGACCCAAGGTGAAACACAATGAAGGGCTGAAGAGATGGAAGCAAAACCTAGCACAGCAATTAAAGTTTTTCCAGTGAATTAGGAGGAGCAGGTCACAAGGATGGAGGAGGCCACAAGGGGAGGACTTCTGCCTTTGGTGTTGGTGTGCCTTTTTATCAGACTCGCCCACCTTGCTTTCTGCATTGCAGATGCCAGAAAAGCTCACTCCTTCTGTAGGAAGTAATATACCTGGCAGCAACGTTCCTAAAGGGTGTGAAATAATGGGTTAGCCCAGGCTTATGGTAAGCACTGCCACTGGAGGGGTGAGGAGGATGGTGCAGGAAAGCTGCTTTGTGCTGCTGCGTGCAGCTCCAGCCTGAGTGGGTGTTTGCACTTCTTGCCTTCATCATGCCTTCAAAAATAATACATTGCTTTTATAATTTTGCAGGAATACTCCTCAGCTGCACTGTCCTGATGTTGAAGAGGAAATGCTGTCTGAAAATAGAAGAAAAGTTGTTCTCCCGTCTGGGATGACTTAGTGTGTTGTGACTCCCAAGTCTCAAACCACGCTTCAGAGGCACAGCGACAAGTACTCTCGTGGAGCATCATCATGGGATTGTTCATAGTGCCAAAGTCCTACTACTGCATACAAAAAAAAAACAAGAAAGAAAAGGAAAGAAAGAGGAAATGGTCCTTGTATATAGGTTTCTCCTTAGCTTCTCTCCCACCTACTTTCCTGCCCAGCCTCTTTCTCTACTGGAAGAGATTTGTACAATGTGGAAATTTTGTTGACTTTTTAATACATGCAAGTTACTCTTGCATAGAATGCCATTGCAAAATCTGGGGGGGTAGTCTGGGGAGGGAAGTTTCCTTTGTGGGAGAGAAGATTTTCGTTTGTTTGTTTGTTTGGGGTTTATTTTTTTCTGAAGCATTTTAAGAGAGATTTGCAGCCTTTGGAGCCTTGGTGCAGATCAACATCTGAGCCCAGATCCCCACCCTGGTTTACATTTCAGCCCACTTAAACGCATTGCAGGGTTGGGGAGGGTTGTTCTGGCGTGATTGGGGTTTGGATTTATTCTTGTTTTGACATTTGTTTTGTTTTATGGCCACCTGCTACTGGCTGAAGTATTTAAATTTCTGCTTTTTTTTTTGTGCTCCTGCAAGGTGAGTCTTCTCCAGCTCCTGTATTTCAGTTTTTCACAAGCCAGCCTCAGCTGTGGGTTTCTGAAGATTGGGCTAGAATGCCTTTTATTTCTGTTGGATTTTATTATTTTTTTTAGCACTTTTTGTTTAAACATGCATTGCAACCCCCAGGGGGTTGGAGCACGGAAATTAAGATGCTTCATTATCTGAACTTGTGTTTCTTCAGCTGATACAACAACAGGACACCATAACCAACAGTCTGCCCTCCAGCTTTAGAAGTGGTAGCGCACAACAACTTTCCGACTAACCCTTGCCACTGAATTTGTAGCTCAAGCCTAGGTTACCGAGTGCACTTTTCTCTTTAAAATACTGCTAATTTGGACTTGGGGGGGGGGGGGGGTGTCTGTCCAGGCACATGTGAGGAGGAGGAGGAGGAGGGAGAGGGGGTGTGTAGGCGAGTGGGTGCAAGAGCCATGCAGTGCGTTCCTCTGATGAGCTGGGTTCAGGAAGCTTGCCCACCTTTCAGTACGCTGCACAAGATAGGATGCTAGGGCATTTCAAGAAATCCAACTTTTCTAACTTGTTGCTCATTTGTTGTAACTCAATAAAACAAAGGCTAAACGTTTTTGGTAACCTCTTCCTCTCTCTCTTTTTGTTATTATCCTTTTTAAAATATTATTTTAAATCCCAACTCAGCCCCCAGCAGCTCTCCTTGGTGTACACGAGTTTGGTGTCTTTAGAGCCATCATTAGAAGGGCCACGAGGATGATCAGAGGGCTGGAGCACCTCTCCTATGAGGACAGACTGAAGGAGTTGGGGCTGTTCAGTCTGGAGAAGAGAAGGCTCCCAGGTGACCTCATTGTGGCCTTCCAGGATCTGAAGGGGGCCTACAGGAAGGCTGGGGAGGGACTTCTCAGGATCTCAGGTAGTGATAGGACTAGGGGGAATGGAATGAAGCTGGAGATGGGGAGATTCAGGATAGATGAGAGGAAGAAGTTCTTCACCATGAGAGTGGTGAAGCTATGGAATGGGTTATCCAGGGAGGTGGTTGAGGCCCCATCCCTGGAGGTGTTTAAGACCAGGCTGGACGAGGTTCTGACCAGCCTGATCTAGTGTGGGGTGTCCCTGCCCATGGCAGGGGTTGGAACTAGATGATCCTTGTGGTCCCTTCCAACCCTGACTGATTCTATGATTAAGGTTTTAACCGGTTCTGAAATAACCAGACTGGTAAACTCTAACCAGATTAAAGTGAACTTGGGCAGCTACTGATGCTAATTTCCCCAGTGTTAAGTGGCTCTTCCACAAGCAACAGGGTCAGAGAGCACCTAGGAATGAGGGGTTGGAGGCACCTTTATTTTGGTTTCAATCACAACCTGAATGACTGAAAGAAACCACCCCTACGACTCACTCAAAGGTATTTTTATGAATCGTCATCACAATGTGTCAGTGTTGAGGGAGGGGGCAGTGGCAAGTGCCCAACAACTTCCCTTAGATTCGGGTTGTCCAGTCCCTTGTCAAAGAGGAGTGACTGGATGAGGCAGTCACAAGCCAACAGCAAGAGGTGGGGAAGCAATCTCCTCTCTTCCAGGGGCAAAGGCAGCCTGACCTGACAGGGGGTATGCACATGTCCCATCACACACAGCCCTGTGCATTCTACTCCTGTGCGTGTGGTGGAGGCAGATGCCTGCACGGTCACAGTCCTACCGCCCGTGTGGGTTGTCAAATCAAAGGATCCAAGTGTCAGGTGGCCAAAGCAGAAAATGCCTCTTGAGGACACTCCTCCAGGACTTCAGAGCTGTAACTGAAACTAATTGCCAGTTCTGTCTGCTTTGCTTACATGAAAGGATGCTAATGTTTTAATTGCCCTTGTGCAGAGTTTTTAACAGCTACTTGGCGGCTTAATAGTCCAGATTGTGTCGCCAGCCTGATGTGTGCATAGGTCTGCCTGTCTGGAGCACTGACCTACTTTGCTTAACCAGCAGCACTCCCAGAGAGCTCAGCAGGAGGTTTAGGAAGAACAATACCCACCTGGGTTCCCTGCATTTGTACAGCCCCGGTCACGGTGGGTTTAGGGGCCAGGACTGGGTGTCTTTAAGATCTCTGCAATTCAAATAAAACAATAGCAGTGGCCCTGGAGTCTGTCATCACACAGACAATAAAGCTGAAGCTCTCCCACAGCAAACAAATGGGCTTGCAAAACACTGGTATGGCCTTTGCTAGCTTTGGCAGAACAGCAGCACCAGGTGGGTTTGCATAGGCACGTTGTGGTGTGATACCAAACCTTCAGATGCCAGATTTCATCAGGGAAAGCTGTTCTGGTGACCGGTTTTGGGGAGTTTTTTTTTCTTTTTCTTTGCAGGTCCCTGCAAAGATTGCTTCAGTGTGACTGCTGGAATGAGTTCACAAACTGGGCACTGCAAGCAGGCTTTGTTTTTAATTAATACAGATGCAGTGACTGCGTTTCTAGGAGAGTCCAAGCAGAGAGGCACAATCAAGACATTGTTTGTGCACTGAAGCCATTAGGGACAGCCTTGGCCATGGGGTTTCATTGCACACGGATGAAAATAGGCTGCTGACGCTGACTTTCCTCCTGCACAGCCTTGCCTCCCTAGTGCAGGAGCCTGGTCCTTACACCCCGGGGCGGGGGGGGGGGGGGTGTGAGAGCAGGGCCCTGTCCCTTGTGAAACCCCACAGCAAGGGAATGGCTCAGGAGCAGAGCCCCAAGACCAGCAGTCGCTGTTGCTCAGGTTTTGATTGACATCTTTCACAATGTGTTTGAATCGGTGTCTCTTGAAATGGTCTCATCAGAAGAAATCTAATTAACACAAAAACACACATGAGAAAAATAATAATCAGATTCCTGCACTTGTGCAACACTCGTTTTTTAAATGTGGTTTGCAGAAAAAAGCTATCACTTGGGAGACAGAAACAACTTAAAGGGGGTGGCCTCTACTTTCTTAATTTAGTCTGCTTGTATGCTGACAAGAGGATGGATTTTTGTTCTACACACATATTACTTCTGCCAGGTCCATAATGTGCTGCAAAGGGTGCTGCTCAGTAAATCAGCTGCCACTAACTCCTTACTGCTGTCAGAGATCTGGGGACTCCAAGCACAATTTAGGACAGGTCAAAGAGCCTGTAAGTGAGACACTGCTTGGACAGCAGAGAATATCAGCATCACAAAATGGTTTGTGTGAGAAGAAGCTTTCAAAGATCATTTCATCCAGTGGGAAGTGGACATACGTGGCTGGATCAGGTTGCTCAAGCCAGCATTCAATCTGACCCTAGGAAGTTTTGGGGCAGAAATCCCCAACAGGCTAAATGCAGTAGCACCAGCTCCAAAGGTAGCCTTTGGGAAATTCATTGTATGCATCGCTTTGAAAGTCAGCCAGTGAGTGGTGCAAGGAGTCTGCATCTGTAGAGTGAAGGCCAGCAGTTACAAGGATCAGCCTGAGAAGAAGAGTGTCCCAGCACCATCTGAACCATGACAGACTGGAGGGGGAACTCTGGGTTATGCAAGAAATCTTCTTGATTACAACATAATGATAATTATGTGTTGAGAATTTAAAATCTAGAGAAATGCACAACCAAGCTATAATAAGCAACCAAGCTAAGAAATAAATATGCACTCTCTCTGCCATTAGCAGAACTCCTAATCACTGAAACTTTCCCTGCACTCTTCTTGTGGCAGTTGGATACTGTTAGGTAGCAGAAAGACAGATCCTGGAATCACACTGGCTCACAGAAGGAGGAAAACTAATTAATTACAAAGGCACACAAGCAACATTGTAGGGATTGCTGTACTCATCTGGTCAGTAACTGTTAGAAAGCTGTTATGACTCCAGCATAACTCTGAAACTACAGCAGGAAAAGTGAATGCATGAAGAGCAAGAGAATGTGAGAGGTGCAGTGAAGGAATGGAAAAGCAGCATAAAACCCAAGGCAGGGCTTCTCAAGTGTCCCGCAGTTGAACCATATCCCAATCAGATTACTCTGCAAGCTCTGGCAAGGACGGAGGCAAGAGCTGAGTGACCTGCTGATTGTCAGACCTGATCACACATCTAGAGTGCAGCAAGCAAAAGCAGGGGTTTTCCATTGTTTCCTTCTTTCCATCAGACCTGATGTTCCAAAATGATTGTTCTGATTATATTACAATTCTTAAGTATACTTTGAGAGCCACACAGCCAGCAAGTTGACTCAGCCACAGTAAAATGGGACATCTGTGAAGCTTAACACACAAACTCATCCTCTCCTTACTCTTATTAATTTTTAGAAGTCTTGATCACACCACTGCATTGTATCATGTAAGACACAGTGTGCAGCAACCTTAATCTAAAAAAATCATTGGGTTTGCAACACATGTATGAAATAGTTAAAGGAATGATACCATTAACCCAAGTTTATGGACAGAGAAGCTAAGAGTTGTTATGTAGTTATTCACAAGACTGCAAAATAAATGTGCTAAAGGCAAGAGCTGGAATTCAGCTTGGCCTTGTCTTGACTTCCAGCAAGGAAGCTTCATTTTATATTTGTATCAAATCATTGCCATTTCACCTGTTTTTCTTATTCTTTCACCCAAAGCCTTTTCCTTTCCAAGAGGCAAAGACACAAGGGTAGAAATGAGCGAGCTAGAACCAGGGCTCCTCAGGGACCTGCATCTCACATGATCCCACTGAGACAGCCCTCTGCCTCAGTGCAGCTATCTGGGCAAAGCTTTCATGTTCCTGCCTTAATTGCCTCCACCTTCAAGTCTCTCCTTAAATAACTTCCCTGCCTCTCATTTTAAGGGAAACTTGTTCTGGGGAGCCCCACAGAAAGCACCAGCTGCTCCTCCCAGTCTGGTTAGCAATTCTGGCCACTGCTGTTTTATTCTCATGGAGGGGGCATTTCTCCTCCTCTTAAAGCAAGGGCTCATGGCATGTCCTGGGGTGCTTTATAACACATCAGCATGTGTGATTAAATCCCCCTATTAAGAGCATAGACATCTCCTCAGCTTGAGAGCAGTGGAGCCTTTCAACCTCTCTGGCCTCTGCACTGCTCATGTCACTAATACCACTAAGGTTTTGCTATGCATTTAACACACATCTGTACCTGAATGTTGAAAACTGCCAGATTTTGCTCTTTTGTCATCCGGTAACCCCATCTGTCCCTCTAGTCTCAGTGCTGGGGCCAGCAGCTAGTGAACGATGATACAGTTCTCTGGTGGAAATGCTTTGCTTCCTGCCTTGCTGCACTCCCAAGACACAGGTTAAATGGCAATGCCACAGCTTATCTTCATGAAGGGATCATCCCCAGCACCTGTTCAGCATAGTCAGGATTTCACACAAATTCAGGCTGCTCACTGATGATGTGTTGCCTACAACCCTGCTTCAGGTTCTCCCAAAGCACTTTTGAACATTTACCTTCACTTGCATTGGCCACAGTTTCAATCATTGAGACACAGCAGCTGCTGCTGAAGAGTCCTCTTCCCACGTGGTCTCCCACAAAACTGCCTCCAGGTGACGGGGGATGCTGAGAGGGGAACCTGTCCCTGGAAAGCCAAGGAGGCTCCCTGCAAGGAGGAATTTACATCAGCACTGACTATGATCAACTGATGGTGTCATTATTGCTTGTGACACATTCAGAAACACAGTCACTGCACATGCTAAGAATGAGGGACATACCTGGAGCAACTGCAATAGAAATAGCATGCCAGTGGTTTTGGCATCATTCGCCTCATTATACAGATAGAGAGCAGAAGTACCCTAAACCGAGAGGCACAGCTCCAAACCTTTTCTCCAGCTACCATCAGGTTTCAACCACAGCTAAGCAAACAGCAGGCAGAAAGCATCTGGGTCAGGGTAGGGGATGGGTGAATTTTACCCACTCTCCAGGATGCTGACAGAGCCCAGGTGAACAGCCCAGAGCCAGGAGCACAAGCCAAGCCCTATCACCACGTCTGCAGGGCCGCACGCTCTAAGGCTCACTACTGGGGATTTAAACAAAAGGAATTTTAATCTTTTTTTTTTCCAGTGCCAGCATTTGAATGTGGGAAGATGGAAATTTTAACATGAAGCCACACACTGAAGGTCATGGAAAGGCAAGGCAGACATTGTCTTCAGTACTCTGAAAAGGAAGACCCAACCCTGCCGTGTCAGAGCGCAAAACTGAATGCTTCTTTTGATTGGAAAGAAAGTTTCTCCGTGCCCGGCTGCGGTGCGGCATTGCACAACGGAGACTGCTGCGGCTGGGAGCAAGGAGAATTAATTACTTTGCTTTTTGAAGCATGGGCTGCTCTGCTCTGCTGGGCCAGCCTCGAGAACGATAAGCTCTTATCCAAAGAGAGCAGTTTTGTCCTCCAGCATGGGAGTTCTGCCTGTCTAAATCACAGGAGGCCACTGAGGTTTTTGTTTTCTTCATACTTGGCCTCTGCCTGAAGCTGGGCAGCACCGCTCTGCTTTTGCACTCACAGACGGCAGATTTATGCCAAGGGAAGGACCCTGGCCCAAGCATCGGTGCTGGCCACAAAGTGCTGCAGTGTAATTGCATTAGGCACCATCCTAGGGAGCTGGCTACCGTCGCTGTGGCACATTACAGCCCTGCAGCACAAGCAGGGCTTTGCCAAACACAAACTTATCTCCAAACCACCTCCTCTCAGGGGATTTTGCTTTCAAGGGCATTTCAGCATCTAAACAAAGACGAAGTACACTTCTCCCTGAGCGAGCAGGCAGTGGGGTGGTGGCACTGAAGGATGCCTTCAGTGCATTGTCCTCAGCTGGGCAGCAGCGACCCACGCTGCAGAACAGGTTTACTGAGCATGTATTTGGCCTTTCAGGGGGTTGAATTATTTCTTGAGTCTCTTACACTCCCTCTTATTCTTTTTGGAGGAGATTTTGATTTTTTTCCCCTACAAGTGACTTGAGAACTGAAGTCATACTAGTTGCTGAAGCTTTCCTCTTCTGCTCACAAATAACTTCCAGGTGGCCCCTGTCAGCAGAGAAATGGTTTCACTCCATAAAAGCACCACCCAGCAATTCAGGATGGCTGCAGATGCTGCTGCACTGACCTTCAACAAGCAAAATCACACCGTGTTTAAATTTTCACCATAGTGTTGACACCCCTTCTGAAAAAGAGCAATTCCCACCTCTCCCAGAACCACTGTTTGTGGCCATCTGCAGCCTCAGCCTGCCAGAGTTGTAACTCCTAGCTCTCTTCCTAATCCCAACCTTTTGGCAGAAGCTGCTGATTTACCTAAAGAGTTGCAAAAGAACTGAAGGACACAGGCATGGAGCAATTTTCACAGGAACAGTTTCTGGTGATCTGTTGCTAACAGACTCAGCAAGCCTCATCCCAAATTTCTGATGGTGGAGCCAAAACCAATGTCTCCTCAGGATCCTGCATACTGAAGTTCTTTATTATTCTTCACAGCATCAGTAATATTTTCCTCTTTTTGGGCTTATTTTGATGTAATAAGCATAGGACTAAATATAAGAGCTACTCAGAGCTTATCAGGCTTTTATCATCCACTCCTTGATGCAAGCTGGAACAGCCCTACTTCCCATGCCTTGCATAACTGATTTTAATTTGCTATTCCTGAACCATTGCCACCAGCAGCTAAGCCAAGAAACAAACTCACAGACAGGAAGGATCAGCACTTCTTTGGAATGATGTACTTCCTGAATTATCATGTTCAGATAGCAATTTCTTAATTGACACTTATGCTTGTTCAGCACTAGATCAATGCCTCAAATATGACCCAGACTACCAGCTTCTTAAAACCATCACTGTTCCAGTTACAAGACAAATGTACAAGGGGGGGGAGTGCTACAAAAACTAATACATTATGCCTACATCCTATCTGTGGCAGCTGCTATTCAGAAAGAGGGCACCAATATGCTTCTTTCTTTCATTTCCCTCCCCACCCATGGTCACCAGCTCTATACTGGGGCTGCAGTACCAGTTAGTGGCTGTTTCCTGGCAAGCACATAGCAAGCTGAAGCCTGACACACAGTGGCCTACTCAGAAATAAATACAAGACCACAGAATTGCCCTCATTTGGATGACATACACTTTAGGATTGCTCCCTGCCCAGTAAGGAACCTCTAAAGTTCAGTAAGCTTTCCTTTTAGCACTTATTTTAACACAACTTGCAATTTGAAGATGTTCCTCTGAAAGGGAAAAGATCAAACTTTATAGGCCAGTGATTCAGCCTACAGATTAACTGACACCCTGGGTCAAAGGAATAGCAGCAATACAGTGAGGTACGTATCCAGTGCAAGCAATCCTTGCAGTGATAACAGCACCAAGTGAAAGATCACACAAAGGAGATGTCTGTATTGTCCTGCCCCTTGCTTTGGCTGGAGAGGGATGCACAGCCCTGCCCTGCTGCTCCAGTCCTGCCAACAGGCTCATCTGGGGCTCCTCCTGAGCTACTCCAATGCCCAGCCCCTGTTCCACCAAAGCCCTCACTGAGTAAGCAAGAGCAAGCTCATCTCTACACATTAAAAGAACAAATCAAGCATACAAGTGGGACTGAATTCCCTCTGGCCTTTCAGCTATGGAGGCATCAAGATTGAACTAGCCTTAGATAGCCTTCCTCAGAGTCAGGGTGCTGTCTTCATGGCCACAGATCCTCTGCCTGCTACTTCCCTAGACTCCTCCCATCCCCCCTTCAGTAATGTGCTCATACATCCTCTTCTGAATGTTTTTTCTTTTTTTTTTCTCTCCTTTGAACAATGCAGCCAGGGGTCATGATTAATCACAGAGTTTTCCATACTCTAGTTCCCTGCTCATTGTCCCATGCCACTTGTAGAGAACCTTATCTTTATTAGCTGGTCTTATCATGACTTGATTACACATTAACAGAAACTACCTTTACTCAGCAGGATTTCCTTAGGACTGCATTGCTTTCAGCTTCAGAGAGCAGCTCTCTGGAGCAAGCCACTCCATTAGAGCCAGCCTAGGAAGTTACTGATCTCATTTAAGATGCATGAGGGGACATGGAAAGCTGTAGGATGACTTTGAGGAACCGGCAGGAACAGATTTAGAGGACAAAATGTTTCTTTAGGGGAGCAAATGCATTAGTGTATGCTGTGTGTACTGGCATTAAATTATATAGCAATTATTTGGTCCTGGTCAGCTGTGCTCTAATAGCAGCTAACAGAGCTATCTGAGATCCTTCAGCACAGGGATTGCATCCAGCTAAAACATCCCCCTATCCACTCAGCTACTCAACCGAGTAATGCAGCCGTAGGGCCTATTGTTATCTGCTTTCAAGGCATTAGGCTGATACAGTTCTTGGAGATTTACCAGACCTTCAAGTGCAGTATCACCACACCATGAACATCTCCAAAGGAGGATTTTTATCCTTCAATGCTCCTATCACCTTGTCCAGGAAGGTTAAATAGCATCAACTTGTATCAGTTGCTCTTGCTTTTTCCTCTTTTCTTAAGAAAATACATTATGCAGAAGAATTCATTATTTGAAAAGGACGGTGATGGGTGCAAGAGAAAAGGCAGAAATTCCCTTAGGCATGAGAAAAGCTGTTCCTGAGCAGGTCACTCTCTGAACTCCCAAAAATCCATCTCTTGAAGGCAATGGACTGTCCAAGGACTCAACAGCCTGGTGGGACCTCCCAGTGCCAGACAGCCCAGGTAAGAAGCAAACAGAGTTCACCATGTGGTTAATGATAGCCTTCCTTCTGCTTGCCAAGAGTGGTCTCTCTGCAATTACATGCCATTGCCACAGCCCTCCACATTCCCATCTGCTCCTAAAATAGCCCATGCATGTCTTCATGGCCTGGCTCTGAGGATGAGAAACAAGGAGGTGGTTTGCAAAAATCATTAGATACTCAGTTAATACAGGTAAGGGGAAAAAAATGAAGACTGAAAGCACAAAAGCTCTTCTTCAGAAGTAGCAGCAGCAGGCTCCAAAAGTCCCTGTGGCACTTGAGGGCAATTACTTTAACTAGTTAAATTCAAACCTGGAAAACATAGATAGATATAAGCAAGGGGAGAGGTACTGGCTATTACCTATGGGTAAGAAAGGTTAAAAAAGGGAGAGACTGACAATTTAGTGCCTGCATGACAACCAGCAGAGGCAACAAGGAAAGATTATAAATGGCTATAAACCAAATACTGGGCACACTGAATTAAGTATCAAGACTCAGCTTCTGAAAATGGTTTGGAGCTCTTTGTATATGATGGCTGTCACACCAGGCAATGGATGAAGAGTCCCTGTCACAGCCTGCTCAGGCTTTCTAAATTGATGAGGATTTACGTTTTGGAGGTGCATCTGATGATTCCTGCTATGTCTTCCCTGCCTCTGCAGAACACTGTCAGTGGGTACAAGCACGATGCTGTAGAGCTGAGAATATCTTTCTTCTTCTCTTGTGCTAATGTGCAACAGCTCTCGATGCCATCAGTTGCATAAAGCTTTAGGATGTTCAAACTTCTTTGATGTACTTCTCCAACAAGAGTTGTATTTTTGTCTTAAACAGCCATACCTTGGGGAAGAAGGGCAAGGCAGAAACAGAACAGAGAAGAGGACGAGACCAACATTCCTCATCTTTTATAAATGTGCAAAACCAAACCCTGTAGCAGCCAGGTTTTGATTCAGCTTTTAACAAAATCAATCCATGCAGGAAAGCTCCTAAGTGAAAATACTGCAGCATTAACATTAGTTACCATTAACTCCTTGAGCCCCTAAAACAAACAAGGTCAATGCCCAAGGCCCACACATTGCCGTCTTCTTGCAATTGCTTCCATTTGTAGCAGGCAGTTCAGAATCAACAACAAAACAACGATTAAAAAGACAATGCACGTGCCCAAGGCTTATCCACCAAGTGCAACTGTGGGTACAAATACTAACCACTGCCTCATCTTGCCCCTCCACCTGCTATGCAGTTTAGGATTCAGCCCATGAGGGCAGAGAAAGGAGCTGCTTTCCTTTGCAGCCTGAAGGGAGACTGCAATTTTCTGCACCCATACTGGGGGGGGAAAAAAAGCACTTTGCATTCTTTCATCAGACAATTAACACAGTCCTTGATAAATTTCCTTCTTCCCGTTCTCAAGTTAAAAACCAACTTCTCAGCATATTTAGATCCCTTCCTGACTGATTTTAAATATGTTCTATCCCAGAAAAAGAATCCTACCCAACAACAATCTAACCCAGGCTGCATTCCTGTCACGAGTTCTTGCTTCCCACAGCTTAGGGATACGAGCACACTGCTGCCCAAGCATCAGGCAAGCTAAATGTTTTCAATTGCACTGATCCTCGACACTCTCCCATGTATAGGAACAGCACTGTGCAGGATGGGAACCCTATGGAATGCAAAAGAGGGCAGCAGCAATACAGCAGGAGCAAGGAGGGACAGGTGGTAGGAAGACCCCTCAGGCTTCTCAACTTTGTACCCAGCTGCCTGTTGGAGTTTCTACAGCACTGACAGTGCTTCATTAAGACAGGAAGTCCTAATGAAGACAAATGCTACAAAAAGTCTTTCCAGTTTGGGGTAGGCGAGGATGTTTTAATTTTAAAGCAGGCTGAGGGGCCTGACACTAACTTGAAAGCAAAGGGAAACATTACTGCAAAGAAACTTTCTACACTTACCTGGCTACCATAAGGTGACCTGAACTCTGGGCTGTGGAGAGATTTACCAAGCAGCTCATCAAGCCCAAGGGTTGGTGTAGGCAACCTCCTCACACCTCCAGTTACAATGACAAGCCAGTGAAACCATTAATGTAAGGATCCACCCAGTGTCCTTTAACCCATGGCCAGCCCAGGCAGTAGATTTACAAATCCCATTCAGGACACAAATGTGAAAACTCAGATGCAAAGAAGACTGCTTGTGGTGGTTTTGATTTTCAACACGGCCTCCAGCTGTTAGGATTTTCATCACAGGAGGCTTAAGGCTGGTTAGTAGTCCAGAGAAACTTGGCCTTAATAGTTGATTGGAGTTCTAGTGACATGTCACAAGGGCTTTGTCCTTTGGGAGGGGGAGTGGGGCACACTAACCACATCCAGGAATCAGATCAACAAGATTCTGCAGAGGCCTTGCCAGTACTCAACTTACCTTTTATGCAACTTTTGCCCACAAGTGCTGCAATCACTATCATGTTCTAGATGGTAAAAGGAGGAGCCACGGCTGTGAACAGAACTCCTTTCATCACCAAAAAAGTGTGACTGAAAAATACCAGCAGCTGAAGTGGTTTCATTTTTTCAGTCCTAGAAAAGAGCACATCATCACCTTTCAGACATAAGTACTTCTGCTTAATATACATATATTACATATTTAGCTTAATAAAATCATAGAGGCAATTCTGAATTTCAAGTCACACTCTTACTATCATCCACAGCAAAATAAAGCTCTAGGGAGGCACAAACTAAGAAAAGACATTTACTATGGCAGGCAATGGCAATGCTAAAAACACCTTCACTAAAATAAGTGCTCTGCCACACTACATCAAGTACAAACTGACCCATCATCCTAAACTTTGCACAGAAAAGAAAGAATATGAATCTTCATTTCATGGATGCAGAACAGGAATACAAAGCCATCAGGTGACTTGTTCCATGAGAAGCTTCAAAATGTAAGTTAGTATCTCCAGCTCATTACCTTAACCATCATGTCTTCCTTGCCTGCTAAGGTACACAGTGACACACAAGCACAAAAGGATCTGATGTTTCACTGCAAACAATGTACTACTCTGAAAATGAAGCCTCTCAGTTTTCCTAATGTATCAATTAGATGACAGAAGCAGCAACAGGTCCAGCTTCTCATGAAGTCACTGGCAACACATTGCTGTGTTGAGAGAGGAGTTGCTGCCAAGACAAAGCAATAGGAACGAAAGGTGAAGCATTTCAGAAGTGTTGATTTCATATTCCTGGCTCTTCCACTGACTCCTTATGCAGACAGAGTAACACTGAAAGGAACACCCTTGCCTCGCCACTCTGTCTGGTGCATTCAGTACGGACCAAGACTTTCAGTGCGAGGAGCACAACAAATTCACACAGTGCCTTATGAACCATGTCCATGATCTCCTTTGGTGCCTCTGTGGCAACAAACAGGAAAAGCAGTCAGATGAAAAATGAGGACCAGAAAAGTCAGTCGAGATAAAAGCCTTAAAATGAGTTCCGGCAGCTGTGCACATCTGGCTGGACCGAAAGAGGGTACTGCAGAATACCAAGCTTACTCCAGGAGAAGTAAGTAATCTCCCATCAATCCCACAAAGTTTTAGGGTGAGTAGAAAAATACTTCCTCTCAGAGGACAATAAGGGATAAATAATCAAGTATGTTAAAAAAAAAAAAAAAAAAAAAAAAAGCTGTCAAACAGTAATGGCCCAGGGAGGATACAGACTATCAAAACTCATGGTGATAAACAAAGACAATGCCTTTATACTTTTGCAACCTGTCAGAGAAGACAAGACTCCCACCCAAAAGTAGGTCATTTTTTTAAGTACTTTTATCAGCAGCAGGAGGTGGTATAACAGTGCAGCTGTCATCCCTCAGAGACATGCAGATGACAAAGCCCATCTCAAGCTGAAATAAGATTTAGCAAAACAGAGACAATAACAGAGATTAAAACTTTAATTTAAAACTTTGCCAACAAAAACTGATTACAAAAAGGGAAGTTATCTGTACAAAGTAAGAAAGGAGGTACTCATTTAATGAGAGACTGCCATTGTCAGTGTATGCTGGAGGACAAACACTGCTTCAGGTCAAGAAGAGCAAGTGAGAAACGAACAACTGAGCTCCTAACATGGAATTCTGAATTTTCAAACCACAGTAAATAGACCTGAAGCAGCTCAAAAATTAATCAAGACTTATCAGAAGTCTATTTCCCTTGCAAACCTTTTCCTCTTAATTTAGAGAAGGAGGATGTATGAGAAAGCAAGACCCAAAGCAGTACACTAGGCCAGGACAGTATCTTCTGCCATGCTTCCTTCCACACAAGCCTTCCTTCTGGCCTTCTGTGTGAAGATTTTCTGCAATTTGAGTGTGCAAGGGTATTAGCTGAGTGACATCTTCTGACTCAAAATGAAGACAAATGCTTTGGAGAGACAGGGATATTGCCATTATTAGAAGACCAGCTGCATCATGACTCCTATAAAAAATGATGGGTTTCAGACTTTTCAAGTCAACAACAACAGCTGTTGGTCAATGACAGATTAGTGTTTGCAACACTGCAGTCCTCTTTTCCACCTACCGTTCTATATAAAGAGAGAAAAGCATCTTTAAAACTCATCACTGAATAGATAGAAATGGCAGGTGATTTCTGAATTCCAGGTTCCTGTAAAACCTAAGCACACAATATGACCATTACCAGTTTTCTACATTTTTCCCACAAGCCAAATCAACAACATTGAGTTGCAGTGAAGAAATGGAGCATGCATATTTTTTTTCAAGCAAGCCAACTGAGAACTTCCAGTCCGACTGCTTATTTTCCACTCACTTTCACATCATGTAGTATTTACATGTTTTTAAACCTTCAGAATCTGGGTTTAGTGAAGAAAAAGTAGGAATAAAAATGTTTTGGCCCAGATTCACTTTACCTACTTATAGATACCTGAGATACCCAAGCTGGGGCAGAACGGCTTTCCGTGCACTACCTACCCAGTAAAAAGACAAACGGTAAAGGAAAATTTGGTCAAGAGACTTGAATCTCATCTTAGTGACAATGTTGTTGTTCTTACAACTATAAAACAAAAAGTGAGCAACTAGATTTTAGATTTAGACTAGATATAAGGAAGGAAATTTTTATGACGAAGGTGGTGAAACACTGGCACAGGTTGCCCAGACAGGTGCTAGAAGCCCCATCCCTGGAAATGTTCGAGGTCAAGCTGTACAGAGCTCTGAGCAACCTGATCTGTTTGAAGATATCTGTGCCCACTGTAGGAGTGTTGGACCAGATGACCTTGAGAGGTCCCTTCCAAAGCAAAACATTCTACAATTCTGTGATATTCCAACGTAAAAGTCTTAGTTAAGCTTAGAGTAATGCATTCCTAGCGTAAGTGCTGTCATTAATGTGAAACCTAAGTCCTACCTTGCTCACTAGTGGCTCCCACCTAGGGGAGTCGAGGACAGCTACCTTTTAAGGACGAAGAGACATGCATGAGTCCTCCTTACAGCTGGAAAAACTGAGATCAATCAAGAAGTTTGCTCCAGTCCATGTGGTGAGTCAGCAACAAGCTAGTAACAGCTTCCTGGATCTTTGCCCTGTGCTCTGCTCACAGGAACCCATGAAGAAAACTACTGTACAGAATCAATCCCTTTTCCATGTAAAAAAAAAAAAAGTTTTACCAAAAAAGTACAGATCCTAATAAACAGTGAACACAATGCCTCATTTGACAATTAAGTTCTGCAGCAAGGCAATCTGTTCTACTGTATCTTGACCCTAGAAACGTTTCTTCCCAGCTTTGATTCTTTGATGTCTTAAAGCTTGTAAGAGAAAGCTGAAGATTCAGTTAACAAACAAGGCTGCAGTCAGTACCCTTTACATTAACCATGATGATATGTTACGTTCTCTAGTTGAAGCAGTATTTGTGCTATTCAGTGTTGCAATCAAAAGATAAACCTTGAAGCCAAGAGAATTCACACACCTCAGGGGAAAAAAGAAAAGCCGTATTATTTCAGTTTAAACAGAGCAAGCCTTGTAACATGCCATTTACAGAGATTGCAATCCTGTGAATATCTGTTATTGCCATTTCAAACCAAAGCCCTCTTACCCTTAAGTCTTGCCCAACCCTCGCTGTAGCAGGTAGGACAAATGCTGCATGGCAAGAAAAAGCTCCCCTCAGAACACAGCGCAATAACGGAAGTTAAACATTTGCACTTTGATCAATGCAGCAGAGAGAGATCACTTAATGCTTCCATAGACGCTGGGACTTAAGCACAGCTATGGAAAAAGTTGTCTTCCTAGACTCTGGGATTAGTTTGATCCATCTGCCTCACACTGGATTCTTACCTTACCACAGTTAATGAAGCTTTTAACATACCAGGCGAGACAGAACACCATTAGCTTGTTCCATCACAACAGGGAACAAGAGGGCATAATGGATGCCTGTTGTGACAGACAGACAATACTGTATAAAGAAGGCTTTTTTCAGTGGCAGAATCAAATTGGACACTACTGGCTAACCTGGAGCAAGATCTACATTTTTCCCTTCTGGAGTTCTTAATTTTCTCTTGAACCAGAAACCTTCTTTCTAATCACTTAAATCCAACAGAGAGTTCAGTTCTTAAGCATGCTCTGCACCAGGAAGGGTCGGTCCTACGTCCAATTAAAACCAAAGTTGCTGTTTTCCAAGGGCAGGAGCTCTTCACTGGTCACCTAGCCGGAAACCTTGACCCCAGTTGTGTCTTCCACCACCCTGCTGATCTTCTGCAGCTCTTCTCATGCTAGCAGGTGGGATACCAAATCCTGACACTCCTCCTCTCCTGTTTGGCAGCCAGCGGTACCTAGGAGAAGCCAGGAGAGAGGGAGAGTTTGAGAAACAGCTGTACCCTGGGAGTAAACACCAGATGAATCTTCCATGCACTACACCTTTAGTTGTTAAACTCTGCAAAAAAAGTGGCCTTCCAGAAGAGTACTTCAGAATTCTTCCCAAATCCAAGCACACTCAGAAATAGGAATTCTGGGCAACTTCCATCTCTGGGATACGGTTAGATACGATAATCCAAACAGAGGAGAAAAAACACGCTATAAAAAGAGGCTCGTTGTTGAGAATAAATGCTGTGGTACAGACTTAATTCCCCTAACCTGGCTCCCTTATATTCAGGGGGAATAAAAAGAAAAATCCAAACAACTTCTGAGCATATCTCTCTTCAGTAGTTGCAGAACTCCTGTTACCACAGCATCTAACCATCTTACTGCTCTCCAAGTAAACATTACCAAGGACCAAAGAGACTAAGGGAAACAGGCTCAAGCATCTAGCTTGTCTGAAATCAAGCTCAGGTGACCTGGACAGAGCAAACAGGGGCCATCCAACTTAAACTACCACCTAAACAGTGACCCAAAGTACAGCTTTAGCATTTTGCAGGAGATGCCATCAATGCAGAGTCACTTCAGCTCCACAATAGCTACACTGAGCTCCTTCAAACCCTTGCTGAATTTGACCACTAAAATCTGAGGCTCAGGATAAAATCCGTTTTCCTTTCTGCAAGAAAACCAATCCTGTGTACAACAAAAGTTCTCACTGTATTAAAGGTATCTGTAGTCATCACAGCATATTTTTTTTAACAAAACACTATAGTGCAAAGGCAGAATTTATCTCTTTGTGAAGATGTTTGCTGTGCTTCTGTTCTTCACTCTCAACTATAAATTAAACACACAGAATCAAGAGAATGGCACATAATCAACAAGGCTGAGGGCAGTATCACAGCTGTTATGACACTGAAAGACATTTTTAGAAAACATTCTCTTCTAATCTCTATAGAAAATTACCATAAGGGCTTGCAAGTTTACCATAAGGGCTTGCAAGTACAAAACTAGAATATAAAGCTTCCTTACTGATTAAAACTTGTACAGGTAGTGTAACTGTAACTCAACTCTGCACCTTCTAATTAACAATTTATGCTACAAAAAGGGTTAACTGAGTTGCTAAAACAATGAGAACAAGGGAAACTGAAGCTACAAACTTTGGCTGCTGAGCACAGTATTTCAGTGTCAAAATAATTAAGAGATCACAAGAAAAAGCTTCTCAGAAACCATGACCTGCAGTCTCAGTCCAGGTGGCTGCTACAGATTGCAAAGCAGAATATGGACTTAGTCCTGAACAAGTCTACAACTGACTCCTATTATTGCTACAGGTTGCTGAACGGGTAGCTACTGTAATAAAACATGGAAACACAGATAAGAAGATAATTTACAGGAGAAAACAATTATTTTTTATGATGTGACAATTGCTAGGGAGTTCCCTTTACTACAGTTCAACTGACTAACACGGCTGTTGCTGTTACTCTCTCCTAAGAGTGGGCAAAGGACATGAGTCACCCATAGGGGTAGCAAAGAACTCTCATGTGGGCCACTTACAAGAAACTCAACATCTCTGATGACTCAGCAGCATGGTAGATATGAGAGTCTGAAGCAGGTTGATTTAGCAAAATGTTTGATATTTCACAAGCCCAGCACATGTTGGTCTGAGGAACAATACAGAAAACTAGATGAAAGAAACAGTGAGCTAAACAATAAAAGCCAGCTTACAGGAACTGAGGTGTGGACAGGAAATTCCTTCCTCCCAAATCCATTGGATATTTAAACATTAAGAAGAAATACAGGTGTCCAACCAGATTTCCTATTAGCTCATTGATGACTCTGCAAGGCAAAAGAAAAAGAATTGTTTCACATGCTGCCTTCTCTGAAAATAAACAAATGATCATTTTCTACCAGCTACTACTGTTCACCTGCCATGAGTATTGATGGGACTGTGAACCACAAAAAAAAATTCCCTTCCCTCAGCATTTTGCAGCCACTTCTTTAAAAGGGCCAACCATCAGTGCCAACACACCAACAGGCTGTTCCACACTCCCTTCCAAGCCTTCCCTACAGTCTGGACTGAAAATGCAATTAAATACTTGTTTACATCAGGGAATTAGACCGTACAGCTATTAGTGTCTAAAATAATAGTTGGTGGAGCTTGAGAAGTTACTGCTGTTTTCACTGGACAACCTGTCTCCTGCTGTACCGAGCTGTTTTGTTCCCAGTTTTGCAAAAACCACTGCTGAATGGAGCCCCTTGAGTGTCTTCTGTCATGCGTAGAAACAGCAGGTATCCAACAGCACGCAGCTCTCAAGTGACAAATGAGTCAGTAGGAGGCACAGCCAGAAGAGGGAATTTGGGTTTGCTGTACTAGCTCCTCCTTTCATAAATCAACCACATCATTATTACGGTCACAAACTGTGTTATAGCGACACCAAGTGGCTCCAACCAATGCAAGGCAGAGCGGGGATTGCTGCATCGTGGGGTTTAGTCAGAGAAACCCAGCAGAGACCAACAAATACAGCAAGTGCTAATGTGGACTTGCTGTTGATAGTTCTTCTCGTTTCACAAGTTGGAAAAAACATCATGTTGGGCAAGGCTGTGAGGGCAACAAGTACCAGCACTATCAGAATCCAGCTAAATTTGTTTCTAAAACCAGTTGTAACTGGCATGACACCTTTCTTTACTGTGCAGTACTCTTAGCAAAGACCTAATCACTAGAAAAGAAATCAAACTCTTACTACTTTCCCCTCACCTCCATTCTCCAGTTCCCACATGCACATCTCTCAGCTTTTATCATACGTGACCATCCTGTGACACTGAAAATTATCAGTCAGATTCTACAGCTTTAAGCCTCTTGTTTTACTACAGCTTCTAAATTCAGTGTTAAGTCTGATGGCTGTAGAAGAATTTATAACTTCAAATTTGCCATGTAAGTAAATACATACGATCCACCGATGATGTAGTTGAATCCCAGAATAACCCACGGAAGGTAACAAGCCTGAAAAAGAATGCAATGCAGACAGAGGTTTTAAGTACAAGATAAGAACATACATCTGCTCCACTTGCCACTGCACTAATAAGCATGATTGTAATCTCAATGTTTTAGGCATTACACAAATTAACTTAAGCAGACTCTACCCAACAAGGTAGAATACCCCAAACTCGGCAACTACTAACATTTTTAGACAAATCACACTCATTTAAGCATTATAAATAAACCTATCTTTGGCACTCTGTTCTACAGCAAGCTCACACCTGAAACAAAGTCCTAGTATGTCTGATTTTGAAAAGGACTGGAAACAATGATCGAGAGTTTTCACTACAAGATCAGGCAGAAATAGCTGAGGCTGCACAAGAAAGAGTGATTTAAAATACCAACATTTTCTCTCTATGGTGTCACTACATTCAGCTTTTTAACAGGTTAATCTATCAGGAGTTTTTTCCTCTTTTCAGACCAAGAACTTCAGTTGCCAAGGGCATCTCTTCAGTAAAGCCACACTGGGTGGCACTGTACAGAAGATGACAAAAAATTCTGTCTTTGCTGCATCTCAAGGAGTATAGAGCAATGTGAAAGCATGGGATATCTAATATGGCAAAATACTTCTATTTCAGCCCTGAACCTTTCACATGAAACCTTTCCAATATCCTGTGTGACATACCTTAAATCTTGTTCCAAACCAAAACGATACAATCATGTCTCTGTTCAGCTGGGCCCACACATAAAGTACTGACATGATCAGTGGAATCATCAGCAACTGCAATGTTAAAAAAAAAAGGCAAAAAGTTACCAGCACTTTCATGGAGAAAGAGACAGCAGGAGCTATAAGCTTCCAAAATGTTTTGTAAGCATAATACAGCAGCAAAATCCTTAAAGAATGTCCCTGAATCTTTGCCATCGTGTGAGCTACTGAGAAAGGTAAGGAGGATCATCTACTTGATCGTTCTCTTCTGCAAGTCCATCCAAAGTAAAAGGCTCCAAATTGCACCAAGTGAACGAGCAGCTGTGACAAACTCTGCTCCCAGTCGCTTGGTAAGCACACCTACAGCAGACTGAGCAACATACTCGGGCCACAATAATTTCCATTCACAACCCAGGGCACTAACCCTAACACACTCACTTCGACCTAAGCAAATCGACACAACCAGGCTAAAATTCACACAACAGGGAAGTGACTTCTTCGGCATGCTTTTGAAGACTTGTTGCCACTGCTGCCATGGTTTAGTTGTGGTGCCATGGTTTAGTTGTTTAGGTGGGTTGGACGCAGTGATCTTGAAGGTCTCTTCCAACCTGGTATATTGTATTGACTTTTGTGGCATCTTCTTCAGACAAAAAAAACCCACAACCTCTAAGTGCAAATTTATGGACAGTCCTTAACAGAACTCAGCCCTGACTGCAGATGCATGATGACTGCTTTTGTCTACCAGGGGAGCCTGATAAGCGATATAATAAATGCCAAGATAATACTGTACATAATAATTGAGATATTGGTACATACATTGGATAAGGACAGAATAAGACAAGGAGAGAACAGCAGAGGCAGGCTGAAGCCATGCAGTTATTTTGTACTCTCTTATGTCCAAAAAAACATTCCCCTATCTCCCCCTGTAATACTGGGGGGAGATAAGAACTATCTCATTGACAGTGGTTCTTTAGACTGCTATTTTCATCACTCTTCTGAGAAGTTTTCCACGTTACATTTCTGATCTGAATGTGAAGCTGCATTTTTCACAGCGAGATCTTCTGCTGGCGAGTAATTTGAGAAGACTAATGAACCCAAGAATGGTTTTTAGGTAAGACTGCAGAACCAGAAGAAGAAGAAGAAACTGTACACAGGTGACATCTTGTGTCCATTTCAGTAATAGGTTGGACACTTCCTGACTGCACAGAGACAGTTTTCACTCCCTGACACCCTAACTAGGTTAGCAGTGACAAAGTCAGATCCAGGATTGTTTGCTAACCCAAACTGAAAAACTAACACGCAGCTGTCCATTTTGGGACAAACTAAACAAGCCTAGGTTAACAATGTTGTACAGTTATGCTGATAACACCTTCTCTAAAACCATCAAATACCCCAGAAAGTTCCATAAGCTGATTATTTAAGAAACTGCACTGCACTTACTTGCATATCCATTGCCAAGCCAGTTATCTGTCATTGCACCATTAAGGAAAATGCAGCAAAACCTGATAGACTGGAATGATAAAAAGAAGCTGCACACACACCAAATACACCTGCAAAGGCCTTTAATGTTTCAAATTAAAGCAATGTTCCTGGGTAGAATTAACTTAACCACTGAAAAATGAAAAACTTCCAATAATCTAGAGACTTAAACACTTGGTTTCAATAACTGCTTTTCAGTAGCCTTTCAAGCCACCACCTCAAGTCATTACCCCAAGATAATACACTGGTCTTCCCTCCACAACAAAACAAGCAGTCCTTGCATAAAAGCATGGTACTAGTTTAACAGCTGGATTCTTCCACTGTTTTTCTGGGGTTTTTTTAAGATTAAAATGTTGGTTTTCTAATTAAAGAAACAGCAGATCACACAAAAAAAAGTATCATCAGACTGTCAGTGAGTCACAGAGAATAACTTCTTAAGGGCATCAATGCAGGCTTTTAATACTATTCTCCTACTTTGGAACCCGAAGGATCTACTTGCTGTAGTAACTGTTGAGTAGAAACAATTGCTGAAGAATCCTGCTGTAATCAGAATGCTTTTAACAGTTCATGACTGCCACCAAGCGTTTTTCCAGAGCACGCATCCAGGTTGCTGCTTACATCACAGAGGGAACAAGCAACTGGAATTTTTTAAATCACCAGTTTGAAAGCCAAGTCACAGTCAGATCCATCTAATAGCTCAGTCAACAACCTGCAACTGCAATGAGGCTGACAGTTTTCTCAACAACATAAGTCATTGTGCCCCTGTACTCTGCTTTGGTTAGGCCGCACCTTGAGTACTGTGTCCAGTTCTGGGCCCCTCAGTTTAAGAAGGACATCCAGACACTTGAACGTGTCCAGAGAAGGGCAACAAGGCTGGTGAGAGGCCTTGAGCACAAGCCCTATGAGGAGAGGCTGAGGGAGCTGGGGCTGTTTAGCCTGGAGAAGAGGAGGCTCAGGGGTGACCTCATTGCTCTCTACAACTACCTGAAAGGTGGTTGTAGCCAGGAAGGGGTTGGCCTCTTCTCCCTGGCAGCCGGCACCAGAACAAGGGGACACAGTCTCAAGCTGCACCAGGGGAAGTTTAGGCTGGAGGTGAGGAGAAAGTTCTTCACCGAGAGAGTGATTCGTCATTGGAATGGGCTGCTCGGGGAGGTGGTTGAGTCGCCGTCCCTGGAGGCGTTCAAGAGGGGACTGGATGTGGCACTTGGTGCCATGGTCTAGTCGTGAGGTTTGTGGTTACAGGTTGGACTCGATGATCTTCGAGGTCTCTTCCAACCTTAGTAATACTGTAAGTAAATCCAGAGTTTTCCTAGTTACTGTTGTGGCTCAACAGACTAGGAGGAATAGCAAATCCCTCCATACAATGGAATGTGACTAGAGATAAATTAATCTACTGATAAAGGTGATAGCATTTACACTAGCTTTCCTGGCTGTATCTGGTTCATGCTGATGTCACCACTCTCTGCTTCCCACATGCTGTGCCACTGCACATTGCTACAAGGAGGTAGCAGCAGCACAGACAGAATGCATCTCCAAGGATGGAGCACAGCAACCTCTCTGGGCAGCCTGTGTCAGTGTTTGACCATAACAAAGGTCTTTCTGTGCTTCATTGCATGCCTGTTCTCTCTGATCACACCACTGAGCATCACTGAAAGAAGCCTCAATTTCCTTTACTCCCTCCCAACTAAGGTACTGATCCACATTGGTAAAACACCTCTCCTCCTGTTCTTCATGCTGCACAATCCCAGCTCTATCAGCCTCTCCTCACGTGGTAGATCCTCTGGCCCTTTAGTCATCTTCATGACCCTTCACTGGACTTACTCCTGTATGTCCATGTCTCTTGTACCAGGGAATCTGGAACTGGATGCAGCCCAACCCATATTTCTCACAAGGCCTGAGCAGAGAGAAGTAATCACCTCCCTCGATCTGCTGGCAATCTTCTGCCTAATGCAACCCAGTGGCTACCTTTGCTGCATAGGTACAGTGCTGGATTATGGGAAACTTGGTTTCCAAAAGGACCATATCACAACACTGCTTTCACATACTCAGCAGGCAGAAGATCTCTCTGTGAGATACCCTAGAATTTCCAGCTCCAGGAATGGCAGAGGTCAGACCTGTCTGCACATGGCAGCTTAACCACACTAAATTCACTCTGAGCACATGCAGCAATCCACAGAAATGGTTAAGTGAAGCAATTTAGGAAACACCATGGAAGCTCACGTAGCATGAGCTGAACTTCACATAAGCAGAACTCTAGTCCCCTGTGGTAGCACATTTATTAGTATCCTCCCTGTAAGCTCCTCACTACATTTCCAGGAAAACTAACAGCTCACCTGTGCACATTTGCTACATTTTAAAACTGTTAGTTGCTAAAATCTGGTCTTTGAACACATTTCAGGAAGAACCAGGAGAACCAAAATATTGTGAAAGATTGATGAGGAACAAAAGGATACAACAATGCAGATCCAGTTAAACAGGAGCATAAACATGTAATCTGCTGGCCTTCCATCAAAAGCCCCTATAAATAAAAAGAATTGTTAGGAACAGTACTGAAATCTTGGTAAAAAAATAAGACTTTTTTGGTAAGAGCCTAAAAAGAAGCTTAATTATTAACAATTACCCCACATGCAGGCTGCAGCTTATTTTTAAATGGCCTTACAAGAGGCCCCCCCCCCCAAAAAAAGAGATTCAGCCTACTGCATTAAGTGTACACACAGCAGCTCTATTTACAAAAGAACATAAGTGGGTTTAACATCAAAAGACTTCAAATTGGAATTGGACCCCAGCCTTCATAAGAAGTTGCCAATAACACAACAAGGAAATACACTTGCACAGCAAAAGCAGGAACACCATGTTTAATGATTAAGTCATGTGAAAACCAGACCTTGCTTAGGCAAATTGCATCCTTTTTACATCACCTACTCAGACTCAAGAGAAACAACAGTTTTTACACTCCAGAAAAATTAACATACATGACAAGGAGGGTACAGATGTCCAGCACATTCTGTTGCTTCTCCTAAGCTGAACTGCTTGCCTAAATTCCCATTTCAAGCATCAATTTATTTCAGGACAGTGGAAATGAAACAAGCAAACAAACAAAACCCCCACAAAACCAAAAAGTAACATTCCCTGCAGGTCATACTGAGTGAAATCATCTTAAATACCCAGTTGAATTTGTGACTTGGCAGAGAGGAAGGGCTAAAAAATCAAAAACCCTAACAACTCCTTGCAAACATGAAAGTTGTTAAGCTCTCACTCTTGCAAACTGCAATAAAAGCCTGGCAAGGACCTCAGAACCTGAACAAGACTCCTCTCAACTACCATGCTGTCCCACACAGGCAAGGAAAAGGTTGGACTCGATGATCTCAAAGGTCTTTTCCAACCTGGTTAATTCTATTCTATTCCAAAAACCTCACAATGCTGCTGAAACAGACACAAACCACTCAGGGACAAAGTGTGCACCAAGAACAAGCTGAATTATGCACTAATCATCAAATTCCCTAGAAAGAAGTCCACTGCTTCATGTTAGCACTATTTGGCTTCCTACAACTACTTTATAAGTCTCCAAAAATGTAAAGAAAGAAAAATCTACTTTTAAGCATTAGCTTTTTAATTAACTGGAGTTAACTCAGACTATGTAAAACAAAACTGGTATTTTAATAAATGTAAAATAACCAAGTTCAGCCATGCAATTTACACATGAGGAGTAGTAAATTTTTGGGAAAGTTTTAAACTTGGAGAACTACATAAACCAGACTTATTTCCCTACTGTTGCCGTACAACAAATGGAAGCAAATAAAAAGATGAAGTTGACTAATCTTGTAGAAACTCCAGCATATTAACTCCTTCAGAAAAGGAATAAATCAAAGCAAGGATTATTCCCTTGAAGATTGTCACTTCTCATTATCTAGGAGATTACTAACAGGAATATTAGACAACCTATTTAAGCTGACTTTCGAATGATTATCTAAGAAAACTGAGCTACAGACTGCCAAAGAGCTCAGCACAGGACCAAGGGGAGCTCTAACCCACTGAGTCCTTTAGTAGGGTTCTGGGTGTAATTCAGTCATTGGGGAAGAGCTGCAGACTCGTGAACCCATCATTTGTACTGCTGGGGAGTGAACTCTGCACAATCTGGTTTCTCTGACAATATCTGTTACATTCTTTTCCAACAAAACAAAACAAAGCCACACTCTCCTTTGACAGCTCAATTTGAAGCTAGCACGCAACACCAGTGTGCATGCACCAGCATAAGCTCAAAACTCACATACAACCCTAAAAATAGAAGTTTCACTTCTTCCAGTTTCACAGACAAAAGGAGGCATAGTCATACACTGACTTCAGCAACATCTACACCTCCCACTTTCAGAAGGATTCAAAACTTCTTTGTAGAGAGGAAGGATCAGCCTAACCAAAAAATTATTTTATACCCATTAAAATGACTCTAATATGGAAAAGATGTAGCAATACAAACGCCACCACAGTACACTTCCCAGTTAAAATATCCAGATATATTGTAGAGCAGAAATGGAAATTTACTGTTGAAAGAATTTACTTCCTTCCATGAGACTTTGGCCACAGCACAGACAACTAGAGCATTTTGTAAGTGTATGTACAGGCAGAGACGTCTTATAATTTGCGTATATTCATCTCACTACACATAGCTTTGCACAGGAGAATGTCATAACTGCCAGTACTCTCGTGCTCATAAGCTACTGCAGAATGGCTCAAAGAGAAGGAGGAACCACTCCTAGCTATTAAACTACTATTTACTTTCACTAAGAAACCAATCGGACAACCTGGCACCACTCCTCTCTTTCCCTGCTACTCTTCTTACAACTCAAAAAGGTTTCCACATTTTCTCTGGCTGACAGGTTTACCAGGAAACTCTTCTCTGCCATAAGACTTGTTCTCAACATCCGATCTGAATCTATTATTCTCTAATTTAAAACCATTGCCCCTCATCCTATCACTACAGGCCTTTGAAAACAGTCCCTCTCCAGCCTTCTTGTACCTCTCCTTCAGGTACTGGAAGGCTGCTATTATGTCTGCCTGGAGCCTTCTGTAAGTTAAATAACTTCAGCTCCCTCAGCCTGTCCTCACCTTTCCATCATCCTGCCACGCTAAAGGACATCGGACACAAGAAAACAAAAGCTAACATGATCTTTTAATTTCCATCCCTCATTTCCTGAAACCCAACAACCAAAAGCACCAGACCCCCTGTTTAAAGAAGTATCAAGTTCAGATTCTAAATGAACAAGCTCCCTGCCAAAGGGAAGAAGCAAGTCACTGAAAATCAGTTTTTCAGAGCAATTTCCTATTGATCAGCGTAAGTGAGCAGAGGTGAGCTGTCTTTCTCACAACTTTGTCTGAATCGGCCACAGCCCCAACACCACAAACATTCCCACTAGAAGCTCCGTCAGCTCCAGGCAGAGCTCAGAATGTGCATACAATTTAATGGATAACATACCTGTTTCTAATCGTGATGAATATTGATACAAGAAATACAAATTCACCAAGTAGAGAAATCCTGTTCCAGGTCCCACTGGGAAGAAGAAAGTTGCAGTTATCGGCCGCCATATCTGTCCACATCAAAAGAGAAAGATACAGTTGTAGAGCGCAGAAGGAACTCATATGCGCACGTTTTGTTTCCATTCATTATCAATTACTTGGAAGATCAAAGAGGAGATTAAAAATAGCCCAAGTATCAAATACTGCTGCTTCAGCAGCTTTTACTCTGGTGTTTTAATCTGATAGGAAAAGCAGAAGCACATACAACTTCCCAGATCACTTCCATCTCTGTGACAGTGCAAAAGGGATATGCTTGTAACGACACTACTCTGTTTTAAAAGCTTCCATACAGAACCTATTCTTAACTGCTGCACAGAGGCCAAGGAATTCAGACAACAGCATTCAGTGTACAGTTCCAGACAGTGCACACGGCTCTGAGCACCTGCTTTAGAGCCTCCCAGCTACCAATATTGCCAACTCCATGGCAGAACACAGCAAGGACATGTCTGGCTACATATGAACGAGCTCTTTAAGCAGCAACATTCCAAATAAGGGTACTGGGATCTTGAATATCACAATTTCATAATGAATAACAAACAGAGAAAAACAGTCTTTAAAGCTACTAAATTTGGGGGACAAACTATAGAAAAAAACTATCTTTCAAAGGTTGGGATCTTTTCCATTACTTACATTTTTAGTTAATCCAATGGGTGATCTCCCCATATACACATGCATATCAAAACACTGTAACTTCCCAATGGAAGGAAAACACTGTGTCCAGTTTGTGACTAATTTTGATTTTGCTAATGTGCCCTGAACACTGCGCATCTGAAACCTCAGGAATTCACTTGTGAGTTTATCTCAACCACACCTAGGTGCATAAGTTGACAATCCCAAACACAAGCTTTGTCAAATTCCAAGCAAGAAGGCAGAATAAATGCACTTTGTTAGCTCTGCCTTACTGTCTCCAGAGTAGTTTAAGGTGGTTGCGCACCTGCCTGTAAGGCCTGTTCCCAAAGTCACGCCCACACAAATGCACAACGGAGGCCGGGCAAGTCACCTGAATTCACAGCCACAGGTTTTATGATTACAGAGTGCCTTGGCATAACAACAGGTGCCAGCCAGAATAATTCTTGAAGAAATGCTTAGGCCAAAAAAGGCACCAGAATGAGACACAAACCACACTACAGGGCTTATGATGGGCCACAGCCCTCCCTGCCTGAACCAGGGTCCCTTGCAGGGCCAGGCACTGCAGCTTGTGTAGCTTTGGTGGAAAGCTCGGGGCATGTGGAGGCAGGGCACTAGCTAAATGCGGGACCCAGCTCGCAGGCCTTATAAAGGCTAAGCGGAAAGGTAGGCCCGGGTTCCTGCTGAAGGTGATCCGGGTCATTCCTACGGGCTACCTGGGTGCACGACGCCCTCCTAATACAAGCACGGAGGCCAGCGGAGGGGGCCAGCCGCCACCGCAGCCCCTCGCTCCGCAGGACGGCCGCTCACTGCGATTCCCAGCATGCCGAGCGCACCCCAGGCTGGGTTCTCCTATGGCCGGCCACCGCACGGCACGCCGGGATCGGTGGTGCGGCCCGTACCTGGAAGCGGTTGATGAAGGCGTCGGGCCAGAGGAAGAGGTAGACGGGGCTCACGAGGCCCAGCTTGCCGATGAGCGGCACCGCGATGGAGCCGGCGAACCAGTAGCGGGTGATCAGCGGGATGCTCCGGAACCAGTCCCCAAGGTCCGACATGTCGCTGTTGCCTCGCTCGGTCACCGCCGAGGCCTCGCTACGAACCGGCCGCTGAGAGACTCGGAAATATCTGTCCGCGCCGCTCCCGCCACCGCCCCGGGGAGGGAAGGAAGCCCCGAACCAGACGTGGCGCCGCCGAATTCGGCCGAGCCGCCGCCGCTACTTCCGGCCCCGCCCCCGCTACGGGAGCAACACCTGCGGCAGAAGTCCCGCCTCCGCGGGCGGGGCTCAGCGACCCGCTGTTGCTGGGTGACGATGATGCTGCTCCCGTCAGCGCTGCCGTCCCCGGACTGGGCCTCTACTCTGTGCTAATGCGCGGGCGTTGAAAATAAGAGTGAAGCGGCAGTAACTCTCACCCGTGAAAGCCCCCAAAATGAATGTCCTGGTGCTTTCTTGCATTAAATTGCAGAAATATTTCACAGCATCCCAAGTTGGAAGGGAACTCAAGGATCACATGGTCCAAGCTTTCTGGACCAAAGCACTACCTAGACAACAGGTCCAGCATCCTGCACAGCTGAATCTGAGAAGTGTCCAGTGCTGGGAAATCCCCCACTGCCCTGGGGAGATTATTCCAACGGCTGATTGCTCTCACTGTGAAAAATTCTCTTACTGTGTCCAATTGGAATCTCCTCAGGAGTAGCTCATATCCATTACTCCTCATCTTTCCCATGTGACTCCTTGTAAAAAGAGATTCTCCATCTTCTTTGTCGCTACCCTCTAAATACTGGAACGTGGTAAGAAGGTCACCCCTGAGCCTTTTTTCCTCCAGGCTGAACAAACCCAGTTCTCTCAGCCTTTCCTCATACGGCAGCTTCCCAGTCCTTTGACCACCTTTGTGGCCCTTCTCTGGACCCTCTCCCACCTGTCCACATCCTTTTGGCACAACAGGGACCAAAGCTGAACACCATGTCTCACAAGTGCTGAGTGGGATGATGACTTTTTTATCTCTGCTGGTGATGCCTGACTGATGCAACCCAGCATCCTGTTCGATTTCTTTGCCACTGCTCACTCATACTGAGCTTCTTGTTCACCAGGACCCCCAGGACCCCTTCCACAGAACTGCCTCCCAGATGGCTGGATCCCAGTCTGTGCTGCACTCCTGGATTATGTTTTCCCAAGCACAAGAGCATACACTTGTCCTTGTTGAACTTCATAAGGTTCTTTTAATCCACTGCTCCAGCCTATCCAGGTGTTCTTGCAGGGTGGCTATCCCTCACGAAGTGTCCACTTCCTCACTCAGTTCAGCATCATCAGCACACTTCGCCAGGGTACACTTGAACCCCTAACCCAGATCACTTACAAGGATATTCAAGAGCATTGCACCCAACATCGATCCCTGGGGAACGCCCTTTGTGACAGACGCGTTGCCAGTTTGAGAAGGAGCCATTTACCACCATCCTCTGGGAGCGGCCTATCACTTTACCAACTCGTCACTAACCGCGCTCTGCTCCCCGATTCCCGCCCCGGGCCCGGCGTGACGCCCGACAGGAAAACTACAACTCCCGGCCGGCGCAGGGGCTACCGGGCGGTTCAACCTCTCGGCAAGCTGGGGTGGTTGTGTCTGTCTCCTTTCTCTTGCTCTCCGTGGGTGAAGGGGGAGCGGGTTGTACCATGTGCGCGGCGTCCCCTGCTGCGGCGGCCGTTGGAGGAGTCCTGAAGGGAGGCGGCGAGCGCGGGAGCGTCAGGCCGAGGATGGAGAGCTGCGACGTGGGCGGCCGCCAGCAGGGCCCCATCTGGCACCGCAAGCCCGGCCCGGCGGCACCGCGGGGGTAACGGCCGGGGCAGGGGGCGGCGGGGGACGGCCGGGCCTCTGTGCTGAGCCGGTGGCAGCCGTGGCCGTCCCAAGCGCTGCGCCGCGGAGAAGAGGCCGAGGCAGTGGGCATCCCGAGGGGACGGGGCGGCGTGGGCAGGGCCAGTCAGAGCTCACCTGCCAGCTTCTGCGGGCTGGAGGAGCAGCCCGGGGTTGCCTGGTTAGGTAATGGGAAGAAACGTTGCCCCTGAAGGTGCAGCAGGTCCCCAAGGAGGCTGTGAAACCTCCGTGCTCAGAGGTGCTCACAACGTGGCTGGACAGTTATCCCAATGTAGTTTTGAGAGTTTAAACATACTGAACAAAATTACACAAATTATCTCTCAGAACTTAATTAAAATGTGAAATACTGCAAAAATGCTGTCTGTCCCAAGCTGAAGAACAGCAGTATGAATGCTGCTTTGCAGTGTCTGCATGGTGTTCCACCTGGGGAATCTGGAAGCAGTTCCATCAAATCCTACTCTTACTCTCCTGGGTTAGTTTAGTGGCAAAGAAACTTCTGAAAGGCAGGAAGCAGTGTTGAGGAAATCCTGGAAGACACTGTAACTATGCTGATAAACACTTATATTTCAGGGTGTGCTGAGAATTAGAAGCCATGCTTTGATTGTGGATTCTCATAATGACATTAAAGACCCTAACATCTCTAAATTTTAATTATAACTTAAAATAGCATCTTTAAAATTTATGGCCATTTTATTACAGATTAGAATGAGCTTAATGGGATGACTTACAAATACTTTTGTCTCTAGCCTGTGCCAGAGCTGCATGGCCCTTCATTGTCTTCCAATCACAGAATCACAGAATGTTAGAGGTTGGAAGGGGTTTCCAGAGGTCACCAAGTCGAACCCCCATGCCAAAGCAGGATAACCTGGGGCAGACCATTCAGGAGTGCATCCAGCAGGGTTTTGAAAGTCTCCAGAGAAGGGCACTCCACAACCTCTCCAGGCAGCCTGTTCCAGTGCTCTGACACCCTCACCATATAGAAGTGTCTCCTAGTGTTGAGGTGGAACCTCCTGTATTCTGGTTTGTACCTGTGGTTTCTTGTCCCATCTCTGGGCACCACTGAAAAGAGCCTGGCACCTTCATCTTGCCACCCACCCCTCAGATACTTGTTGATAAGATCCCCTGTCAGCCTTCTCTTCTCCAGACTAAACAGCCACAGGTCTCTCAGTCTTCACAGGAGAGGTGGATGTTCAAGTCCCACAATCTTCCTTGTAGCTCTCTGTTGGACTCTCTCCAACAGATCCCTGTCTGTCTTTAATTGGGGAGCCCCAAACTGGACACAGTACTCCAGGTGTGGTCTCATCAGGGCAGAGTAGACAGGGAGGAGAACCTCCCTAGACCTGATGGACTCAAACTTTTGTAACATACACTGACAATTGCATGCAAGTGTGGGGTTGCATATTCTGCTGTCTCAGCAACTGGTGTCTTGAGTAGCTATCAGCATGTTACATAGCCATGATCACAATACTCTGCAAGTGCCCTGAAGTCTTTAATGAGCCTAGCAATATCCTGTCCAGTTTTAGATGTGACTCTGAATTTACATCTGAATGGTGGTAAAAAATAATTGATTTGCTCAGTGTGCTCCAGTGTGTTACACATTCCTGTGTTACCTGCCCTAAGTAGTCCTGCTTTGCAGGGGCTGATGATCTCTGGAGGTCCCTTCCAAACCCCAGCATTCTATAGTTCTATGATTCAGTGTCAGCCAAAAAATCCAGGAGTAGCAGATTCCTCCAAGCTTGATATCCTCCCTCCTGGAAGAACCTTCCTCTTACAACATAGCCTGCACAAGGGCTTTAGTTCTGCATTTGCCTCTATTTTATGCTCACAGCACAGTACAAAAATAGAATGTGAAAAAACAGTAAATACTGTTCCATGCTGTCTCAGGTGAATAATGGTAAAAATAGCTTTCTTCATGCTTCTGAAGCCTGGAAAGAAGCAGTGTTAAAACTGATTTCCCTCCACCTCTAATACAAATGGTTCCTTACAGCAATTCATAGCTTCTCCATTTTCTAGTGTGATAACGAAAGGCCAAGTTGCATTCTGAGTGCTGAATTGGGCTTTTAGATACATTGGTAGGTGATACACCAGCATACATGTTAGTGTTAATGCATTGATAACAAATGAAAATCCACATAATTTTGAAAACCATATGCTAAGAGCATTTTAATCCTAGGATTTGGGGAAATACATGATAACAAAATTACTCTAAGCATGCTTGTTTTGCTTGGTTCCTTTACAGAGTTATAGTAAACATTATTCATAGTGTCAAAGGATACCACTCAAAGACCATACGTTTCCTGAATGTGGCTTTTGACAGTTCTGGAGATTCTCTACTTGCTGGAGACCACCAAGGAAATATATATGTTTTTGACTTGAGTGGAAACAGGTAAGAATGTTTTTATCAAGACATTTTAATTGTCTTGACATCTGTAATATTCAGGGGTATGGAACGTGCCACAGGGCTGGTTTTAACCCTCAGTTTTCCATGGGTGTGGAAAGAGAGAGTGGCTTGCTGAGAGCTGAAACTACAAGCCAGTATCTCATACAGGCTCCTTAAATATTATTTTTATTAGTTTAGCTGTTCCCAAAGATCAGAAGTTTCTAGCTCTAAACTGAACAGACAGCAATTTAGCAGAAATTATATATTGGTTGGTTATTCTTTGGACAGTACCAATCAATTAATATGAGCCATGTATTACAATAAGCTAGAGCTGGTATTGTCGCTTGCAGAGATGCATTAATCTTGTCTTTTTACACTACTGAGTCTTAAAACATTAGCACTCAGATTTGTTATAATCAGCTATCATTTATTTGCTCCCTTCTACTGGGTTAATTTATTCTTTTCTCTCAGTGAAGTCTGTTGAAACTGGTTTAAGTTGTTACTTGACACGGTGAAGCAGAGTTTCCTAAACCAAGGAGAATGTGTGTTTTCAAATAGGTTTTACCTTGTTCAGCGCACAATGCAGCCTTGCACGGCTTTGGCATTTAACCTTCGCAGAAGGACAGAATTCCTTGTGGCTTTGGCAGATTATTCCATTAAGTGCTTTGATACAGGTAAGGAGAAATTGAAAGGCTTACTTTCTGGATTGCTATGAAAACCTATATAACTTTACTTCTAACTTTCTGGGTTTGGTTTGTTTGAGTTTTTTTAATGGAAATCTTCCAGTTCTGGGCCCCTCAGTTTAGGAAAGATGTTGAGGTGATGGAATGTGTCCAGAGAAGGGCAACAAAGCTGGTGAGGGATATGGAGCACAAGCTCTTGGAGGAGAGGCTGAGGGAGCTAGGGTTGCTTAGCCTGGAGAAGAGAAGTCTCGGGGAAACCTTATGGCTGTCTACAACTACCTGAAGGGAGGTTGTAGCCAGGTGGGGGTTGGTCTCTTCTCCCAGGCAACCAGCACCAGAACAAGAGGACACAGTCTCAAGCTGTGCCAGGGGAGGATTAGGCTGGATGTTAGAAGGAAGTTCTTTATAGAAAGAGTGAGTGGCCATTGGAATGGGCTGCCCAGGGAGGTGGTGGAGTCACCATCACTGGGAGTGTTTAAAAAGACACTGGATGGGGTGCTTGGTGCCATGGTTTAGTTGATTAGATGGTGTTGGGTGATAGGTTGGACTCGATGATCTCGAAGGTCTTTTCCAACCTGGTCTGGTCTGGTCTGGTCTATTCTATTCTATTCTATTCTATTCTATTCTATTCTATTCTATTCTATTCTATTCTATTCTATTCTATTCTATTCTAATTTCATGCCACCTGTCCATAAGAGTTTGTGCCTATGTGGGTTAAAGTCCTGTGAGTAAATGAAACTTGGCTTTGTCAAAGTTTCTTGCTCCCGCTAAGTCATGGAGGCTTCTATTTAACTGAAGTCTGGCACAGGATCACAATTATGTGTGTTACCTTTTTTTAAAGCAATTCTTTATATGTTTGCTTAGAGTGAGGTGCTCTATGTAAAATCAACCCAAAATTACTTCACAGTATGTTGAACAGCAGCTGAACCAGTTACTGACTGTTTATAGTGAAATATTTAATGGGCTGCCCAGGGAGGTGGTGGAGTCACCGTCCCTGGAGGTGTCCAAAAGGGATTGGATGTGGCACTTGAAGCCATGGTCTAGTAGTTATGAGATCTTGGTTGACAGGTTGGACCTGGTGATCTCTGAGGTCTTTTCCAACCTTATTGATTCTATGATTTGAGCAAAGTGCCAATATACACAGAAAGAATTGTCAATACTTCTGATCGTGCAAGTAAATTTTTATCCAAAGTGATACTGAAAATTGACTTCACAGGCCACCTGTGTGTCTCTGCCTTGATTAGAAATTAAATGGTGAGAGGCACTGACAGTTCATTCTTCATAAATTAACCTTAATCTATCAAAAAGTGCTGCTGTGATGTTTCATATCATCTGGATTTAAATCTTTTTTTTTTTTTTAAAGCCATAGGAGTCACTCACCTGCAGTTTTAGGGTTTGGTATTATTAGTGAAGGTTTTATTGGAACACACTCCTTTCCAAAATGAGGAGGAGTCAGGGTTAACATCTAAAATCCTCTATGCTTTTTCTTCTCCTTGCAACCAAAGTAAGACCAAACAGATTTTGGATGTGCTTGGCAAAATCTTAATTATCCTGTTGTGTCTTTCATGTTTCTATGGTGCTCTTTCCAGGTGCCAAACCATAGTAAAGAATGTTTTAAAATATAAATGTCATTCACATAAGTCAGTACTGGACCTTAAAGGTTTATTAGGTCATGTTCCATCCCCTTCTTTAGAAGCCATACTCTGTAATTCCATGTCATCCTCCCAAGTGACAACAGCTTTTGCACTCAGTTGTCCGTAAGCCCAGCAGAAATTCTGCCAGGCTTTACAAGGTGCTTTATAGCCATCTCCCATATTTGATGCCACAGCAGTAGGTCAGCTGGAACCACCCCATGGGCTTGCCGGGCAAACTACCCAAGGTAAATAGTGTAATTGCCACAAATACAGTTTGGTTACTGAGGGATTAGTGGTCATGCAGTCATAAGGGAGACAGTGTAGTCAGAGGAACGATTTCCTTGGTATGCAATGCACAGCATAAAAATGTTTTGGACTCTAAACAAATTAATAAGGTGTGCTTTCTGACTGTGCCTTTCTATAGTCATAGCCTGGTGTCATTCAACCTTTCTTCCTTGCACCTGTAAATAGCTGCATAGCCATTCATAGATACTGTCTGCAAGTGAAAACAAGTGGAGAGTTCTAACTGGAACATTTAGTCTCAACTTGTAGAGATTGCTGCAGATGTTCACATTGGTTGATTAGCCTGTGAGGTGTGCTGAACTTAATTTATCACAATGTTCCTGACTTTTGAAGATTAATTCTTAGGCTAAGTTAAGCAAGTCTGTGCAGGTTGACTTTCTGTGTAGAGCCAAGAAAAACCTAAGAAATTTTTTAACTTGGAGATGAGGAGATGGTTATGGTATGATCACTACATGAAGGCTGCTACCTTTGTTTCATGTTTGTTGGGTTGTGATGATAAATGGTGATATACTAGGTAGCCTTAGAAGTCTCTTTCACAGCATACTGTTAGCAAAAAAGAGTAAACTAGTGGTTGTTTCACTGCATGGCTTTCATATCCTTTTCAATCTTTTCATCATCTCCTGCAGAAACCAAGGAGCTAGTCAGCTGGATGAGGGGACATGATTCTTCAGTGTCATCCATCTCTGTCCATGGCTCAGGCAGGTATGCCATCACTACATCTGCTGATACAGCACAGCTGTGGGACTTGGACACCTTTCAAAGAAAAAGGAAGCTGAATGTTCGTCAGTCCGTGGGCATACAGAAGGTGAGTAAAGAGCAGTTAGTGAAGGGTGAGCAAGCATACCTCAGCAGGAGTAACACTGCATCTTCAAATCACAGTACTTGAAAGTGTTTTTAAATTACAGCTGAATCTTTTTGGTGTTCTTTGCACATACCTCCTTAACTGTCATCCTTTCACATCACCCAGGCCACTGGAATCATGGCTCAGTAGTCGTACAGGGCTGCTGGAAACCTTTTTAGGAGCTTTCATCTTTAGATATGCTCAGAACTTGGTTGGATATGACCTTGACTAACCAAATCTTTCCTAGAAGTTAGAGCTGGCTTCTAGACTGACCCTCATTTGACCTGAAGGTGGGCTCACAGGACCTCTGGAGATCAATTCCAATGTGAATGATGCTGAGGTTTAGGGTGTTGTTAGAAAAACAGTTTTGTTGTCATAATGGTAGCTTCAGACAGTCACCACCTAGCCTGTTCAGCAGCCTATTCCAAAGCTCCTTCTATATGCTGAGAAGTAACTCAGCAAAACAAAACTGCTGCTTTTCTGCCTCGTGGTTTCTTTGCTCTGGTTTGCTGCACAGACACTGATACTGGAGCAACACAGGAGATGAGAAGGATGATATGTTTGTGTCAGGGAGTGGTTTAACCAGGTGCTGCATGGTTTGAAACAGGTCTGCCTGCGCCACCAAATGTCAAATTTTGGCATAAGTACTATAGAATTATATTGATGCAGTGCCTGGGCATAGCTTGCACATGTGCTGCCCTGCAGTGAACAGGCTCACAAACACCACTTCAGTCTGAAGTTTTTATCAGGCTGGTCACTAAAAAGCCATGCTGATTTTGCAGAGGACAAGGCTACTCATCTGGGTGTCTTCACCATGTTGTAGGTCAGGAAGAATTTTTGTCAGCTTGAAATAGTCACCTACCAATTACTGTGGAAGATGATGCATAAATGTTTGCTTGTTGTATTAAAACTGTTGTGTAGTGCATGTCACTAAAATAATTATCATGTTCTCCTTCCAGAGATGGCTGCATTTCTTTAGTGAACAAGATTTTTCAACTTCTCAGTGGCTTCCTTTGTGTAGACTATGTGTTAAGGGCTTCTTAATAAATGGAATTTGGTAGGATCAGGATACTACAGTATGGAAGCAACCTCTAAATCAAACAGTAGTGACTATGATTGAATGAATAAATCACTGTTTGGAAACCAAGAACCTGCACTTTTGCCATTTCTGATAGGACCTTGTACAAATAATCAAATTTATCTGGATTTTATTTTCCTGTCTTTAGAACAGAGAAAATGATCCTAACTTTCATGCCACAATTTAAGATGTACAGATAAGTACATCTTTATTAAACCACAGCCCTGACATTCGCTGTCTAAAGTTGGATTCTTGCTTGCTGTCTGAGCCACTGCAGTAGTGTTACACCAGTCTCTGTGGTGTACTTTTTGTGCCTCTTTATTTAAGCCCAGCTGCATTCCAACATACACCGTCTGTTAAGCTGGTATGGAGCAAAGCTAGTTTAAAAAGACAGTCTGAGCTGCACACTGTAAGAATAGCAGATGAAAAAAAAACAGAGAAGAGCTAAGAAGAAGACACCTATAATGACTGTTTTCAAAGCATCCCTGCTTATTCAGCTGCTGCTTGTGATAATTGTGGTATTTTTCTAGGGCAAAGCAGAAAATGAGGAACTGCTCATTACCCCAATTTACTAAAATTTATCAATCTGCATGATAGGCATCTGCTATTCATTGTCTAGATTTCCTCTGGGTTCCTGAATGAGGAAGAGCAGCTCAGTCAGTCTGAATATAAATTACTTTGGTAGGTGAAGTGACACTTTCCCTACAGGTAACTTTTGCTCACTATCAAGTGATTGAATTAGCTTGAACGTCCAACTTCCAGTCACAAACATTCAGCAAGATGAATCCCATCCCATGTATCCAGAACTACAGATTTTGCAAGGCCCCAAGAGACCTTTCAGAGCAAAACTCTGAACTTTGTAACACTGACTATTAATCTCAGCCAGTGAGTATTTCAGGTAGTCCCTCCAGTGTTCAGATACTAGTAGACATTTTAAGTTTAACCTTCAAAGTGATAGGTACAGGCAATTTGCTGAACCTGCATATGATCCAAACCAGTAATTTATCATTAAGCAAGGATGCATCTAAAGACATCCAAAAATGTAAACAATCCAAGGGTTTTTCATATTGAGAAAGATTACAAGTAAACAATAAACATGCTCAGAAAAATTGGAAAAAATACATTTACAAGCTTTTTGGTTTTATCTTCATTTATCTTCACAGTAAAATCTGCATTTCATAGCTGGAGAATACATTGCTAGACTTTATATTTACCTGTAATAGTTCTACATAAAAATACAGAGTTTAAGTCTGAAGATGAATGCTCTCTAGCATGCCCTTGGAGGCTCTTGGTACTATTTGAATGCTGGAATTAGTTTATAGAAGATGCAACAAGCAGTTGCTGATTGAGCAGTTGTGCCCGTGTCTTCCATCCCCTCCTCCTCCTGAGTTCATGTCCTCCCTGGATATGTCATGTCCTCTCTGACACACATCAGAAACCTTCACAAGATGGTTTAACAGTCATAAAAATAACACAGATAAAGAATTGTGTCATTTCAGTGAGGCAAAGCAGCTTAGCAAAGAGTACAAGTTCTGAACCAGCACAAGGGGAGATAGCTTGCTTGGGCTGTAACAGGAAGGAGTCCTGCTGCTTGTGGGATCTAAGCCTCGCAGTGCAGCTGCATTACATAGTTACAGTAATAGCTATGCTGTCATGGTGTCTTGCTGTGTTTTATTTTGCCATGCACTTTGGCCCAGTTTAAAGGCTACTTCCTTGACAACACAGTCCATTATTTTTCTTTTCCATATTCTTTCAGGTTTTTTTTCTTCCATTGAGTAACACCATCATCAGCTGTTTCAAAGATAATTCTGTTTTTGCATGGGAATTTGATACTCTTCATTGTAAATACCAGTTGCCAACTCCTGTAGAAGGTTCTGTATTACTTTATAAAGTCTTTGCAGTTACCAGGTAAATTGATTTTTTTAAACATTCTGAAGGCACACCACAAAAACTGTAGCTTTAAAGCAGTTTTTCATTCCTTACTTGCAATGTATTATGGAAGTACTGAGCTGTATACTATGATAAGCCTTTGAACTCTGTTGTGACTGATACTTTCAGCAAGGATCAATTGCAGGATTTATTGCAGTTCCATAGGAGTTGAAATAAAGTAAGTTGGTTTTTAATGACCACTAAAATAAGTTTTAAAATATCCTTTACAGAAGCAAATTTTGTTATTTAGAAGCTATTTTGGTCTTTCAGGAGAGTGCAACAGGAATAAAGGCAGAATCAAAAGTCATTAGAGGGCATAGAAGGAAATGTATAATCTCTTTTTAGCTAATACTAACTTAAACTATAGTATTCTGATGGAAACTTTACCTCCTCTGTGATCCAGAGATGGCAGGATTTTTGTAGCTGGTGGAAAATCAAATCATCTTCACTTATGGTGTTTAGAATCAAAGCAACTGATAAGAATAATCCAGATGCCTGCAAAAGTACGAGCTGTCCGCCATCTGGAATTCCTCCCTGACAGCTTTGATGGAGGCTCCAATCAGGTCAGTTTTTTTTTTTACAAAGCTTAAGACTGGAGTGTTTGCTTGGTTGATTCAACACATATGCTTGAAGGCTCTTGTGGGACACTGGGGATATGGGCCCATTCCACTCGAAAGGAATGTTGTCATGCTAAATGTTTGTTTAATTGCTCTTTTAGCATGTCATTGCTGAATCGGGTATTCCTCTTTGCTTGACGCTGACAGCAGTAACTGATGCATCCTTTTAACTCACAGGTCCTTGGAGTGTTAAGTCAAGATAACATTATGAGATTTATCAACATAGAAACGTGCAAATTTCTTTTTGACATTGGTGGTCATGAAGAGGGAATTAGTACAGCAGCAATTAGCCCCAATGGACGCTATATTGCATCCGTAATGGAAAATGGTAGCCTTAATTTATACAGTGTCCAAGCTTTGACTCAAGAAGGAAATAAGGTAGAGTATTTTACATTTCCTAAACCTGCAGCAAATCCCATTAAAGTTGATACTTGTCTACATAACTTTTGTGTCAGCAGTGGTTTGCAGACATGTGTTGGTGTGCCGTGTTTAACATCATAAGTAAAGCAAAAGTGCTTTATAAAGTTCCCTTCATAGTTACTCCAGCCTGTCAGGCTATATGGTGGGTATTAAGTATATTTATCAGTGGGTTTCTGGTGTTGGGAGGAGAGAGAGATAATATTTCTTTTATTGCAATATGTGTAGACCAACTTATATTTTTAATGAAGTTTTGGGGGGGGATGGAAACAGCATAATTTTGCTGGTTCTGTCCTGTTTCCTACAGGAAATGTTTTGCAACTGATGGTCTCTTAAACTGCAGGGATGAATGATGGTTTTGTAATTGTGATTTTATTCATCTTGCTGTGTTACTGGGTGCCAGCATCCATCATTATGGCACAATCATGCTCCTAATCCTTCCTAAACAACAAACATTCTAAATACTAGTTCTTATTTTATTAATTTATTAATGGGACTCAGTTTCTAAATCCAGAATGCCATGCATCTTTAATCACCATGCCTTTGAAGTAAGCAGCAACCTGCTTCAGATAATGAGGGAGCTGGAGCCGAGGGAGGATGTGTAAAGGTGTCGCACATACATTCCATCTGCACTTTTGCTGCCGGTTTGACTTGAACTGAGTTATCCACTGTGTTACTTGCTTTCCCAATCTCCACTGACTTAATACCTCCCTGACACTGAAGACTAATTAAAGTTTGCAAAGGTCTTTTTGTATTCTTTTTAACTGGTGCTATAGACATGCAAAATATTTTAGTGACATTGTGAGACATGCTGAAGTAAATAACCTGAACAGTACGTTATACACAGATACACTGTGCTAAGTACATTTTACTGTTTGCTAAAGAAGGAAATAACATGGTGTTTGAGTTGGTTTGGAAGCTACATAAACCTTCTTACAGCCTTTCTAGTTTATTACAGCAGTTTTATTCACTGGCATAATTATTTAAGAGTATGCAGTCCATATATATTTATTTATAGCATAAGTGTTTCTAATCTTGCTATGGTCATCAAGCTCAGAAATATGGCATATAAAATAAACATCAAATTACAGTGTCATTGAATCTCTTACAAGATGTTAACTTTTATTTTTTTTTTCACTTATTTTCACATAATATTAGCCTCTACCACCCACATTCAAAGTAGTAGAAGATTGGTCCAAATGCACGCCAGGGGCAAATAAACTGGCAACGAGAGTGACTTCAGGAAGGTCAGATCAGCCTTGGAAAACCAAAGGAACCAAAATTCAAACCAGATCGCTGAAAGTGCAAGCAAACACGTCGCTTGAAAATAAGGAGGTAGGAGGAAATTGCAAATATTTTGTTCCCCAGTCTTCAGCACTCAAAGTTCATTGCAAAAAAAATAATAATATTTGGGCACTTAGTTTAAGTTTGGGCACTGATTCACTTGGATGTTTGAGCAGGGAAGGGACTTAGGGGGTTTAGTGCCATTTCCTCTCTCTCTGCTTAGTCCATTCTCCTGTGTTATGTGACACAGCCAGAGCTGCCTCCAGCTTGGGATGGCTCTGAATTTGTTCAAGCAACTTGTGACATGTTTGGATATTGCCCGATCAGATGTGGTTCCCTGCTACCAAGCTGGCACTTGGAATGTCTGCCTAAAAGCCATTTCATTCTTCTATTTGAATCATTTACAAGATGCAGAACTCTGATATTTTTTTCTGTCATCACTGTGCCGTCTTCTCTCTCTTGTCTTTATCTTGCATCTTATACGTATCTGTGTGTACAGACATAAATATGCACACATCTATATCTGTGCCTGTATTTATCATCCTGTAACACTGATCACAACATGATCTGTCAGCATTCTTTATGTTTTGACCATATCCATCATTTAATAATACATAGTTATAGTCAGATACGGTCTGCTCTGCTTCTGACTGAAATCAGTGGCAGCTGTTCTTTGAGTTCGGTGGAAGATGAATGAGCTTCGGAATTATCTGGTTTTGTTGTTGAAATACCAAGGATTATGTAACAGCAGTACACATTATTTTATTGTTTTATTACGTTAGGATCTTCAGTATTTAGCTGCTGTCATCAATTAGAATGCAAAGAGATTATGAGAGACAAATGCTTACATTTGTTGTTGATCCCCTGCTATATAGAACGAGTTGCCGGGCGGATTAAAGAAGGAACGTCTGCGAGCCTTGTTGAAAGGATTTGGGGAATATCCAGCAAAGTACAGGTGTGTTTGTGTGCATGTTCCTGCTTGCACAGAATAAATTTGTTTGTGTTTACTGGCCTGTGAAAGAGAAGTTGCTTGACTAAGTCTGCATTTTAATTGCAGGATGTTTGTTTGGCGTTCCTTATTACAACTTCCTGAAAACCACTTAGCGTTCAGGAGCCTGCTAGATAAGGGCACACACAGTGCATTTGTGAATATTCAGAAAGAGTATCCTATCAAAAGCAGGAAACTGCTGAGAGTTTTACAGAGGTAAAATATGTATGTTTATATTTATTTTGCATTTTATTTATTTACTTTCATATAGTAACCTGAAAGGTATCCAATAGCTGGAATCAGCTGTAAGAAAAAATTTTTTAATGAAATAGTAGTGCATTCATGCAGGTGTTTTTGTTTTAGAACTCATAATCCTGCAACTATTCTGAACTTTACAAACTCTTGATGTTGTAGTTCTAAAAGGCATGCTATATTTTTCTTTGGTATTGGATCAATGTTTTCTACTCCTTCGTTTGCCTTTGTATACAGGACCTTATCAGCTCTAGCTCACTGGTCTGCTATCTTTGCTGAGACACCTTATATTCCTTTGCTAGCATTCCCATTTGTAAAGTTATTCCAGAACAACCAGCTGATCTGCTTTGAAGTTGTTGCTACAGTAGTGGGTAAGCAATGATTTTAAAAACTCAGATATGCTGCAACTTGTTTAAGCTTTCCCACGCAAAAGAGCTTTTCCTGTTGAAATGAATGAGGTATTTCCCAAGTGGTCACCAGGCTCCCTTTTACAGGTGTGGCTGGAAATTAATATATAGCAACTGTATGCTTTAAACAAAATCTTAGTTGTGAATAAAACAAGCTATTAGACTTCCTGTTGCAGTGTTTTTAGCAAAGAGTTAGCAGTTTAACACTATTTGTAAAGTCTAATCAGCAAAACCAAATGTATCTAGCCTAATTATAACTACAGAAGTCCCTGAGACATGGGGAAAGTAGTCACTCCCAGACCAAAAGGAATGGTCTCTTTTAAGGTTTTACTGTGTTTAGTTGTCCTAAGCATTTGGTAACTCAAAATTAGACATTTGGCTGAAAGCTGGCCATGGCTGTCTTCTGAAGAAATGTTCTGAATTAAAGAGCTTTACACTTAAATTAATTGTTACAGCTGCTTCTAAGTCTGTAGAAGATACGTGCTGCCAAGCCTACTTGCCCGCTTCACAAACACATGCTGTTAGTAAATAAGTATCCAAGTTTGCAGAACTTACTATGTTAAAAATCACTTGATACAGGCTGTAGTTTCATGAGACAGAAATACCAGGTTAAGCATTCCCATCTGCCTCCAACAACTTAGTCCTACAGCACATAGACTTACTTCATTTTTGAGCTAGATCAGTTCCCTAGTCTGGTTCACAGTGTACTGGCACAAGCACTTATGCCAGTGCAGCTGGAGGAGCAGTGTACTGTGGGGTTGGTTTAGGAATAAACGCTAAGAAGGAGGAGAGATGTGAATATCTTAAATAGATTCTGCAGCCTAAAACCACCTGTTAAATTCATAGCCTTTATAACCAAACCTTAAGGCTGTCAAGAGTCTGTCACTGGATTGCAGAGGATTTTGTTGTGGTTTGTCTTTTTTCTCTTTCAGTTAACTTTTGTCAGCACTGGTTTGAGTATTTTCCAAATCCTCCAGTTAATGTTCTTAGTATGATGGAAAATGTTTTGGCACATCATGACAAAGAACTACTTGAGCATTTAATAAAATACAGTGTGACTTCACAGGTAATGTTCTAGCCAACTTTTGTACATAAAATGTCACTGCAGTGAATGATAGTGCACTAGTCTTTTATTTTGACATAATTCATCTTTGAGGGAGTTTTCATTAAATAGCAGTGAATGATATGGGAGTGTAAAGAATGTATCATTGCTTCTCTGCAGCTTTTCCTTCTCCATAATCATAAATCTTACATACATGCTGCTGTAGTTCTTAGAATTCTTAGAATTGCTTGAAAATCTACTCATCAAATTATAAATGTACTGTTTGGGCTTTTTAAAGTTGAACGTAGGTGTGATGACTTAATTTTGTAATCCCTATTTATCCTCAGGGATGATTTCAGTTTCACAAGTCTAGCCAGAAGATTTAGACATCCAGTGAAAGAAAAGATTTATTTATAATCACCCCATATTAATTTTGAATGTTTATAGTGATGGACAAAACTTACCTTATTCTGGTTAGTTCCTTATTCCTTTATAAATCAATAGATTGTTTTGCTATAAAGCAAGAAAATTCTGTATTATTTCTTTAAAAGGAATGGTAAAGTTGTACTAATGGATTCTTTTGTCAATTTTCCTAATGAATGTAGGTTTATGCATGGCCTCTTCTAGAAACGTTGTTCTCTGAGGTTCTAACAAGAGAAGAATGGCTGAAAGTCTTTGACAACATCTTCTCCAACCATCCTTCGTACTTTCTGATGATTGTTGTTGCCTATATTATATGTTCCAGAGCTCCCCTGCTTCACTGTAATAAAACAGTGGATTTTGAGGTAACCACCTTCATACTGAAGACAGTCATATGACAATGTACCTACAGAGATGACTAAAACATTGTATCTGTTGTTAGGGAGGTTAGGAGGAGATGTTTCCACATTCATATATGTGGCAGGTTTAGGCTATGCCTTTAAAAGTTAGCTGCATATTTGTGAACGTTATCTAGTACCTGACAAATACACAATAGGTGAGTAAAACAATGAGCAGTTTCCTGCAGTTTCATACAAGAAGTTTCAAAGCTTTCATAAGCTTTCTAATGCCTCTAAAAATTGTTTTGTAAACATCAATAGTTCATCAACCACAAAATAATTCTCCCTTTTTGGGGGGAGGGGATCTAATTACGTACTTCTGCCTGTGGAGATAGGACACAGTCATTCTGCTACGTTGTTTCATTGGTTTGCTTTCGAGTTTGGCAGTACCATTTGATGTTCTCTGAAGCTAAATTAAAATATTTCCTTATGTTTAGCCTTCCATGGGAGGAGGTTTTCCTACATGAAAAACATCTCTGTAGGCAAATAAAGAGTTCCACCTTTAAAATGTGTTTATAAGCAGTCAGTTCGACAGACACTAAGCAGCACCATTATTGCTACATTTAATAATAACCAATTTGAAGAGTTTCTTGGAGAACAAGATATTTGACAGCATAGTTTTTCAAGAAGAGGAAACTCCAAGCTCCATGTTTGAACACCAGAAGTGGAGGGAAGTTTATCCAGTCTGTGCAGGAAGCTGGATATTAAATGCACACCTAGCTTTCCAGCTCCCTTACGCAACTGCTGCTTGAAGAGTAGAAACAGAACCAGAATACACTTCCGTACCTTGAAAAGGTTTGGGTCAAGTTGTTTGAGCTGGTAATGTTTTTTCTAATCTATATGGCTAATTTTGTAATCCCTTTCTAAAATCCCCTTTTGGAATATAGATCTTGCTAATTTACCCAACCATTCTCAAATTAGTATGTTAGGAACTTGCTTAGTCTCTTGTAGAATGTAAATAGAAGCATGTCTCTTACAGTATTTCTTCCATCATCATAACAACCTGGACATTGACATTGTGATTAAGAAAGCTTATCATCTTATGGAGGCCACACCACTAGATATCCACCCACAACATATGCTTGATGACTTCATACCACTTACAAAAGGACAGTACCCTGCGTTCAACAAATATCCCAAGTTCATTGTGGATTATCAAACTCAGGAACGGGAGAGGATCAGACAGGATGAAATTGAATACTTACGAGAGAGGTATTCATGGGAAAGGTGAAGACAGTACCAAACTGGGAGGGACAGGTTCACACAATTGTTATTTCCTGTTCAAAGGTGTATGCTGGGGAAAGAGACACAGGAAGATGACTTTAAATGGCTACTAAAGTTTAGGAGTTACTAGGTTTGACATGCTTTTAAGTTAAATTTGTAGGTTTATCTCAAACAAAAAATGTTTGCCAATCTGCAGGAAGTACTGGGCCACTAGTCTTCCTCTTTTTCATGTACTTTATCAGGGGATGCCATACTCTTTCCTGACTGCATTTTGGCAGGTCTTTGCTAGTATAGTCATTAGTTTCTAAGTAATCAAGTCATGTCTTGATGCTTGGCTTGAATTTCCTTCCACTCAGACAAATAGCACATGAACGGGAAGCTAAAGCACAGGAATGGAAAGCAGAAGATGAAGCCTGGTATCAAAAGCAGGAATTACTTCAAGAAGCTGAAGAACAGAGGCGAAAAATGCTGCTGGAAGAAGAGGAGAAGCTGGCAGAACAGAGGCAGAGGTATGACAACGTAAGAAGCATTAGGAGCCTGACTGCTGTATCCTACTGTTGCATTTTTAACCCTGAGTGAAAGAGCAATAACCAGGAATTTGTATAAATTGTAACGTGGGAAAACAGTTGGGTCTGGTGGGTCAGATTTTGGTGTGGGAATGAAGTGTTCTGGGTTGTATTACTTCTTGTCTGAGGGAATACAGCTGATTAAAGGCCAAGTCACTTCCTATTTTTGTCTCATCTCCCAGCCTTTTGTCTGATCTCTTCAGATTGTGAATGGTCTTAAGCAGTCAATGGCTGTGTGTTGGCATGCTAAGACTTCAGACTTGTACTGCAGGCAGACCCACACTGCAAATATGAGATTCACTTTCAGTATCAGTGACTGAGCATTCTTGTTTTTCTAGAGGATTTAGGAATAAAACAAACCTGCTTTGTCTATCAGTTGCTGAGCAACGAGTTGTGACAGTTCTGAAGATGAACTGTTACTTGTAGCTGTGAAGGTTGAAAAGACTTTCAACTTCTCCTTAGTTTTCCACATCAGCTACAAGTAATCACAGAATGTTTAAGTTGGAAAAGACCCTTAGGATCATCAAGTCAGTTGTTAATGCTATCAAGTTCACCACTTAACCACGTGTCACATCAGCAGGCTTTTCCCTTTCACCTCTGTAACCCCCAAAAGCAAGCTGGGTTGCTTCTTAAAGAGAGCAGTAAGCCTCTTTGCAAACTAATTCTTGAGTTTGTGATTTTGTTCGTTGGAAAGAGTGTGATATTTTCCAAATAAACTTAGGACTAATTTTTGTGCAGCAGGAGGTACCAGGACACTGACAGTCATTCTAAGGAATAGTTTCCAGTTCTGAATGATTGAAAAAGTAAACTACTAAACTAAAATAGTAAAGTATCGAAGTAGAACAGAAACAAAGCAAAGATTCATTGGGTTCGTTGCCATTAGATGATGTTTGTGTGAAAGAGTGATTGGCCACTGGAATGGGCTGCCCAGGGAGGTGGTGGAGTCACCATCACTGGAGGTGTTTAGGAAGAGACTGGATGGGGTGCTTGGTGCCATGGTTTAGTTGATTAGATAGTGTTGGATGATAGGTTGAACTCAATCTCAAAGGTCTTTTCCAACCTGGTTAATTCCATTCTATGAATTTAACTTTGTTGTGTAAATGAAAACCATACAAGAATGAAAACAACTGTCCTAAAGTTTTTGAGATTAGACCATAATAGTTAATAGATAACTGCAGTGTGAGTTTGTGCTCTTTGGTGTCGATCTCATGTTTATGCAAGTTCCTTTGTTTCTGTTTGTCACGACTTTGAAGATTAGCTGCTGCAAGAAGAGAGCTGAAAGTTAAGGAACTACAATTCCTTGATGCTTCAAGAAGGCGCTTCCTGAAGTACCAGCAAGATCAGCGCCAAATGGAACTGAAGCGCCTTGAGGATGAAATTGCAAGAAAGGCTGAGTATTGCTCAAGCAATTTTTTTCTTGAAGCTTTTATTAGTGAAAATAAACAAGGAAAAAATGCTTAAGTAACATTTCAGCTGATGCAGCTTGCAAGCACAGAGGTGTATTTCTCATGAGATGGACAGCTTTAAGTGGTGAATGCACAATTCAACACTTCTATTTGACACGTCCTATTTTCCACTGACTTGCTTTAACTGGTAAAATTCCTGAGAAAAGCCAGGTTAATCTGACAGTGTTGACTGAAAAGCTCTGCAACATCCTCTGGGCAGGCCTGGCTCTGCTCCCTTGATACCACCTTAGGCACCATGCCATGCAGATGCTGAGAGTGGAAGCTTTTGAAGCTCATGGGCACAAAGTTAGTCTTTGCTGGGCCGTTTCTTCTCATGTCTCACGTTGTGGAGTGCAGTACAGGTGTACATTTGTTTCTGCAGTCAGGGCACTATGATTCCTTAGCTCCAGCTCAGCACAGGTTCTGCCAGGTGCAAGGTAGCCACTTCACTGTCTGCGTACCATTGTCCACAGCATTCTGGGTTCAGAGACGCCTTATTCAATTCAGAGCTGCATCTGGCAGATCAAGCTTGAGATTTGCCTAATATGCGTGGCTGGATGCAAAACTATTCTTGTGCCTTTTCTCCACCTTGCCCTGTACTTTGTGTTGTTTGTGGTATGAGAAGTTAACTAGAATTCAGAAGCAGGGTGTGGAGTGGAGTTTTGAACATCATTCTTTTTTTCCCCCTTAATTTTTCATATGTTTTAAGGGAAAATAATTTCTCCTCTATATTCATGTGTTTCTCTTCTCCTCAAGGCATCCATAAGAGAGCAGGAAACAGCTGCTGCTCTTCAGGATATAGAAGCACAATGGATGGAACTTGAATCACAAAGGCAGCTTTTTGAACAGGTAATTATTAGGGGGATGGTACAGAACTTTATATTTAATGGTTCTTCCTTTGCAGTGCTCGGACTTGGTTGTGTTCATTCAACCAGACTTTGTGAGGAAAACCTGTTTGTTTGTTTGTTTAGAATAAACCCTCTGTTGCTAAAAGGATTAGAAGAACTCACTGCTGTCTGGAAGACAATGCTCATATCCTCCTCATTTTATTCCTCTCCTTTGCAAAGGCATCGGTTAGGTTGCTGCAGGGTTTAGCTGTGTGCTCCACTGGCTGAGAGAAGCAAAGAAACGTGTAAGCAAGAAATAAGTCTTTAACAATATCCCAGAAACTCCCACCTTTTTTGTCTGTGATACCTAGATAGATCTGTGTTTTCTGGTGAGAACAGTATAACAGACTGCTGCAGTCAATGAAAAAAAAAAAAAAAAGTCTAATTGCCAACAGCATCATGAAGCAAAAAGGAATGGATGGTTCATGGGGAATGCCCAGTTCTTTTTCCTCAAATGGCCAACTTATAATTCAGAAAGGACACTCTTCAGTAATAAAGAGTTTAAATCAAAAATACTATTCAAAGTTAAATATTACTTAAGCATTATAAAATAATTATTATAAATTACTGAAAAGCAAGGCTGCCAATAGAAGGCTTTTGTAATGTCCAGTTTGGCTAGAAATAGTCAGGTAAGCATTTAGAAATCATGGGCACATGTTCCCATTTTGCCTCAGTGCAAACCCAATGGAATGCAAGCAGAAGTGGGCATCCAGATAGCTAACCTTTGCTTTGAAGCATGTGTCTGCTTATGTTTGGTTTGTTAAAGTTTTTGGCTGTAGGCTTTCTTTTAGCATTTACTGACTAAACACACAGCCAACTATATTGTGGCTACATAGCAGAAATCAGGCTAAGCTCACTACAGTATGCGTGAAGTCAGTTGTTGAAGGGAAGTAATTCTGCAGTAACCATCCTTGTTAAGCTAGAAAGGTAGCAATTCTTCCTTTACCTGATGGAGAATATGGCTGCCCACCAGAGCCTGCTGTGCCCTGAACTGATTGTTGCACTGTCCTCAGTGAGGGGCTATATTCAAGCTGTGCATGTTAACTTTGCTTCAGTACCCTGCTGACACAGCTCAACAGATTCCCACAGGCCTAGCAGAGGGTTATGTCTCCTCCAGAAAAGTGCGTCAATGTGCCCTGGTGAATGTGAGAAAGAGATGGTAAGAGTTAAAATTCCATTTCTAAATCTACTGCTGATTCCTACTACTTTGGGAAATCACCTCTGCATTCACGCTGCAGATGTGTTCGTTGTAAGTCCCTGCACCAAGTAACAGGATTTATGTTTGTGAAACATTCTGAGATTTTGGCTAAAAAATGCCATTAAAACTGCAGAATATTTTCATGATTAATCAAATGCGTGCGAGTTGGAATTCTGCTTTTATGCTCCACTGTAATCCAGGGAATGGAATCACACCAGTGTCAACCTGCAAGGCCACTGTGGTGACTCAAGTGGGAGATAGGTGGAGATATTCACATGCTAATTAAATTTTAATAAATGTTAAAGAGAAAATTACAAGTGTGGGTCAGTAGCCTAGCAACAAGAATTTGTTTGTATGTTTGGCAGCATCTAATCAAAGATCAAGAGACAGTCACAAGGGAAATCAAAGAAGAGGTGGATGCCCATCAAAGAAAGGTGGATCTGGAAGATCATCTTCTTCAGCGATTGATGGAAATAGAGAAAGAAGAAAGACAGAAAGCTCAGATAGTAAGTAAGATGATTGGATCTTAGCATGTGTGGGGAGCTAGTAATCTAACGAGTACAAGTAGTACTAGATACTAGTGCTTTAATTGCAATTAACTAAATCAAGTTAATATGACAATGTTTTCCAATGTCTCATTTACATGTACCTATACTAATAGATTACAGTGGTATGTTTGATGTTTTGAGGGTTTCAAAAATCTGACTGAAGTGTCCAAACAGCTATCCAATACTGAAATTCCCTGGGCATCAATTATACTTCTCAGAACTCAGAAGTCTCATATGAGACTCAACAGTGCTTTCCAAAAGAAGTCATCCTTCTGTTAAGGAATATGTTTTATTTGTAACCATAATAAAATGAAAGTAAGCCTCGAAGGAACTTTCAGTTGGTAGGACTCGGCAGGAAATTCAGCTGGAGAAGCTGTCTTCTGGATCACAGTCATGAATGTGTATAGCTTAACATTAGGAATTGTTCAGACCTTCAAGATCAGAACTTATAACTGCACAGTTGGAAAAATAGTTGCAGCTAACCCACTGTCCATATGCTTGGCATCTGCATTTATATTTTGTCTAGAAATAAACATACGGGTCTGAATTTTTGTAAACAGCCTTTGATTTTTTGGAAGCAGATGGATGTGGGTGGAAGTATTGGCATGCAGGTATCAATCATGTTAATTGCACCTGTACATTGTATTAAATCCTTAAAATCATGGAGAGGGTTGAGGTTGATGCTTCATTCCAAAAGATTTTTAAAAAGGCAAAAAACAAACCCAGACCAAAAAATACAACAAAAAAAAAAAAAGAGTAAGAAGGATGAAGAAGCAGCAAAAGAAGGCCCTGAAAGACGAGACAGCCTGCTGTAATGAGTGCAGAAGTGGCAGTGCAGGTGCAGTCCCCCAGCAGGGACATGCAATAGTGATGCTGGAGAACACTTTGGTTCATCTTACTTTATCTGTATGTAAGGCTGTGTACTTGAAATAGAGCAAATGGATTCCTGGTAAGAAATACATTTTCTTAGGTGGCTGAAGAAAATTTAGCCAAAGCAGAGCAGAAACGCAGTGATGCTGACTGGAGGGTGCGAGCGCTGCAGAAACTAAGAAGCGATGATTGGGATCGTGAGAAGCGTTACGAAGAAATAGCCAAGGTCCTGCATGACAACAGGGTGAGAGAGGCTGAGCTGCTGAATGCCCTGAGAGAAGCAGAAGAAAAGAAGGTATTTGCATTATTGCTTCTTGTAAGTGAGACTGGCACAAACGTGTCTTTTGCCCATAATGTGGCAGAGCCTGAAACCCAAAAGCATTGAAGAAACATTTTGTTAGAAATCACCATTCCTGTTTTGTCTGGAAGTTTCCAGAAGCACAAGAGCAAATTGGTGAGGATGCTTTAGGCCTAGGAAAGCACATTCCTAGTTCTTTATCTTATTTTCTTTTTTTTTTTTTTTTTCCTCTGACCCAAGAGTTTTACCTTTCTCCAGGTGTTTTAATGAGAAGTTTTTCCTCAAAGAAACATTCACTCAGCTAAATAACATATATGTTGATTTAAGGGTGAAGTGCAAGCTGCAGTAATCCAGATGGGTTTACTGGTCGCTTTTTAACTTGCAACACATTTGTTGAAGACACATTTAATATCTCTGCACAGTGGAAAGGAGTTACAGAGAAAAAAGCTCAGCTGGAGGAAGAGCAGAAGGCTGCTGCTGCTGCAGATGAACACCGGAAGCAGTTTTTAGAAGACAGAATGAGGGAGACGTTAGACTTGGCTGAAAAGCTGCAAAGAAAGGAAGCCTGTTTTGGTGAGCATGTAGATAACGCAGTTCTCTCATGAGCATGTGGGCATGAAGCATTCAACAACTGAATGCAGAGTGTCCAACACTAGAGATAAACTTACAACCAACTCCTTCACAGGAGTATTTTTTGGCAATATTATTTCATGAAACCAGTATCTCAGGCTGGACTTGGAAAGGAATCTTGGTTTGATGTCTATCAGATGCAGCAATATAAATGGCATCTTTTTTGTGGGAGCACACAGGCTTAGATCAGCTTAAGCCAATTGTAAAATCACATCCCTTAAAAATCCTCTCTTCAATAACATATTAGCAAACACACTACTAAAAAGTGATTTTGCCAAGTGTTTGTTCACAGGAGGAAAAACAACATTTATGCCCTTCCAGAACTTGCCAGTACATCTTTCTTTTATGCTGCATGTGTGTTTTTGCAGATATTTCTCCTCTCTCCCCATCTCTGCACGGCTCGCACAAGATTGGCGATTCGTTATTAACATTGGGCAATCAGTATTGCTTTGGGCAAACATTTTCAGTCTGTGCCCTTATTTACCTCATGTTTTTCACTAGGGAATAATTTGCAGCTGCAAGTTATTAAAATGGGTGTCTCCTTCTAAAACTGCAAGTATGAGTGGTGATAGTCCACATGAGCTTAGTGGCCTGTTGGTCAGCAGATGAATTACACAGGAAGAAACAGCACATGTGGAGCTGCAGTTTCTTAAATACAATGATGCATAGCTTTGACCCATAGAGTAGGAACACTGACCTGTGATTCTGAGCAAATGATACTTGCCATCTAATGGAGTGAATGATTGTTCCAGTTTTGCTTCCTGGGAAAAAAAAAAAAAAACACAAAACAAAACCTTTCATCTCAAGCTAGAAAAAGTCACTAAAAATCCAAACATTTTCCACTTACAAAGACTCCTTTTTTCCATTTCCAACAGAGAGACTGCATGATTTAAGGACCAGACATACACAGAGAGGGGTAGAGCTGCAGCAGGTGCCACGGTCTGGAAACATCTGCCTGAATGATTTGTCTGCATCAGAGCCATCATTGCATGGTAAACGTCTAAGTCGGGGCTGTGCTTTCTTTCACATTTCGTGCTTCTGAAACTACTGGAACACCTCAGTGTGCAATTAAGTCATTACTAGTTGTGTAGGTGTTCAGTGGATAGTAAACCAGTTTATTATTGCATTGTACTTCACACCTGCAAAAGTGTCTTCACTGCCAGGTGAAGACTACTAGGTAGGAAGCGCCTAGAGTCACATCTTGAGAGTGGTCATATTAAACCTCACCCTAGCTTAAGCCAGTTCTGACCTGATATTCCTCCCCCACCACCCCCCCCCAGTACTTTTTCTGTTTTCATAGTTATGGATGATTGGAGGGGCTGAGAAGATGTAAAACTGTCTTTCACCAAAATCTTACTGAGAGTTAAGAGTCAGGAGTTAGTCTGCAGTTAATTCCTTGGGTTGTGCTAGGCATTACAACCAGTGAAAGCACATTTTAAAATCATCAGTGCTTAATGCATTGTAAGTACAAAGCCCTTCACACAATGGGGAACAGCTGTCTATGGACCTGCCATAGCAGCTCTTCAGCAGCTGGCCTTTTCATAACAAAACATGGGCACCACTCTCAAAGAACTTGCCTTTATGGGTTTTAGGGGTGGCATATGTACACTAGTACTAAAAAAAAAAAAAACCCATCTCATTTCTATGCCAGAGAGATCTGTTTTGCAGTAGGCACTCATAGTGTTTGTTCATAGCAAACCATAAAGTCCCAGTGTCTTGTTCTCAAGTGTCTTTGGACAGAAGACGAGATCTGGCACGCCAGGAACGGGACCTGATGGCAGAAGTCAGACAGCTCAGACAAAAGCTTACCTCACGGGCTCGAGCTAAACATCCTACTACACCATTCCCAGCTACAAAGTGGACACCTTGAGGTGGTTTACTCCAGACCTCAGCTGTACTTTCACATTGGTAATGATTGAAATGCTAAACATGTACAGTGTGACACAGAACTGATCACAGATTGTTTAATCATAGAGACCTTTGGAAATATTTGTTATAATCATAAAATGCTAGCTAGCAAAATGGGTGCTTTGGAACCCTCTCATTATTTTGTTAGTAACTATAATGCTATTTTTACTTCTAAAATAAACTCACTTTTTTACCATTAAGTGATTACACTTGAAGTATTTGTGTACTTGTTTTGGTGGATGCCATTACTTGAAGAAACAACACGGCTATGAAAATGTTGGTTTGTCAGTGATGTGTAAGTGGACTCTACAAGTTGTAGCAGGGAAATCAGTTGGAAGGGGAAAAACAAACCACACACCCTTTCCTTCAGAGCTGAACCCTGAAAATAGGGCCCAGAGAGGCTATGGAACCTCTTTTGCTGGAGATACAGGTAGTTGTTATACATGTTAGCAGATTGTTTTTCATGCTTCCAGGCTGTTTTTTTTTTTTTTACTGCCTACTGGTTTTGATCCAAGTAGAATAAGGGTGATCAAGCTGAGTGCCTGCGAGTGAGAATTAGAGAGAAGGCTAACAAGGCTGACATCCTGGTTGGAGTCTGTTATAGACCACCCAACCAGGATGAAGAGGTTGATGAATTAATCTATTGGCAGGTAGAGTAGAGAATGTCTCAAAATTACCAAGCCTTGTTCTTCTGGGTGATTTTAACCTGCCTGATATCTGCTGGGAACTTAACACAGCAAAGAGGAGGCAGTCTAGAAGGTTCTTAAGAATGTATGGAGGATGGCTTCTTATCACAGCTGCTGTGTGAGCCTACCAGGGGTAAGGCCATGCTTGACCTTCTTTTTTTATAAATAGAGAAGGACTTCAGGTTACTCAAAAAACTAGCTCAGAAGGTACCTTGGGAAACAGCCCTTAAAAACAAAGGGGCCCAGGAGGCCTGGACCTACTTCAAGAAAGAGTTCTTGAAGGTGCAGGAACAGGCTGTGCCAATGTGCCAGAAGATGGGCCATCAAGGCAGATGGCAGCCTGGATGGGCAATGAGCTTCTGAATGAATTAAGGAAAAAAAAAGATGGGGTATCATTTTTGGAAGGAAGGAGAGGTAACCCATGAAACATTTAAAGATGTTGCTAGGTCATGCAGGAAAAACAATTAGACAGGCAAAAGCCCATTTAGAACTTAGGCTGGCCACTGCTGTGAAGGACAAGGTCTGTTCTTTATGAAATGTGTCCTGTGATTCATAAGTGATTTGCACTTTCCAACCTGCCCTCTTCCTGAAGGCTTCCTGTTCTGAGTTGATTGATAAGTGAATGCATTTTCTAGATATGCTTTATTGCTTTTTTTTTCCTCCTTTCCTTCCTTACTTCTGAAAATAAGCAGTAAGGGGGAAGAAATGGCCTGTAAATGAGGCACAAAAGCAGAGATTTATTGAATGATGGGAGCAGACTCAAGGGGCCTCCAGGTAAAGATATTATAATTAGCATAATGTCATATGCCTAAACAGCTCCTGCTCCACCACCACCATTTTTGTCCCCATCACAGAGCCAGGGGCAAGATCCTCACCAGCCAAGATACCACATAGAAAAACTCAGCCCCAGTAAGAAGACCCAGCCAGCACCCGTGGATGATATTGGAGTAGTCATCAATTGTGTTCCTACCTAACCGGGGGCCACCAGGCCCCCGGCCTTTGTCGTCACCACCACCATCACCCAGTGTGCGCCAGGGGCACTCACCAGCAATGAGAGGAGGATCCTCCAGCCCAGATGGGCTCAGCTTGGGCCTTCTGCCTTTCCTGCGGGGGATTAAATAGGGGAATGGGTGAGGAGGGTCAAGTGGCCACACCTGGGGTGGGAGGAGACTCCAACAGAGCCCAGGTGCTCTGGGATTAGAGGGGGAAAAGGGAAAATTGGGTGGGTGAGTATCTTTAAGGGTGTCAGGTAATGATAGGACTAGGGGGAATGGGAAAAAAAAAATATAAATAGGTAGATTCAGGTTGGATCAGATTGCCTTTTGGGGCAGCAGTATCGGAGGTGCTAAAGCACCCTGCAGGGGGTAGACCCAGACAATACCTCTAAACAACAACTGCTTGTCACCTGGGGCTGAGAGCGGCCTCCCTCTTTCTCATTAAATTACAGAACGACCTCAATGTGCAGCAGTACTTTCTTTGCCTCACATTAGCATCCTCTGCCTCTGAAAGCAGAAACAGACACATTAGTAATGAGTGGGGATCCATAGAAATCTCACTGCAGCCCTCAGTAGAGTGCACGGAAGTGGCATTGTTCCTTTTCAAAGGGAGAAAAACACAGCAGGCAAACATCATCTCTGGGAGGCAGAAGGAGCAATGAGAAAATTGCCGTTTTTTCTGATGATTGTCTTGGAGTTTGCATGCGATTATATCTATATTTGAAGGGAAGAAATTAAACCCAGAATGCTTTTGGCTAGCACCTTGGGCCATATGTGCCCTGCCATGCCCCCACAGCCACTCCTCATCTCTTCCCACTGCCAGGGGCTGCAGGACTCCTTGTCCTGCCTGTGCCCTGGGTGTACCCCGCAGCTCACCCGTAGGAGCAGGACCCATTTCCCCATTCCCCAGTGCCGAAGTAGACATGCAGAGGCCCTCTGTCAAAGTTCAATTTTTACCAAAACACTTTGCTGAAATACTTTGGGTATGGCCACGGGCAGAAGCCGCAGGCCCTGGTCCTGCACCTACAGCTTTCTAAGGCACTACAGGAACGACAGAGACATCGCTTCTGAGGGCAGTTTTGCAGTGGTTTGTCGCAGCTAAAAGCGCTGCGGGGAGCTGTCGGCGACACCCGGGGCCCACCGGGGACCATAGCGGCTCGTTTTGCCGTAGGAAGAAAAGAGCTGCCCGCCTTTGCCCCGTGTGAGGATCGAACTCACGACCTTCAGATTATGAGACTGACGCGCTACCTACTGCGCTAACGAGGCGGCTGAACGCACCCTTCCCTCGCTGGCTCTCAGTGCCACCTCTCGGCCCCGGCCCGGCGGCTTTCAGCTGCGCCAGAGCTGCTGATGGCCCGACGGGAGAGTAAGTAGGAGAGACGGCCTGGCACGGCCCTTGCTCCGACTGCTCTAGCGGGACCTCGGAATGAACGTGCGAGGCCCTGTGGAAACGGTGTTGGGCTTTGTAGTGCCTGTGGAGCTCCGAGGTGACCATACGGGTCCAGCTAGTGACAGCGTGGAATTCTGTAGTGGCTGTGTGAGGGATGGGCTGGCCATATGGGACCCCAGGGTGACAGTGGCAGTTCCCTGGTGTGACATTGTGAAGCCTCATGACGACAACCTTAGGTGATCTGCGTGGGGCACTGCTGCGGCCACGTGGGGTACCAGAGTGACTGTATGGGGCATTGGGGTAACCATGTAGGACATTAGGTAAGCATGTACGACCTGAAGTGGCAGCACAGGTGCCCACCAGGATAGGGGTGATGGCCCTCTGGGCACGGGGAGGCCCTGATTGGCCTTGACAGGGTGCGATCTTGCATGTCAGGTTAATTAGGCAGCATCATTTTCTGCATAATTGCCCAGAACAGGTCAGTAGATAATTAGTGACTTTTGGCCGCGTCTGACAGCTGCAGGCGGATGTCAGGGGAGGGACAGGATAGTTTCTCACATCACACCACAAGCTCAGGGACCAGCCCCACCAGCACCTCTGTGTGTTTCCTGCCCTCTGTCACTCTGGGATTAAAATCAGAACCATTCCATACCCTCTTCTCTTTTCATATCTATCATATATGTCATCCTCACATATAATTACTTTTTTTTACCCCTATAAAGCGTCTGACATATACACAGACCCGGAACCTAGGAAGCTAGCTGGGCCTGTCTTGAAGATCTCTGGCTCCTGAGCACGTTGGTCAGAGCAGCAGGAGCCTTTCCTGGTTCAGACATGCCCTCAGCAGCCCATACCCCTCCGTGAGAGCCCAGCGTGGCACATCCCTCAATCCTGCTCTCCCCTACACAGCCACAGCACACCAGTGCCTTGCCACAGAGCTACAGAGGGCAAGTGCAAACCCCAGCCTGTGTAAGAAAACTATGTCACACGTGCTTCTGTGTAAAAGCATGCACGCAGGTATTTATGGTGTACCTCAGGCAGGCTGCCTTCCCACCCTGCCTCTCCTCACCCCCGCACAGTCATACCAGTCAGCCTGGCTCCCCGGAGGCGCTGCGCCTCTCACCCCACTGCGAACCTGCACCTCCGTCCTGCTAATGACACAGCAGCTGAGCTGCAACGTGACTCCAGAAGCTGCAGCCTGGAAAGAAGAAAAGAAAAAAAAAAAAAAAGAAACCAACCAACCAGCCCTGAATGTGCACAATCAAGTGATGAGTGTTTGTATTTCTGATGCTTTGAGGCCAGCTCACAACCCTCCTTCCACATAATATTCAGGATGTTTGGGAAGGGGTGTTTTTCTTTTAATAGGGTGGCACAGTCACAAAGCTTTAAAGAAATAAATGAGTGAATCGTCCGTGGTAATAGCAACATACTACGAGCAGGGCACAGTGACGAAGTTCAAGTCTATTTTTAAGCCTGCCTGCCAGCATGTAGGTGCAGACAAGTGTCGATGACCCTTTCTGCTGCTCTGAAGCTATGGACATGGCTGATGCCTCCGTCCCAGTTCAATGTCAGAGTTGTTTTTGTTCCCTAACGAATACTATGGGAAGACGGAGAAGCCTCGAGCTGTTTTGAAGATTGTGCAACGATGCTCGGGAGCCTACCTGCTTCTGCTTGAGTGTGTTCCTCGCTCACATTTGACAGGATGCGACAGCAAGGGAAATACAACCAAATCGGAGGGGCCTGGTAATTGGACTTGAATCCTTCGTATGCCCTGGGGGTGAGGTGGGTGCCTCTCAGATAAGCAATCGAATCAGCTTCGCACTTGTGTCCCACCTGGAAACAGATCGTTGCCGAAGAACACCAGCACCGGAGAAGCAATGTTTTTTTTTAAGGTAAGTCTACCATTGAAATCAGGGAGTGTGAATTTGCCTGGGGTAATAAAATCTCTTTATTTTTATTCATAGCTAGTTCATTCAGCCGGGGCAATTTCACGCCAGAATGCAGTCTTCCAACATGAAGGATGAGTGCACTGCCAGTGCCTTGCATATGCATAGTGCCTACCCGGCAGATCGACTCCTGCCACAACGAGCCATGAGCCACTCCAGACACATGGGAAAGATAAGGAAAAGGCTGGAGGATATCAAGACCCACTCCTCCAAGTTCACAAAAGCAGATTTCAGCCACAACGAAAGCATAAGGCTGGCTACCGACGCCTTCCTGGATGGTGGGACAGACTCTTACCTCGAAACTTTAAGGAAAGAGGGTGAAGTGGATTTCCTCTCCTCGGTGGAAGCTCAGTACATCAAGGACAACGCCAGGGAGTCCTACTATGCACAGGAGTCCCTGGCTGCCGATGGGGCGGCTGCACCAAAGCAGAACGATGCCATGTCGCTCCCTTCAGGGACCTACTTCCCCACCATGACTGATAGCAGTGAGCCAGCTCTACTGCACACCTGGATTACAGCAGAGAAGCCCTATTTAAAGGAAAAATCCACTGCCACCGTGTATTTTCAAACAGAGAAGAACAGCAACATTAGAGACATCATACGCCGGTACATCAACAAGACCACTCAGGTATGGGACAGAATTGCTGCACTTGGTTGCCTTCCTACCCTTAATAAGGTCAGGTAAATGTGGTGTGTGATCCAAGCCAGCTCTCTGCATTTCAGTGTAGCTTGGCTATAGAAAGGGGCTCTAAAGAGCCCATTATTGAACACAAGGAGTGCTGGTTTTGGTTTAGTTTGGTGTTTTGTTTTGTACTCACACCAACACCTTTTTATGCTGGTGACTTAAAAAGGAAAGCATTCCCTCGTCTGTTAAACTCCCTTAACCCAGAAGAGCAAATGTGTGGTCAAAAGGGCAGCTGGGCTCCCTTCTCATGCATCGCTAGCAGGATGGTGTGCTCTGTTCACACCACTGCACCAGTAACAAGAATTCAGCTGTAAAGTTAGTTCTGAGACCCTAGTGCTTGTTTTGGGGCACTGGTGGGAGATGTGGGTGAAGGGCAGCCCAGAGAAGACCACGTGCCTGGTGTGCCAGCAGCCGTCCTCAGAGGAAGGAAATTATTCAGAAATAAAAAGACCTTTCATCCCTAACACATTGTTAGCATCACTAAAATGCCATGTGGGCTCCATATAGAGACTTTGTAACCTGGCAGGTGGGAAAGGTGCAGATGATGCCCCTGGCACAGACAAAGTGACAGGGGGGGGAGGCTGCAGCGAGGTGCCAGCCACAGGTCAGGCTGCCTGCGCACTGGGAAACCAGAAGCTGAGCAGCTGCAAGGGAACAAAATACCTCTGTCGTGTTAGGGCAGCTTTCCTGTTTTCCTGGAGAAGTAATGTTTGACAGTTGAGGGCTGTGTTAACCATTGCCTGGGATTTTCCCCCTTGCACAAACTCAAGATGCCACAAGCAGTTTCACAGGGGAATGGTCAGGAGCAAAACCAGGCTGCAGAGCCTGCCGTCCAGCACAGGCTGCAGAGCCCACTGGAGTTACAGACTTTCTCTATGATTCTCCCGCAAGGACAAGTGCTGGGTCTGACAAAACTTGAGTATCATGGCAAGAGAGAAGAATCACTGTAGACAATTGCCCTGGCAAAGACTGCAAGTGCTCAGCATATCAGGGGAATGAAGGGATCAGTCATTTTAAGTTGGCAGCACCAGAAACATACAGCAAGAGAAGAAATATCTCTGGAACAGTAAACCAGGCATCAGTAAACTATCAACACAGGCCAATTTATTGTCCCAAGAGAAGAAAAGTTGTAGGGGATCGGGTGGGAAATGTAGTGTAAATCCATGGTTCACATGACCTTCTTAACCATCTCATTTACATTACAAGAGCATGCTGGAGCAGCACTTACTCACAGTATAAATTTGGCAACTGCTTTTTGAGTACAGTTTTCCAGTGGCAGCATTTATTAATTAGTACCTGCTAAGACTCCATCTTGCATAGCCTAGTGTTTGATATATCCATTAGCAACTGAAACAACAGTAAAGACTTTGTGGATGATATTAAACTGCAAAGGGCTGGTGAGGGGTTCTATAATCTTAACACGCTTGTAGAACAGGTGTGAATCATAACATGAAATTTGGACAAAAGAAGTGAGTACTGCAAGTGAGGGAAAAGTCAGGTGCAGAAAGACAAACTGGGAATGGATGGTGAAAAAGCATCGAGAGTGGTCTGGAGCCATGGCGAGGCTGCACGCATATGATGCCCTTTGAAAAGGCAATGTGGGTTAACAGTAAGTACAGAAGTGAGGGACTGGATGCGACTGTGCCACTTACTTGGCACTGGCAAGGCCCTTTCTGAAGCACCATGCTTTGGCAGTGGAAAGAAGGTGTGGGATCCTCACTGCTCTGCAAATAATTTGACTTGCCTGAACAGAATGCTGGCCATGCAGGGTGTGATTGGTCTTGTAGGAGTTCCTTGTGATGGCAAAGGAATAAGTTTGCTGGCAGGTGCGGACATAGGCTTTGGAGTAAGATTTGGTGCAAGTTGGAAGCAATTAGTAAGAGAGATCTGCAGAGAGTTCTGTAAAGTTTGATTTGAGTGGGGATGATATCCCGGGAATGCAACCACCAAGGGTTCCAAGGGGCAGTGGAGAAATAAGCACCTTCTAAAGATAAGTGAGATATTCGCTGGGCTGAATTGCCTTAGGCAGATGACCCTTTCCATGGTCAGCAGCAACAACTCCATGAGGCCATGCTCAATGCTGAGTATGGAAGTGGTTTTGTATCACATTTGCCATTCCCTCAATTCACACTGGAGGCTGTGCATTTAAGTGGCTGTCAGGGCTTTTACACCCAGTCCTGAGACTTTTACACCGTGTCCTGCCAGTTGTGAATTAGGAAATGCGGACGAAATGGAAACAGACAGCTTCTAAATCATTATTAAAAGAAACACCAAGGAGATAGAGCTGCTGCAGTCTACCACCTCAACACCACCACCACAGTAAAGATTTAAAGCTAGGACCATGGCAGGTGCAAGTCATAACAGGGAAAGCATCATCTGGTGGTTCCTGCTAAATGAATGTGACCTGCGACAGCCAGGCAGTTCTTTGGCACAGGCAGTGGTCTCTTGACTACATCCTTATTGCTCTCTGATTAGCATTTCAATATATTTCTAGTGTTGAAAACTCACCTACAAGTTCATGGATCATCTTGAGTTTTATGATTGGCAGAGCTTGACCAAAGTGCATGCCCTGTGTTACATTGGCTTTATATGAACGACAGAACAAGGAAGCAGCTGTCCCATCAGGTACTGATCCAGCCACTCAGGGAGAAAACCAGAAGAAATATCCACACACCTCTCTGAAGATTTGTGTTTGTTGAAATATCTTTAAAAAAAACAAATAAACTACATTTCAGTGGCCTCAACCGGGCAACCTTATGTAAATCGACTCTGCTAATGCCTCTGCTTTTTTTCCCCCTTAGGTGCTAGCTATTGTGATGGATGTGTTCACAGACACTGAGATTCTGTGCGACCTCCTGGAGGCAGCTAACAAGCGTATGGTGTTTGTCTACTTGTTGCTTGATCACGGCAGTATAAATCTCTTCTCAGAGATGTGTGACAAGTTGCAAATTGCTGAGGATCTCTTCAAGGTACTGAGGCTCTGAAGCTCTTAGGCTCAGATTCGTCTGCCTGACTTTAGGCACTCTGGGCTAGAAGCATGGCTATGCTAGGATCAGTCCACCTTGTAATTAAAAGGGGGCAGGAGATTTCCAGAGGTAGCATTAGCACATCTAATTGCTGCCTTTGAAGATGCCTGCATTTTCCCATGGGTGTTATAGGAAGTTAAGGCATTTCCATTAGGTCCTTAGATGAAACCAATCTGGGCCCTGAAGTCTTACAAGAAAGCTTAAATCCTCTAGTAGAGTTGTCTAGCACAAGTATTACAACTTCTTTTTAATAGCTCTATAGCAGCTGTGGTCTGGCAGCCATGGGTGGCAGGTGCACAAAACTCTTTTGTTTGCACTAGATGGTTTCTATATTAAAGCTCTGTTAAAGATAATGCTTCAAATTTAGCTGGCTGTTAGCTTAGTCTGCCTTCATCTCTGCCAGGGAGAACTGACCTGAAAAATCATCTGCTAGGAACCATTTCAGCTGTTGCTTGAGATGCTGTAGGGCACTCGTGGCATCTTTGTGGGAATGGCTGATACTGCAGAGGCAACAGCCCTCTGGAATGGCAGCTGGAGGGCAGACAGGAGACCTGAGGGCATCTTACATGCCCCATACATGTGTGTTTCAATTCCACCCACCCTAAACATATAAAGAAACTGAAATTAATGCTTCTAATAGTGTTTGCATGCCTGTAAACCCCTACTCCTTAGGATGACCAAGCCTGTGTTTATTGTAGGTATGCTGCTATGATGCACAGGCTTTGACAACGCCATTTACTAAAACCTTGACTCTACAAAGTGTGCATATGGAGAGCAACCAGGTCTGGGTGCCTGGCCTGCCATGAATGCACTTCCTCAGGTACAAGGACAGTGCAGAGCATTGCATGGGCCACACTGACCACCTACTGCACTCAGGTGTACTTGCAGCTGATCCTGCAGGACAGCACTTGTCTGGGCTGCACCAGAGAGCAGCACCTGTGCCTTTGCAGGCCCAGATAGACTGGAAGAGCAGAGCTTTTGCCCTGCTGTATTGTGCCATAGCCAACGTCAAACAAAAGCTTACAGCTAGAGCAAATAGTTGCTGGGGTGTCAGGGTGGCTAACAGTCTGCTCTCAGCTAGGGACATCTCATTCCCATTTTGGCTGGGGTAGCATCAGTTGTAATTACACAGCTCAGCTTCAGCTGTGTGATCTTACATGCAGGTTTATGCCTCCACTGATACAAGTAACCCCGTGGCAGCCGGCACTTAACCAGCTTCCTCTAGCCCCAAACCTTCAAGTGTAGTGTTGGACAGCCCATGAAGAAACCATAACGGACACAGGGGAAGTGAAGAGCTAAAGGCAGTGGGGGGATGAAGGGCCCTTTCCTTCTGATTTTTACATTTAAAAAAGAAAGAAAGAAAAAAAAAATATAAATCACTACCTTTTTCTTTGTTTTCCTTACAGAATATTTCAGTCCGCAGCGTTACTGGGGAGGTTTACTGTGCCAAGTCAGGCAGGAAATTTTCAGGACAAATACAAGAAAAGTTTCTTATCTCTGACTGGAGATATGTGCTCTCTGGATCTTACAGGTGAGATGAGCCAGTGCAGTTCACACCTAGATGAATTTTTATGGGTTTTTTTTTTTGATACCAAAAAATGCCATGAATATTTTGTGTGTGTGTATGGAAGCTTTTGGGTTTTTTGTTAACAAAAGCCTCTCCTGTTTTCCAATGTGCCATTTTCCAACCATCCATTTAGCTGGCTTTACAGATGATGTTAGTGTGTTGCAGAGCACCTTATTCAATTTTTCAGAAACTAGCATAAACAACTTTGCCAGGGGCAGCCCTGGAACAGAACTAGAAATACCTATAGCTTTAATATTATGCTTTCCTCACTGTTTGGATCCTCAGATGCTGTGATCATGAGACATGATACATTTCCATCTCCCTTGGGATCCCTTAATGTAGCATATGTCACTCAGCTTATCTGAGGATTTGTTCTCCATATGACAAGTTTAGTGATTAAAGATAAAACAGAAATACTTCAGAGACTTACTGTTTTCTCTTGTGTTTCATTAACAGCCAGGCAGTGTGTGTGCATGCAACTGCTGTACCTTTCCTTTCTTGGTCCTTTTTTTCCCCCTTTGTGAAGCTGTGTCTGTAGCTCTCCATTTCTGTGCGCCTTTAATTCTTTCAGGTAGAGGATGTAGCATCTCAGACAACTGGGTTTTTAATTAAGATCCAAGATCCTCCAGTCAGGGAATTCCAAGACCCTCTGACCTTGCATCAAATAAATGAAGTTCCTAAGCCTCATGGCTACACAGATAAGTTTCACAAATGAGCACATGCATCCTAGAAATCCAGATGCAAGAGGACAAGGGAGGGTTATTTAATGAAAAGAACAAGATTGTTTTTCTTAATCCTAGATTGTGATTTGGAAGCTTAAGTGCCTCTGGTTTGATAAAACTGTGCCACCAGGAAGGTTACATAACCATAGTAACAAAGGTTAAAGATGAATACCTGGGGTTAGTGCAGGATGCAGGAGCTCAGCTGCCCACAGAACCAGGCATCTGGTTTTCATTCAGTTTCCAAATGAACCATCAGACATCAACAAGTGAACACTCAATGTTGTTGTTTTCTTATTGGTTGTCCTGTGACTTTCTGCTTCTTTCAGTTTTGTTTTGTGGGTGGTTGGTTGTTTTTTCCCTTTTAGAAGTGTAATCGATTTCTATTTCTATTTTTTCTTTACAAACTAGCAATTCCTCTAACACAAACTAGCAATACCTCTAACACATAAAGCATAAACATGCCATTCCACACCTTCATCCTTTAATGAGGTGGTAACCTTCAGCATAGATATCCCTAGCCGCATCTGCTTCTGTATTTGTTCCTGCTTATCAGCTCCGTAACAGCTAGACAAAGGACAGGCGAAGGTTTGGAGAGAGGTTCTAGTTAGGCTAGCAGAGCAGGTGCAACCCACACAGCAGGGAATTAGCTTGCTGTGCTGTTTATCTGGACTCCCAAGTTTCTGTTCACATTTAGAATGATTTGAACAGAGTGGATGAGAAGTATTCGAGCGGACTCTGTATTTTCATGTCCAATCATACAGTGTACAGCACGTATTGCTGGGTTGTCTGGTGGCATTGAACTAGTGATTTCTTCATTTCTCCCCTTGCTCCTGAAGCAATGGTGTAAAACCACGGTATGCCCCAAACCCAACCCTCTTTAAGAATACTCTGAACAGGCAGATGTAAATCATCTGTCTTTATTCCCAGAGCATCAGCTCAGGCTGTCAGTCCCACAGTTTCAGGGGAGTTTTGTCAAAACATGCTAAGACTGGAAGTGCACACACCTACAGCCAAACTGGCTCTCAGCAATCCTCCTGCAAATCCAACACAGCTAATAAAGTCACACAGGAATAACCTGGGCAGAGTTTTGCCAACACAGAATAACCTCGGGTTCAAATCCAGCGCTGCTCTCTACCCTCTGCTGCACAGCTCAAGCCTCAGTCAGCTCAGGGAGTAATTACATTTCATTCTCTTAACTATGCTTATTTTATTGCTCCTGCTGCTGCTCAGAAAAGGCAGCCTGCACAGCACAGTCAGCCTGGCTCATGGTTTTGTAGAAGAGCACAAATTTATGTCTGCCAAGTGGATTAGGGAAGCACAGAAAAGTAATTTTAAAGCTATGAGGTATACTGAGGCATCTCTGCACTACCAGAATGAAAAATAGGGTAGTGATCCTTCCTTTATAGCAAAATGGTTTGTGGGCTGGGTTTTCTTTTGTTTGGGAAAGGCTATAGGAAATATTTACAATTGTGTTTTCTCTGTAGTGTGGAAAAGTATTTGTCAGGTGTGGTGTTTTGTTTTGGGGAGTGTGATGTGACAAGGTGGCTGGGGGCTTATGTGCTTCTCTTGACCAATGCTGAAGTATGGTAAAATAGTAGTATGGTAAAAATAGGTAGTGATAGGACTAGGGGGAATGGAATGAAGCTGGAGGTGGGGAGATTCAGGCTGGACGTGAGGAGGAAGTTCTTCACCATGAGAGTGGTGAAGCCCTGGCATGGGTTGTCCAGTGAGGTGGTTGAGGCCCTGTCCCTGGAGGTGTTTAAGCCCAGGCTGGATGAGGCTCTGGCCAGCCTGATCTAGTGTGGGGTGTCCCTGCCCATGGCAGGGGGGTTGGAACTAGATGATCCTTGTGGTCCCTTCCAACCCTGACTGATACTATGATGCTATGAAAATGAAAAACAATGGAAGGCTATTTTTCACTGGTCTTTCTAATGTCAGTTTTGAGTCAGCAAGTTACCAACTGGCATGGCATTCAGCAGGGAAGGTACAATTTACATGTGTGCAGACAAGACACAGTAATACCTGAATTTAAGCACTGTGCATGGAAGACAGGTGCCCAAAAGAGAGGTTGAAACTCCTTTCCATGGAATAGACACACAAACCTGAGACACTGTATCTGACACTTCACCCCACAGTGGATCTAGTACACCACTCCCTTTAGGAGGTTGTATAACTTTACAAGGTTCCTTGAAGGTTTTAGAAGCAGCTGCAATAACAAAGCTTGATACAAGTCAAAGAGCACTGATGTGAACTGACCTGAAACTCAGCTGCGAAACCAGCTTCCTCCTGTGTTTAGACAAGAAGCTTCAGTGGCAAAACACATTTGCCTTTGGCACCATCCCTGTGGGAATCTCCAGTTCCTAATGGCTGATGTTAAGACTAATCCTTACCTTGTCTTCCTCCTAGCTTCACCTGGTTATGTGGGCAGGTTCACCGCAACCTCCTCTCCAAGTTCACGGGTCAAGTTGTGGAGCTGTTTGATGAAGAGTTCCGACACCTTTATGCGCTGTCCAAGCCAGTGAGGGGACCCAAGTCTCCACCACGCACTATGCCCTTCCTGTTCAGCAGGATCTGGGCCCCCCAGCGCAGCCTCCCTGACAGCAACGAGGAAAGTGCTAACACGCTTTCTGATCCCCTCAGCAGCCTCTCAACTGGCAGCACCCACCAAACGAAGCAGACCCCAAGAACTCCCGTATTCAGCAGCAACTTCAGACCCCAGTCACCGCTTCACAGAGTTAATTCCTTCCACAGCTATGTCTCATTCACACCCCCCCACCACAGCCGGCCATCCAGGCTAACTACTACCAGCCACAGCACACGGCCGACAACTCTGCCGTTCTGTACAACAACATGAACGTTTACAGGCCTATAAGACTTAGACAAGAGGAACCAAACAGGACAGGGTTAAGCTCACCCTGGAGATGCCTCCACAAAGCTAATCTGTTTGCATAATAACCGCCTTGTTTTGAATTGCAAGTAAACGTAGTGAGGACCTGTTTAGCAATGATGAATATAGACATTCTGTGCAACACAAACCAAGGTTGGTTTTGAGCCTCTGGTTCTGTTTTGCTGCTTTGTTTCCCCAGTTAAAAAGCCGAGCCTGCGAACATGTAAACTTCGGGTGCCTCATGATCCCAGGAAGAACACATCTACATAACACTGGCCACAGTGCAACACTGCTGCTGCCTGTCACCTGCTCTTGTTAGCATATTTGTGTAGCAGTAGATTTAGGTGGCTGGGTTTTGATATGGGGAAACTCAAGAGTTTATTACTATGCATTTTATGCATTAGCATAAGGAGACTAAAGGCTGCTAATTGCATACCCAACTGAGGTGATGCTGGCAGTAGCTGACTGTGACTGTCATCACACCTTAGTCTTGATTTAGGAAGACTCCTCCAGGGCTAATGAGGAAGCACAGTTTCTACCACCTGTCTGCTTGAGGTGCACAGCAAACCTTTGCAAGGTTTCTAGGAAGGGGCCCACCAACCATGACATGGACCAAGACTGAAAGTTCTTGCAGCCACTGTATGCTCACTTCCACTAATCAGCAACATTGGTGTGCTCCAGCACCCTTTGTTACAAACCTCCAATCCCACCAGCAATTTGCCTTGCTGCAGAGCAGCTGCGTAGATTCAAACTGGAAAAGGAACCCGGGTATAGAAACAAAATCCTACTAGTAACACACCAGAACTGAGTTTCAACTCCTCTGAGTGGTCATTTGATTTAATGTTAATGATTCTTTATTTCAGAGTCTTTAAAGTTTCTAATTTTTAAAGAGAAACTGGGTGCTAGTAGTGCCCACTGAACACAGTCACAGAGGGAGCTACAGAGGTTCAGAAGCGTGAGCCAAAATAGCAAAACTTTCTGCCAAATAATCCATGAAAACCAAGAAGGCTTCTCCAAATGAAGGCAAGACCTAAAATCAAGGAAACAAAAGGTTTTCATCCAAATCCAGGAGTTACTAGATGCCTAATAGCTATTGATTTATAAGTAGATTTATTTATTTTTTTAACACCAGCTTCGTATCATCTTTCATCTGACTCCAACAGAAAACAGAAACCTGAACGCATTTGCGCGTCTGGCCCATTTTGCCTGACTTCTCACCTGCCCAAAAAGGAATACAGTTTAATTATTTAGGCTGTGGATGACGAAAATTGTATGGAACAGCAAAGTCTCAGGTGAGAAAAGCTTTTCATCCTTGGAAGAGCAATGGTTTTGAAAGTATACTCATGAAGTTTACAGAACATTCTGAAAGGTACAGGGTGGACACATCCTGCTCTAGCTTCAGTGTGGACATTTTTACCTGTGTTATCAAAGGAATAATAATAACCTGCTGCATATAATTGTAAATTCTGTATATAGCAACATTTTGCAGACTTCTTGGGAAGAAGGGAAAATGGATTTTCATTCTTATGACAATTCTACTTAATTATATAAATAGGGAAACCATTCAAATAAAAGACTTTCATTAAAATCCCTTTGAGAATAATTGCGTTTCTTCATTCTCTTGACTTGTGCACCTTAGTCTCTGCCAAAAGCTAAGTGACTTACATATGGTCAGAGTGCAGGAGAAGAGGAAACACAGTTTGCTGCTTCTGAAATTAAGAGGAACAGAACTGAACACCCCCTCCAGCCTCAGTAAGATTTTAACTTCTAAACTGGTCTCCGTTCACTGTGGTCCAACTGGCAGTGGCACACAGGGGCATATGTGGAGAAGTTTTTAGTCCACTACCTATGCAGCCTTCCTCATCTTGTGGTCCATAAAAATCTATGTGTGAGCTCTCTTCAACTCTGTGGGCAAGACAGCTTGCCTGTGGAAGTTTTGGAGAATGCAGCTAATGAAAAGGAGGTAAGGGCCAAGCAAGTAACCCAGAAGGAGCACTGCGAGTTCACAAGAGCTGATTTCAGCACTAGATCAGGGATACAGCTTCTGCTAGTTCAGATAACTGCTGAACTTGAGTATCAAATTAATGGAATTTCAGTTCTGATGGAAAACAATCAGAGTTCACAATTTCAGGACTGAGTTATGCCAAAAACCCTAACAGGCCCCCACAGGCACCCTCACTCGGTGAGGGGAACATGCCAAGATGCTGACAAACCTCATCTGTCTGCAGCAAGGGAAGGGCTCAGGTTAACACTGCTACCATACAACCTACCCTCAGCAAGTTTGAAGATGACAACAAGCTGAGTGGTGCAGGTGATTAACATGAGGGAAGGGATGCTGTCAAGAGGCACTGGCAGAAGCTAGAGGCCCATAGAATCCCATGAAGTTCAACACGGCCAAGCGCAAGGTTCTGCACCTGAGGTGGGGCAACCTCCAGTATCAGTACAGACTACGGGATTGAGAGTAGCCTGCAGCGAGACACCTGGGGGCACTGGTAGATATGATGCTGGACATGAGATGGCAGCCTGCGTTTGCAGCTGAGAAAGCCAACTATTATCATGGGCTGCATCAAGAGAAGCATGACAGCGGGTCAAGGGAGGCAACTGTTACTCTGTCACTTTTAGACTGTTCAGACTGCTTTCCTCTAGCAGCAAGGAGACTTGTACAGGTGAGGGAACTATCACTGCAGTCCTACTTCACATGTCTTGGAAGACATCTTTACATTTCAGATTTTTCTTCTGTAGGTGCAAGGAGGACAGGGCAGACCGTGCAAAGCTCTTTGGATCTGGCTGGGATGGACTTAGCTTTCCCCATAGCAGCGCTCTTAGTGCTAAAGGATGCCTTGCAAGATGGAAACACAAAGCCCTTGAGAGGTATGATCAGAAGCAGGAAACTGGAGTTAGAAGTGGCACATCAAAGAAGTGAGGAGCAGGCCAAAAAAGGAGGAATTAAAATAGCTGAGATGGCTCAAGTGGGGCAAAAGAATATTTCATAGCCCCAGTGCAATGAACACTGGTTATTTGGGACAGTAGCTACGTGACACATTCAGAACAACATTCATGTTGTTTTCTTTGCAACAGTTAAAACCCAACATTTCTGCTTTCTTATTATATTTGAGAAAATACTTCCTGTCCTTAAGAACAACCACTTGCCTTCCACTCTTGGAGGCAGTGGGGAGGTAACCATTTTGTTCCCAGTCTAAGAGACAACCTCAAGTCAAACAATTTGCACCCACATCAAAGTTTCCAAATCACCTTGGCTAGCTGCTGTGTACTTTGGACAATGTTTGGTATTTAATTTGCTGCTAGAATAGCTCATATGCTACTTCCACATTCTAAACTGTGAAGCTCAATCGTTTGGCAAGTTCCCATTAAGTATCTACATAGCCTTGGTTCCACAAAAGCTGTGTTCTGGTGTCCTAACTGCTGAAGCTACTCAAGAGCTGTGACAAAACAAATTACAGCCTTTTTATCTGGCTACGCTTGACCTTAAATTTAAGAAGAAACTGCAAGATGTCTCTGTTAGACTCTCCTACTGACTTCTCTGGCATTAAGCTTTCCATGTTTGCTAGGTCTTTTCTGTTGATGCCAACATTGTAATTAATTTACAGCACACTACAGACAGTCTCTACTGAAAACTTATGACACCATTTAGACTCAAAAGCATGCCCAGCCCTTCAGGCAGGCATTGCTGCCATCTGAACACAGAGCTCTACACGTGCACACAAAGCTTTCTACCTAGCAAAACACACAGATGACCGAACCAAATATTCTGTAATACATTGTGAGTGCATTACTGCTTGCCCAAGTATACTTGCCAAATCATCATTTTTCATAACAAGCTGACCAGGATGTGGTTTAATTGCATCGAGTCACCAAACTAGCAAAGATAATTTGATATGGCTGAAGGTGATACTCTATTTTTTCAGAGAGATTTCAGAGTCACCTTAGCAGAGGACTTCACCATACCAAGACTCAGTGACATGTTCCTAACCAGAATCTTAAAGCTTTTAAGTTCACCTAAAGGTAGCAGATGCAAAGTGTGTTTAAACATGGTGAATTACCAATCAGTTTTGACTTAAAGTTTCAGCATTCTTTAGTACTTCATAAAGAGAAATATGGGAAAACATTAGCAAGTCACTTCAAATTATGTCTAAAGGATACCAGGATTTAAACTGCATCTATTACAGAGCACAGTTAAAAAGCTACAAAGAAATCATGGCTCACAGTTTAAGAGAAGATGAGGGAAGAGCAAAACTTGTTTGTCTCAAATGTAAATTATTTAAAGCAAGATAATCTCTGCTTTTTCTGTAGAAGCCCAAAGCACGTAGCATCCACACTTCAGAAACTAAAGCAAAGTGGTGTCATTATCATCTGAAAGGGTAACATAAGGAGCTGAATGATGCAGCAACATTGCCAGTTTTCACAGCAAAGATCTTCTTCCTTGCTCAATTTTACAAAGGATATGATCTGACTAAACACTCCTCAGTACATATAAACAACCTTGACAGTTTTTCTCCTCCCTCATCTAAGCACACTGAAGACAAGACCATAGCTAATTCTGTGCCTGCAACACCCCCTAAGCTTTGGAAAAAGAAAATCTCCTTCTAGTTCCAAGGTAAATATTTATCACTTAGACTTCCCCCCCGAAACACATGCAATTATTCTCATTGACAATTTCTCAGTATAAATATATTGAAGATTTCCAGCTAGTCATTGCTGAATGGGAAATCACTATAATGTCAATTAATCAAGAAATATATTAAGAAAAACACCCAGAAAATTGCTAATTCCATGGCTTTAAAAATGCAACAACATGGACTTTGACACCAAGAGCCTTTCAAGCTGGACATGATAAAGGAAGCCTCACAATCTACTGGCATAGCAGGCATCAAAAAAAATAATCACGGGCTCTTCAAGCACAACACAATGAGGTTTACAATGCAAAGCTACCTCTGAAAGCTGAACTGAAACCCTGATGTTATACCAGCTTTCTTGTTACCTTTAATACAAACAAATCAGTGAACAAAGGCAATGACAAAATGCTAAAAGTTTAAATGCAGTGATTTTTGTATATTCTTAAAAGACATGTTAACAACAACTCTTAAAAAATGTAATATGAGCTTTATTGTAGATAGAATTCCATAATCATTTGGAGATACGAGAATAAACACAACAAGACTTTTAAGTTACTGAAGGTGGGAGATTCCTATCTGGACAGAATTGTCTGTCAAAGTGACATAAATTATCTTGGAGATTACCAAACCATTTGCTTTCAAATTCTGTGGCTGATGCAGTTACCAATGATGACAGTGCTGAAGGGCCTATGCATTTTACCTCACCCTGAAATTCCTCTTTCAGTTTTTCTGGTATAAGATCCTGGCCCATAACCTGCAGAGTAAGAAAGAAGATAGGAAACAATAAAATAATGTGCAAAGAAAAGCAAAAATACGGCATTAACAACAGACCATTAAAAGAAAAATCCCTGAGACATGAACCACATGCCATCTGAGAAGTTTCCAAGTCACAATGAAGTTGTCTGTATGTTGCATTCTGAAACAAATGGGGAGAACTGAGAAGCTTCACAACTGCACAACCCCCTGTTAGTTCTGTGCTCACTTCACAACTGAACCAACATCCTGATCTTCTCATGGGGGTTGTTAGACCAAGGGAAGCAAGAAGGGAAGTTTTTTCCCCCCAGCCTTTCCAAACCCTGAGATAGTCTGCACGCTATTGCCCTCTTATGGATGAAATCCCGCAAGACTGACTGCCAACCCGGCAACGGCTTGGCTTTCACTAACTTATGGCTGCAGTACTGACAGCAAAGTTAGAATCTTGCCGGCACCCTTCTGTTCCTTAAGATAAAAGCGAGAAACTCTATACATAGCACCGAAATTGTTTAATCTCTATGAATAAAGTCATGCAACGTTACTCTCCTCCTTTCTAAGTCTTTAAAACAGAACAAAGAAATCATGCAAAAAGCATGCCTCTGGCTTTTTCTGGAAGAGCCGAATACGGTTGTGGCCAAAGTAACCTCCATTTCCTTTTCATACTTGTGATTCACTTCGTGGCACCTAGAATTCCTGAGACAAAATCTGCATGCCAAGAAATGCACAACAATGATGCATCTGCAAATACAGGTCCAGTGAGGAACTTAACAGCTCTGACCATTCCCAAAAGGAAACTCTCAGCAGAAAAGAGACACACCTGGGTGACACAGGCCAGCACCATAGAGGTATCACTGTGAGTTCCAGATAACACATGACTGGGGCAACCCACCCCAGCTAATTTACCTTGCTTCCTGCCACAGTCAATTAGCCCAGGGGAGCATCAGGCTGACGGGACATCTTTGTGCCTGAACTGGCGAGGGTATTGCAGCCAGCCTACACATAGCTGGGAGCTTGCACACAATGAAGCAAGCCCTTACCTTGGTCATCAGCAGCAAGGAGTTTTCATTGAAACCAAGTTGTGCCACTTGGTCATCCACTTCTTTTGACCTTTTATGTTATGCTCTAGTACAAAGGACGACTGTTGCAACTGGGTAAGCTGAAGTAGAAGTCTGAAATGAAAAAAGCACAGCTGGCGAAAAAGTCGGTCAGCAAACCTAAACCAAATCAAAGTAAAACACTTTAAACCAGCTCTTTTTCACAGAATCACCAAGGTTGGAAGAGACCTCAAAGACCATCAAGTCCAGCCTGTCACCACAGACCTCATGACGTTTGCTGACTGCAAAGAAATGCGTACATCCGTACCAGTCTGCTATGGGTATGGTACACCTGTGCTGTGACAGAAGCACCAAGATGTACTGTTGAGAAGTGACATGCCAAGTGTCTCTGTTTGCCTGTGCAAACATTCTTCTCCCCACATATTTGTCACACAATTTAAATGTGGAGCTCGGACCTGCCGGCATTTACTGCAGCACACCAGGTGTCCCACAGCCTTACTAACACCTAACAAGACAGCAGCCCATGTTTGCCTATAGCAATGAAAAGCCCAAAGTTGGGAGTGTTAGGCAAATACCAAACAGCCTTCCCACAGGCCAACTCTGGAATGTTTTCTAAAATCTTTTGCCACAGTTTTAAGGTCAAGGCAGTGCCTCAGAAGTCACCACCATGATCTGGTGAAGGTTAGATGCTGTGCTCACGATGTGCCTTCATGTCACAGAGGGACCCCATCACCAGCTGCATGACCAGAGGGAGCAAAGGCAGTTTCCAGAGTCCTCCTCAGCCAAGGACTATAAAACATGTCAGTAGAGGAAACATGTTCAACCAAGGGACTATTGGGCCTTAGCAATATTGTTACTGGTATTTACTTAAACCTTTATGCATAAAGACCAATAACATGTTTAAAAATTACATTTACCAAAGTCAAATGAAGCAGGTGTTATAATAAAGGTGTGTATTTCTATGAAGACTTCAGGTTTTAGATGCCTTTTTTTTTTTTTTTTTTTCAGGTAAGCATTAGGAACATCAAAATGTACAAGTCTGAGCCAACAAACCACTAGCAAGTTCTGTAATGTTTTGATGGCAAAACTAAAAGGAAAGGATTTTTAATTTGTAAAGCATTTTTGTTTCTAAGTTCTCATCATTATAATGCAAGAAAGAATGAAATCGCAGTGAAAATTAAACAAAACCATTTCTTAATTTTCATTTTTCTTTGGCTAAACTAGAAGAATCAATTATTCATGATGCTTTACCACAGAACATTATTACCTACAAAAGCAGTACCAACATCCCTCTTCCAAGTGCAGTTCATCCTGCATATCACAGTATCACTAAGACCTCAAAGATCAACCCACAGACCCCATGACTAGACCATGGCACCAAGTGCCACATCCAGTCCCCTCTTGAACACCTCCAGGGACGGTGACTCAACCACCTCCCGGGCAGCCCATTCCAATGGCGAATGACTCTCTTGGTGAAGAGCTTTCTCCTCACCTCAAACCTAAACTTCCCCTGTTGCAGCTTGAGACTGTGTCCCCTTGTTCTGGTGCTGGTTGCTAGGGAGAAGAGGCCAACCCCTTCCTGGCTACAACCACCCTTCAGGTAGTTGTAGAGAGCAATGAGGTCGCCCCTGGGCCTCCTCTTCTCCAGGCTAAACAACCCCAGCTCCCTCAGCCTCTCCTCATGGGCTTGTGCTCAAGGCCTCTCCCCAGCCTTGTTGCTATATGTTTATGCAATATCCACATCTCACTTAAAAATCCAACAGACCTGAAAATATCAGAAAAATCTATTTAATGCATAAGCCCTGGGCAGGGGAGAAGCTTGCCCTGGACAAGTATATCTGCAAATATAAACCTCAGTAAGACTTTGTGAAACTGTGTAGACAAGAAAGGAAATCCCACAATTTGTAACTGTCTGGATGTGGAAGCATACACACCAAAACAAGCACCACAAATTATTTTACTATGAATGTAGGTTTAGTATTCAGTATCAGTACTAAATTATTAATTTCTCCCAAGTAGCAATTAAAGTCACTCTGAGTAAGGTTAAAAGCTACCATATCCTTTTTCACATTTCTTAAGCTTCTTAAGCTTAAGTGGTCTCTCTAAACATTTGTGAAAGTTCCTAAAATGGCATTAAATAGGTTTGGTGACTAATATATTACTGAGAGGCAAGAAGGAGGGTAAAAAATCCAAGACTATTTCAACAAAACCAGTTTCTAATTATCTCTTTGAAAGATTATGTTTTGGGGATTTTTGTTGTGTGCAAGACTTTTAGGAAGAGAGGGGGAAAAAAAGAAAAGAGCATTTTAATGCAGTCCTGTCAATCAGCTGTCACAGAGTTAATTTTTCAACCTCATCCATTATGCAGATTGGGATATTATTATAAACTACACTTTCACTCAAGCATGAGGCTTCAAGCAAATAAGTCAGGTGGCACATGCAGAAGGAAGACTGGCTGCCCCTCCCTTTGGGGCACTTCTGCTGCTGCATCTCTAGTATCAAACCAGGGAACAGCCATGTTCTAACAGGAGCATTTGTTGAAGAGTGAGTTCTATTACACAGTTACTTAAAAAGATTCATCTAATAACATCACTGAAAAATGCTTTATTTCCCAACAGGGCAGGACACTGGTTTACTCTCTCCACTCAGATTTAGGATGTTCACAGCAACCATGCTAGTGGATTTTGCTTTTTAGCTATGAAGCAACATGAGGAGAATCGTAGAATGGCTGGGGTTGGAAGGGACCTCTGGAGATCATCTAGTCCAATACCTGCTAAACTAGGTTCACGTATTTCAGGTTGCACAGGAAAACATCTAGGCAGGTTTTGAGTATCTCCAGAGGAGACTTCAAAATCTCCCTGGGCAGCCTGTTCCAGTGCTCCGTTACCCTCAAAGTAAAGATGCTTCTAAGCTTAGTGTTACCAGCACTGAAACAATCATTTAAATTAAAAACGTAAACTGAAAATGTGAAGGCTGAGAAAAAGAGGCTTTAATTGTTTACTTGATTGGCAGAAGTTAACGTTATTCTAAGAATACATTCAGTTACCTTGCTCTAATAAACGAGGCACATGCCTTTATCCTTACTTTCTCCAACACATTCTGCTCCCAGGACTTGAAGGCTGTGCTTTCCCCTTTGTCTGTCCTTTCCGGTTCTTCCGAAGTGCAGAGGATTTCTTCTACAGCTTGGCTGCTGCTACAAGCCACTGCATTCTCCCTCTTTGTTTCTGTAGCAAGGCCAGACCGAGGACCTTCTTTCAGGCCGTCTGCTCTGTGAGGCTGCAAATTAATCTCTCTTCTGGTTGATGTTTTGAAACTACTGTCACTTACATTAACCTCTTCAGACCGATTTAGATTTGTTTCTGGAATGACTAACGGAGATGAATTCTGCAGAAGGCTCATATAAGCTTCAGCAAGTAACTTCCAGTACCAAGGGTTGAAGGGATGCAAGCAGATCAGTTGCTGCAAACACATGATCTTTTTTCCTACATTTCCCAGACCCTGGTAAATGGCAAACTGCAGGTTGAGAACCATCGTTAAGTGATCTGTGTTAGTAGCACTGTTTCTCTAGAAACAAAAGAGAATAGATTAAAACCAGAAGTGGAACAGAATCATCTTTCAGAGCCTAAGAAAATGTCTCCCTGAATAACTGCAAGTATCACTAAAGGTAATTTTCAAGTTGTACAAAACTGTACTCTCAATTTTAAATGACACAGCTTGATAGATATGAGGCTCTAGTTGCCTTGTCCCACCCTGAACAACAAAAAATGCCCCAAACACTGTAATTTGCTTATTTGCCTTCAGAGTTTTATAGAGCTGCCACACCTTTTATATAAAAAAACCCAAAACAGCAGCAGCACAATTCCAGCAGACTTCAGAGCCTTTGGACTTCTTCTTTATGTGGAAAAAATAAAAACCAATTTGTGGTTAGATACTCTTCTCAGTGGCACTTTGGCAGCAAGTGTATGGAAATAATAGGGAAGTCTGAACTGTCACTTTTACAGTGGAAAGATTTAAGCACTCATTTATCCCCTTTCTTATAATTCCTATTACATTACATTAATTCTGCCTGGCAGAGCATGATATTTAGTCCCTTCCAGGACTACCAGCCTCCCCACACAGGGAACTCATTGTGGTACAGGGTGTTCTGATTTCTAAAGCGTGATTATATCTGCAGTGACAGTTACCCTCTGTTTACCAAATACTCTGAGCACTGAACATCCTGAAGGATTATAGACGGGGTTTTTTTTTCAGAAAATGGTCCATATAAAAGACCTACTGGCAATATTTTCATGTTCATAGCCTAAAAGAAAGATTGAATTATATACCATTTTTTCTGCAATATCCAGAGCCTCCTTGTGCCTTCCTAGATGAGATAAGCATCGAGCCTGGCCCTCTTGGACGTCTCGTCTCATTGCAATGTTACTGACAGGTAGGAGTAGTAAGCAGTTTGAGTATTCACACAGAGCTTTCTAGTAGTGGTAACAAAGAGAAAAGCCAAACAAAACAGTGAGAGATTTTAATTTAAAAGCAAGCCTGACAATATGTTTTGTTTATAACTACAGTCACAAAGGGAAGTCAGGAGCTGAAATCCATATTTTCCTATCTTTGGATTCAGCTACTACTTATGTCAGCAGCAGACAAGTGCTCGAGTCCTACACAGCCAAGTCTTGACAGTGATGAGCAACCTCAGCCTTAAATCATGTTTAAGTCCAGGCAGGACTGTTCACCTCTCCTCCACCAAGCTGATCTAGAAAGGATCATCTACCAACCTGGGCAATATATAGTGACACAAGGTACCTTTCCATCAGCTGCTAATTACTACCACCAGAGCACTCATCCTAAATTTGGGGGACCTTGTTTCAAATCCATTACATTCTCCATGGGAAGGTTTGAATCTGCGAGTACCTCACCTCACATGAATAATCAGCACACTGGAGGATACAGCAAGGAAAGTGAATCTCCATTGTTCCTGTAGGGTGGTTCTAATTTGCATGAAATAATTAAATATTAATTTGGCTAAGGAAAAAGACAAGAATGAATAACACCCATGTAGCTTAATGCTCAGAGCACTCGCTAGGACTCCAATTAACATTTAAATACATCAAGTATTCAGTAAAGCTAAGACTGGAATCTTAGTTCCCCCTGCTTTGTGTAAGTGCTCAGACCAGACACTAATGAGCAGTGCTCATTCTCCCGTTTCCCAAAATGAGTATTTAATTATTTCTTGCAAATTCGAATAGTTCTAACAAAAAGAGCTTCCAGGCAACATACTCTAAATACTTCCTAGCAAAATGGCTGAAATATTTGTCTTCCCTGGTGTTAAGCTCACGTTTCTTCTCAAGCAGAAGAGGGAGCTCTTCTCTGCCCAGTGAGTGCCGCAGCAACTGGCAAAAATGGATCGGAGGAGGGTTGCAGAACACACCTGTTTGCCTTGTTACAAGACTAACCGACATAACTTGGCAAGGATCAAGTAGATTCTACAGTTACCCATACCCTGAAAAGGAGCAAGGATTAGATCACTGCTGTCTCTGGCATTTTCTATCAAGTGGCCTAGACTGATGTAAAAAAGTATTCACAAGTAAAGAGACTACTACTCAGATGTACTTATTTCCATCCCCATTTCTAAGGTCAGTGCTCTCAAACATGTAATTTAATATGCAGTCTAGTTTTGTCACTGATCCAGGTTAGCAATAATACTGAAGACTAGACATTTTAAAAAATGGATCACTGCAACAACAAAAAACCAGTCTGTTCTGCTAGCAAACCTGAAGGGGTGTCATTCTCTCCTCAGAGGGCACCACAGCACACAGCAAGATGCAATCTGCTCTTCCTAAGGGTCAGCAGCCATGTCTGACTGCAGCCTGAGGCATCTTTCTTCTCAGCATACTTTTATGAGCCCCTTCAGGGCAACTCAGCTGAGACTGGAAAGCATCTGTTGGGTATAGACAAGGCAGAAGTAGCACTGGAATAACATAAAAAAGCCTAAGTCAGCACCAACTGAGGTACAAAGAGATCCACAGATCTAAATAGGCAAGGCAAAAGGAGTGGAGTCAGAAGCCAGTCTGAGGGCTCTGAAATTAGGGAGCCTGTAATGCAAGTCATACCCTGGAACAAGAAGCTCCTACAACTGAAACAAAAGCAAAAGTGGCTGATTTCAACCAGGAAACAAGATAATACAAAGCCAGATCCAGCAACTAGGACTATAAAGACAGGAGCACACCATTGATCAGGAACATGGTTCAGGAAGTAGGCAGCAGGACAGGGTTTAGGACTACAGCACACAGGAACAGAAAAGGGGAACATAAACGCATCCCAAAAGCACAACCAGCCGTCCCAAGCAAGGGGAGGCAGCAGAGTGCCGAGGCAATTAATTACGAGTCTGACAATTAGAGTAACTTTTTCTCTGAAAGCAGAAAAAGCTCTGAGGGAGGTGAGCAGCAGCCAGGTGGCTGGCAGTAATCTGATAGCCTGTGTGGTAGGTGACATTATCTGCACAAGAGAAAACCTCATGCTTAACTCTGGCTGACCACGACCTCTATGGCCACAAAGACCAGCTCTGCTCACTACTAAACTGCTTGGACGTGCAAGCCTGCTGTGGATCAGCTCTGGGTGCACAGCAGCATTTTTGGCCAGTTTACACTCACTTGTTGATGACTGCTGGAAAGACGTGTGGCTGGGGAAGCCTGTCAGAACAGTTACCCATCGTGGCTTGACCACAGCTCAGCCGTCAGGACAGCTCTTCAGCAGGCCACCTAACTGCCTGGGGGCTGTCAAGCCTTCAGCACAAACAAGGAACCATCATGCAGGACGTTAACCATGCCATAGACCCCTGCACCTCCGGGCCGTGGCTGAACAGAGAGGGTTTTATATAACTATACACACACTCTGCACACCGGAGGCTGTGGAATCACCCCAGGTTGTAACCCGTAACTTCAACTGAGAATGCTCAGGCCCCACGCCGTGCGAGAACCCTGGAAATACCTCAAACTCCCGCTGCCGGTAGGCCCAGTCCGCCCGGAACTTGCTGGCCGTCAGCCCGCAGGCGCCCTCCTCGCTGTCCGCCTCGCTGCTAAACCACTGCGGGCACAGCACAAACCAGTCAGGAGGCGCTGAGGCTGCCCCCGCCGTACCCAGGCCGCCCCTCTGGCCGCTCCCGCCACCTCCCTCCGCCTCGGCTCCTCACGAGGGGCTCGCAGAGCTTCGCGTCGCAGGACGACACCGGCTCCCTGCCCGGGCCCCGCTCTCGGCTCGGGGCGAAGAGGGAGTCCTCGAACTGCCAGCCCAGCAGCGGCTCCATCCCGCCGCTCCGCTCGGACCGGTTTCCGCTGCACGGCAGCAGTGCGTCCCCTGTCGGGCCGCCGCTCCGGGAGGTCCGGCGCGGGCGGTGAGACACCAAGGGGACAGAGCTAAGGGCGGCGCGGGCTAGAGGGGACGCGGCGGGCAGCTGCCACCTTGGGCGGGACTGCGCTGCGTCGCGCCGCCCGCCGGGAACTGTAGTCCCGACCACCGCGCCCCACGCCCTGCTCCCGCCGGCCCTGCCTGCCGGCTGCCCGAGACAGGCGTCCCCTAAATGCTTTGTATCCTCCGCCAGTACGGGGGCTGGAAAATGAAAACCAGCTACGGTAGGGCAGGCCCCCCACCAAACGGGGAGCTCCGCTCGGCCGGGACACCGCCTGGCCGGAAACGGGGGCCGCAGCAGCCAAAGGCGAGCCCGTCCAGCCAAGTGTGAGCTGGGGGAGGCGCTGCCTTAAAGCAGCTGGCGACTCCTCGTTTCTGCTGTTTGCGTCGGTTTTAAGGAGTGGGTAATCGGGTGCGACTTGTGCTCCCCGATGGGCAGCAGAGCCGAGGCACCGACCCGGCTCTAGTGAAGAGCTTAGTCACAAATCACTGTAACGGAAATGTTGTAAGGCCTTGTAACGAGTAGTTGAACCAAAGCGTTCCCAGCTTTGATAAATTAATTGCATAATTTTAGAGTTGCTCTGTTGGTACCTTGGCCCAGTGCCTGTGTGGGGGTGGGTGGGAGTGTATTTCGGTAACTTTTCCATTTGATTTCAGTTTTGCCCCAAAGCAGATGGGGAAACTTGTGAAATCTCAGGCTTTCTGAGACAGGATTTCCTAAAGTCTTCTACACTGTGCTATGAGAAACGGGGACATGACAAAGTGAAGACTGATGATAGAACTTCAAGATGCAAAGATTCTCAGGCATGCTGCTGCTCCTTAACCAGCACCTAGATGAAGTTACTCCAGCTTTGTGCGCTGCAATGCTGCTTCCCCTCTCTTCACCTTTGCCAGTCCATTCATCCAGGAAGGTCCATTTTATTCACACAAGTTTGGAAAAGGTGAGCCAAAAAGTCATCTTTGGTCTTCTTCAACTTGCAAAGTGGACTAATCATAGAATTGTTGGATAGGGTTGGAAGGTTGCTCAAGGATCATCTAGTTCCAAGCCCCCTGCCATGGGCAGGGACACCTCACACTGATGAACCTGTCTGCACTGGAACAGCTTTTGAGGCCAAAGCACTACTACTCATAGGAATCATTTTAAAGGTTTCCTTCTAGTAGACATGTCAAATACAGGTTCTGTGTTTGAGTTTTCTTGTCCTTTATAAGTGGATACATGCTCAAACTATCCTTCCATACCAGCATCAGCGGGTGTAAATCCCTGGGTAGAAACTCAACTTTGGCAGGTAGATTGGATCCAAAAAATAAAAGGAGATTGAGGTTTATTTTGCTTTTAGATTTGCTGTTTGGCAAACAAACCCTCCTGAACACAGAAAACTGCTTAGAAAGTATATACAGAGAAAATCAGGAGTTTGCTTGACATGATTTTTGGTACAAATACTAAGGTAGGCCAGCACAGTTTGAGCTGCTTGGATGTACACATCAAACCCAACTGGCTTCATTCTGCCTACAGGCCAGTGTGATGAGCTGCTGCAGGACAGGCAGAGCACAGAGGAGTCAGCCTGCAGAGGTTATAGAATTAGTGTCCAAACAGTTACAGGATCTGCACCTCTCCTCACATACTTTGGACGCATTTCTTTCCCACTCTTCCCAGGCTTCTGGTCACACAGCAACACACCAGTCTAATATGCAAAGCATGGAAATCCAGCAAGATTATTAAGAACAAATTCAAACAAACAAACAAACCCCAAACAAACAAAACCCCCATGAGTAACCAAAATGAAATGTTGCCGAAGCTCAAAGTAAAACACAAAGAGCAATGCACTTCCAGGGGCAAATCCCAGAGTTGCCAGCTTGGATTTTGGAGTCCTCCAGGGCTGGCAGTTTCAGCCATCATTGCCTCTGGGGATACCAACATGGTCTGCAAAGGCTCTGTGTTGCAATGCAGAGAATGCCTTTGTCTGGTAAATCAGCGATAGGAGGCAGCGATTTGTGAGCACCACACGGGGGCTAGCAGCTGATTGCGTGGTTTGTCATAAGTCACAGGCATAAAACTGCCTCTCTTCTTCCTTCCTCCTTTGCCTGCATCTCCCCTTCCCTCACATTTAAATGACTCCTCGTGTATTAGTTACAGAAATAAGAAAATGCAACTTTAGGAAAACCTTGTGCCTTGTCAGCACTGGAGATTTGCTCAATTTCTCCCCAAAGGCACAAGTCATCAGTGTAGCTGCCAGAATACAAATTCCCACTGTACTTAAATAAAGCTGTTAGCCTGAGTTTGCATGGCGTGATTTGCCGTGCTGCAATCAGCCTGGTTTCACACAGGAGAAAACAATGTCTCTGAAAGAGGCAGCTTTGAGGGGGCTCAGAGATACACAAGCTCTGTGAGAGCCTGTGGCTGTTGAGGCTGCTCTGTGCAGGCAGCTTCAGGGATAAAAAGAAGCCGCAGATTAATCTCTTCTTAAAGGCAGCCAAGGTCTTACTCCACCATCAGCCTAAACCACAGGCTCGGCACATGAACATCAGACCAATAAAACAAATGGGCTCCAGCAAGTTGTGGTTGCCAAGCAAGTTCCTGCACAGCAGCAATGCTATTGTAGCTGTTCAGATGAGCAGGCCTCATTGCCCCGACAGTGAGGTGCTGTGACCCAGCTTCAACCTTGGTGAAGGGGGTGGCAGGTAGGCAGCATGCTTCATCTTGCAGTCGAGGTGAGCCCAGAGAAAGCCTGGGTGGTCAAGACAGCTCAGGCAACAGAGAGGAATTTATCATGCTGCCCTGCTCTCTCAGATGTTTGGTCAAGAGAAGAAAATACATTGTGGCAGACAGAACTCATCCAGAACCTGACAGCCTTTCTTTTCCTTTCTTTCCCAGTCTACTGTGAGGCAAAATTAATTCAGAAGAATTCTCCCCAAGCGATTCTTCAATTATTCATTATTATTGGTATTGTGATAAGCCTCCATGGGTCCTTGTCACAGCCTTGCCACTCTTGTGCCAGGAGAATGCATGCCACAAAGGTTTCAGAGACCATCAAGCACATGCAGTAGGAACAAGAAATCTGTTGGCAACTAGGGCCCTGCCTTGGTAGGTCTACCCACACATTAACCAAGGAACAATGCAGCTCTCACATGGTTCATAGCTTTATAAAAATATGCTGGAAAGGAGCTGCCCTTAGAAGAAATCAAGAGAGACTAGTCCCCTCCTCAAAGCAAGAGAGATGCCTGCAGTGAGGAGGGCAGTAAAGCCCACAGGCAGCATTCCTGAGAGGATGGGTGGCTCCTGAATTGTCAAGTGGATTCTTACAGACATTGTGAAATAGTTATACCTTGAGGGAAGATTAGTTTTCTCTTTTGACAGTCATAAGCTCTTCCCTAAACATGTTCATGACAAGACCAGCAGCTGACATTGTCTCACCGTGTCCTCATCTCTTGCCTTTTATTTAGACTGCAAGTTCTTTGCAGCAGAGTTCATCTTTCATCCTTTTTGCATAGTGTCACACATAAGAGGCTATTGTTCATGACTAATGTGGAAGGGTAATACCAATAACGTTTCATAGCTGGGAGCATACAGAGGTTATCACTACTACAAACAAAACTGCATGTAAAGTTCAGATGAGCTCCAGCACATCCTACTGCTTTGGTATGATATTGCTCAGAAGCAATTTTCCTTGAAGAGCAAGTGATCATGCTGAGGACAACAAAAGACTGACCACCTCTGCAAGCCAGAAGCTACTGATGCAATTTTCTGAAAATAGTACTTGTCTCAAACTCAGTATATCTTTAAAGAAGTGCTGGCAGAATCAAGATGAACTTCATCTCAAGGTAGCTGAGAAACCAATTCAGACAAATGTGACCAAGAGCAAACTACGTTTGCTAAATCCATCTTTCCCTGACGAAGAATCAGGAGTAAGGAAAGACAAATGTGGCAACTAAAGTGACTCCTTACATCTAAAGTGGAAAAGTGCTCTGGTACCCTCACGTGCTGGAGAGAACACTGAAGCTAGGGCAGCATTAACATGAGAACATGGGGGTCAGCAGCTGAGCAGAAGCACATCAGGCAAGCCACCACGCAGGAAGAGGTGACTGGGGAAGTGGAGACAGCAGCACTGCTCCAAACAGCTGCAGAAGCCAGTGGGCTGAGAACCTTCATTTGCTTTTCCATCTCTAGAAGAGTAAAGCCATGGAATCTGGATTCTCTGTAAATCATCAAACCACCCCACAGTTCTAGTAAGACAACAAAAATGACTAGGGAGGTGAAGGGTTGTGCATCATGGGAATCCAAGAAAACTGTTAACAGAAGTCAAAAGCTTTTTAAGAGGTCCCTGGGACAGGCAGGAGAGGACGCATGCCCAGAAGACAGTTCATTTGCCTGCTCTACCTTAAAACAGTGCAACCTTTCAGAGCCCTGACAAGCCATATTAACTAGGCCATAATCCTTCCCCCTATGGCCTCACAAAACCCAAAAAAGTCGTTCTTGCCAAAAGGGTGCACTATGCACAGATGTGTTCAGTTAGTAATGGATTACGCAACTATTTTCTGCCTAGTTAAGACAAATGAGGAACAGAATGAGCGTGCCCTTGGGTTTGATCAAAATACTGCTGAAAAGAGGAAAAAACACTCTGAAAAGACAGAAAGAATGTGTTGACCAAGTGCTGGGGAGAATCCTAAAGCAGTGATCTTCCTGGGCAAGCTGGCATATTCCCAGTGCCAATCTGAATCACGTGTCTGAACTGCTTTCCTCAGACATGTAGCACTAGCACTGAGGTTGTCCCTTAATGGTCTGTGGATACAATCTGGATGCAGAAGTCGTGGCAAAGGCTGGTATCTATGATCTACTGTTCTAACTGTAAAAAACCCCAACAGACTCACTTTTAGGAGCAGTGAAGTTCATATGTCTCCTATGTCCTTTTTTTCCATTTTATCAGTTTTCCTGAAAACTCATTAACTTCCCTGGCCACAGTTGTGCTTATTGCTTAATTGCTACCCGTGATGAAACCAGGCCATGGAGACCAGAGCAGATTTGTTACTTCTCTAGGTTAAAACTTTCCTAGTGCAGTTTTCAGGACTGGGCAGGACTAAATAACACTGGTGGCAACTCCTCTATGACACCATTTAAGCAGCCTGGGCTGCTGCAGACCTCTGTTAGTAGTCACATCTATTAAAATGGGCTGCCCTCCTACAATACTGATCCCTTGCAGGAACAAAGAGAAACAAATCTAAAGAATTAGGAAAAAAAAAATGCTATGTTCAAGGGCTTTGGGACTGCCCTTGAGTGACCCTCACAACTCACTGGCTTTTCCAGTCCTGCTCTCCTTTTCCATAGGGAGCTTGGCAGGGGAGGTTGCCTCCACAAGAGAAACAACCAAACTCTTTGTTTCTCCAGTGCCTTGTTTCCAATGCAGCTTTTGCACTGCTGGAAAGGACCAGTGCCTGCAGAAAGCATTAAGGTGAAGCTGAGGGAAAGCAACACTCAATGAACAAATGTAAACAAAATACAGAAATCAAGAATGACTTTGCCTGTAATTGTTTTCTTCTCCAAATTATTGCAATGAAAATGTATTTTGAGCAAAGAACACTATAAACCATGCATCAGCAATGCAGTTTTTTAACTTTGTGGTGTCACTAAGACAAATGATGAGCCGCTTCCATTACAGGGCTTCCATGGATCTGTTTCTGCACTTTGGGGGTATTGGGTGCAATGCTTACACAGAAATCCTTACAGCTGGATTTCACCTGGAGGCTTTGCAGAATTTAGAGCAGTGACAATTCCAGTATTATTTGTACTATATCTCTTCATTCAGACTATGTCATTACTAGAGGGTATTTTGTGATCTCTCTTCCATGTTAGTCCCTTAAGACAGGCTTCACTGCAAAAACTTCTTTTGCTGTTTGGTTTTCATTTAGGAAAACTGAGAATCACTAAGAGGAGAATTACTGCCAACACTGACCTTTATTTTCACCCAAAGACACAAATCAACTAGGTGCCACACACACTTTCATTCCCTTCCTCCGTCTATTCTTTCTTCTACCAAATAAACATTTTAAGGTAATGAACATCAGCTCAGCACTGAGCCTGTAAAGAAACACACAGGGGAGAGGAATTAGTCACAATGCTAATAGTTCAACATTATGGCAGTAGAAACATATATTAAAAAGTTTGTTTTTACAATGCTTGCAGTGTAACAAAGCCATTTAAACAAAAGTATTAGAAAACACCATTGGACAGGCTGAAGACCACCACCAGCAGTATTTCAACGCAACACCAAACCCACAGGGAGCAATTTAACATCATTCTGGAGGGAACTTTCTGGTGTAAAAAGAAAAAATAAGTGGCTTGGTATTTTAAATTCTTAAAAATAATAGCTGACGATATTGTTATGAAAACAAATGGAAGATGGAAGGGGCTGGGAAGAGGAGGCTGGGAGAAGGGAAACAACCCACGAGGCCAGCTGGTTTCTTGTGAAAATATCGACTGAATTGCAGCATTCTGGAATTGCTGATAACACTGTAAACAAAAAAGGTAACTGTTTGTAAAAAAGGTGATGGTGTACACAGTCCAGGGCTTTTCATAACTCCCTTGCTAGCTGACAGATTTTTGAATAACCATTCCCCCCACCCCCTTTTTTTCCTAACCAAACTGAGAACTATTTGGCCAAATACCAAGCTGTACTGACTGCTAGTGCTCATCTCCAGACCTATGCATAGGTCAGAGCTAGGGATATAATTTTTCAGAACCAACGTAAGCTACAGCACAGGAACGATTCTATTGCCTTAAGCATCATTTTCCGAGATGGAGATAGGTTTGTAGATGACACCAGGTCCCACAGGGAAGACTGGGTCTCAAACCCTTCCAGTTGCAGCACAACAGTTGAAGTAGATGCATGTGGCAAGTCACACTGATGCGGAACAGTGCACTGCCTCCAGGGGGGAGCTTCTGTGAGTGCAAGTCAGGCTCACCAGAGAGATGCAGGGCACAGCAGAAAGTGCTCATCTCAGACCACATATTAAACGCAGCCACAAAGCACCAAGTGCAGCAGACAAAGACTTCAGGGGGAAGGCGATTCCTATTTGCCCCTACTCTTCCCAGCCCACGGATTTTAAATGCAGTAATAAAGAGCATCTGCCTTAATGAGAAAAATCACATGAATGTCTCTGGCCTGCTGACACAGCAGAACAGTTCATCAACAAGCAGCTGTACTGACTTGCACATGAAGCTGACCTCACACTGGCTGTTCAGCCAAGCCAGTTCTCCAAATTCAATGCATCTGAGGAATCAGTGAAATTCAGTTTTGTGTAACGGGGGCGGGAAGGCATTTGCTAGATCTGGTTTGTGACATTTTCATACAAACATGGTTCCCGGTTTCCACACCACCTCTTAAAACCACACACACTCAGTAAGGAGACACTTATTCCATTACTTCTGTGTTCAAATTTTTGGTACAAAGTTTATTTTCAGAAGTTCCCACATGATCTTTTCTTCTACCAACGTCTTTTGGGATTTTTCTATCTCTGATTTATTTTCTTTATCTGTTGAAGCAAAAGCAGTAATTGCTACAGAAAGCAATAATGGCAATATTACAAATATTTTACAGCAGCATCCATTCGTCTCTTTGCCTCAAAAAAATAACAAAAATAAATCCAAAGACAAGATCCATACTGCCACAAAGGCTTAGGTTTGTAATATCCAGAAGTATGCTGCGTTCCCATAAATGAGTTGTACAAGTCCAGCACAACTTTCCAAGTTTGTGCAGAGCCTGATAAATAAGACACAGAAATATCAGTTACATTATACTGTTTCTAAGAACTTTTACTCTGTAAAATGTTTGGTCACTCAAAGCTATAAGCTTAATCACATATCAAAGAACACAGGCAATAAAGCCCATCTTACTAGAACATATAGTATTAGGCCAAACAAAATATAAGAGGACAAAAATCTAGTGGTCACTGAAGCCTCTTCAAAAAGGTCTAAAACAGAATGCTTTCATCATGTATCAGAATAAAAATGTACTGTATTAAAATTTGATTTTTTTTTTTACAAGCTGTCTTTTTGATCAGTCTTCTATTTACAGTGCAGAACTTCTGCCAACTGCAGTAGTTTAACTTTGGCACAACACTAAGCTCCAATCCTTCAAGTCCTGTGTGTGTCCAAAAATTTTCTTGGTTTCACAAAAGATTAGGCCCATTCACAGTTAACCAGTTATCTTGAACTTTTTCAAGAATTGCTTCCCCTTCACCACATTGGGCAGCTACAAAGGAAAGACACTGTAAGCTATTGCATCATTCAAAAGAAACTCTTCATTCTAAACAGTAACAGTATTGTTGCTTCCTTTAACATCACAAACACCAGACAGATCACACAGATGGCTACATACTGGATACCTTCTAAAAACCTTGCTGGTCGTTAGTGAATCGTCTTCTTCATACTTCAAATACATAATAATGCATTAATTTAATTTCACATGTCAAACAGGACACTTAAATATATTGCAATATATTATAGAAAATTGCAAAGCGCCATCATTTCTGTAAACGAGACTGACACCTGTTAACTCTCCTGTGCACATGAAGAGCAGTACCTAGTGCCACATTTTCTATACAATATAAAGCCTTCCCAGGTAGGGCAACTCATTTTAGTGCATTTCTGTACAGACTGTAAGCTTACGTGCAGATAGCCAACTATGCAAAACTAGAGATACTCGTAAGCTAGAACTGGAGGTGGGGGGAACATTTTGAAATCGTAACGGAGCTCTTGCGGTTGATCTCTCTGTATCACAGATGAATCTTCTGTCGTTCTAGCAGATTCTGTATGGAAAGTTTTGTGATAGGTAGCTAGTACTGAGTAAGGAAATACTTTCATCAACAGCAACGCAAGTATCATGTGTCTTAATGCATTCTAAGTTATACACAGTCCAATGTTCACACAGTAACCTTATCTCTAAAATCCTTGAGAAACCCCAAATGATTTTTATGCCACAGTACTATAGCCAGGGATCAGTTACTTTATCCACCACTGTAGTGCTACCTGCTCTAGAATAAGGGAAAAAAAAAATCAAACAAAAATCCAAATCACACTTCCCAACAAGCCTCGCTGGAAGCAGAGGTAAGTACCATTGCTAACCACCACACAAGGATCAGTGCTGCAACCCTGCCAGTACATTCCCAGGCGAAGATCCATCTCACCCAGTTTCAGATGTCTGTAGTGTCAGCGCCTGCCTGCAAGCTGCATGTAACAGTCCATGGATGCAGTTCATCTGACCAGCTCCAGACATGTGGGATGAACAGGCTTGCATTCAATAGGTATACTGACTAGCCATGGTGTCCTCCTCAAATGCAGACATCAACATGCAATCAGACGAATCCCACCTTAATTAATGACAAGTGCTATGGGATCCTCAGTTACCTCTCCAGATTTTACAACATTGTGTAAGTCAGTTGTAGAATGAATATCCACCAAAAAAAAGTGCAGATGCTCTTCACCACAGAAGGAGAAAAACCCCCAAGAGCTCCAGCTGTTTAACTTCAAAATACTGGCTGTAACCCACCTATGCTTCAAAGCCTCCCTTTTCAGAAGTGGGAAACCAATACAGAAATTTGAGCTATTGTGTATGAGCAACTATTGAGGGGATTTTTCACTTTGTTACAACTTTCATTTTAAAATATTTTCCTACAGAATTTTAACACATCACCTAACCTCAAGTAACTTGACCCAGTAAGTTTATGTCACGCTACCTGGTAAATCTGCTTATCCTAGGGTACTGCAAGCTTGATGGAGAACACAGGTGTAACCCAGCACTGTTCAGCACAGGAACTGAGCCCTCACCCAGCCCTTCCCACCTCTAACTTGCACAAACATCCCAGGCATTATGAACAACTCTTGAACAGTTTTAGTGCTCTCTGATTACTGATACTATCTTCTCATTACTACTGAATGTAGGGAAAAAAATTATTTTCCAAGAAAAAAAAAATAAATAAAATAGCTATATTTCATTGCACTCTTTTTGTGTATTCAGGTTAGGGGAGGGATGTTTAGTATTACAGAAGCTTAAACATTATCTTCTCTCCTTGGGAGATATGAATATAGACAGGTATGGATCTGGGGCGGAGGACGCAAATCGATTTTATCCTATTTACAGAAGCAAATACTGATATCCAGCCTGAATACACAGTACTCCTTTAAGTGCAAAAGAGAAAGTGCTCCCCACCTTAAACTACAGCTTGGTTACTCGTCAGCCAGCGACTAGTTGTCAAGAGTTACTGCTGTGCTCTCATTTCAGAGGAAAACAGAGGAGGAAGAGAGCGTCTGCATCTTTGAGCTTTCTGGCCTACAGGGACTGCGTAAGGCCATGAATCACTTTGTACGGGCTCCAGAAATGCTTTCTGTGCCTGCCTCAAGAGCCCCTTAGTGAGCAGGAAAGAAAAAGGCTTTTGCCCAAAGCCAGCAAATCATGCATTAGAAAAATTATTTTGTGTCATGTGCGGACATTGCAAGATTTTCCTTCCCAGTAATCAACGTAACAGTCAGACACCACACTGCATATAAGATCTCGCAAAACCAGTTTTTAAAGTGATAGTGGACGAGGTTAAAAACTGGCAATGCCCTCATTAGTATACTGTAGTAAGAGACAGCTCACTAAATTCTAATCAAGAGACACAGGGTATCTTTCCTCTGCATTCAAAACAAAGCAGAGATTTCCATGTGCTGAAAATGATGGTAGTGTTTTATTTGTTCTGTCAGGACAGCAAGAGTAAAGCTTGTTTTGCTTAACAACTTTTAGGTAAGTGAATTCTGCAGGGCAAGCAGCCTTCAGGCTTCTGCATTTTCTTTTTTGCCCCCCCACTTCTTACAAGCCAGCACTCTGTTAGTTCATCCAGATCTCTGTGGAGGAATAGGTCTGGCTTTATTTTTACAACACCCTAACCTTGGGGTCACTGAGAGGTTGATACTGGGAAGGCAGCACTGTTCAAGATGGAACTGTGCACTTTCTTTGTACTCAAAAGCGAGAGCAAAACATGCCATGAAACCGCACAATATGGTGATGCTGGATGCCTCACCCGGTTGTGACGCTATTTGCTTTCTTTTCGCTCTTCTCCGTCTCCAGTCTGGCATGGGATTATCTTTATTCTCTCTTTAGTGCAATTTCAGAGACAGCAGTAACTAGCATCATCAGATTAGGTACTCTCAGCAGAAACAGTAGAAAAAGAGGAAAGCTCTGCCTTGGCTCTAAAGGGACTGGTGCTCACAACTGAATTCTGAAACAGCGCCCTCAACAGTGACTGAGAACAAATCAGCTATTTACAGTTAGTATCTGAGCAAGATCGAAGACTTTCTTCTTCTCACTGTCAATGACCATCACTGAAGCTTGGCTTGTAACAATCTGAATCACAGAATTATCAGGGTTGAAAGGACCTCAAAGATCATCCAGTTCCAAACCCCCTGCCATGGGCAGGGACATCTCACACTAGATCAGGTTGCTCAGAGCCCCATCCAGCCTGGCCTTAAAAAATTCCAGGGATGGGGCTTCCACCACCTCCCTGGGCAATCTGTTCCAGTGTCTCATCATCCTCATGGTGAAGAACTTTTCCTAACATCCAAGCTCACACCTAAGTGGTGAGGCTCCACAGAAATACAGTAAAACTACCCAGGCTTATCTACATAGTTCTCTGAGTAGGGAATCAAGCAAAACCTCATGTGCACACTAATCTTAGCACAGACTTTCTTGCTCCTTCCCTCCCTAATGTCAGTGTAGCAGATTCTAAACTACCCTGCAGTGTGTGTAAGCTACAAGAGGAAGCCAGGCTGCAGAGGCACACTGCTGATGATCCCAGCTATGCTCAGATCATCACAAAGTAAGACACTTGCAGGTGTGCTCAAGTTCAGGAAGTTTCCTGTATGTAACTGGTATGATGATGAGGTGCCCCATTCTCTCCACCCACCAGTTGATTTCTGTTTCTCTCAGGTGCCCATGTAGTGTGCCTTAAGCACCTTGGTAAGGAGCACAGCAGCCAAAGATTGGCTGAGATTAACCTGACCTAGTCCACTGTTACCAGAAGCCTCGAGTTCCCACCAGCCACAACCACAATTCACAGATAAAACAGATCAGCATGCTGACGGCTCTTTCCAATGCTTCTCCTGTCAGTCTTGACATGGGAGGCTTACAGGAGGAGTTTCCCTCTGTCCCAGGTAAATGTGTAATAAACTGGTAATAAATGGACCTTGTACGTTCAAACAGGAAGAGATTCTCTGTAACGAACGCATAAAACTGCTCTCTCCAGGCTGAACCCACTCAGATATTCTCATCCCTGTCACAACTGACAGGCTTCCAGTGTGCATGTTGGCTCATTAGTTGCCCCACAGCCCATACTTTAACTTAAATTTTATATTCTGCAAACACTGTTACAGCCACTGGAATACACGGAACTGTAAAATTTACAGCAGTCGAAAATCTGGCCCAGTATACATCGGCCTTCTCTGACTATTTTACCGAAAGAAGATGTCCAATCCAACTATATTTAGTCTAATAAACAATGTATTTCCTCTTCCTGTGCTTTTCAGGCCAGATGTGCTGAGGCCTACCATTGTAGCTGAGTGTTATTTAACAGAACACTGCCAAAATGGAAATTTTCCCAGTTTAATCATATAATTAACTTGGATCTTTATTTCTTACCCATCTTTTAAAGGAGGTCGGACTTAATGCTAACCTAAATGCAGCCTCTGCTAGCAACAAATGGAGATGTTTATTTGGACAGGTTGCCTGGGTGGGGTATTTTGTGTTGTGGGCTTGTTTTGTTTGTTTGCGTTTTTCATATTAGCATTGGGTCAACCTTAGGGATTAAGGCAACTCCAGATCTTGCTTGCTAGAGGCATATTCCCAAGGTTTTTAAGAACTTGCTTTAATACTTTTTTGAAAATTAAAAATAGCATCTCTTCCCCTATTAGCTTCATCCCACTCAGCAAGCACCGATTTTGACCCTGTATTCCCAGTGGAGCATGAGGCTAACATGAGCCTTTTTTAAACCTCCTGGTATTTACAACAGCCTCATCCATACCATTACCAGCCAAACAAGAATACCTCCCAACGACATGTAGCAGTCAATGCTGAAAAGGTCAGATTCTGATCTCTCTCACACCACCTCACATCCAGAGTCATAAGCACTCCAATGGAATACACTGACAACACCGTTTTGCCTCTCTCCCACCCCTAAATTAAGATGAGGGATTTCTGGCTAGTCTTCTCTGGCACTACAGGCCGCTTTGTGCCACACCGATTTAAATCTTGGAAGCCAGGAGATAGTTTCATCATCAAATTTGTGTCACACACCAAAAGCTACTTTCCAGAAGTCTCAAATGGTCCTAAGAGCTCACCCTGTTAAATGGCTTTCACACAGAACATCCTTATGCAACTCAGGCAGCCTGTTCAATCTGGGAGCAGAAGGGCAGCTCCAGAGAGGAAGGTGAATTAACGGGGTTTTTTTGCCAGACGTTATTCCCTTTCTTGCTTTGACCTGGGTTTCATGCACAATCAGGTATGAAAAACAGATCTAACATAGACATCTCCTGTGCTTCACAGAATCATGACTAAAAGGACTTCCTTGGTCTTTTGACAGCTACCACAGTGAGGAAGAAAGACTAATTCCAAATTAGGTCCTTGGAAAAATAGAAATACTGAGACACACTTTCTGTACACTACTCTGTCTCCCACCAGTCATCAGAGCAGAAGCCTACAGAGAAGGTGCTGACAGATGTGCAAATGGAGATTGCTAGTATCCTTTCCATTAGTTCCAATGTAGAAGCAGAGAATGCTGGCGACAGCAGCACCAATTCATCATCATCCTCTGACACCTAGAGTAACTTATCACTAAAAATAGCACATTGACAGTAGCTAAAATCCAAACTACTCTTCCTCAGAGTACCAGTTCTCTAGGCTGCCAGACGTCTGACTAAGCTAACTTCCATGAGTTTAAGTTGTTAATTAAAACCTAGTATGCTGAGTTCAGTGTTTTGAGACTAAAGGGATTTTTTTTTTTCCTTTCTGTTTTGAAGACACTGATTCATGATGTAGATGTTCTGTATCTGATTAAACAACTTCTGGAGCTCAGTTCAGGTAGATCAAATGACCTATAAAAGTAAGTGCATTCACCCAGTAGCTCTAAGAATAGCGGGGAGCTCAATTAGGTAGGATGAATTAATGGTTAAACTTTTGGACAAATCATTCTACTGGGCTGTCACTGAAGAACCATTAAACACTAACATGTTTATAATTTCTAAGCATCTAAAAGCCATATAGCTTCATTGTTTTGAGAGTTAAACATCACGCCATTGCCACAACTCGCTTGGAAATCTTTCTTAGTAGTACCCGAAGACACTTTTCATCTCTGTATCTGTCTATTCTTACAAAACCCTAAGCAACTCTGAACAACTTCTAGGCAGTTTCTACCTCACATTTACCTTAAAATTCAGTGTAGGATTTCAAAAACTCAGTCATTTTAGCTAGAAATATACAAACTTTTCTTACCATTTCCAACCCAGGAAAGAACGCACAGGCTAAAAACAAATATTACTATTGACTGCATCAAGTTTGTCAGGCATTTAAATTGATGTAGGACACGCTGCTTAAATGTAAAGAAAAGCATCTTTTAGCATTAGACTCATTCAGTTAGCTCATAATTATCAACAAGTTTCAGCACAAGTTCTGTAAACCCAAAACACTCTAAAGATACGCAAAAGGTGCCGATATCACATCCTTTTCTTAAACCAAGCAATCCTCACCCCTAGGCTCATTGATTCCTTTGTCACACTTTCCCCCTTCTCTTTTGAACTCTTTCCTTAAGAAATAAACCTAGGCCTGGAAACCTTTCAGGTGAAGTGATATTTGCAAAAAGACATCTTAGGTTTTTCTATTTTCCTCCTTCATGATCAGGCAATGTTCTCCCACATCAACAAAAAAATGTGTCTGTTTTTTTGGAATTAAACAACATAAGGCAATTAAATACTGAGAAGCAGTCATGTGAACTGATGAACATGAACCTTCCCATTGGTAATGTGGAAGAGGAGGAGCTGAACTGGATCTGATTTATAACCCCCGTGTCCTAGGCTGGGCCTGAGGATGCCCAGCACTTGCAGCAAGGAAGCAAATAATTGTTGCCCGCACAGGTAGCATCTTGCCCACGTTCTTTTAGGTGGAAAGAAGATGCTAAGCAGGTGCTTGCTAAACTGAAGGCCATGAAAAAAATCATTTGGCTCTTCATTGTAACATCAAACCTAATTCATAGGTTTTTGGCCCCCAAAACCCAAATTGCATGTCAATCTGATTTTGAAAGTTTACGCTTAACATGTCGGGGGGGTTCCCAAGTATCACTATCATCCGTTTCTTCCTCATCTTCCTGTTCTTCCAGGATTTCATCTTCCTCCTCATTTTCATCAAACAGCTCTATTCCAAGTTCTAATCTTCTTTGCCTTTCTGCAAACCACTCCCTGACCTGCTCATATCCCATGTGAGATTTGGCTACCAGTTCATCAAGGTCTTGCTCATTAAGAAATTTGTGCTTCATATAATAGTCCTTCAGGATTGCCGTTCCAGTTTTGAATTTTATGACAGACATACCTCTGTCCCAGCAGTTAAACCTCTTGCTTCCCCGAGGCCTCCCCCGAGGCCTCCCTCTCCCCCTCCCTTTTGGTCTTCCTCTCCCTCTCCGTCTTGCAAAGCTCTGGCCATTCAAACTGTTTGCACCAGCGCTCTGGTAATAATAATACCATTTCAATCCACCATTTTTCCAGGCATAGCGAGTATCTCCAAACCAGCTCACAATTTCTGATCTTGGGAGCCCAGTTTCTTCTGCCAGCTTGTTGTATTCTTGTGGAGATGGCCACTGAGTACGGACAAAAGAACTTTTAAGCATATGCAACTGCTCTGGTGATTTTTTGCCTACTTTGCTTGAAGTGGAACACCCTGATTTTGCTCCTGCTGCTCCATCTCCCACAGATGTTTCTCCAGCCTCTTCTTTTGAGCTTCCAGCATTGATCTCACTCAAGTCAGCTCCCTCTTCCTTCAAGACATTTGATTTCCTTCTTTCAGTAAACCAGGCATCAATCTCTCTCCTGGTCAGTTTTGTTTGGGCTCTTAACCTATTCATTTCTTCCTCAGTAAGGACAGGGTTGTTAAGAAAACTTGCTTGGAGGACTTGCAGCTGTTCAGCAGTCTTCTCTTTGAATTTCTGTGGGGTGAAATCAGGAAAAGTACTCCACAGTGACTTGCTCTGTGGAGTGACTCCCGTTGGGGATTCATTCATTTCGTCGCTTGAATCGATAACAATGGTGGCACACGAATCACTGTTGAGATGAATCCCATGATTATTCTTGGAGTTTCTCTGATTGTAGCGTGTATCACTGAACCACTTCTTGATCTCTCCTTTAGTCAGCCCTGTTATTTTCATAAGTCTAACAATTTCTGAATCCTGAGGAAACTGATTTTTAAGGTAGCTGACTTTCAATTCTGCCAGCTGTTCTTTAGTTTTTTTTGCTCGGATGCCAAAGGAATCGGGATTCATCAGCGTGGATTCATTTTTGATAGGCTGAGGGGCTGGAACAGCAGCTACTGGCTTGGTTTCTGCAACAGGCTGAGCAGTGTGAATCTGACTCTTCTGTAACTGTGTTTGGTTTGGGACTCCTGCTACAGTCAAAGCTATTGGGGCTGTTACTGGTAACGTATTTGCACCTGCAACTTGAGTAAGAACAAGTCCTGGCTGACCAACTATTTGGCATGTCTGTAAAATCGAAGGTAAACCATTGCTAGCAGCAGAAATGTGTGCCGGAATAACAGTAATGGTCTGTGGCACAGTATGCACCGTGCCATTGAATTGTTTCCTCCTTGCTTCCTCCACTTCCTCTGGTGTCCAGCTCACACCATGTTTCAGGCGCTGTGCAGAAAACCAGATTTTAATCTGCTCCTCTGTATACTTAGCTTGAGTGGAAAGCACAGTGATTTCCGACATGGTCGGGTATGGAAATTTGTTGTAGGTGTTAAGCAAGAGAGGATTGTTATCCAAGGCAGTATTATAGGCTGGAATGCTATTTACAGGTATTAGGACTTTTGGAATCAGGTTTGAGTTCTGTGGAGCTGCAACAGCTGTTATAACTTGTGCTACCCCAGGCTGAAGCACTGGTGCTGGAGTCACTACCGCACCAGCCACATCTGCTGCGCTGCAAGCAACTGAATGGCTTGCTTTCGACTCTGGAACTGGTGGTGGTGGGTTTTCTACTACTTCTTCAGAGTTTGGCTCATTTTCAGTTCCTTTTTCTTCACCAGGAATGTCATCGACTACGTTGTGGAAAACGGCAATGCGTTTAGTTTCAGTTTTGTTTTTCATCATTTTCATAATAGGAGTTTTGCTAATTGAGATCCCTGACGAGGGGGCTCAGAAGAGTCGGCCTGTTCAGCATTTTCTTCCTTAACAAAACTCCCATCGAAAGTGAGATCGTTTACGGTTTGTTCAAAGATTGTCTGATTGTTACGTTTCACCATGGTCAATTTAAAATTTTCCTCTCCAGGGTGGTACTTCAAATTATGTTCTGAGAGAGCATCGTATCTTTTGGTAAGGAAATTGCATTCTACGCAGACGTAGGATGAATTTAACACTACGTTGGGATGTTCTGAGTCCACATGGAAAGTAAACATATTGAGATCTGGAGTCTGAAAAGTACAGTATTTACACTCATAGCCACCTTCTACTTTATTTGTGTTCTTCTGATTGTCGGAATCCACATACTCGTGAACATCCTCATCACTTGTTACGCTCTCTGCTGCTGGGTTCTCTGCTGGCGTGAGTACAGGCGGTCCTTCCTCCAAGTCTGACACCATTTCTAGATCCGGATCCTGCTCGTTGGCTAAGACCATGCATGGTGTTGTTGATTTTCGTTTACTTGCCATGCCTGTTATGTGAAAATGATACTGACTGGTCAGATATAGACTTAGCTTCAAGCTCTTCTTGATTAATAATAATGGCTTTCAGTACTTCAAGTTAGCTCTTGTAAAGTCTCAACATTTATCCCATTAGCAGCTTTTCTTTTGTAGTGCAATCAGATTAAAATTAGATAGTTGAGGATGAAATGTTGAGACACACTGTTTTAAAGTCCACATCCACCACCTGTAGCAAAGAAGAGACAGTGGAATTAGTTCAGTTTGAGAGTAACTTCTGCTACATATTTTGCCTTAAGGTCTTTGGGGCCAATCTGCCACTGTTCATTCCCTGAAAGCAGCAGACCCATTACAAGAAAAAGTTACTCAAAGCTAAGTTAAGAAAGACAAAACCCAATCCATTCATTACAGGCTGAAATTTGTTTGTGTCAATGAATTGAAAGGCATAAACACAGGATGGTGTAAACCAGGTAACTTTCAGATTTTTCCCTTTCTTCAGAAGCCTTTTTCTTGGCACAATGCTGAGGTCAGTTGTCCCGCATAACTTCTGCAGTCTTACCTTTGGACTGCTTTGCCTAAGCTATGACAACTTGTTGTTGTTTGGGATTCCACGGCTCCAACCCACGGGACACAATGTAGGTTTACCCCCTCTTCTCCCTCCCATAGGGAAAAGGTACGGCAGGGGAAGTAAAAGGGTAAACAAAAGACTTAACAGAAATCAGCAGTTAAGAAAGTAATGTTTACAAAAAATACAATGTATTTAGGGAGAAAGGATGTACAGAGATACAGGGGAAAGGGCTAAATACGGATATATACAGAACCAGTTTGCAGATGGCAATGGAGTCTTTGGATGTAGGCCCCAAGAGGTGGAGGTAGGCCAGGACCATGTGGCAGGCCTGACCACATGGTCATCAGCTCTCAGTCAGGCAGGGAGACAAAGGGCAAGAGAGCAAACTTGAAATTCCTCCCCATTATATAGAGGGTAGGCAGGAAATGGGAAGGAATAATATGACTTGGGGACCCCTCCCCTGGGGGGGTCAAATTTCCCATCCACCTGGGCATCAGGTTCCCACCCACCTAGGAGGTTTGGGTTTCCACCCACCCACCTGGTAGCTCTTAAACTACACTACTTCCCTCAACTTCCCTGTGAACTCAAGTCCTTTCTATCACAAACTCAGCCCCCATATGACCTCTCCACTACTGACTGTCATTCTTTCACTGCACAGATTGTGAAGGGTCCTGGAAAAGGCAGGTTTAGAGTGTTTTCTATTACGTTATACATGTGAGCATAAGCATGTACAGAGTCTGTCTCCCAAGTCTGAAATCGAGAAAAACAATGCCTTTTTAAGGCACTTTGACAGACAAAGAGGACTGTTTTTCCCTCCTAGTTTTCCAAAAGTAATTCACCAAATGAAGACCAATTCCAAATGGTAAAAGCTGATTGCTAGCACATGGCAATTAACTAAAATCTGTTTTCATGCCTCCATGCATTAACAAGGACATGAGTGATTCTGTGAACTGTACTGGAGAGAAAAAGAATTAAAGGCTGATAGAGCAAGTAGAAGCCAAACAAAATGATGTATTTTTTGTTTAGAATTCTTTACCCATTTCTAAGAAACACTAAGTAGCACCAAACAAATATCAGAATAAATATAATCTTAAATAGCACAGACTTCTGCAGGGAGTTATAAACTCTACAAGTTTTCTTCTTGAAACAAAATCAGACATTGATTTTTCATAGCAGAAGCCCCATAGGTACATGATTTTTAGACAGTGGAGTATCATCTACTTCCCAAAGTGAAGACATGCTCAAGTTCAAGGGGAATACTCAGTAGCTGTTTCAGGTTTAGAAAGCCAACAGCATTTAACAGGTTAAAAACAGAAGGCCAGCTTTGTTCATGATGAAGTCTTACATGAAAAAGAACACTGTTAAAGCAAGAAAGGCAGTTACAGGAAATGGGAAAGGGATAAGAAATACTATTTCTCACTGTATGATAAGGCAGGTCTGTCTTTTTTATTATGGGAGGGTAGAGGCTGTAGAAAGGAAGAAAAATAATTATTAGTATCACATTTCTTCTTTAGGTGAAAGAAAGAAATGTTCACCCCCAGCTGCCACCCAGTGCTGCTCCATAAGCTCTCTTTCTGAAGCTGTGTGCCTGACCTCACTTTTTCATAAATATCCTCCCCAAATGTTTTTAACAGTCACCCTCTGCACTACTTCTGTGCTTACAACCAATGTGCACGGCCTGACACGATAGGCTTTTTATGCCAAGGATACAGTTACACAGCATTAAGGACACTGACAATGCTCAATAAATCGTGGGTAATCATCATTCTGGGATGACAATCATTTAATAGTACTTAAGTTGAAAGATACCCTTCTTCCACAAGTTAATGCTAGCAGTCTGTAAAATGGCACAGAAGTGCAAAAAGGTATTTATTTTAATATATATATCCAAAGTATGTCTTGCAGGCCATCTCATTTATCTTTGTAGTGAGAGAACCATGAAGCAAAGCTAAATGGATCCATTTGTCTTGGTGTGCCGAGGGACAAGAGGTAGAGCATTATTAACTGCACTGCTTCTCTGTAGGGCAAGAGGGCCCTTGACAAAAGAAAGACAACTGCCAAGACTCAACGTTGAGCAATGCTCATGGGGAAGAGCTGGGTGGTATTACCTAATCTTTCTGTGATCTTGAGTAAAATTTCAAAAATGCCAGAAACGCCTGTTTTCAAAGGCTACTTAACAGCCAGTTTGCTGTCTGAAGTTGCAGTTTGAAAAGCGCCTGTGATAACTCTGCAGCACCTCATGCCTAGTGCAGCATGTAGCATCTATATGCAGGGCGGTCTGAGTGAGTGTAAGCTCTTGCTGAGGGTCCTGTTCCGGGATGGCACAGGGCACAACTGAAAGCAACGTTTGACTAACATGCAGTGTTGAAGCATGCTCCAGATAAGGCTGGAGATAGGTAAATAAAAATGGGAAACCTGTCCAACAAATCAGTGTTTTTCTCCAGTCCCCTCATTTACCAAAGAGCATTCACAGTGCCTCTAAGCCCAGGCCCATGTGCAATGGTATCACTTGCAGCCTTCTAGCTAAATTTCTGCATCACATCTCTGTTTGCTGAGGTTTGGTTTCACTCACTGCACTGGAAAATTATCTCATCCCTCCACTGTTTACCAACAGAGCAACACGTCTCTGGTGCAAGCAGGCCTCAGAAAAAGAAAGTTGCACCTACGCTCTTCTCATTACACTTTGTAAGATACAAAACAAACAACAAAAAATGTATTGTGATTTCAAAATCCTATTTAATTCAGTGCTATGAAGAACAACAACAATATTCACTAAAATACCAGTAAAGCAAGAGGCTTGCAAACCCTCCCAGCCTTCTTTTCCCTACAGACTTTACAGACACCACTGTTCCCTTCTCCTTGGTGGTAAAGGCATTATTCCATGTGCAGAACCCTACTTGACACGTTCTCTCAGTTTGCCAGGGGATTATGAAAGCTCACGCTCAAGTAGTTTATCAAACCGATTATGCACCACCCTTGTACTTCAGCTCCTCGACAACACTTCCGCTGTACTGCTCACAGGAATGCCATGGGAGACCTTTCTGTGTATCTGGACTTCAGATGAAATCATATTCTCTTGACATAGAATGGTTTTGACAAATTCACCTTTTTAAGAACCTGGTTACTATTCTCTAGGTTCTTACAGACTGATTTTTAGGAAACTCTTCCTATCTCATCCTGAGAAAAAAGATCCTGTTACCTGATCTGTGATTCTCTTCATGTTCTTCTCTTCTGCTCTTGCCTCTCCCTCGTTCAAGACAAGTTACTATGCGTAAAGTTCTCTGACACCTACCCCCAGTCCTCCATGAATTCCTGAAGATCATCAGTATGTAGTTCAGAGATTGCTTTGGTTTGTGCCTTACATACTTTAGGTCAAATACATGACTTAATATTGATTAAGACTTTGTGGTTGTAACTGGACTGTGTTTTTAATCCCTCACTGTTAACACTGACATTACACATTGTGCAATTTTGTTTGTAATTAAATACTCCAGGTGTTTGCTTTATGCCAAATGCATCATTTTTCAATGAAAGAATCTGGAGAAAAAAACAACATTCAATTTGATACACTCTTAATCTCTCCAGGCATTCATCAATTCAATCCTCTTCTGTAATTTTACATCAGGTTTTCATACAACTGATGTTCCTAGCAAAACCAATCCACGAAACAGAGATTTTTAAAGGAACACACAAAAAAGTAAGGACAGATGCATTTTTTTGAAGGTCCAGGATCTTATGTTTTATCTTTGAGCAGGCAATTGCTCAGGACAGTGCTGCTTAGAAACAGACATAAACAGTTAATCCCAATTTATTAACAACTATACAATGAGAGACTTACCCTCCAGAGTGGAATTCAACATTTAAAGTTATTTCTACAGCAGATTTGGATAATGATTATATAAATATTATCTAAAGGCAGGCAGAAACCTTCTGCCCTTTGATTATAGCTTCAGAAGGAAAAGATGAAGGGTTCATGGCAGAAGGCATATTCAAAAGAATCTCTTTCTAGCATACGTTTTTTTTACGCACCTCTTCCCTGCCTCCAAGGAGGAAGGACAGGAGTAGGTGATGGAGCAAGAAAATAAATGAGATTACAGAATGCATTCACTGTGTGTTCAGATTACATGCTTTATGAAAAGGCATTTCTCCCATCCAGTGTGGAGGAAAAGCATGCCAACAAAACATCCAAACTCAAATAATGTGATGTTTAAGAATATGCACAGAGTTGCTCAGGAGAAGATGAAGCAATGGAAATGGCTTCTAACTTCTAGAATCACCCAGATTCCAAATTGCCTACAATGTCTCTCAACACAGAAAACATTGCTTTGTCTTTTCCTTATAGCATCACATTAATCTATGATAACATGCAGTTGTTGGTCTTTCATTTAGCCTCCTTCTATTTGAATTTATTCAGAGTAGATGTATCCACATCAAAAACTGTTCTGCACAGAGCTCAGTGAAGGCTAATCTGCTCTCATCTATGCTGCCTGTTTTATAGTGCCATTTTCGTTGGTTGTTCATTATCTGCAAAGTTCAGAGGGCATTATGCTTATGGTTCCAAAATAAAGACATAGCTCATCTAAACCTTGAAATATTCACTTGATTCTGGTTTAAAACGAGGTCTGGTTTTAATTCAATACAAGAGCAAAACTTGTCAAACTGATTTCAGCATGACTTCACATGTGCTACAAAGATAAGGGCATGCTTTGGGTCCCTGCTGCATTACAACCTGAAATGAGGGAGGCATGCACCAAATGCTGCTGTACAGAGCTTCAGAGTATGCTGAAGCCAGACCCATGCTGGAGCACTGGGATCCCAATGATGCCCAGCAGAGGCTGAAGGGAGCCTGCCACAGGGCATGTGACTAGACTTTCTCAGTTACTTCCTATCCTCACTGGTTTTAATGAGTAACAAGCAGGCTCCATCAAAATAAACTTCAGAATTTCAGGCCACAATTGACTACTAAATGGCCTGGATTATTGTTCTCTATTACAAAATATCCTCCAAGTACCTCTGCAGTGAGCACAGCAACTTGTGTCATCACTTTTGACACAAAAAGCTGTAATTGTTTTTTTATGTTTGATCACATAGAAGCTTCTGACCAAATGTGACAAGTACTTAATGATCATGGGTCTGTTCCTCAGCCACATACACATGTATTGTCTATGTGACCCAGTCACTTTGGCAGCTAACCCTCACAGAGGCAGGTAGTTTTTTGTTTTGTTGGCTTTGTTTTGTGTTTTTCCGACTTCTAAAGCATTCAATTCAAATTGTGAGCACACGGGATTTTTAACACCAGACATGTCTGCATGATTATTCTTGAAAGCAAGTAACAAACTGATGTGCCCCATGAAATGGCGATGGAGTTAGGGATATTTGTTTTGCATAGTTACAGCTCTGTTTTCTTTTGCCTGCTGTGCTGTTACATAGAATAAGGAAAGGAGGAAGAAATAAATCATTGATGGGAAAAGATTTTTAAACATGTTTTGGGTCGAATAAACATGCAATTCAAGCTCCAGAATGTTTCATATTGACTTTTTTTTTTTTTTTTAAAAAAAAAAGAAGAACAGTAAAAAATTACTCATTTTTAAATCATATATAAAAAAAAGTTTCTCCTTAAAAAAACATCAAAATAAAAGGTTTTATTCTCCCGGGATTTCCTTCTTTAAAATGAAACAACCTGGCACAGAAATGATTTCACAAAATGCTCCTCTTGACTTCAACTTACTATTTTTTTTTTCCTTTTACCAGATGAAAAAATCCTAGTGGTTTCATTTTCCCAAGCCCTAGTCTAGTGCTGGAAGCACAAGACCTTCCTTCCACTTCCTGCAGTTCATGCCCCCTTTCAGCTTCTTCAGGGACCAGAGCAGCAGTTCTACAGATGGTCCCCTTTGCTAGATAGCCCGACTCATTCTCTCATCATCCCTCGTGCTGTACAGGAACCCCCGCTCTTCTGAAGGTGACACAGCCCAGCACAGATTGTCTCCTCTTCTCCCCTCCTCCACTGCAGATAACCGTACGTCCCCTTGTCACATCGGGAAAACAGACTTCAGATTGGCTGCTACCTGCTTCCATTAATATTTGCCTTTTACCATAGCAAAATGATATCCTCTCAACAGCAATTAGATGTATTGGGAATGCTCTACCCTTAAACAAGTGAGACTAGGTCTCAAGGTTTACCAGCTCCCACTGCCTTTATAGCTCCTGCTGGGCCAGTGGCATTTGCAGGAGCACAAAACGCAGCAGCAGCTTAAGGAGTACATTGATGCATGCCAATACAAAACCCTAGGCAGATCAAGGAGTAGAATCCATTTAATACACGTGGTTTAAAGCAGCCTGCAAGTGTGCTTGACAGGCACAAAAGCATGATCAAGAGCAGGTAACAAAACATCCTGCAAATTCTGCCTTGGATACAAAAAGGTAGTGATACATTATGACTCACAATTCTTCCCCTTTTCATTTTTTTTTTTTCTTCCTAACAGTGGAATGCATTTCTCAGACCTCAGGGCTAGATCCTTGCCAAATTTCAAGTTCCTATGTCAAATCCCTGAGGCACAGAGCTGTTCAGAAAAATGAAAGATAATACGGCTTTTTACTTTGCAATTCCTTCTTCTCCTTGCTTCCCTCCTCACTGTTAATTTTGCTCTTGAGTCAGCGGAGTATGTCCCCAAAACTCAGCAGACACAGAACAAAAGCCTCCTCCAAACAGAAACAATGTATGAGAAATTCTCATTTCAGTGATCATAAGAAACTAAACCCAGGGGCTCGCAATGGCCTCACCAGGTGACACTAACACGCATTGCTCGCTCTGTGTTCCACACGTACACGCAGACTTGCATACACCACAATACAGACCCATCATTTAAGTAACATGACAAAGGACCCAAAACCACTTGAAATAAATTTGTAACAGAGTATTTGTATGAGCCAGTGTTTTATGAACAAAGAAAAGGCCAAGGGCTTGGACTGGCACACAAGAAGCAAGGAAAAAATATTACAGTTCTGTTGAATGTGTCAAGATGAAGACTTGAAGGCACATTATCAAGGCTGCAACTACTCTTCTGGACCCTCCTCTACCACTTATGCCACTGTGGCCTTCTCCTTACATGAGCCTCTTCAGAACCTCTTCTGCATGCCCCAGACTCACCTGCTTCACACCCCATCCCCTCCTTAAAGCCTCCTCCAGCCTCTTAGGTCTGCTACCACTTTGTGAGAAGGTCAAGGACGCAGAGTGCATAAAAAGTCCTTTATTTTCTTTGCTACGTGATTTGCTTCTCTACTTAGGAAGTAAAAATGTGACTTTGGAGCTGATACTCTAGAGGTTGGGGTGGGTTTTTTTGGGTAATGTGGCTCCAGAATGCTGGCAGTGTCATACAGCAGCTTTACAACGTAAGCTGAATCACTAAGTTAAAGACAGAGAAAGCCAGACTTAACAGACGTGGACAGCACACATCTTCACAGAAACAATCAATATAATCTAGTAACTACAAAAAAGGTTATCACATTTTGTCTCATAAATCCATAGGTCTTTTAAAAAAACTACAGCCATGCTTCAATAAATGCATTCTTTGATATTCTACATATTTACAGTACTTTAATAATACAGACATGTTATGCTGTTTAGGGGAGTTTTTAATGAAATTTTAATTCTCAACCAAATGCAGTTTGACACAAATTGGGAATAACAGGAACTAATCATTATCTGAAACCCAAGATATTAATAATTCAGTATTTTCTAAGAAAATTACAAAAATTAAAAATTAATACTCTGAGTGTACGTCGAGATGAAGAACTGACAAAATAAACACCAATGTAATTTATCCCCTTACAAAACAAAATGTCGCCAACTACCACAACATCAAACAATGAGAATCATTCACTATTTATGAAAATTATCAAATGCATAAATGCAAATCAAGATTAGAATAAATAATTTAAATCAAGGTTCCCTACATGCAGATTTAAACTGTAATGCAATCATCTATTTTAAACCATTTTGATATCTATATATTAGGATTGTTTCTGAATTAATGCAGTAGTTAAATGATGCACATGAGGGTAAAACTGTTTGGTAAGGAGAGGCAAGATGAACATGTTTAGTGTCATTATTAAATCAACCAAATTAGAAGAGCCCCAGATAGGACTGGGGTGTGGTACTCGGAGAACGTTTATGAATGTCCAAGTTTAGCATAAGAGAATAGGCAACCCTTGAAACCCCATGGGAATAAGATGCATCTGTTGTTATAGGCAGCCCCAGCAAAATGTTACTGGTTCACTAGCCTGGGGCAAGCTTTTTTTCCCCCCCCTTTCCCCTTTTTCTGACAGCCAAGTACAATATTAGCTTGCCTTTTTTTATATATTTTTTTTTTCCCATCGTCAAACCGAGGCTGGGTGAGAATATTTTGTGTCTAGACTAATAAATGTTTGTAAGGATTTTGCAAGACTAGTTTATGGGAACAGAATCCACTTTTTGTTTTCTCCTGGAAAAAGCAGCATTAAAAGCAAATGAGCACCATCATGCATTTGTTTTAAATTGCATATTACAGCACTCCTATTTTGTGTGCAATCAATACATAATTTGGAAGAAAAATGCTTTTAAAATTCAAAGCTATCCCTGAGTAGCTAAGGTTCTCTTGGAAACTGAAGGAGGAGTCTGAAATTATTGTTCTTTTGTTTGCATCCCCCAGTGGGAAAGGCAGCACACAACTAGGAACCACTGTGCTTTGAGGCAGCATGAATCATTAAGAACAGAGATCAATGTGTCGTGTGTGTCCCCCACCTTCATTTAAACATTAGATATTAAAACTGAATCTAGGACAAAGGGAAACTAAACAGACTCTTTCCTTCCCAAGCAGTTATTGGGTTAAATAAAGTATCAAAGGGACCACATAAATATTGTAACTTCCTCTAATGAAATAAAAAGATACTTATATTTTGCAAAACATGGCCTGTCTAGATCCTAATCACAAGCATCAACTTAATCAGTGGAAATTACTGGGATATGCAGGGGCCAAAACCTACATTTTCTTCTTAATATTTGTTTTGGAGGGTGGAGTATCTCAAGATGAAATGGCTGACTGAGGTTTTTATTTCATTGCTTTGGGTGGAAATGACTGAATCTTTCCACACAAGGTAGTGCAGAGAAGCTGCTCTGGTGCAAAGCAATCTTCAGTCCCAACCTTCCAACAGGCACACACCCTCAGCCTATCTCTCCTGGGAGTCAGCTCTCCGAAGCATCCACAGTTAAACGGCCTAGTAAGGAAGAGGGCTCCTGTTCAGTAATTCACAGTTAAGTAACTTCATGAGGACTACACCCAGAAACAGGATGGATATTCACTCATATAAAGCAGCATATATCCAGAAATTCTGTCCTTGAAACTAGCTCATGCAGAAAGTAAGAACGTGTGAGAGTAAGCACCACTGAGTATGGTGTTTGTACTGCAATCATCCACACAAATATTAATATACTGGAAAGCTTTCAAAGCTTCTTAAGAACTCTGAAGTTCAGTTTCAGCATATTCAGTAACATAAACCTTCTCCTTCTCTGAACATTATATACTATGATTAAGATATATATATTTCTAAGGATGTGCACATGTGACTACTTCTTTACTATAAGCAAAATGATTTTACTTCAGTATTACTCTCTTTTCTCACCTTTCCCTGATATTAACAAGGCCTTATTTTTCCCTTGAGGAACCCAGGAACTAGAGAATTGGGGGAAAAAAAAACCCCAAGGGATACTTCCATCTTCAATTATTTCTTTTAATGAAATAATAATAAAAGAAATTAGTTATCAACTCACAAACTGCTCCAACAAATTTAAGTATAATGTATTAAGGAGTCAAATTTGAAAAACACTCATAAGATTCAAAAGTAAACTTGTGTGGGTTTGCACCATGTTTTAACAAATAACCTGCAATGCCGGCAGGGTCCTGCACAGGCATCAACTCCAACAGTGAGAAGTTTGGAGGACAGAGCGCCTCAAGTATTCGGCACTGCAAACAAGGCTGCACATTGTGCAGTGCTGAACGCTCTGAGAATTCCACCAAAGCTACATGTGTTTCATCTTGCTGAGAACCTCACCGAGAAACAGAAACCCCTGAGCCTTCACATTTCATCTAGCTCATTGGTAATTGCTGCCTCTGATTTGCAGAGCACCCTCAGCTCCAACTGAGGCTGCCGAAGGCAGATGGCCTATGTATAAAAGGCAGTATTTTTTCTACTTTGAACATATTCTGAAGATTAACTAGGAATTTGGACTTTTTGAAGAAGAACACAGCTGTAACTAAGGTTTAACTACCAGTCTTCTGCAGCCTATATAGTACCTAGTGTTCCTTCACAGAATCACACAATCAACCAGGATGGAAAAAAACCCTCAGAGATCATCAAGTCCAACCTATCGCCCAATACCCAACACCTCCTGACAACTAAGCCATGGCTCCAAGTGTCACATCCAATCCTTTTTCAAACACCTCCAGGGATGGTGACTCCACCACCTCCCTGGGCAGCACATTCCACTGGCCAATTACTCTTTCTGTGAAGAACTTTCTCCTTACCCAGAGCTCAAACTTCCCACAGCGCAGCTTGAGACTGTGTCCTCCTGCCCTGCCGCTGGCTCCCTGGGAGATGAAACCAACCCCCAGCTGTCTACAACCTCCCCTCAGGTAGCTGTAGAGAGCAATAAGGTCTCCCCTGAGCCTCCCCCTCTCCAGGTCAAACTTCCTGACTTCTTTCCCATTGTTCCCCCTCTTGTTAGGGCATACATTTCCAGACCTCTTTTATCAAAAAAGAGCCTTACACCAATGCATAGAGCCAGTAGGAGAGTTTTAAAATCAACAGCACTTTAACATAGGAAGCATGTTCTTCCAGTATAACACAGGGAAGAAGGTAATCCTGCTAGTATCATGTTTTGTTTTGGCTATTAAACACCAGTTTTGAGGAAAGCCAAGTTTAGACATCTCTACCAAGACAGCCTTGGACTATGCAAAAACACCTCTCCATTTACAAAGTTCTTAGCACCTCTGTCAAGTAAGACAATGTTAAAACACTTACACTCCTAATCTATAAAACAAAGTTTCAAGCCTTAACATCAATATAAAATAATTGCTAATTCACAGTATCCATTGCAAGCTAACAGCTGTTTCCTACCCAATATACAGAATCATACAATTGTTTAGGTTGGAAAAGACCTTTAACATCATGAAGTCCAACCATTTACCTAACACAGGCAAGTCCACCACTGAACTACGTCACTAAGCATCACATCTACATGCCTTTTAAATACCTCCAATGTTGGTAACTCCATCACTTCCCTGGGCAGCCTGTTCCAAAGCTTGACAACTGTTTCTGTGAAGTAATTTTTCCAGATATCCAATCTAAACTTCCCAGGTGAAATTTGAGGCCATTTCCTCTAATGCTGTCACTTGCTGCTTGGGAGAAGAAATTGACTCCCACCTTGCTGCAACCTCCTTTCAGATATTCATAGACAGCAGTAAGGTTTGCCTTCAGCCTCCTTTTCCAGACTAAATAGCCCCACTTCCCTCAGATGTTCCTCAGAAGACCTGCACTCTAGAACCTTTACCAGCTTTGTTATCCTTCTTTGAACATGCTTCAGCACCTTAACATCTTTCTTCCAGTCAGGAGCCCAAACCTGAACACAATATTCAAGGTGCAGCCTCACTAGTGCAGAGCACGGGAAGACAACCCCTTCCCTAGCCACACTATTTCTCATACAAGCTATTTGTTACCTGAGCACACATACGTGGTTCATAAAATGCTTTGAAGATTCAGTGTGCTGAACATGTGGAGCTTCTACCATAACCATCATGAAGTTCAGAAGCTCATTTTTGTCCTTCCATCTGGTGGGGTGAATTTGGTGCTCACAGAACACTGCTGACTTTGCCAGTAAGGGCTAGCATTATGCATGCCCATTACACACTTCTGTCTGCCCACTGTTTAAACTGCCAGCCTTCAATTCTTCCTTGAGCAACAACTTCAAATCATGGGTCCCCCCAGCAGCATGTTAAATTCCTTCATCTCCTAGTAAGGCAAATGGATAAGGAAGGAGAGCAGCAGACTGCAGGCTGCCACCAGGAAAGGCCAAGTTGCCTGCCAAGTGAACCTAAAAGACCAAACTCACTTTCTCAAATGGCTCCAAGCACAATTTGAAGATGGCTTTTTGGAAGTACAATATAATGAGCTCCTTTAGACCTGTGAGCCACAAGCAGAGGTCAAGTTACTAAGGATGTTTGCAACATTAAGTTCTTTGCTGTCTCTGACAGCACTTAAGGAGAGCAAAGAGTGGCATATTCAAAGGTCTTTTCCATTTTTCCTAAATATCCTCCCATCTAGACACATCCATTCCTCTTTTAGTCATCAGCACCTTCCCTAAATTCTGTGGTTTAGCATGATACTCTCCATTTTTCTATTTTTAACAATATAATAAATGCTGTACTCTACATTCCAGTGCTTGCCACTCTAGATCATACTTTGTTTCCCACTGCATGCTACTGAACTTAATCCTTTAGCATGATCTCAAAGCTTTTAAGCATAAGAGGCTGGTGCACATCTTCCCATAAGAGACAATACAGACTTGTGCTCAGTTTGGGCTGATTTCTGAAGCTGACTGAGAAGGATCCACTAGTAGTAGAGACACTGTTTAATGAAATACGTTACAGGTCACTGGACTCTGAAGGATATGCAAAAGACTTGAGTGGACCTTCTGAAGTTCCTTCCAGTTCCTTGACAGAAAGACGACAGAACTGGAAATGAACCATCAATTAAAGTGATGCAAGGCACAGAATAATGAAATGCCATCTGGCTGGTACAGGATAAGGAAATGTGTCATTTTTGGTGGCTTCCACCTCCACAAAAAAACCCCACAACTGTTTATGTAGCAAAGTGGTTTGAATATTTGGGTTCAGAACTAGCCTCAAAAAATTCAAGTGTGATAAAAAGGACAAACGATTAATTGGTATAAAGGCAATAACTTTGAATTAATAATTCTGAAAATATAAGCAATCACATCCCTTTGACAGCCTGAAGAAGCTGCTTTAATGCCTAATTTAACATTATTAGAAACTTGAGTAACAACAGCAGCAAATTGTACTCCTATGGGTGTATACTCAATAAAGGTGAGGCTACTAACACAGTGGGGAGACAGTCAAGTAGATGCCAAGATCAATACTGCTGCCTATTTAGAAAATAGCAAATAAACAAAAGAAAAAAGGGAAACAACACTGTACTGAAAATTGTATCACTTGTGTAAACAAGTCACTGACAACTCAGAGGTGAACTATCTTGGGCATTTATGGATCAATGACCCTGCATCTAAAGTGCAAGGGAGAGGGAATATTGACCATTAATACACTGAAAAGAACATCACGTCCATGCACTCAGCTGAAAATGTACAGAACCCTCCCCCATGCCATGACCCCCAGAACTGTTATCAACCAGGACTTTAATAAACAGACACTGAAAAGATCATTCTGTAAATTTTGCAAATGGCTCAAGGCTTCCGAAAATTAGAAAAGATAAAAATACTTAATTTGACACTGTGGAATTCTTGACTGGACCTCAGCTTGACAGGTAAAGACAAACTAGTCACCAAAATAAGATTAGCCATAGATTAGCTACAAGTGATTGTGCCTCAGTTGTACTGATTATGTGCAAACAGAATAAAACAATTGCAAACAGTTGATATGCACTCGGTGCTTTAAAAGTTCCAGTTCCACAAAGCTGGAAAAAACCCTCAACTCAGACTTGGAGAAAAAAAATCTGACTTCAGACATACATGACTGTTTTTTTTAAAGAAGGTACTTCTAAAGTCACATCATAACTAGATGAGAAACATTAATCATAACTAGATGAGAAAGTTAATAAAAATGTAATCCTTTCCCTCAGACTACATAGAAACAAATGGGGGAGAAAGTAAGGGACAGCAATAGGCTTATGTGAAATGCTAGAGACTGCTCAGTGAAGCAAAACACACCAGAAGCAGTCTTTTCAATACATTAGGAACAAAAGGAATCCTAGCAATAGTACAAAGTCCATTATTTGATAGAAATTCTCCAGCATTGAGAAATCTACAAACAGCAGAACTGTTCAATACCCAAGTTCTGCAGTCTCCAATGATATATTAGTACTCAGTGATAAATACTGTCTACCCCAATAATAACAGTGATAAATGGCAGCAATTAAGGCTAGACACTGGATCCAGCTAAAGCACACACAGGTCATCAAGGGTGTTGCAAGAAAGGAAACAATGCAGAAGAGAGGAGTAAGGAACACTAAGAGTAGAAAAGTATGTCTCACGAAGAAAAGCTCTGTTTTACAAAGACAAATTTAGGGACAGTCATAGCATACACACACATCACCCAAATGTGATAGCAGTGGGCTTTTCAGTCTAGCAAAGACATGAACCACTTAGTAGCGTGAAGTTAAAAGCAAATCATTTCAGTTCTTGAAAACGGCATCTACTTCTCATCAGCTCAGCGGAATTCATTTAACAACACAAGTGAAATAGGCTGTCCTACTGGCAGTATCTAAAGACGGTAACAAAAGGTTTTCTAAATGATGTGTGCTTGCTCAGAGGCTGCAACACAGGCCAGTCCCCTAGTTTGCATCACACAGGTTGTTTTAAACACGGTTTCTTTAAGCACTCACATGCTTTCATTTCTTGTGGGAAATCTTTCTAAGCAAAACTAAACAAAAACCAGACTGGTAGTCAAAACCAACAGCACAGATTTTAAAACTCCTCTTTCATTCCTCTTTGTAATGGAATATTTGTTTTCACGCAGCAAGTTTCATAACAAAATTGACTTATTTATATATGTTTATATGGACTTTGACATGCCCAATATGCTCTCTACACATCCCTATTTTAAAAACAAGTGGCATCCAGTCCAGCTTGCAGATCAAGAGACATCCCAGCCGTCACTATTTTACATGACACTTTGTACAAAGTAAACTTCTCCATCCTTCCGTTAACTATTTAACCTACCAGAAAGTCCAAGCTGCTCAGAAATAAAGCACAAGTACCTACCAGAGAATGTTCGCTATTGTAGACACTCTGAGCCCATTCAGAGATTCAGAACTGCCTCCATTACATGGTTTATTGAAGTCGGTGTTGATCTCCAGTGCTGCACATCTTGATCTAGGGGAGAGCCGAGTGTCAGAACACACCCCAAAACCCAGACACCCCCAGAAGAGTAAACCAGACATCTTCCCCAACTTTCCCTGCACATACACCGTACTGTTCCTCCACGCTCGCCCCCGCTCTGCAACGCCACGGGATGCGAGACAACTCTGCAGCCAGAACTTCATGGCTCGTTGGCTGCCGTCAGTCTGACAGTCAGTCCGTCAGCCCCGGCGCCAGCGCGAGTGCGCGCAGCCCGGTGACACTGGGCGGGAACTCGCCAGCTCCTCTGGGCGCACTGGGGTTGAACTTCTCAACTCTCCTCATCTACTGACGAGTCGAGACGAATTCTCCACCCCGCTGCGACCAAAGCCACGCACTGGCTCCCGGCTTCACAGCTGGCACAGGGCGAAGGAGGGAAAAACGGGGAGAGAGGAGATCGTCCTCGAACTCGACGGGGCTTAATCCCACTGCGGGCCAGGGGGACAAGCAGCAGTCTGCTTCGAAGTTACGCCCCGGTTCTCCCACCGCCCTGGCTCCCTTAGGCACCCCGGAGCTCACCGCCCCCGGCAGGCGATGCAACTCGGGCTGCGGGGACAGCGCCGGCGGTTCGCCCGCCGCCACCAGACAATAGGGAGGCGGGCGGGGCACGGACGGCCCACCGCGCCCACCCCGCGGGCGGCAGCGGGGCGGCCACCCCCACCGGGCCCGGCTCAGTCCGCCCACCCCCGCCAAGAGCTGCCTTGGCCCCGGGCAGGCGCGGGGCGGCGGGCGCGCTGGCGCTGCCCCGTACCCGCCGGGAGAGCAGCTAGCTCGCTCCCCGGGGGAAGTGGGGGCTTGTGGGCGGCACGCCTCTCAGGAAGGTAAGGAGGGTCGCCCTCCCAGCGCCGAGAGACCCCCTCTCCGCCCGCGCCAGAAGCAGCGGGAGACGCGAACCCCTACCTGACGGCGCCGCTCCGCCTCGCCCCCTCAGCCCGCGCCGCCCGCCTGCCTGCCCGCCTGCCGCCTTCGCTCACGGCCGCGCCGCCATCTTGCGTTTCACAAACTACTGCACTTCTTTTGGGGCGGGGGCGGCGGGTGAGCCGGGAACTCCCAACGCCGCCGGCCGCCCGGTCCCTTGCCTCGCCGCCGCCCGTAGCGCCCACTCGCATCCTCCCGGCGCCTCGCTGCCCCGGGGCGGGTGCGCGGGGAGGCCGGGCAGCGGCGGCCGGTGCCTCAGCCTCCCTGGTAGGGAGCGGGGGCGGAGCCGCTCCGCTGCCGCCCCGCCCGTCAGACGGTGGACACAAGCCGGAGGGCGGCCCAGTCCGGCCCGACCCCACCGAAGCAGCGGCCAGCAGCAGGGGTTCCCGGCGCTGTAGCGCTGGGTCCACCGCCGTCTGCTCGTCCTTCCGCCGGGCGAGATGTCGGGGCGCAGCGGCTGCGGCAGGAAGGAAGGGGGCGGCAGGCCAAGAGTTCCCGGGTGACAGCGGCGCCCTCAGCCCGCTCCTCCGCCGACAAACTTCAGCTCCGCGCTGGACGCTCCCATGACGCGTTCAGATAGATTTTAAGGGAAGCGTCACCTCTACCCCCGTGAAAGCGTTTTCTCTGACCCCAGCCCCCAGGTCTCATCAGGCGCCCCGAGCTGTCGTTGAGGAAGGACGTTGCTTGGGGTCATGAACCCCAAACCAGGGGCGCGGGAACATAGAAGTAAGGGCTCTGGAAAGACATCCCATCCACCCCTGCCTTGTGCGTTTCGTTACAGAGCTTGGAGACGGGAACCTCTTCCTTCAGTACATAGTTGGGCATTTTAGTCAATAGTTAAAACTAACTCCTGCTCCATACTTCCGAAAGATGTTGCATTTCTAACACCCAATTCCTTTTATCGCTGTTGGCCATTTTTGTTCAGACACCCAAACATGATCGTTTCCCTGAGAAAGAAAGCTAAAGATGTTGTTTGTGGGAACTGTTGCGAGTTAACTGTTGGTCGCCGGACAGGGAAGATGAAGGTTTACGAAATTATAATTAAAAAACACTCCTGTTTAGATACAGTATCCTGTTGAGAGTAGTGAGAGGAAGCAGTTTGGTCAAAGCTCTGAAGATCAAAAGTTTTGATACCAGCAATGTTTCTGATTTCTCACCCTGTCACTCTGGTTCAGATTTTTCAGTCATCCTGGGGAATGTGGTCAGCAAACCACCCACACCTCCCTCTTGAACGTAGGTGACAGCAGCCAATCCGGAGACCACATTAAGGAAAAATCGTGTTAATTCCTTTATTGCGTTTCAAATGTAATAAATTACATTAAAATTTTAAATGTTCAACATACATTTTTTCTTTCTCCTGTGCCTGCTTTTGCATAATAAGCAATACACGGAGAGCGAGGTAAGCTGCTCATGTACAGTTCTTGTTTTAAAACCAGCACAGGTCTCAAGACTTTTAAGTGTAAAGTTATTTATGACCAAAATTATTCTGCAATAAAATACCACAGCAAAAACACACCAAAAGGTGATTTTTTTTTTTTTAATTGAAATCAAACATATCCAAGCAATACAGACAAAAAAAAAATTTTGGATAGTACACATTTGACAAACACACTGGAAAGAAACAAACCAAAACCAATACATACATAAGAAATTGAGAAAAAAAAATAGGGATTGCACAGTCAGCATTATCACCAGACCTTGTGATACAAACTTTTGATTCTCATAAAATTAAAATTTGCCTATCTTATTATAAATTTGTTTGGAGGTTTTTTTTTTTTTTTTTTTTTTTTTTTTTTAATAACTCTGGCAGATTAACAGAGAAAATTCCCCTGTTGAAGAGGTATACATCTTCAAAACAGGGCATGGCTTTGCTTTTACTTAAATATATTTATCACCAACAATATATTCACTTGTATGCAATAAATGTGATTATCTCCAGGTAAGTAAAAGAGTATTTACAATTCAATTTGACTACAAGCCATCTGAGCTGCAGCTAATGATGTGCGAAGAGAATTCTCATTATCAGAAGCAAGACTTAAAGTTTTACCTTAGAATAGTTACAGTAGGAAATCTTGCTTTGATTCAAGTTCGGTTTTTCTGACGGGCAAAAATATGCCACAGTAGAAGTTCTTACGCTTGCGGAAAGAGTGTTTCTCTCATACTTTCTTTAGGTTGTTAATTCTACCAAAACCACTTGAGGTGCTATCAAAGGTAGTAGGAATAATTTAAAAAAAATAAAATAAAAAATACCTCTGATGTGCATTAGAAGGCTTCTAAAGAATTTCTTTTTCACATACCAAAAAACTAGATTGGGCTTAAACCCTTTATGTTATATGCAATGAACTGTACAGCACCACAGTCTGCCTCAGAAAAATGTATTCCCACAGGATGGAAAACAATGATAAGATTTTATGAAGTTTTTGATAATTTTCTTTTAAAGAGAGCTACTGCTGCTATCTGGGAGATGCTGAAATCTGCAGCGTTCCAAAGGCAGTCACAGTAGTATGTCACGTAAAAATATATAGGACAAAATACCACCAGACAAAAAAAGGTGTAAGACGGTATCTGAGCTTTCTTAATAAACAGCAAGATATTTGTTTACTATATGTAAAAGCAATAGTATTGAATTAAGCACAGATGACAGCATTCAACAACCAAAAAAAACCCCAGCAAACATTACAGTGAAGCGTCACTGAAGATAACTGAAGGCTGTTGTTTCTTTCTTCATTTCCTAGTAAGAAAAACAGACAAACTAGTAGTCAGCATGAACAAAAGCTCAGGAATCCTATTTATTTTTTTTTCATTAAAAGAATAAAGGATCTGTACATGCATACAATTGTCAGTAATATCTAGCAAATACACGTGCTACCACCAACACAATGCCTATACCCACTAGCTGCAAATGCATCCTTATGCATCCAAAATAGAGACTAGCTTAGAGAGACTGTGCATCTGTATCAACAGTTTGAAAGAAAGAAGATACAGCTCCCAAAAAGCTACAACTAAAAGCTGGAAATACTACTCTCAGTAATTACTTGTTATAGTCTATCTCTTCATACAGTAGAGCTTGGTACTGATCAACATGCACAGTCACTGAATAAGAGATATCTTTTTGTTAAGACATAAATAGAAAACAAAGAAATCACATTCCTCAAAGCTCAGAAGCCCCAAGATAACATAAAAAGTGCCTTCTCGTACTGAACCAGATCATTGTACTGGATGGGAGAGAAAGGCATACTTTTCAGGAACAGTCTCCCTGAATCCAAATACTCCTCACTTGCACAATCAGAACTAAGTGTCTGTTCTAGCTCTTTATCAGATGAAGAGGATGAGATGGAGATGACCGGGGACAAAGAGAAGAGGCTTCCTCATTTTTAAGGCAGACTGAGAGGCATGAAGAATTTTATCTATTCTCAAGCACAGGCATTTCAAAGACAAGTGGATTTCAAGAATTCTAAATCTGAAGACTGAATATCCAACCTATCAAAACTGATTTAATACTGGGAATGCCTGTATGGGACCACAGAGGTGCCTCTGGAAGTTTTCTGCTGAGTTCCAACAACACAGAAATCCTTTCTTACCCAAAAAGATCAGACAATCTGACTCATTAGCATTGAACTGGCATAGACAGAAATCTTCCCTTATGTGAAATTAAAAATGCTAGAGCCATGCTAATTAAAAGAGATTATGGTGAGACTAGAGCAAAGTCTCAAACTCTCATTATGTTTCACACTTTATTTCTTTTCAAGAATAGAATGATTACTATACCAAGTATTACCATGTCTGACTGCCTGCAGGGAGAGAAAGAGAGGAAGTGACATGCTGAGAAAAGCACTCTCCTTTCATATCCCCCCTACCCGTAAAAAGGTGCTGTAGAAGGATTTCTGACAGACTAGAGGTTAACTGCTCTGTGTGGGCTGTGTGGGTGGACCCATTGTCTTCAAGCTGAAGTTTTTTCCTGCTGAAACCACCAAATATTATGCCAAATACAACAATGATTTTGCAATATGGATAAATGTCTTCCAGACTGAAAGTCTTGTAACGCAGGCAACTAAGCAGTGAAGAGTAATGCTACATAAGCATGATGCCAAGGTGCAAACATACATGCACATAACACACAAATGCCTAACAGTGACAGAAAGAGCTATAAAAAAAATATATATATTAAAAAATTACCTTCACTAATTCGGTTTTGTCATAGTCTTCCCGATGTCTGTAAATGCACTGACTCAGGACAGCATATAGTTTTTCCAGTTGCAATATATTGAAGTTTCTAGATATCAGAGTGACTAAATTCAGTAGTTGCTGGAGAGAAAAAAAAAAAAAAAAGAAAGAAAATGAAAAGTTTAGAATAGTGCAAGACCCTTTATGCAGGCTCTTTTCAGTTCTTTTTCAGTTTCAGGAGCTAAACAATACCAACACAACACAAGTGACATCCTGCTTGCTTACCCTGTTAAATAAAATACCAGTGACACTTCTGAGAACAGGTGAAGTGTCTGACAAGATTTAACTGGAGAAAATGAGTTAATTTTTCATACTTCACATAAAAGCAAGGCTTACATTTCAGACAATATTTTGTTGCTAATCAATCTATCACTTCAATGATCTTAACTGCCAATCAGCTGCTTCCAGAATGTCAGGGAATGATGCAATCCACTTTGACACAGGGTTGCTGCCACAGCAAATTCACTATTGTATTTCATAAGGGAAACTTGCTGCAATACAGAGTACCATGAAATGGATCTTTGAAAGACAGGCTACAGCTCTTTCAGACACAGTTGCGCCAGCTGGAAACAGAAGCATCCTTAGGTGCTCACCTTTACCCAGGAGCTGAGTGCCTACAATTGCTGGCAGAATGCACTACTCAAGCATCTGGCCAGATCAAGAAGCAGTTAGATCAGCTAGCCTTTAAACTGAAGAATGGATAAACACCAGAATGACATGGCCAGCAGCAGACTACCAATCTCTCACACTATCATTTCTGTTACCAAAGATATGAATGTGATAAACTTTGGGAAAGGAACAGTGATAAGCTAGTAGCAGCAATTTTCATACACTGCTGGGACTGCTGTGCCAGGCTGTGAAGACGAAGCTTAAGAGAGCAGCTATACCAATGAAAACATTACTGCCTCACAATTGCCTGTCATCAGACTCTGCCTGCCTCAGATCAGCTGGCAGCAAACTGGAGTATTCTCCTCAACTTCATTCCATACAATATACAGATAAGATGCACAAAAACCACACAGTGCTTTCAGCTGCTGCAAACAGAAAAAGTAGGATGTGACAGGCATGCATGGTCAACATTCTATGTGAAACTATTGCTGCCACATAGAATCATAGAATGGTCTGGGTTCCTGGAAGGGACCTCTGAAAGTCATCTAGTCCAACTGCCACTGCAGGGATCATCCTCAACTAGACTGGGTTGCCCAGAGCCCTATTGAGTCTCATTTTGAGTAAGTCCAGGGATGGGGCCCCAACCACCTCTTTGAGCAACCTGTTCCAGTGTTCCACTAGTCTCGTGGTAAAGAACCTGTTCCTAACATCCAATCTAAATCTACTCTTCTCTAGTTTGAAGCCATTGCTCTAATCCTATCACTACAGGCCTCTGTAAACAGTCTTTCTCCACCCCTTCCTGTAGGCCCCCTTCAGGGACTGAGAGGCCACTACTAGGTCTCCCTAGAGTCTTCTTTTCAGGCTGAACAACCCCAGCTTCCTCAGCCTGTCCTCATCGGAGAGGTATTTCAGCCCCCTGCTCATTTTTGTGGCCCTCCTCTGGACCCACTCCATCAGCTTGGTGTCCTTCCTGCATTGAGGGCTCCAGAGCTGGACACAGTGCTCCAGGTGACGTCTCACCAGAGCAAAGTGGCAGAATCACCCCTCTGGATCTGCTGGCAATGCATCTTTTGATGCAGCCCAGGATGAGATTGCCTCTCTGGGCTGCAAGCTCACATTGTCTGCTCATGTTCAGCTTCTTGTCTATCAGCATCCCCTAAGTCCTTTTCCACAGGGCTGCTTTCTATCACCTCATCCAGTAGTCTATATTGATAGTGAGGATTGTTCCAGCCCAGGTGCAAACCCTGCACTTGCTTTTGTTGAACCTCATGAGGTTCACCTGGGCCCACCTCTCCAGCTTGTCCAGGTCCCTCTGGATGACATCCCATCCCTCTGGCAGACATCCCATCCCTCTGGCATATCAACATAGATGACTGTACACTCTTCTGTATATTCATAAATTTCTGGGTCTATCACCAAGCAAATAAATGAACAACAACAAACCCAAGCAGCTACATTTTGGAGAGTCACCTGGCTTATTCACTGCAGGTGAGTTCCAAGGAAGCTCTCTGGTGTGAACAGCTAGGTTTGGAACACATTTTCTAAAAACATTTCATGACTGTAGCTCTTCTCATAGCTGAAACATCTATAAAGGCTGTACTCCAACAGGCAATAATTTCAGAGCACATGCTATTAGCACCTTGCCTCTATGAAAAAAACCCCTATGTGGCTTCTCTGTATACACCAGCAGACATAAACAACAATCTCCCTGAAATCTGCTTTTTAGGAAGCTAGCTTTAAAAAGTTTGTTTTACCTTTACAAATTCGGTCACATCTTTAAAGTGTGACAGAAATTGTGTCGACTAACCCCTCCACTAAATGGGATTCCTATCTGGCCACAATCTCCCCACACATGGAGAATACTCCCTTTCTCCTCATTGCAGGTAAACAGCAACCCTCCTCTGCACTGGCCAACTTCCAGGACTCCAACCTAGCAATTTTCCTCACTGCAATATCCCCTGAAGATTAGGTCCTTGTTCTACTCTTTCCAATTCATGCAAAGGAACCTCTTTTAGTCCCTGCAGCTAGGCCCATTTTTAACCTTTTCCCCAGCTATAGCCTAGGATAGCAGCTTCTAAGAGGCACTGGAAAATCCTTTAAACATTTTAACTATATGGATGCAAACTTCTAAGGCTGCATTTTGAAAGAGTTTCAGAAAACTAGCTAGAGTATTTTATCCATGACGAACTTTATGTCAACATGCTGATGTAAGGTTGAAAGTCATCACTGCTAGAAATAAAAGTCCTTTTTCAGGTTCCTAATAAATGTCAACAAGCAAAAACCTAAAATAAAAGAAACTCCTCATATCCATCATAAGGATTAAGACATTGCTAGCAGTACTAGCAGGTTATCAGTGTGCTATTTTAAAATTAAGCAAGCCCCTCTGCATTAACAATTAGAATGAGAACTTACTTCCTAACATTCCACATTACCAGGTGTGGAAACACAACAGTCAATGCCTATTACAATTTTAATTATTTCACAAGCTATATATAGTTTTAATTGGCATTGGTTAACAACCAACTTAATTTACAAGTGTGCACACAGCAAAATAAATTTCTACTTCACTATTCATAAAATGGAAGTGAAAACTCACTTTGAGCTCCAAGTAATCCACAATCACTGGTGGTGTAAGATCTTCTGTGGCCTTCTCAACACGTGTTTCCTGTTGTTCTTTTACCTGAGAACGTCTTGCCCGAGTCACACAGTGCACCCACGAATCTGGAATGACACAAATTTCTTCAGTCAGGCTTTCTGTTTATCAGGAATACAGCATCAGTGAAGTATCCCATATCTAAGATAAAGTTTCTCCCTGCAATGAGAGGGATAAAACTGCTACCATTGTTCTACTAGGAAATGCTTGACTTTCATTTTCTTTCTGGTGAAAAGTCGCTCCATGAAAACGAAAAACCTCAAACACACACACACAAAAATCACTAGAGAAAAAGGCATGGTAAAAACAGGAAACAAAATAGTCATGTTTTCATTACAGCACTGCACAGTAAAACTCCAAAGTAATTTAGGTTAGGAACCACATCTTCCCTTGCAAACAGCAGGACATTATTCTTCTATTCCACACCTGACTGGGTCCACACTGCTTGAAGTACAACTCTTTTAACTTAACACTGCAGAAAAACAAGAGTTTGGCAGAACAAGAAACACTCCATGCTTACTCTGGGGAGTTAAAACAGAAATAACAAAATGGAATTAAAGAAGGCTAAAACATAATACAACAGTATAATCCTCTTCAGAAAGAAAGAGCATCTACATGGCCTGTTTGATCTCTCGCTTACCACTTGAATCTCCATCTTCAGAACTTTCTATTATTTGGCAATGCAACGTTTCACTCTCCAGCCTCAGGTCTGAATGTTCAGGAACCATGACAATCTTCTTTTCAGTAGACTTAGCCACCAGAGCTCTCTCATTTTCTGTCGTAGACTTATTTTCATTCCTGTTTTTCTGTCGTTCTTGAAGTACTTTTTCATTTTCGTCCACAGAATAATTCTGTGTGGACTCAACTTCAACGCGATCGATGTTAGAAACATGTCTTTCTGGAGACTCTTCGTCACTTTCTACTTCATTTTGGTCTTCTGGGACTTTATTTTCTTTATTGAATTGAAAATGCCTCCTTTTTGCTGTAATACTGGAAGACACTTTATTCTTTCTACGTTTCCTTCTTGGCATCTCTATGAAGAGATTCCAGAAAAAGCAATTCAAAACATTGTGAAAACAATTCTTACTTCAAGATCCAGCATTCTCATCTCATTTGACATACAAGGAAAATGATCAAAGGAGCTCAAGTACCATTGTTTGTCTCCCTACAGAGCCAATGAGGTCAATTTGCTATTACATTTTTAAAAACAGCTACAGTATTTCATTCACAAAATCGTCAAAGTTTTATCTGTGCAGAAAATTCTTACTTTATATAGAAAGCATTACTGCAAAGCAAGGTTATTTACGAGGTGTTTCTTATTGTCTTACTATGTTACCTAATGCAGATGAACAACAAAAAAGCGTTTGGAGACAAGTGCTTCCAATCTCTCACAAAGTTGTTAACCTCAAAAGCTAAACACATTGGGCAGAGTTAGAGACAATTTTAAGGGACTATTTGATGGAGAAAAAAAAATTGTCTGTAAACATTTACATTTCACAGGCTTTCTGATTCAGTTAACTTTGTTTAAAACTAACTTGACTTGCTGGAACATGTCCAGAGAAGGGCAACGAAGTTGGTGAGGGGTTTGGAACACAAGCCCTATGAGGAGAGGCTGAGGGAGCTGGGGTTGCTTAGCCTGGAGAAGAGGAGGCTCAGGAGAGACCTTATTGCTCTTATTGCTCTCTACAACTACCTTAAGGGAGGTTGTAGACAGGCGGAAGTTGGTCTCTTCTCCCAGGCAACCAGCACTAGAACAAGAGAACACAGTCTCAGGCTGCACCAGGGGAGGTTTAGGCTGGATGTTAGGAAGAAGTTCTACACAGAGAGTGATTGCCCATTGGAATGGGCTGCCTGAGGAGGTGGTGAAGTCTCTGTCATTGGAGGTGTTCAGGAGGAGATTTGTTAGGGTGCTTGGTTGCATGGTTTAGTTGATAGGTTGGACATGATGATCTTGAAGGTCTCTTCCAACCTGGTCTGATCTATTCTATTCTATTCTATTCTATTCTATTCTATTCTATTCTATCCTATAATTTCCACTCTCAAGAAAATCCCACCATTTTTTCTATTCAGAGAGTACTGGACAAAGCATATGTGTGAAGTCAATGGCAACATTCCCAGCTATGTCAGTGAGACCACAAATCTTCACACCATGTCACGCATTTTAACTGAAAGAGCCCGAAAACCCTTTGTTCATTCATGCCCTTTTCACAGGAGAGTGAGGCAATAATGAGCTTTCCTTTCCATATCTATTATTGCTGCTCTGTATTTTTTCCCTCCTTCCCCTTTCAATTGGAAATCACAGTAAAAAGTGGCACAGAGTTCAATATTTGAGGGCAGGAAAGGGAAAAATACTGTGTCATGTAACAAAAAATTAATGGAGTATTCAGAAATTGCCATGTAACCACATTTTGGATTTCAAGAGCTAGCAATTTAGCACCCATGAAATGTCAATTGGGCCATCAAGGCTAGGGTCTTACAATGCCAACCAGTCACTGTACTTGAACTTCATAACCACACTGATTGCATGACATCTGTGTTTTTCTCACATTTTGAAGTGAATAAAAAAGCATAATGCCTCTGGCACAAAGAGACAGGGATCACCTGTTGTATCACGAGAACAGCGGAAGTATCAGAAACTTCTTCTCCAAGAAGTTCTCCAAGCATCTTCTCCAAGAAAATGTGAATAAAATGCAACTTGCCTTGACAGCAGGGTGTACTGGCATCTAAGGGTGCTGCTGGCACCTTTGTGTTCTCATTACACTTTGGGTCCGTTTTCTTACACCCAGGAACAGAGTTCTTCTTTGGCATTACATGGTAGTAAGATGGAGCATACTTTGAAGAGCTACAACCTTGCGATGAAGAACAGACAACAAAGAACTGTCTTGCACTGTTGGCTACAAATACTGACACGAGCCTCAAAATCCTCAGCATCCAACCCCATACCTCTTTCCTCACGAGACTCTTTGATTTCTTCGCAGCACTGTTCGAAGTCCTCGTCCATTTCTTCCCTCACTATGGCGTACGCGGTATCCCTCAAAGAACAAGCCCGGTGCCTAATCTGACGATCTGAAATTTGAGTCAGAACCGAGTATTTTCTACCAGCCAGTGAAATCCTTTATTTTGATTACTTAGAAATATTTTGCTCTTCTCATAGGTAGGTGCTGGCAAGTTTTCTTAGTGAGTATTTTCAGCGTAACAGTGTGGAAGTTAATAATTAACAGCAGCAAAAAGCAGGGGTTACTTATCAATACTCCAATCACCATTTCATGCCCACGTAGTTTAATGATACAACATTTACAGTCTGGCAAGAAATGTTCCTTGTGGATGTTTATAATGGTCTATTGTCAAATCTACTGTCCACAGAAGACATTTATCTATATATAACTTTTAATTTTATCCAAATTAGGGTGAAACCCACATCCTCACCTCCAGGATCTTTATCTGGGTTGTACTCTAGAGCATTGCTACAGATTAGATCGATGTCTTTTAGAAAATCTGCTGCAGTTAGGTACTGGTGTAGGTCAATCTTGGAGAGGACTGTTGATAGGTCCATGGGGTGTTCAATAACTGTGTTATAATCTGGTACCTATGAATGAAAGACACATGGTCAGAGAATTAACACAGTATCCACCAAAATTAATTCTTTTTATAAAGTTAAATAAAGGACTTGTTAAACCCCCAAATAATTATGACACACCCAAAGATGTGGAAACTAAACAGTTAATTTCTTGAAAATAGAAGGGCTATTTCAACTGGCTTTGAAGAGACGGACCAGAAGAGGGAAAAACAGAAGCAGGACGGTTAGAAGCATGTGTAGGGGATGAGATGGGAACACCGCACAGAATAGGATCCATTTCACTTTGCTTCAGCAAACAAACCTTTCTTGGTAAAATCACTCAAGATTGTCTTTGGTGGTAGTGGCAAGGAAAAGGCTCCAAGAGTTGCGCCTTTACAGTATCTGTCCTAGGCATCTACTTTAGAATGAGATAACTAGCCCCAGAGGTGATGATTTTTTTTATCCAGACCATAAAAGGAGCCTAAAGGCTAGTTTAAATGAGGATACCTATGTTTGTTTACATTATTCACATCTCAGAAACTTAGTAAAGGGACAGACAAGCCAGTGGATACTTAGGGAAACAGGACTTCGCTGAAGCACAAAGCTATATTAAAACTAAAGCTGACTTGATGTTTATTCCCTTGGCTTACACTTATTCAACAAATTACATGAGAAAGAGAGATGCAAGACGTGTATGGGAGGAAGAAGAAACTCCAGTCCTTATGGTTGATTTTATACTGAGAGGCCCAATATGCAACAGAGAATGCTGCAACATGCCTACACAAAGACGTCTTTGGAAGAAACCAGGGTTTTTGATGAATATGCCAATAATAGACATCTGAGAGCCTCAAGGAGTCAGCAAAAGTATAGGCAAAATTAATTCCCTGCTTCTTGAAAAATTGCAATAGTACGTATGGTCCTGAAACCCAAGAATAAACCTTCCTATAAAGGGCATGTAAAAACTGAGAAATACACAAGGAAATGATGAATACACAGATATAAAGTGGTATTGCAGATCAACACTAACTTACTTCCTCTCGGTCAACAGGCTTTGTAAATGCCCTGAAACGCCTATCGACAGCCAGCCTGTGAGTCACATCCCTCAAGAATATTCTAAGTTGGCGCAGTGTATCCTCCTCCTGCTGCTCCAGCTGCTTTAGTTCTTCTTCTGTCAGCTGTGGAGGCTTTGGTGGTGGTGCTAGGGGAAGTACTTCCAGGGGCCGACGAGCTTAATCAGAAACTTTTAGTCAATTTATAGTACTTGATTACAAGCGTAACAAAAATTCTTAACAGAACATTACTATCAAATCAAACACTGTGGACTTATTAGTTTACAGTTACCCAATTTTTACAAATGAAATATCCTCACCTGCATTGTCTTTTGACACAGGAGGTTCAGCAGCTTGATTTAGAATTAAGTCCTCAAAAAATGTTGCTCTTGCTTGCTTATTAGGTACCTCAACTTTGAAAACTTCATAATCATTAATAAACAATTCTTTTATCTGAAGAATGAAGAGAAAAGGTATTTCAGATAAGGCCACACAAATTCATATTCTAATCCCAAAGATGAGTACCTTTCTAAATTAAGTGAATAATCATCTGGATAAGACAAACTGCAAAAAGTTAGCTTTTTGGCCTTAAAAGGCTAGATTTTCACAAGGTAGCACAGCAAATTAAGGTATCTTCTCTAGGGAACACCTCTAGAGTTAAAGTTCAATGAAGGGACCATATGATACACCACTAAAATGGTGACTTTTACCACCTCTAAGACTGCTTCTTCTGTATCCACCCTGCCTTGCTCTCCAGTTTGAATCTTTACTGCAGCTAGAATAGAATAGAATAGAATAGAATAGAATAGAATAGAATAGAATAGAATAGAATAGAATAGAATAGAATAGAATAGAATAGACCAGACCAGACCAGACCAGACCAGACCAGACCAGGTTGGAAGAGACCTTCAAGATCATCGTGTCCAACCTATCATCCAACACCACCTAACCAACTAAACCATGCAACCAAGCACCCTATCAAGTCTCCTCCTGAACACCTCCAGTGACGGCGACTCCACCACCTCCCTGGGCAGTCCATTCCAATGGGCAATCACTCTCTCTGTATAGAACTTCCTCCTAACCTCCAGCCTAAACCAGGGTTCAGTAGACAAGCGTGGGCATTTTGGTCAGGTTTCTGTTGTTTGTTTGGGTTTTGGATGGTTGGTTGGTTTGGGGGTTTTTTTTTGCATGTCTGTGGTTCTTTGTGTTTGTTTTTTAATTGAGGTGTCTGAAGTTGCATACTTTGAAGCTTTCATCCATTTTTCAATCTCTACTACCAAAATGTACATAAGAAATATCAAGAATTATTATAGAAGGAATTTACTGACAGTATAAAAACTTATGCAGAAAGTTAAGTCCCTTCAAAGCATTTGATGATAAACACATGTAGGTAAGTCCTCTCTTCCCCAGTAACTGGGAGAAAAATCATCAGAGCAGCCTATTTACATTTTAATTGCCTTCCTTTAACACACACCCTCAGATGTGCAAAAAGCTAAGCACGTACTCTTACTAAATTTTGCTAAGGAATACAACTGAAAACTGATTTCCAGGTTACTTAAGCAGAAGCTGTAGCTGAGCTTTCTAATTTGTAAAGGTTTCACCTATATGAAAAGAATGTCATGTTTATTAAAGCATTTAAATTTAAATCAAGATTTCCTTAACAGTGTAAGCAGGGTACTTTTTCAGTAAAAGTATCTTTCACTTTTCAGTACAAACTTCTTTTCTCCCATTTACATTTCAAGCACCATATATTCTTGACTAAGGACATAGCTAACCATCTTAAAGTCACTTGAACTCTTGTCTGAAATGTATTTATATATCTATCTAATAAGTGTGTCAGAAGTGAGGAAAGAGTTGGGTCACAGTCAACCTCTTTACTCAGAAAAAATTTCAGACAAATGCTTTGGGCATTCTTTGTCTGAGCAGATTTTCATAGATCTGGTTAGGGTGCCTGAGTATGAATTTTCTTCGAAGTGCACAGCGCTCCAGTGCTGAAAGGATTTAAATCTTAACAAGAAACATCATAAAAACATTAAGGAAAGTACCAACAGATATACCTCTTTTGGGAGATCTGCATGACGCACATCAGATGTTGCAAGCAGCAAAACTGGAGCAAACGTTGGAATGTTCTGCAGCAGTGTTGTAAACGTAGCTTTCAATGTAGCTCCAACAGCCTCCCACCACAAATGAATATGTGGGATATAAATTATACTGGGTGCTGTTCTTTGAGCTTCTCGCATCAACTGGTAAAATGAAAGCTTAGATAAGAAAACTAAACCATGTAGAACAGGCTAATAAATAATTAGGCTGCAAACTATGCTACAAAATAGGAATACACGAAGCCAAAACATCAAAACAAATCAACAAAAGAACGACTCCTTTAACAATAAGGTAAAATTTCTGCTTTGACTCCAGTATAGAGATTTCCATACAGACAGAAGCAGACCTGACTTCAAACCACTCAGGTGTAAGATAACTCCTAAAGCGCCTCACAACTCAGCTGATGTGGTGATGTGCCTGAAGAAACAAAACTAATCCTTCAGCAAGGTGTATTAGCCTGTGTAAATCGCTACATGATTGTGACTACACCACCTTCCGTATAGAGCTGGCACACTTCCAAGTCAGTCTGGAGCACAGTCTGAGCAAACGCAGACACACACGAGAAGATGAGGGCTGACACTAAAAGAGACCTGGTTACAATTCATAATTTGAAGTACATTTTGTAAGAGGTGACCAGTCTTTAGGCTGCCTGAATTACTCACTGCCTCTCACTATACCCAAGGGATCCAGTGGACAAGATAACATGCTTTGGAAGAACACAAGCCATTGCCTAAGGATGGTACCACAATCACAAAGGAGGACATGAATCTACTGCATGAGGAAAGTGGCAACTGTTTTTGCAGATGACAAACTTCTTCATGCACCCTTTCAAGACTATCAGTATTTGGGAAGTTCCTGTCACAAGATGGGAAGTGCACACACTATGTGTGGGCAGTGACTAGGCATGGTAGTTACATCACAGCAGATGTAACCATTGCAGGAAAAAAAAAAAAAAAAAACAGAAAAAAGAAAAAAAGAAGAAAAGATAAATAACCAGTCAGGTAATGTGTCTGCCCTTACTTGTACAGCTCTCTCAAATGTTGCCACTCAAGGTCAGAATATTTTAATACAGGGATGCCAAATAACCAAATGGATTTCTTGCCTAAAAGTAAGACATAAAGCAGCACTAAATCTGGTTATATTTAAATTTTCTAGTTAAAATGTTATATACCAGTGTAAAAATGTTCCATGTTCCATGAATTTTAAGGCTTTTACTGCATATACTGCAGTGTTACAAGCAGTATATAATATACAAAATAGAGAAACATCTCTTTTTCCCTAAGCTTGGATTGCCTTACAAATACAATAAAAAAAGAAGGCTACAGAAAGTGCACTACATGCAGTCAGGCTGACATAGAGCCATTTACGTGGAGCACAGATTCCTGAGAAGCAATGAAAACAACTTTCTGGATGCCACTGAGACCAGCAGGATTTCTTGCCATAAAAAGGGGTTTATTATCAGCACAGCCCATCTTCCCAAACTGCTAGCACTATTTAATTTGGAATGGAAAATACGGTCATGTAGAACATCCTTATTGGGTATAATCCAACCTAGAAGAAAAGTGGATTCTCAGGCAGAAGCAAACACAACAGCATATTCAAACCAGGACGCCTCCACTAACAATGAATTTTGCTTCATTTACTAGTTTATACAGCATTCATGAATCTCATGAGATTAAAGAGAAGAAAGATACCTGTGCACATGTTTCTTCTGGTGATGTGGTGCTAGCAAACAACAGTGATAGCTCTAGTGTATAAACTGAAAACTTTTCCAGGGCATGTATTACTGCAGGTGCCAAGTGAGAAGCTTGCCCATATCCTGGCTCTCCAACTAGTAAGAACCGTGGCCTATAGGATGTTGGCTGGTAATAAGCATTTCTACAACAAGAAGAGAGTAAGTTTAAAAATGAAGTGATGAATAGGCACACATATGTGGAAGGGTTTTTTTCCCCTACACAATTTTTCTTTGCTAAGTACCCTCCATATTCCAATAAATAAGAAGCTGGCCTGTGATTGGGAAGACTAGGTGCCCATTTGCTTACTGTACCTCCCCTACAAAATCTTGCCAATCCCCAACATGTCTGCTGCTATTCATATGGCTGAGTTAACCAACAACTCCTCAGTCCCTCAAGGGGACTGTCCAGTTGGTCAGTAACACACACAACTGGTCAGTACCCTGACATGGGAGAGAATAACAACTCACTCTCTCAGCACACAGCACATCTCTTTGCCAGCTGAACACACCAATTTTCAGTAGGTCTTCAGCTTAAGTAACTGAGATCTCGCTACCTGTCAAGTTTAGCTGAAATTGGCCATAATTACTGGAGATGGTGGAAAGGAAGGAGCAGAACATTTCTAGAAAAAAAATAGATAATGTGGGTGCTGAAACACATGAGCTATATCTAAAGAAGTACACAGTTGTGGACTGGTTAAATTATAACAGTGCACTAAATACACCTAAGATTGATTTTATTCAGTGATTCTGTTTCATCTTTTAATTGTGTATTAAATTCCTAGAAATCTTGCTTTCCTGGCATGAAACTCAATTGTGAGAAACATTATACTGTTATATATATCTCATACTACCACAATGCTGTTGTACCTTTCCTGGCTGAAGTCCTAACCAAGTTCTGCAGGCCAGAAGACTTTCTGGACAGCACAGCAATAAAACATGAAAAAAATAACTGACCCAGCAGTGAGTTATTTTTTCAGCTGTTGGCTTATATAACTTCCACATTAAAATGCTGGAAGATTAACATAAACCTAACAGGTTAAAGGTTCAAAATGCAGGCATGGTTTAGGTTTTTCCTCAGAGTTTTCTCAATTTTGTTTCTGCTACATAAATTTGCTACCAATTTGGTTTAATGTCTTGGAAGGTAGACACACAGATTCCTTGAATTTTTCAAGGAATACTGTTGATGAAATTAACACATTCTAACAGTCTGCAGGCCACTCTATGGCTTTGGAACAGAGGGCTGGGCCCTTCAGTTTGTTAAGTTACGGCAGTATACTAGAGCAGAACATCAGTACCCAGCTGGATCTTCATGCTTAGTTCTCGCAAGTATCGATCATGCTCCCCACACACTTTACTCCTCCATCTACCATCCCTCACACCAAAACTGCTTACAGACCCAGCCATCTGACAAATGTAAACAAACATTTACCTGCTAAAATTGAGGAATTTTTCTCTATCAGGAACTTTATGAGTCGACTCATCTGTAAAGATTGATGGTGATTCCTCATCGCTGTCAATTGCATTATTACTTAAAATATGACTTAAACTGTCTGAAAGACAAGAAAGGTTTGTTAACTTCTCTGGATAGTCCCATCTTGCTCTCACATTAATACAGCTTCTAAATCAGCACTGGAGTCACTTGTCTTGTATTTCTTCATTTTGGGGATATGCACTGAACACTGTTTTCTGAAGATTCCATTATACTCTAAAGGAGACTGTCTCTGGTTTGCCTAATGTATTACCTGTCTGTTGAAAATTTGGGAGGTTCTTCCTTTAGAATAAAGATGGTTAGGAACAACTTCTGTAGTTCCTAGACACCTGAAAAACCCAAGAACACCATTTCTTTCTGGAGCAGGCCCCCCTCTCTGGATATAGGGATCTAAGTGAATGTGATAGCCACAGACTCCCATTTGTCTAGGACTAGCGAGTCAGAATACGCAGATCAACGCATCTTCTAAATAAGGCTCCTCAAAGATCACTGAAGGAGGACATAACCAAAGGCAGAAAACAGAGAGGGCATGCACTTACTAAACTTTTAGCTTCTCTGCTTTCCATTTGGTTGGAGGGTTTCTGCCTGTTTTACCAATGCAAACAATCTGTCAGCTCTGCTGGGAGTAATACTGGTAGGATATTGTAACCAGCAGGCTATTCTACCTATTTACAGATCTCCATTAGTCAGGAGTGGAATGAGTTCGTGTCACCAACCAAATAAACCTGATAGGGCTGATGCAGCCAAGGCATGAGCTCGCATATGCTATACAAGCCAAGCCCCTAAGCATACACTACTAAAACGTTCTGATCTCAAGTGCAAGCACACAGCATGAGCCTCAAACTTTTCAATTAAGAGACTAAGGCTAAAGATCATGATAGCTAAAACATGGTTCAGCTTAAACCACTTGTATTGGGTTTTTTCAGACAGGAATTTGAAGCATCCATGTAAAAACACACTTCTCCCCCAATTTCAACATTTGTTTTGAAGGAGGTGCCTTATACACCTTCATCTCCACAAATGACAAGAGAACACATAGTTCTCTACTTTTTATTATGAGTCATTCACAGTTCCCATCCAGCACTGTCCACATGTATATTATAAAATTCTGCTGTCATTGTAGCGGAGAGCTTTGCCTATGTTGAGTGCACAAATCAAAGCGTTGCCTCTTGCAAAACTGTAAAGAGGTGGATGTCATTGTTATACCTTGCTGTTGGTCCTTCTTCAGCGCAAGTTCTGCATGGGGAAATACCTTCTGCAAGGCTTCTAAAATACTTGCTAGTGTGTTTTCAAGGAGAGGTTTTAAATTGGGTGGTAGGGCTCTCCCAGGTGAAGCCACAGCCCTCTGTGAAGCTGGAACAATCTTCTGCATAGCCATGACAAAATCCTTTGCTGTTATTTTAATAGAAGCAGTATCCAACTGCAGTTTCATGTTACTTTTGTATATCTGAGGGTAGCGGCGGCGCAAAGCGCAGAGGGCAGCTTCAGCACATAAGGATTTAATATCAGCACCACAGTATCCTAAACAAACAAGAATCAAATGTTATGTCAGTCTCAGGTAACACAGATGTCAAGGTCAAGGCTTTTAAAGTGACTTTATATGCAGCCAAAAATGAACAGGTTAAGAGAGCATTTAAACAGTTACTGCACTACAGAGAGGTTTGGTTGCATGACTTTGCAGCCTGGTATCTTGCACTTATGACATAGCCTCCTACTCAAAACTTTGCTCCTGAGGAAGATGCCCAAACCCCATTCAACATTCTGAGAGACAAAACAAAAAAGAAAAGATCTCCTTTCGCTCCCAAGGTGTGCCAGCTTCCTCACGCTGCAGCAAGGCACAAGAGCTTAGCTACGGGTTGGTACAAGCCCAGATTTCTTTAGGCTTGGTCACATGCAGTAACTCACTTTGTTTTCACACTTACCAACACATTCTTCAGCTACTTCATCAAGAAACACGTCCAATAGCCTAGGAGTCCAGTCACGTGTGTGAATCTTGAAAATCTCTTTTCTAGCCTGTAAACAAAATGGTTGCATTTTAGTTTGTCCTAAGTTCCCTCTTAAAAAAACACCTGCCACAACACCAAGCCCTCAAAATCTTCATACTAATGTACAAATACTTGTCTTATCTGCTGAAGTTTTAAGTATTTCAAAGTTCAGTTAATATGCCTTCTGCTTTTGCAAGCAGGAAATTTAACAGTTCTCAGCTTGTTCCATTGAACTCATTCTGGGGGACTGCAGTGAAATGAAAGCCTTTTAGTTTCCATAAATGGTTTCACAAGTATGTGACCTAATGATCCTGAGGAAAAAAATGTAGTCAAAATACTTATCTGAAGAGATGTTTTCCATCAAAAGAAAACTCTTTCAAATTTAGCAAAATTTCATGGTGACAGTCTCATTAGTTCATCAGATTCGCTTTTCTGCCACTTCACTCAAGGAAAGCAGTTCTAGCACTACCTTTCAAATTGCTACAATTACTACAAAGAACAATAATTATGACTCAAGCTACTGTCACCGATCTAGAAAAATGTCAAGTGTCACCTATCTTCATCTCTGATCTTAGCAAGACTTTATTTCATGCTACACAGATTAATTATAGCAGACTTCTAGAAGCCTTCCACAGTAAGGAATCATGTGTTAGATCTGTTTCATGGCATTTCCTCTCCTGGTGCCTGAAAGCAAATAAAAACTGGAGACAAATGTTGGTGTTAAATATCCTGTTTAGTGCACTTCCACCAGCCTTCAAACCAATAGGCATTTTATCCTTTTCTAAAAAAGTGCTAACAAAAGAAATATCAGTGGCACCCAGAGAAAAACCACAAAACCAGAGTTCCAGTTTGGCACCCTATCATATCATCCCCTAATATTTTTCAGGTTCTATACATTTATTTTTTCCATTGCTTAGTTATTGCCATGGAATGAGAAGCTTCCCAAGCCCTGCACTTTGGGCAGTGTACTTCACATCTTTGTCCAACTCCCTGTTGATAAGTACCAGTAAAAATATCAGATCCCCAAAATACTTAAATGTATCCTTCCAGGATACCCAGCCTGGGAACAATCCAACACAGGTACATCCACTATCAATTTCTAAACCGAGAACAAGGGCACTTCAGGGTGAAAGTACATCAGTGGATTAAATAAGTAAGCAAAGATGAATCACTTTGGGAATGAAAAAAATTAATTCTCTCCAGCTTGAGCTCTGGTAAAAGGTTTTGTTAGCAAAAAGGAATTCTTGAGTGTACACCATTTCTTTCATTTTCAAGATGAGACAACAGTAATTTATAGTCAATTTGTACAATCACTCTGTCTTTTAACATTTTAGTGATGAGCAGCATCCCATTTTCTCAACTAGTCACTGTGAAATCAAAAGCAACTACAGAAATAATCACTTGTGGAAATGGTCTTAATGACACAGATTCAGAACCAGATCTGCCCTCCACAGCACAACACAGTTTTTCCAGATATCCCTCTTCTAAGTTGTACAATACCACTTTCAACTTTAACTGCTCTGTGATATTGCCTTGCTGTCTGGTTTTGTTATAAAGATGGACTTAGCATTAAGGTTGAGTTTAAGTTCTGACCTCTTTATTTGGCAAGTTGAAGAGGAACTCTCGATCAAAGCGTCCAGGTCTTCGTAAAGCAGGATCTATGGAATCTAGTCTGTTGGTGGCTCCAATTACCACAACCTCTCCTCTGCTGTCTAAGCCATCCATAAGTGCCAAAAGCGTTGAAACAATAGAGCTAACAGAAAAATAGAATTTTAATTCACTCTTTCAGCAAATTTTGTTACATTCCAACATAACCTTCTGCAATGATCATTCAAAAGGAACAAGCTTTTAATTGATGGGACGTTGATTAGCAAAAGACTCATTTTAACACACAAAAAGACAGGGTAACACAGGCCTCGTGCTGATGTCAAGCTTAGTGAATGGTTTTCAGGTATGGCTTAAAAAGCATCTTAAATTGAAAAGCAGCGAGTTAAGTTTTCAGCATAAATAAGCATCACAAATTTATCATAGTATCAGTCAGGGTTGGAAGGGACCACAAGGATCATCTAGTTCCAGCCCCCTGCCATGGGCAGGGACACCCACCACAAATTTAAGGAAGTTGTGGTCTTCTTTTCACAGAGAGGAAGGAGCTTCTACATAGACACAGTGTAGTACCTATGAATCTGATCCTGTTTACTGGAGCGTACAGGAGCAAGCCCATCTATCTCATCAAAGAAAATAATTGAAGGTCGCATGCGGTAGGCCTGGAATGAAAGCAGAGGTAGAGTGACACTGGTGAAACAGCACTACTTGAAAGAGAAAAGGCATGAAGAATGTTACAGCTTGAAAGTCACTGGAAGTAGATTCTAAAGACTAGCATGAAGCATCTCTGCTAATTGGGCTAATGGAATAACTGGCACAAGGAACAGAAGAGAGCAGCCTGCATCAATCCACTGAGATTAGGTGTCAGGAAACAAATCGCACCAGTAATTTTCACAGCTATTGGCAACCTCTGAGAACAGAGCAAGGACTTAATTCAATTCCACATTCTGGAAGTAAGCATCTTCCATCATTAATTTAAATGACCATGCTCTCAGCCTGCATCTGTTTCTCTCTGATCTAAAACCACTGTCTTTTGCCTCTTGAAGCCTTTTTTGTTGCTGGAGTTTTCTTTGTGAGGTTCTCTTGTTTATTTTATTACTCTTTTGCAATACAGGTCAAGATTTCAAGCCCCTACAAAAACCTACTGAAAAAAGGATACTGACAATCTCATTTCAGTGGAAGAAACTGACAAAACACAGTAGAGAGTTCTTAAAAATACTGACCACAGGAAATTACAGTTACAGCTTGGGGAGAACACATAGCACATTTCAACCTTACCTGGTCAAATAGTAAACGAAGCTGGCGTTCAGATTCCCCCACCCATTTACTAAGGCAGTCAGCACCTTTTCTCATAAAAAAGGATATTCTCCTGTCACCTTGGCTACACTCATTGGCAAGTGCACGAGCAACCAGTGTCTTTCCAGTGCCTGGTGGACCATAAAACAGACAGCCTCTGGAATTGAAAAAAATAAGGTATTTACACCACTGAAAAGTATCTATTACAACGCTCATCCCTAAGGCACACAACTCTCTCTCTCCTAAACAAAACCCTTAATCTATAAGACACTGGTAACAGTTGAAATATGACAAAAATTCAAAGCAGATGGAAGTGTTTTGCTCCTCCACAATTCAACAAAGCAGGTAACAAAATGGGTAAAAAAGGATATTTCAGATGTACAAAAGCTTGAGAAAAGACTGCAGTGTTCCAGAAGGACATTTCTAAAACAGCTGACAAACTAACAGGGGTGGCTACAGCACAGTAGAGCCAAACAAGAATAAACTTCAGCACAGAATGTGAGAGAGGGCTAACTTATGAATCACCATTTTGTTTTTCAATAATACACTGCACCTTAGTTCTTATTTTCACAAAAGGCAAGATTTGATAGTGAAGCATTTCATTCCCCCTTGAAAGGTTTTAAGTTACTGGATTTGGCCTCCCATTGGTGAGGATAAATGAGAAAGTCTAAAGCTGGAAGGGTGTTCTGCATTTCCAGACAAATATAGCAGTGTATTTGCCTTTCTAGTTGATGGTTATTTCAAAAAGAATTTCAATGAGTAAAGAAGTAAAATATATAATGAAATCTTTCTTTGTAGCACTTTTAAAGTTACTGAAAGCAATGAATTTAAAGTCATATTTCAATATTGAGTTATATAAAGCTAACAATTAAATCTCTAATAATTTAATTTTGCAACATAGAATTTAGCTGTGTAGGAAGTGATAGATTCTTATTTTAGCCCAAGCTAAATAAACGCTGTAAAATAAACCCGACCCAATAAACACTGTAAGGTTCTAGGTATAAGTCCTATCAAGTGTAAAACTGACACTTCAGCACTTGAGAAAAAGAAAGACATGGTGGGAGAGACCACTGGACTTCCAACAAATAATAGCTGAGTACCATTAGATAATTCCTTCCTGCTTTTAAACTAATCAAGTTGGCTTGTCTATAGAACTCAAACCAAAAGCACCCTAACCTCACCTTTTAAAGGAAAGGCTTTTAAAGTAAATCTTTGAACTTATACATATTCTGGATTCTATCCTTTTTTTCCAGAAATTACTTTTTACTGCTAAAAATCTCCATCAACACTGCTGAAAATTTTGAAGCACAGAAACAGATTGATACCTCAGTTGAATATTCTCCTGAAAATGGGCGAATTAGAATTTAGTTTTAAACAATGCCTGTTACCTTGGAGGTTGAATTTTGAATCTCTCGAAGACTTCTGGGTAAAGCAATGGAAAAACAACCATCTCTTTTAAAGCTGAGATGTGGTCAGCAAGACCACCCACACCATCAAATCGTACCTAGAGGTAAATTAAACAGAATGCATTTCCTGTGTTAAAGAAAGCTGCAATGTGATGAGCTTCCCCATCAGAAATTCTAGGTCAGCACAAAGGAAACATTCTAGGCAACTTTCAAATTGCTCAAGAGAAAACTGTAAACCAAGGTAGCTGTAGACAGCACATTATTGAAAGCTTTCATAGACACTGGAAACATCTCACCAGCATAGTGAACTAAAAATACTTACTGAACAATCTATTTGCATTGGATCAACATCAGCTTGACTTGCTCCAATTTTCATACGGTCCTTGTGAACTGCCTTTAACTCATCTTTATGAAAATTGAGTGGAAGACACCTGATTTGAATTAAGAATAAAGATAAATGCCCTAAGGTTAAGATGCAGCTAGATATTTTTTGCATTCAAATTGTTTTACATTTATTGTCCATGACTAAATAAATGAAAATGGTCGCTCTAGACATTAAACTGAGTTAATTATTTTAACAACTCGTAGCAAACATCCATGCCAGTCAACACACATGAATGCAAGCTTCTAACAAGTCATTCTGTCTGTGGAGACTGTGAACTGACCTTTATTTGTGTGATGAAGTCACACCCCCCCCCCAAGACACACTGACATCTTTCGAGGACTTTTTGATTCTACTTTGAAAACGTTACAGCCCAAGGGAGTATTATTTCAGTGTGGGCTAGCATAGCAAAGCCACTCACTGCTGCCAATCCCCCTCTTAAAGACTAGGGGATGCACATGCCAGAAGAAACACATCTGAGAAACATGGGGCTGAAGACTTACTTGTTACACTGTTATTAATACAGCTTTTCGAGAGCATTTGTTATGTAACAAAAACCTCTATCATTTCCTCTATTTATAACATCCTCTGTTATGCTGGGTTTTTCTTTCTGAATATACCTCTGTAAAGCACAGGAGCAGTAGAATTTTACACTAAAAATTAGAAGTGTTCCAACCCCTATTCTTGCCTAGAAATCAAATCACTTACTAAAAAAAATCAATTCTAAAAAAAAAAAATAAATCCCACTTTACAGAGCCCAGTTATGACTGTCAGCACCAACAGATACGGACACAATTCAGAAAGCACACAGCGTGAAGAAGGTTTCACAGTTAAGCAAATGCTAACACCTCCCAAGTAGATTTCTCCCTCCCCTATTCTCCAGTTTCATTAACCTTCTTAAATCTCTGTTATGGCTGAGCTGCCTGCGCCTCTCAAAATGTTCTTCATCATCAGATGAGGAAGAAGACGTGGAATCATTGTGGACTGCGTGCCTCCGTCTGCAAACATTTAAACAAACAAGTAAAAAATAACTCTGAGATAGAATTAACTTCAATTTCTAGTTGGAGATCTATTGCATTTCCAGGTCACTGCATTCCTTATGAATCTGATTTTAAAGAACATGTTTTCCTTTGTTACAGTAAAATTAAATTTTTCTTAAGAAGGTGTCAGGTTTAACTATTTTGCCAAGAAATGCCATAAGCAAATTCCTCACTTTGCCCAATCTCTCTCTCTCACATACACACACACAAATCCAGTTTCACTTAGCATTATGTATCCACTCTGTGAAACATAAAACTTTTAAACTTATTAAAAAATTTGGCTTCTAAACCCCTTGCTTCCATAACTCTCTGCTAAACAAAGTGCTCACATCTAGCAAAAGACAGCACCCTCCATGCTTTAACTGCTTGCAGGATCCAATACTCCTTTGTCCCTACTATTGCATTTTATAATTTATAATTTCATTTAGCATGTCTCTTATTTAAAGATGGTTTCATACAGAAATATTGACTGACTTCAAAGAGAAACCAGAATCAGTATTTGAGTGTTTAAAAGAATTAAAAATCTATCTGTTACAACTTCCATACAGACTCTCCCTCAAGTATCTTCAGCTTTAAGAAAATAATTTGTATAATTTCAAGATTAAATAGATTTGCAGGGAGTCATTCTGGCTTCGGCTCTGGAACAAAAGAACTTCAGTTACACAGCTGTAGCCACAATCTCCATAATCACCTTATCAGCGACCACGAACACTGCATTTCAAAAGATCTAATAGCTAATAAAAAGTGTAGCCTCCCTCCCTCCATTTGTTTCCTTTACACCCTCAGACTACCACAGCAATAATGGTACTGTTTATCTGTAATTATCACCAATGCAAATCACCCTTGAAAACCTTATTCAATAATGACACTGACAACAATACTGACAAATAAGAACTATCACTAGCCATACACCAACCTGTTAGGTCTTTTGCAGCAAGAGCCTCCTGACTGAGCACTTCTAAATGAGTATCTCTGTCTGACAGGTGAAGACTGGCCCGAGAAAAATATCTTTCGTTGCCTTGGTTCTGTTGAAAGCAGAATTTAGAATAATGCTACAAACAAAGTTAAGAGAAAGTGGGGTAGTGAAGGAGGCAGGAAAATGGGATGCACTTCGCCCATCTCTAATTTCAGGATAAGTTTCAAGTGATTTGGAGGAGGATGTGTTAAGTTTAAATCAGTGCACAACAGAAGTGCATCAGAAATAGTGTGGCCAATAGGAGCAGGGAAGTCATTCTCCACCTGTACTCAGCACTGGTCAAGCCACAACTTGAGTACTGTGTCCAGTTCTGGGCCCCTCAATTTAAGAGGGATATTGAGACACTTGAACGTGTCCAGAGAAGGGCTACGAGGCTGGTAAGAACTCTCGAGCCTTATGAGAAGAGGCTAAGGGAGCTGGGGTTGTTTAGCCTGGAGAAGAGGAGGCTCAGGGGAGACGTTATTGCTGTCTACAACTACCTGAAGGGAGGTTGTAGCCAGATGAGGGCTGGTCTCCTCTTCCAGGCAACCAGCACCAGAACAAGAGGACACAGTCTCAAGCTACACCAGGGGAAGTTTAGGCTCGAGGCAAGGAGAAAGTTGTTATCCGATGGGATGGGTTGCCCAGGGAGGTGGCAGAGTCACTGTCCCTGGAGGTGTTCAACAGGAGACTAGACATGGCACTTGAAGCCATGGTTTAGTTAGTCATGAGGTGTTGGGTGACAGGTTGGACTTGATGATCTCTGAGGTCTTTTCCAACCTTATTGATTCTATGATTGTAAGTGAAAAACACACACTCCTGATTTATAAGATGAACTGAAAACCATGAGAGTAAGATAGCAATCAGGACTGTTTAATTATCATTCTTTCAAGAATACATACGGGGGTTTTCAACTGAAAAACAAGAAGTGTGCCAAATGGCAATGAAATGTAACATGCACAGGATATATGAAAGTTAGTAAAATTTACTTCCAGATTTAAGGTAAGAAACGTAAATGTGAGTACTCTTGCATGTATTTTAATAAAACAAGAACAAAACCCCTCACTTAAAGTAACTGCACATGACCTACTTTCCAATGGAGCTTGATAGCGTTCAACAGTTTTCCTCTGCCGAAAGTCATAACGCTTTTGAGTGTCTTCACCATCATCTTTCTCTTCACTTTCTTCTGATGAAACTACTGGACATCAACATAACATTAAACTGCTTAAGTACCAATGCAAATTCTATTAAATTCAAAAAGCACTATATAGATGCCTCCAGGTTTTACTATCGCCTTCATGTTTAATGACACAACAGGTCCGACAACCTGCAAAACCTTAAGATCAACTTATGCAAGACACATTCCAGAAATTACAGAACACAAGGAAGCATACTTATGGAGATTGTTCTCTCCTCACTGAAATGGCTGGGTGACTTCTTGTAAGACTTAGTAACCACAGGTCTGTCACCTTGCTCAGCCAAAATGCAGGTCCTATAAAAACCATTACTTCAGAAAGTTATTTCTTATTATTTTGAGAAAGAGCTTCAAGGAAGTATTTTCAATATTCCACAGTGGTAAGACTAAGCATGGTAATGTAGCTTCAGGTCCTAGCTCTGCCACAGATTACACGAGCAATAATGGACAAGTCATAGGTTTGAACTTCCCCAATCAAAATAATGTCAAATGCTTACAGTTTATGCCACTAGCTTCTGCCAAGTATCTCAAAGGGGTTTTCATAGTATCATAGTATAATAAAGATAGCACAAATGCAAAATCCAGAGCATAATGATTTAGTAGATTCTTAGCAAAACCCTCTTGTATTAATAAGTAGACATCAAGTGAGGAACATGCATGCTCTTTTCAACTATTTGCTCACTAAAATTAAGCAAATTTCCTTTGAAAACACCACTCTTTTCTTCCCACTAAAAGGTTGCACTGCTTCCTGAATACAAGATAAGCTGGTAAACATTTTGGAAAAGTCTTTATGGTTTTTTTTGTCTGATTACCTCTTCTGAGCTCACTCAGTACAGCCTGTGATTATGGCTTGTAATGTCAAAAGCAACACATTTTTTTAATAGATGAAAAATGCCCAGTAGCTCATCTCAGTTGTTTAAGACAAGGCTTCTGGACAGGGCACAGTAAACAAAACTAAAAATGGAACTAACCATCTTGGTTATCAGCCATATCTTCTTCAGCTCTTTGGATTTCTTTCTTTCCTCGGGTGTACATATTGAGGTCTTCCTAATTGAAAAACCAAGAAAGATCAGTCATAATTATACAGAAAACCTCACAGGCACATATTTGGTGCCTACAGTAACATTATCAAGGCACATCATGTTCACAAAAGGTTAAATCAAGGTACACAGGGAATGAATAGGAACATCTTTCTGGCATCTAGGATTAACAATAAGAATTTCTGCTCTAAAATAGGGTTTAGTGCAGATGATAGTTAAATATTTATCCAGATACAAAACTGAGTATATCAATTAATCACCAGGTAATAACCCAAAAATGTAGCAGAACACAGGGAAACACAATTCCCAGCAGACAAAAAGAAAATTCATATGGGCATTTGAGAGATGATATACAAAGTACTATGGGCAATCCTGGTTTCATTAAAAAAAACAATCATATTCATAAACAAACTATGAAAGCAGGCTATGAAAATGTCTAAAACCCAAAAGGCCTGTCATTTAGAAGGACAGGAGAAGAATATCATTTAACAGAGCAAAACTAAGAGGAAATATGATTCTGTAGATAAATGTAACAAATTCTTCTAGGGACAGAGCACTGCTTAAGCTCACAAGCAGGGTTGGCCCAAGAACAAACACAGATAAACCAAACGTCAAGGAATGCAATTTTTAATAAGATTTGAAGTGAAAACTCAAGCCCTGAAACAGCTGCTTGTAAATGGTGTCCACTGAAAAATCCTAAGGCAATGCAGAAGGCATAGTGTAACATGTGTTTCAGCATATCACTGGTAACTCATCTCTACTGAAGGTACTTCCTCCACCCTTAAGAGCGTACCTGCAGCACGACCGTAAGATGCTAAATTCTAATTAGAGAGCATAACCAAGTAATATGCTTTGGAAGAAATTATTTCAGCTAAATTAGAACTAAAACTGAAAAAAATTACGTCTGTGAAATTCAATACTTATACAACAGCAGCAAAATAAATTAGTATCTACTTCTGCATCGTGGAACACTCCGAGGTCTTCCATCATCCGCCGTCTACGCATCTTCTCCATGTCATCCATTTTTTGCAAGACTGCTTCTGCAGTACTAAGATAAAAAGTTGACATGTAAGAGCAAAGATAGGCAAGCACAAAAACACCCCAACATTTAAAACAGTACACATAACCACTATGACATTTTAATATAGTATGCACAAAACACTTAGACTAAGTTTTTTAAACTCTACTTAAACTTTAAGTAACTGTTTACCTTTCTTTTTAGAGAGATTTCAGGAACAAACATTTGAGGACTTGCAATGGTTAATTTCCCCCTCTCACTGAGCATAGTGAAAAAAAAAATCTGGTTTAGTAAGAAGAGGTAATTCTGAAGATCATAGTAAGAAAACAGAAGGAAATTTTGGTGACTTTTAACAGCTCTTAAGTTGCTCGATAGCATTAAATAGCCTTTAGTACATCATCTTCCTCCTATTCTTCCCTTAAAGTTTCATGTTGAGTTTACATCACTGTATATGCTGGAAAAAAAATCCCATTGCTGTTACACTTCACAAATATTTTAGAAAACAATGTCAGTTTGGGTTTCAGAAAGAATTAAGCTATGGACAGACAGGCAGAAACACTAGACTACTTTGCTATGGCTATATCCAATTTTCTTCAGTATCGTACCATTACAAAAAATACTTTTAAGCATGAAAGTTACTTAAAAGTGAAGGTGCTTCTGATGGTAAGAAAACTGATTTAGAGGGCAAGTTAAATCTACCAAAAGTCACACTGCAAAGGGCTTGTTTTGGTTCACAAAGCAAGACATAGACCCACCCAGTCACTTAAGAGATGTTCTAGTGTGAAGACCTTTCCACACCTGACAATCCCAGAACGAAAACACCAGTGTCCAGTTTAAACATTGGCTGTGGCCAAATTCTTTACACATGAAGCACCTTCCAGATACATCCTCAAACACACACTCTCAGACCTGGAAGTCTTAAACAGCTTCAAGTACTCATTTAAAAAAATAGGTTCAAGTATCTATTTCAAAGAGCTTGGTTGTGAAGTACAAAGACACACACTTTACATAAATCAGTATACTAACAATAACTACAGGACATACCAATGCAGGCAGAGGAAGAGGAAAGCCCACCCAATCCACTGCCAATAAAATATTATCAGTGGTTGCCAAGAGCAACCTGGAAGTTCAGAGCCAGGTGGGAAATCCTCCATAGCACAACTCTATTGTGGTGGGGACTTGCAGCCCAGAAGTTAACATGATGACATAGTGCATATATAGGGGCATGCAGGGTAATCTCAGCCGAACCAATCAATGCACTTAGCTCTTGTTGCCAGGAATAACAGTAATTTTTTTTCTGCTGCAAAAAGAAAAAGCCCCTGGGATAGCCATAGCACCAAGTCCTAGTATGTTGTGGCTTGCTGACCAGGATCATTTTAGAGTAGCTTTGTGAGGTGATGAAAAATATCCACTCACTTTGTTATAAGTTTGTCAAACAAAACCGATTCATTTGTAGTGGTGTAACGACTCTGTCGAAGCCTGCAGCTTCGGCGGACCTCCAGATCTCCGTTCTCATCGTGGACTTGAACTGCAGCTTTTGCATCAGCTCTGGGCCTTAGTGTCCTGGTGACTGAAATGCATTAATATATAAAATACAGGAAAATATGTTATTCCCTTTATTTCACTGTTGCTGTAGTAAAATGTTAAAAAAATTAAATCTGCAGTGGGTGGATTTGTTTTCTTTCAACACTGAATTAGAAGTCATTGTCATGACTAGAACATCCAACTGAAATTGCTACCTTAAATTACCCACTTAAAAGCATGACTTGTATACCAACTTTTTAGCAGATTGGAAAGCCAACCTTGATGAAAAACAAACATGTAATGATTGTTCTATGCAGAAGGCAAGTTTGTTCCAGTTACTTCTGTTTGGAAAAGTGAAAAAAAAAACCAACCCCAAACCTCACTCTAAGGTGTCTTCACTTTGTTCATGTAAAATTGTATCTAATGTTTCTTTCTAAAAAAATATAAAGTTTCTGTGGGAAGCCTTTTCTTAAGATGTATGGATTTAGTACATTGTTTAATTATCACTTTTATTATCTGCATTATGACACAAAAGCTCTTCAAGATAAAAAAAAAATGCCTCCTTGCTTTAAAAAAAAAGCTACTCCTAGTATTTACCACACAGCATCCTCTGCCACAGGCCCATTACATGCTCCATCATTAAAACATTTAAGAGAGGTCAGTAAGAAAGTAGTAGATATATGACTGTGTCGCTATAAAGACACCCATGCTTTGATCTCATAACCACCAACTATAAAACTAAGTCTGAGCTCAGTAAATAATAATTTACATTGCACAACTGCAACTTGAGTTACTACACACAAAGTGCATTTCAGGCCCCATGCCACGTTCAGCCCATAGCTGACAAGAGCCTGCCTGGAGCTAATGCATTTCCCCAGCTGCCAATAAGCAGCCTTGGAGCATCAAGCGAGCCTGTGAGCACACCAATCTGGTTCCAAGGTAAATCACTGAACTTCACAGGCACCTTCCCCACATGTGGAAGTTTTAGGCTATGCCTTTAAAACTTTATTACAGATTTAGAGCAGAAGAGTAGGAAAATATAAACAAATCACTATTGGGTATGAAAAAGAAAAGAAAGATAATTGTAAATAATTCCATGGGAGAAATAGCCGCAATAGGACTGGCTGTACCAAAACATTCTGGAGGCTTTTCTTCTGAACCCTTCTCTGCTCACTTTGTGCTCTGAAGGGATTACTAATCTGCTTCTGTCTGAACTTGGCTGCGTTGTTTTGGTGGAGTTCTAACAACTACTTTTTCTCTGCTCCTTTCTCCCTTTTGGACAGCAGGTGGGCAGAGGAACAGCTTCCCCGGTCTCTGGCCAGGAGGGTTTTTGTGTTGTTTGTTAGTTGTCAATACCTGTAAATATTGTAAATCCTGTAGGTTTTGTACATATTCATTGCATTCCATTGTACATTGCAGTTTTGCCTGTAAATACAGCTTTCATTTGCTTCCAACTGAGCTGGTCTGGCAAAGTTAATGTTGGGGGAAATTTCAACCCAACATACCACCTCAGTGGGTTTGTGTGTCTCATGACTGAATTGCTTTTTAACTGACATGTAATAGAATTTTGCAATGTTCCCTCCTCTTTGCAGAACAATTTTTAATTAATTCATGCCCTCAGACACCAGGAAACCCATGTCACAGAGAAACTCAAGCTAAGGAACAGATTCTCTAGCATCTAAGAGCAGGCTGGAATTCACACTGCATTCTCCCTGAGCCTGAAAGGAATTAACAGCATATCCTCCTACTTGCACCTACTTCTCTTGATAAAACTCAGAGCAAATTCACTTTCTTTTAGATATTTACTCTCGTAATTTCAACTGACTTTGGCTGATGACTTCAGAAGTGTTTGCAACCAAGTTAAAAGACAGAATGGCCAAATGCAATCCTTCCCAGAAACCAGGCTAAAAAGAAATCCTTAGGAATTACCATTGCTTACCTTCTTTATATTCTTCCTTTTTTTGGTCTGATTTTGGCTTTGCCAACTGCCTACATTAAGAAAGAAGAGAGAGGAAAGGAGAAAAGAATTCCTGTATTAGAATTATTGTATAGAACTATTATATCTTATCATACTGCATTGTTTAGCTCCCTCTCAAGACTGGGGAACTTCACCAAGTTTATAATCCAGTGCTCCATGTTATGCAAAAAACACGTGGACCACAAGGAGGATTGAGATCTCAAGCCTGTTGTGTATCTCATGCACACAGTTCCTTAAGGATGAACATGTCCCAACCTGGTGATCTTGAAGTCTCAATAGGGCAAATAATACCTCAGTAACCAAAACGGAGGAGAGACCCTCAAAGAATTGGGAATTGCTTTTTTTTTTTTTTAAATGCAAACACATGACTTTTACTAAGAAGAGAGATCCTGGATCTAGGATACTGGTGCTGACACTAACATATAGTACTCCTCAATAGGCTTTTAGCTATGGATTTATCATGACATGATTCATTGTGCATGCTTTCACTTATCCTTTTCATCCTGCAAATTGAACAGAGATTGAACACCGAGAAACACAATACCTTCTAAATTGTCTGCGATTGACATTTTCACTTAATATTTCCATGCTTTTTTCAAAGCTAGAGTCTGAACAGGGTGGCATGTTTTTTCTCATTGATCTTAAGCAGTGGCCATTGAAACATTCAATTTTTTCAGAGGAAAATTCCTAGGAAAAGAGGAAAACAAGAATACATTTATCTGAATCATGCATGTTGAGCTAAGAAAAAAAATCAGCCTCATTTAAGCAAATTTATTCTGTAACTCTCCTGACTCAAAGGTGGTGCAACTAACAGCAGATAACCCTTCAACCACTTCTGCACCAAGAAGTAGCTCTCAGGAATTAGAAAGGAAAAAAAAACCCACAAAACCAACAGACAAACCACAAACAAACAGCTTTCCACGCTAAATTTTCCCTCTGCAACACTTTTCTTGGGGACAACTTGAGTTTAATATCCTTTGAAAAAAAAAATTATTGCAGCAAAGCCTTTCATATAAACAGTGTTTCATGAAAAAAAAAAAACAAAAGCTTTTATTTCAAGGTTGGTTCAGAAAAGAAGTCAAGCTTGACCTTGCATGTCCTGAAATGAAAATCTAGTTAGAGGAGTTTCTCTTTTATCTCTGTTCCATTCAGAGCTGCACTCAAAGAACATTAAAAGATGACCTTCAGGAGGATAGCATTTATCCATGGGAAACCAAAAGGAATTGAAGATACTCTCTTTCATGGCTGTTGATCTTGTTCACATTAAGATTTCTGCAAGGGGGACGAGTACTATTCTTTTAGTATGTGAGGAAAGCTATGATGACCATGTGAGGGGGCTTGCTCAGTTTACAAGCCAAAGTTTGATTAAGAGTTCACCAAACTAAATCTCACACTGAAAATGGCAAAACCCGGACCAGATTCTTTTATTTCTTGCACTAACTCTACCAAAAGGTACTTCTATTAGTAGCTGATGGAGATGACAGAAGTGTGAAGAAGGTCACTACAGGAGGGCAATGATGCATGGGCAAGACCTTTGCAGGACTCTCCAGTGAGACCTGTGACCACCCACAGCTTGAAGGCTCAGCCCTGAGTCACGGAGCTGGGCAATTCTGTAACTGTCCAATGGTCTTCTCTTCAGATAACCTTGAATAACCTACCCCAAATCTTCACCTGACAACTTCCCATGGTAAGACAGGCCTTTTGACAAGGATTTTAACCAACTTTTCCACACTGCTTGTTTTAAAGAGTGTCTCCCTTCCTGCTTTGTTCAGGCTGGTGGAACGAGGCCTCGTCAGATAGCATTTTTAGGGGTTTAATCTCTGGTGCCTCAATTCAAAAGCTGTGTTTCTCATATTCAGTGCAGATGGATATAACAAGACTTAAAACTTAATGAGAGCCAGGCTGGCCTCTCATAATTAATGTTAACATTTTTCTTCTCAAGAGTTTAAGAAGCTGCAAAAGAAAGTCTTTCAACTTATTTTTAATTTGACAGAACTCCAGGTTTATTTGAAGGCAGCAAAGTTTTGTGCACAGTCACAGGAGTAAAGACTTAAACCAATACTTTTTGTATTGGTCTCTCACATGCAAATGTACTCATACTACTGTTCCTACAATAGATAGAACTGTGGCTTATCCTTTAAAATCTACAGGCATGCCTGTAATCATTATAAAATCATAGCATGGCTTGGTTTGGAAGAGACCTTAAAGATCATGTAGTTCCAATCCCTCTGTCACAGGCATGGATGCCAACACCTTGCTTTAGACCTGGTTGCTCAAAGCCTCATCCAATCTGGCCTTGAACACTTCCCGTGAGGGTTCATCCACAACTTCTCTGGACAACCTGTTCCACTCTCAGAGTAAAGAACTTCTTCCTAACATGTAATAAATCTGCCCTCACAAGGTCATCAGTCAGCCCAAGGCCTGGCTCCACAGACATGGGCAGGAGATGCCATGGGGGTCAGACTGAGTGAGGGTCTCTGCCTAGAAGGGGACTCATTTGGAGATGCAGGTCACCCCAGCCTGTCTTGGCTTCTTACTTATTTAGCAGCCCTGTGTCCCAGGGCGCAGAGGTCTGAGTGCCAGCGACAAGAGAAGGGGCCACACCTCCTGTGCCACCACCCACAGACATCAAGCCAGCATAGCTGGCAAGTAGCCTAAGTTTTGAGAACCTGCTATTGGAAAGGCCACAAGTCCAGGACAGATATAGGAAACACCGTGGGGTCTAAGTCAAGTACTGGGCTAGGGTCAGCTACCGGTGAGGCCACAGGTCTAGGTCCAGGGACCACACTGTGGTTTTGCATGAAATAACTGGAGAAAAGGAGGCTGAGAAGGGATCTTATCACTTTCTACAAACTTTCTGAGAGGTTGTGGTGAGGTGGGGGTCTGTCTCTTTTCCCCAGTAGCAAGCAATAGGGCAAGATGAAATAGCCTCAAATTGTGCCACAAGTGGTTTAGAGTAGTTATTAGGAAAAAAAATAATCTCTTCACCAAAATGCTTCTCAAGCACTGAAATAGGCTGCCCAGGGAGGTGGAGGAGTCATCATCCCCAGAGACATTTAAAAGACATGTAGACATCGTGCTTTGGGACATGGATATTAGGAAGCACTTCCTCACAGAAAGGCAGATTAGGCACTGCAATGAACTGCCCAGGGAGGTGGTGGAGTCGCCATCACTGGAGGTCTTTAAGAGAAGGTTGCGTGTGGCACTTAGTGGCATAGTTTAGCTGATGTGGTGGTGTTAGGTCATAGGCTGGACTTACGATCTCAGAGGTCTTTTCCAGCCTCAATAATTCTGTGATTCTGTGGTTTAGTGGTGTACTTGGCAGTGCTAGGTTAATGGTTGGGCTTGATGATTTTGAAGTTTTTTCTCACCTAAACAATTCTAAGACTAATTAATAACCTTTATAATAACATATGTTGCCTCTTTTCCCCTAGAATATAGTAAAAGTATAAAACAAAGTAAGCAAAAATTATCATATTAAGTTATGCATTTAAGTACTCCAATTAAGTACAAATTAGTCTTGATTTCTAAACACAGCTTTGTTTTTAAAGCGTTCAAAACATCACCTATATACACTTGACTAAGGAGCATTTCACAGACACTTTAAGCCAGGTAGAATGCAGTTAGAGGTCATGTATGTTGTGTGTCCAGCACGGTTTCTTGTCATCAAAGCAGCGAGCGCTTCCTCTCTAAGCATTCCCACAATGAAATGAGGAAGGAGAAACACGGGTAACACACCAAACCGTAAAACGATGGGAGTTTATATTCACAGGGCTGCAGGCGACCCAGACACTGCGCCGAGCCTCCCTTTAGCTGCAGGGAGGCAGTTGGACCCGGTCGGCGGCGGAGGGAAGACTCCGAATGCGACCCCGACAGCTGCTGCTTCGCAGGCGGCCATGCAAACGACAGCAGCCATAACCGAAATATTAACCGAAATATTAATTTTTACCCTGTTTTTTTATTCCTCGTGACACCGACCTCCGGTGCTTTTGCGCAGGGACTCGGTTTTCCCAGCTCCTCCAAACAGTTCCCGAAGGCTCCCGGCCGGCACTGACAGTCCCCCACGACGACGGTTCCACGGCCGCGCTACCCCTGGCGGCCTCCCCGGGCACACAGCCCAGCACCTGCCCCGTCGAGCCGAGGCCCACCTCCCCTCGAGGTTTCATCCCCGCCACCCGGTACTCACGGCCTCGTCAGCTGCCCTGGCTCTCCTGGATCCCGCGGCGCTAGCTGCGGCCGAGGCGGCCCCAGAACGCGTCCAGATGTGGCGGCTGCTGAGCGAGGAAGGCTCTAAGGAGATGAATTCAGAACTGGAGTCCAGAAGGTCGAAGGGGGGCGTCGCCGCCGGCGCCGGCGGGTGTCGTGGACCACCGGGCTAGCCGGGCGGGCCGTGCTGCTCCGCAGGACCACCATGGCGGAGGGAAGAGGGGACACCGCGACCGCGCCAGCCGCCACAGGCCGCGAGCCGTTCAGCCGCCTTCCACCACCCAGCTCCTGCTGCCTTCCTGCCGCCCCAACAGCCCCCGCGCTTACACCACTGACTCGCTCTCCTCCACCCCGCTCTCCTCGCGGCAGCTAGTTCCGACCGCGGCAGCTAGTTCCGACCGCGGCAGCGGAGCAACACGCAGAGCACTGCGGCCTTTCGATATTTTGGCGCGTAAAAGTTGGAGCAGGTTGTTTGGCCGGCGCGGGATTGGCTCGACGGCGAGCGCTGTGCCCACCCCTCCGCCGCTTCCCGCCGGCAGGGGGCGGGGTCTTCGGGTTTGCCGAGGACGCCGCTTAAAGGCGCCGCTCCGTTCACAGCAGCGGTGTAGATCGGCCTCCCTTTGTGCCCGGCCAAGGCAGCCTAGGTGAGCGGGGCTGCGCTTGACCGCACCTCTGCGCGCTGTTCCGGGCCGCTACTTCGGCCGTGCCCCGGAAGCGCCTGAGGCGAACTGGGATGGCGGTTCTGCTGCACCTCTGCCCTTCCTCGGGGAAGGCGTAGACGGTGGCTCCCGCCGTGCCGAGCACTTCCTGCGCTGCACTCAGCGCCTTCCCCGCCCCGCCGACGCCAGCCATGGCGCGGCCCGCGGTCGACTATGAGGCGGTAGTGCTGCCGCGCCCTGCCTGTGTCTACACCAGCTGCTACTGGTAAGACCCCCGGTGGCAGGGTGGGAGCCGTGAGGCGGATGCCCCGCGCACTGTAAGAAGGGTTCCTCTCTCTTCCCCGAGGGGTGGCCGTCCCCTTCCGCGGGGCAGTGAGAACCCTGAGCGGCCATGGCGCGCTGCGTCAGCCGGCGCCTCGGCTGGGCGGCTTACCCGAAACAGGTGTGTGGCCTCTGGTCACAAATGGTGTTCACGCTGGGGGACTTCACAGCAGGTACTGCTTCTCGGCTCGCTTCTGCTTCGCTGGAAGTGAAGTTGGGGGAAAAAATAATTTCTTGTGTTTTGCAGTGAAGAAAACGTTTGGAAACTTTGTGACTACATCAGGAGTCAGAATCGGTACCCTTTGGAAGAATTTTATGCTGTTTTCATATCTAATGATAGAAGGATGGTGAGTGGACGAGATGTGATCTGAATGCAGCTATGGAGAAATTTGGGCCCTCAGACTGCAGCCCAGTGTAAGTGGAATGTGGTCCCAGGCCTTTAGACCACAGTCTGGCATAGGTGAGACTTGGGTCCAGGCATTTTAACCACAGACCAGCACAGGTGAAGCATACTCCTAGGTCATTCAGCTGCAGCCCAACCTGTGATATACAGTTCAAAACCCTCTTGTAGCTCAGTTTGGTTCAGATGCATGCATACCATACCACATGAGAAGTTTCAGTTGTCTGATGCATTTGGGCCCATGGAAAGCACGCTGTCCTTATGAATAGTGTGGGTAATTCTTCCCTGTAATCTGTCAGTTTAGCAGTACATGGTCTAGAATAGTTATCTTCACCTTCATGCTCCTGAAGCATGGAAATGAGAAAATCTCTGACTGCAACACAGATGTCAGCTGATAAAGCAGATATGTTATCAAAGAACTACTCAATGTGAAGTTAATCTGTATTGATCTGAAAAGTTACTCATTTAAGATTTATTGACTTACAACTTTCAGATTCCGCTCTGGAAGCAGAAGTCGGCATGTGGAGATGAGCCTGTTTTCTGGGTATGGCATTCTGCTCTCATGCTTTAGTGGTTTTCAGTGTGTACTTCTGTAGTCAACAGCTGCAGGATCAGATGTGGGCAGTTTCAGCCGTTGTTACTGTAACAGTCTGTTATGTGTATGTTCCATATGAATATAAGGAAACACTTTTTTACTGTGAGGTGACAGATCACAGGAGCAGGTTGCCCAGAGAGGCTGTAGAGTCTTGATCTGTGGAGATGTTCAAAAGCTAGCTGGACATGGTCTCAGTCAGCTGGCTCTAAATGTCTCTGCTTGAACAGGACATTGGACCAAATTACCTCCAGAGTTCCCTTTCAACCTTAAACATTTTCAGTTTTGCACTAATATTTATTATTTTGCCACAGAGACATAAAGAGTCTACATCTGGTGCTTCTTTTTAGCATTCATAGTAAATTATCAGCAAGACAGTAAAACCTACAGATTTTGACAAACCTTAACCTTGGTAAGACTGCATAACAGATTTGTGACCATTATTACCTGGATATTGTTGAGACTACCAGCTTTGTAGAATTTTAGGCACATGTCTGTACCTGTAAGAAGAAGATGGATGAAAATATTCATGAGGGGGTGGCAGAGAAGAGCATAAGATGTGTATGTGTTCGGGTGTGAGCAATTAAACAGACTCATAAATGGTGGCTTTGGAGTGTCATTTGATCAGTGAATGCAATTTCCTAATTGCTACCACAGAATTCCTTTCAAATATGTATCTTAGACTTCTTTCAGTTATCTGGCATGGGAAAAAAACCCTCTTATTTCTTCTGGCAGTTCCTGTTTCTGAACTTCTGCAAAATAATCTGCAAACTTCTGAAGTTCTGTGATTCCCGGATAATCTGTTCTGTCCCAGGCTATTGATAGATGTATAGCACAAAAAGGTTTACTTTAAAAAAGATACCCAAGTGTTATGAAGATGATTGAAAAAGAAATGGGGAGAGTCAGCAAAGGTCACCACAGACTGTGGATTTTTAAATAAAAATTCATGGATCAAAAAGCAGTTTTCCCACTGATACTCCAGTGGATCTCAGGATAGATAAAGCTTGCGGTTAATTTTTCATACACTGTAGCAAATCATAGAATGGTTTGGGTTAGAAGGGACCTCCAAAGGCCATTGAGTGCAACCTTCCTGCAGTGAGCAGGGATATCCTCCATGCCTGACCTCGAATAACTCCAAGGATGGGGCCTCAACTGCCTCTCTGGGCAACCTGTTCCAGTGTTCTGCTACCTTCAGGGTAAAGAACTTCCTCCTAATGTCCATAATATCCAACCTGAATCTGTTCTCTAATTTCAAACCATTGCCCCTCATCCTATCACTACAGGCCTTTTTAAACAGTCCCTTTCCAGCCTTCTCATAGGTCCACTTCAGATACTGGAGGGCCACTATTAGGTCTTCCTGGAGTCTTCTCTTCCCCAGGCTGAACAACCCCAGCTCTCTCAGGCTGTGCTCATAGGAGAGGTGCTCCAGCCCCCTGATCTTTTTCATGGCCAAATGATTCTAAATACCAGTTGTGTATATACAGGTCTGGCAAAATAGCTTGCCCAAGATCTTTTTCATTCCAGTCCCTTTGTGGTTTTGTTTGATATTAAAAGCATCAAAAGACAGTGCCTCGAACTCTTTGTGAGTGGGTTTAATGTAAGCTGTAGTAAAACCTGTTAAAAACTACTTGCAGTTTAATTTTGGAAAACAGCAGTGTGTGTTCAACCCTAATTTCTCCAAACCTCAATCACACTTATATTCCTTAAAGAATAAAACTGCACCTCAGAACCCAAGCGTCAAGATAAATGGCTGCCTTGAAAAAGTGTGATATAGTACTAATAGGGTTTTTTTTCCCAGCTTCAAGAGCTACTACAGGGATTCATCTGACTCCTACACTCCCCTTGATCTGAGCTGTTTGCTGTTTCTCAGCTGCTTCTGGCAGCTAAACACTGGGCCCTCACATTCACACACAGGCTGTATTACTGCAACAGGTACAACATGTCATATTAGAGGAGATGACTAGATAATGTTAAGCTGTCATTTATTGTGAGCTTTTACTTAGGACTGGGTTTATGCCAAAAATACTTCTCCCACTCAAATGTTGTGTTTCAGTGTGGGATATAAAGAGGTTTCCTGTTTGTTTTATTTAAGGAGTAGTGTTCATTGTAGTTTAGCTGTCTAGGTTTAAATCCAAAGGGGCTGCAGAGGAATGGGGAGAATACCAAGGTTTCTTCAAAGGCTTGATGGACAGGCAGAAAGCAGGATTTAAAGAAGGGAGCTGTAGCTTCTGCTTTTAGGAAGCTTTGGGTTTTTTTTTTTTCCCCACTCCCTTTGCCAGTTTCTCGTTAACAGCTGTTTAATAATTGCAATTATTCTTCTTCCCAGGACTACCATGTTATTCTACTTCATGCTTCCGGTGAGCAAAACTTTATTTATGATCTTGACACAGTGTTGCCATTTCCATGTCCTTTTGATGTGTACAGTGTGGAGGCCTTTAGGCTGGATGACAGCCTTCATCCAGAATTACACAGGTGATGACATAAAAGATAAAGACCATGAATGTTATGTTATTACATCAAAGCTGAAGTTCTCTTTGTGGAAGTACAGTGATGGAGAGTTTTCTGCTTTACTCCAACAAAATAAATGCACTGTGTTATTTTCCTAAAGTTTAGTCATCAAAACCCCTTTTCTTTCCTGCTGTATTTTCATGTTAACTGGTTAATTGTTTGACACAATATTGCTGATTTATGTATTTAATGAAATTAATGCTTCCTGATGGGAGGGAAGGGCTGTTGTTCAGAGTGGCTAATGTAGTATTGTGTCCATGCATCTTGTGATACAATTTTGCATTGTTGTTTAGGAAAATCAGAATGATTCGGGCAGATTTGTACTTGAAGACGTTCGCTTCAGACAGATCTCACATGAAAGATGCACATGGGAAATGGCAGAAACCTCCTCCATCATACCCTTGCATTGAAACTGCAGGTAAGCTGCCAGAGCACCTTTTCTCTGCTTAACAGGGTTGAATGGTGTAAATCAAGGTGCACACAAGAAATAAATATGCTGGAAGCACATCCAGCTAGCTTAGTACTTCATATGAGAAAAAGGAAGAGAGAGAAAAATAAAAATGCTTTGAAGCATTTGGCACTTCCTTTCTGAACATGTGAAGTCTGGCATGCCTCCTGGCATTTACTGCTATCAAACATTAATTACTGATCTTCAAAAACTGAGCAGAGAATGAAAGGCAAGGAATACTGTTCTCTCATTGTAGAGAACAGAGACCAAACCATTTGCTTAGGGGTTACAAAGTGGATATTAACTCACCAGTTGAATGGAGCTGAGCACACTTGCCAACTGGCAAGTCAGAAAACTTTTTCCCAAGCCTTAAGCTTGTTTTAAATGATAGTCTAGATTATAGCCTCTTGGCCAAGCACAGAGAGAAATAAGTTGCCATTTCTTCTGTGGAGCTGCTTAAACCATTCTTATCACACAGCACCTCAGTTTATTCTAGTCATGTGTTTGGCAAACTGGCTAACATTTGCCATGTGTTTGATCTCTCATTTTCTCCCTGACAGGAAAAAAAGTGTGGTGCAGTTCTGCTTTGAAAGAGTTTCCATACTGCTGCTCTTCCTGTTTGGTTTTGCAGCTTTTAAAATAATGCAGCTCTGTGTTAGAGAAAGCACAGTTAAAGTTGCTGGGAAGTTAATTCTCGGTCTTTGTTTTGGCTTCTAAAGAAGCTTGTTGTTTCATACACAAATGTGGGCAGGAGTGCACAGATGGTGTCTTAATTGTAAAGCTTTAGGTGTTTTCTAGAGAATCCAGGTTATGAGGCAACTTAAATTCTATTACTTGGTCCTTACCTCCACTGAAGATTTATACAAAGGTAGTATAGGAGTGGACAATGTCTGAATGGATTCTTAGGTGGAGCCTCCTAGATGCTGAGGACTTTTTCCCTGAGAGTTAATGAAAGTGTGAGGAATATAGATCAGGCCAAATCAGGAAGATGAAAATTTTCTGTTCAAATGAATAAAAAACACCATTCCTTGTGGTTAATAAGTTGCAGAATAACTCAGTTGCAGATGTGCACATTATACTTCCAGCTGTAGTGAATGACTCCATAGCAGCAAATCCTGTAACTCTCCCCTTATCTGTCTTGTTTGGCTGAACTTTACCTTCCTGATGGACAGCAGCCATATAGTCTCACCCAAGCTCCCGATTGTCATTATGACTTTGGTAGATAGTGAAAGATGCATAGATGTTAGTTTCTCTTGTGCTTCATTAGTTTGTACCTTGCCATGCTGAAAGAAACATCATCAGCATCCAGTCCAACACCTGCTTATACAGGAGTTCCTTAGGGCTCTGCCCCAGCTGCTCTTGAACACCTCCAGAACTGGAGATTCCACCACCTTTCAGGGCAGTCTGTCCCAATATTTGATCACTGTCATGGTGAAAAAATACAAGTAAATTTCCTAGTACATAATCAGAATTTTCCATGTTCCAACTTGCTTTTTTTTTTGCTTCTTGTTTTGTTGCCAGGCTTTTCCAAGAAGGCTCTGGCTCTATCATCTGTGTGTTCTCTGATCAGGTAGATGTAGACAGCAGTTAAGGTCTTCCCTTCATCTTCTGTTTAAGACTGAACAGGCCCAATTCTCTCAGCCTCTTTGCTCCAAACAACTTGAAATCCCCCTTCTGGGTTCACTGCAGTATGTCAGATGTCAGTGTTTTGGGCTTATTTAATTTTTGTGGTGTTTGGGGGTTTGGCTTTTTTTTTTTTTTTTTTTTTTTTTTTGTTTGTACTGAAGAGCACGAAACTGGACACAGAATTCCAGCTCTGTGCTGATGTGCTCAGGTGTCCTGGTCAGTTTGCTCAGCGTTGCAGAAGAAAGAAACACAGCACTCGCTGAAGGTGGAGGGTCATTCACTAGGTAGCTTTGCAGTCTGTGTTGGAACAGGAATAAACGGTGTCAGACATAGAATGTCTAGTTCAAGTTGTCTTTCATTCAGTACCAATTTCTCTAGCTTTTCTTTTTTGTCTTGAGATACCTTATAAAGATGTGTTCTTCAATGTGCACAATGCTGTACCTCAGTGATGAGTCTGGCTTTAATTGCTGTGGAACCACTATGTGCTTTAACTTTCAGCTCAATATAAGCTGTCCTTCAGTGGTTCCATGGATGAGCATGTGTCATGCAGGCCAGCATATAGGTTTAGAAAGCGTTGCTGTCAACAAGTGGAACTGGTAATTCTCTTCCTTTGAAGAGTGGTAAAGTAATGTCTTAGCACAGTTTTATCAGGCCTAAAAGCACCTTATTTTAAACTTGATGGAAAACTGGGTGGTAGACCTTTTGTTATCATAAAAGAGCCTGGGCTATTAATGTTCATGTCCATGCCAAATTCCATTACAGATAACTGTTTTCTCCCTGCCGTTTCACTTAGATAGAGTGCTCTGCTTTCTGCATTAATTTGTGTTTGAAAATGATTAAATGGTGTAGGTATTTCATGTTAGAAGTGACTGCAATTTAATGGCTGACAGAAACGACCACATACTGGCTTAGTATCAAATTATTTGTGAGGCAGGCTTAGATTAGAGCGTTATTATTGTCGTCATTATTTTGCTGTCATTTAGAGTAGCCAAATTCCTAAGCCTTTGAGAAGATGATTACCTTTGAGAAGGTTTTGGTATTATTTCTGTTTGCTATACATCTTCTTTGATGTTAAATAAATGTTTGAAGACTGAAAAAAATACCATTAAAAATGTATCAGTCTTTTTTGTAGTGTATGAGTATTGTGTTAAAAAGAAACGTGCCCACTACCTTTCTATACACTGCTCTTCGTATCCTCCTTAGCTTTAAAGCTTTTAGTTAAGACAGGGATATTTACTCCATACTAAAATACTGAGCAGAGCAGTTGTCAAGCCTGAATATATCACTTTGTATAACAAAATTCCATAGCATCTAAGTCAGATTAAGTTGGATAAGACCACTGGTAGGGTAATGTAATTACCCAACATGAAACTAGGGCAAGATACACTAGGACCTTTGACACTTTTTTAATGGAAGCATACAAGAAAATGTTTAATGACCATGAGATTCCTTTTGGAATTGAATCAAAGAATCTCTGTCAGGAACCATTTAGGCATTAAAAAAATTATTTCCTACTACTAACACAAAAGGAACAATTCTCAAACTGTGTTTGTGCTGTTCATGGGGTTACAAAATAAACCTTGTAAAATAAGCTTACCTCAAGTCATTGTCTTAGTTGAACCCCAGCCAGCTGCTCCCTTGCTTCCCTCCCTTGCAGGGGGATTGGGAAGAGAGTTGGGGAAAAAGGAAGTACACCTTGTGTGTCAGGATAGGCAGTTTAAAAGGACAGAAAAGGGGGGGCAAATAATGATAAAAGAATATACAAAACAAGTGATGCACAGCACAATTGTTCACTGCCTTCTGACCAGCGCCCATCAAGTCCCTGAGCTGGTGTACCCCCAGGCCAGCTTTCCCCAGTTCATATACTGGGCATGATGCCACATGGTATGGAATACCCCTTTGGCTTGTTGGGGTCAGCTCTCCTGGCTGTGTTCCCTTCCAGCTTTCTTGTGCCTCCCCAGCTCCCACTATCAGGGCAGCATGAGGTGCTGAAAACTCTTTGACTTGATACAAACACTACTCAGAAATGACTATTAACATCAGTGTGTTATCAACATTATTCTCATCCCAAAAGACAGCTCTTTACCAGATATTAAGAATAAAAGTCTCAGTTTTAGCTAGCATAAAGGTACAGTCAAAAAGTTTAGCCCATCCTTTAAAAAATTGAAGCTGGAAAGAAGTGATTTTTAAATTTATTTTTTTGAAAAAAGAACTTTAGCATTATCATTTTTTTCTTAAAACAATCTATCCCAAACCAGCTGACTAGACTAAAAAAAACCTTCTCAGTCACCAGAACTCACATGCCAAGCATTAGCCTTTTGCAGCTAGTGCTGCTCTGTCCATCTCCCAGAATTAGGCCTCTGTGCTGCTTCTTGGTGTGCTCTGGTCCCTGCTCCACTGCTGTGCATGCTCAGAGTTAGGTAACACCACTGGGCACACACTGCTTTTTCACCCAGACCTAGCCTCAAAGCAGCTCTGTTGGAATAAGCATACTTGAGTTGCAGTAGATTTCATAGTATCATAGTATCAGTCAGGGTTGGAAGGGACCACAAGGATCATCTAGTTCCAACCCCCCTGCCGTGGGCAGGGATGCCCCACACTAGATCAGGCTGGCCAGAGCCTCATCCAGCCTGCCCTTAAACACCTCCCTGGACAACCCGTTCCAGGGCTTCACCACTCTCATGGTGAAGAACTTCCTCCTCACGTCCAGCCTGAATCTCCTCACCTTCAGCTTCATTCCTTTCTCCCTAGTCCTATCACTACCTGAGATCCTGAGAAGTCCCTCCCCAGCCCTCTTGTAGGCTCCCTTCAGATACTGGAAGGCCACAATCAGGTCACCTCTGAGCCTTCTCTTCTCCAGACTGAACAGCCCCAACTCCTTCAGTCTGTCCTCATAGGAGAGGTGCTCCAGCCCTCTGATCATCCTCGTGGCCCTTCTCTGGACACGTTCCAGCACGTCCATATCCCTCTTGTAATAGGGGCTCCAGAACTGGATGCAGTACTCCAGGTGGGGTCTGTGTCCAGTTCTGGAGCCCCTATTAGATTTCCCTTGTCTCACCTAGTTGCCAGGAATCTGTTGGGGAAAAAAACACAGCCAAATGATGAAAACAAAACAAAACCTCAAACCCGAACAGGGATGAGCCTGGTATTGTTCAAGTAATAAGAATTAAAAAGACATTATTTTGGATGCAGATTCATGATTCTAGGGCTGGCAACCCCAGCCTGGGAGTTTCTTTTAAGTCTTGTCTCCACAGATTAATGAGGTCTGATTCTGCTTAGTTTATGAGTCCTGATGAGATCAGCCTTCCTTACTGCAAGCCTGTGTAAAGTACAGCTTGCAGAGAGCATTTCAGAATTACTCAGAACAGATGGTCTTACGGCTTATGTACAACTGTTAGCATCAGCTGAAACTCTGAAAAGCATTGGTTTGAATTTCAGTTGTTACTAGGTGTTCGGTAGCACACTGGCAGGATTGCCTTGTAAAGGCTTTTTGGTTTTTCTTATTAAAATCTCTGGTAGTCATAAATGCTGGGGTTTTATTTTTGGTTTGTTTTGAAGAGCAGGAGTAGGACAGACGAGAACTTCTGGAGGCACTGTGTATGATACATCTATGTAGCAGGCAAGCTGCTAGACAGAGGCTAGGCAGATGTCTGCAGTGTATTTCTGTATCTTTTATCTGAGGTGGTGGTGTGATCCTCACGAAAGCAAAAAAAGAAGCACTAATATGGATCTAATAGCTCATATGCACTTCATAGGAACCTTCTGCTCCTCTCATGTAAGAATAAAACTCCAGTCTGGCAACTTAGGTTCTTACTTCATGAGCTTTTGTAGAAGTAAAGAAATGAGTTGGGATAGAGCAAATAAAAGTGCATCTAACGATAGATGCATTTAAATTCTGTGTGTGGCTCGTTGAGATTCTGTGAGTGGCTGCTTTCTGTGAAATGTACTTGAAGATGACCAGCTTTGTTTTACACCAAGATGGACCAGGCTGGTTTGTACAGTCAGTGAAATCTCAGCTCTGGATACAGCACCCTCCAGAGCTGAATGTGGTAACAGCCTTTCTGACTCTGTCTACAAAACCAATTCTCTCCCTGCTCAGGCAATGCAGAGGGTTCTGAAGAGAGCTGTAAACACCTGTGCAAGCCTCTGAAGAGCCCAGCTTTCTAAGTATTTTAGAATGCCCCAAGGATAGGCAGCAGCAGAGCTGAACTTGGAAGCTTTGTTTCAGACTTGCTCACCTCCAGCAGCCCTTTGACCTCTTTCTAACTACCATTGCCAGAAGCCACAAGTATGGTGAATAACAATGCCATCTGATAGCATGTGGCCTTTTATTTTGTCCCTGCTCAGAGCAAAAGTGTCAGACTTGATCAAAAAAATAAAGTGATGCAAGAATCTCAGAGTGCAGCAACTAGGACACACTGACAGTGTGTGTGCAGAACAATGTGAGTTTGGTCAGAGGGAGATTGAGCATGCACACATTCAAGCTAGTGTAATAGCTGCAGCACCTGAGGAGACTGCAAGTGTAATATCAATATGCAAAAAACCCAACCATTAAAAAAAAAAAAGACTTCTCTTGCTCTTGACCTTGCATGTTATAGCAAGCATGTTCCTCCTTGCTTTTGTGGAGAAATCCTTTCGGCTTATCAACTGTAGCCTCCAGATGTCTCCTACTGCTTCAGTGCCATCTACTGACCAGTTCTTAGACTGTCCACTGGTTACAGCAACGTTCTTGTTTCTTTTGTTAAAAGAACTTTTTATTTCATTAAACTTCTCTGATATACTGTGTTATGCTCTGTCACAATCCTTTCGAATTTAAGAGAATATTTTGTGTCCTACAGATACTGTGACAGAATTCCCAAGTTGTTAATGACAGCAGCTATGTCTGGAACTCTTTACCGTGCACAGAACAGTTTTATGAACTTATTGGTGTACTAGGCTTAGTGCACATAAAACAGGGAATTATTTGTTCTCTCAAATCTTAAACTATATGAAAAATGGCATTTATTTTAAAACAAACACATATGGGAGAAAAAGATGAGCTAGGAATTGGGAAACAGTCTTAGCAGTCTACTAGCAAGCAAGAGCTGCTATCTGCTACTAACTGTTCTTGAGCTACAATAGCAAGTTGTTGAGTTTGTACTATTTTGAATACCCTCAGTCAAGCAAAAATTGCCCTGTGCTGCCAGATTTATTTCAGCAGTAGGAAGATGCTTGGCTGAACATAAGGATTTTCACCATGCAGAGCCCAAATGGTTGACATGAAGAGTTAGGGACAGGCCTTGGGAGTGGTGAGAGCAGGAGTTAGGTAAATCACAAAGCTGTGCCACAGTATAGGTGTGGTGCAAATTGAGGGCATCAGGGCCTGGATTATGCCCGGGACTCCTGGATCTGGGATTCCTGAATGTTGTCTTTCCTTCCTCACTTACGCTGTCCTTAATGGTAAGCCTAATCACAGAAGCTTTTTGCAGATGAAGCAAATTCCATCCTATGGGTTTTCTAATCCATTTGTTAGAGCCTGCTCTTGCTTGGTTCTTAATCCTTAAATGTGCCCATGAATCATCCATGTTAAAATAAATACTTAAATATAGCAGGAAGGCTATAACAGTAAATCCAGTGGCTCTCCCACTCTGTTCTTCAAACTCTTCTCTTCCAGTTTTCTTTTAATGGGCTTTTAAAAAGATTATTTGTGCAGATTGTCAATGAGATCATCAAACAAGAAGCCCACGGATGTTTGCAGTCAGAACTGAATAAGATGAGGAAGTGAAAACCTCTGATCAGCATGGTTCCAAGCCAGCACAGCTTGTACCAGAGGGGTGTATACAGCACCTACACCCTCAGCTGCACACCGGCACTCTGCACTGAGCTCGCTGGGTTCCACAACAGGGCAGGATGGTTTCTACCTCTTTTGAGGGAGTCAGAGCAGATCAAGCTCCTGGCAAAGAACAGTCATGATTACTTTTCTCTTGAAACTGATGATTAACATTTCTCCCTTCTGACTTCATTCAGGTGGTTCAGGATTCAAAAAACCCCAAGTGTTTGCCTCAGTCTAGGTTTGTGTCCCTTTGCCTGAGCATCCATTTAGGCTCCAGGCTGAGTTACGTTAGGTTTGCATATTCTGGCCTTGCAGAGGATTGGTATACAGCAAGGACAAAGTTCAGGACTGGAGGGAGTGCAAATACAGAGCAAAACTGTAGTCTGGGTAGTAATAAATTATAGGTTTGCCAAGGGGCTAATGACTTCTGAGAGATGCTAAGCAACTTCCAAGTCTCTGTGTGGCTCTGATTCAGTTTCTCTGCAGTCAGTGCAAAATCTGACTCAGCTGACTGTGGTTCAGAACTGAATGGGGGAATTGTATCTCCCCTGCCTTTGAGTAATCAAGATTTGTGTGAATATAGGAAGACTACAAGCACCTACCGGAACTACAAGTTCCATGTGTTGGTTGTTATTTGCACTCCAGTTCTCTGCACTACTCAGCCCTTCTAGGCTGCTGTTGCAGGGAAGAATCTTACTCTGTCCTACACATAGCAGTTTCTAATGGCCAAGGATGCTCGCTGATCTTGTAAAGGGATTGTGGCAAAAGCAACATTTTAGAGTGGCAACAGATGCTTTTTGTAGCACTGTAAAATTTCAGGACTTGGTGGACTGCTGCTCAGCAAACGTGCTCTGAACTCTTCGCTCTTTTGAACTGAACTACCAAAGAGGGTTTGGGGGGCATTTTCTTAGTAGATGTGTACCTGAAGCTGCATCAGGAACTTAAATTTCCTTTTTCTGTTCCTTTTTTTAGATTCCAAGATGAACTTGGATGATTTCATCAGTATGAATCCCAATGTGGGGTGGGGCTCAGTGTTACCCCTGCCTGACTTTGTGCGTCGATTTGGTGGACAAACTAAAGACAGCTTGTCCTTGGAAGGACAGTGACCTGAGCAAAGAAGTTCTCCCTGCTTCTGTACCAAGTGTCTGTGTTTTGTTTTGCTGCTCTTACGCTTCTGTACATGGAATAGGTATTTGGGAAAATAGAATGCCCAATCATGAATACCATGAACTGAATAAATTATTTTGTTTTGATTATGTGAGAATGGTTTTTAATGTCAAGTCAAAGGCAGACATCCCACCATAACCATATTACTTTTCCATCTACTGTGCCCAAATTGACAAGAGCATTTACATGTTGTAAGAAAACCTCTTGGAAAGATGTGTGCATAAAATACTGAACAGTGACATAAACAGTCTGCATCTCTGTTTAGTTACTGATTTTATCAGTTAGGGTTCATTTAGCAGAAGCCTCAAGGTCAGACCCACAATGGGGACACAGATGTAGCAGTACAGTCTTGAACCCCCAAGCACTGTAAAACCAGGTGTAAGCAGCTAGGTTTGTGTGCTGTACAAGGGGAGAATTAGATGCCTGCCATTTCAATTAAAGTGTTCCTGGAAGATGCAGTTGCTTTTGCTTCTTACACTGCATGTTCTCACCTGCCCCTAAGTGCTTGCCCTTGGCATTTGTCAGGCCCCATGACAGAAAGAAGTAAAGTTGGTGTTTTTTCCTGCCTCTTAGCTCCTTGAACTGGCTTGCCATAAGGTCAGACACCTGCTCTTGCTGGTGTGAGGATATTGGCAGGGACATATGGCTGGGGGAGGGGAATAAGAAAGCTCCCCCATATAAAGTTGCTTGCTGGTGAATTTCCTTAGGGGTGCTGTCAAGCTGCTACCTTGCAGAGGGACCCAGGAAAGCCATCATGTTGACTGGGTGTTCAGAGCAAAGTCTCCCACATCTTCAGAAGAGTGCCCTGGAGGGGCAGGAGGCTAAAATGAGCTATTTAATTCTCTAGTTTGAGACCTGTTCTGCATTACATACTAGCACACCATAGAATCACAGACTGGTAGAATTATTCAGGTCAGCCAATTTCTTGTCCTGTCTCCTGTTCAGATCAGGTCAGACTGGACTGGGCTGCTCAGGGCTTTATCAAGTCAGGCCTTGCAAACTATATCCATTTGTGATGGATTCCAGTCTCTGAGGAAAAGCACAGTAACAGTTTTAAGGGATCACTCTATTTCTAAGTACAGACAAATATTAAACCCTCAAATATAGTCAATGTGCATTACTCTTACATAGGTGCATTGTTATATATGTGTGTGTGTGTTTGTGTATTCTATTACTGTATCTTCAATCAGTTCCAGATAATTTACTCAGCATGTTAACAGCAGAGACAGACTGTTGAAAACTCTGGAATTGATTCACTTCTTCCAGACATCTCTTTGTCTGTGTCATAAGGCCTGGCTGAATGTAGAAACTCACACTTTCCTGTTGCCAGAGGCAGCACAAATGGTTGGCCACGCAGATAGGCTGCTACCACACGGATTCCTTGGGTAGCAGTGTGGACCGTGGACAGGAGGCTGGTTGTTGGGACACTCACTTGTGGTGGGGGAGGGTTGGTCTGTAGTTTCTGTCTCTGAAACAGCTTCACCAGAAGAGATTTAAGGTGATGGAACTCCAGATTGCTGATAAAGTGGTGCTCAGAGCCCTCACAAGAGGGGTCAGTTCTGGATTTAAGCAGAAACACCCATGTAGAAGGTCTGATTTATCAGTGTTCCTATGAATTGGCAGCTCTTTCTGTAGCAGACATGCTTTGAACGAGTGAAGACATTGCTGCTTACTCTTTTTGAGTGGTGTCAAGGCTGGTTGTGAATGTGGACAATAGCAAAAATGTACCTTCTCAGCTCTATATAGATGCTAACCCAGTGCCCAGGGCATTGTATGCACTGTCCAGGTGAGACAAAGCAGAAGTCAGAATGTGAAGATCCACATTTTAAATGAACAGGTTAGGTTAAGCACTTGTCCTTCAGGTGAATGCATCTTACATGCACAGAGTTCCTGTGCATTGCTCAGCAGACCCTGTAAGTTACTGCAGAACATTAGGGTCTCAGCCCTTCTTACTCCAGTGTGTAACTTGATTTAAATACTGAGCTGCCATCCTCAGCTGTTTTCCAGTGCCTGAAATCTGTGACACACTCTCTTAAGGGAGGCTCAGCCACAAGAATTTGCCTGGTTTAATCTTGTTTGAGGATCAAGGGTGTTAAGAAGGAAACAGTCACAACCATTACTCAGAATTTCCAAGTTTAGAAAAATAAACAACAACCAATGTGAAGAGCCAGTCCTTTTACAAATACCTACTTTTGTGTGTAGCAGGCTGGCTGTGAAGGTGTGCCTTCAGGAAGACGGCACTCAGGAACAGACCAGGTGCACATTTAGGGCTCCCAATACAAGGAGAAGCTGCTTGCTTCACCTTAATTAGTAGAGACCAGCCCTTTTCCTAATGTTGATTAGCCCTGACAGAGGGATTAAGTGAATTCTCCCCCCTCTTTGCTTCTTCCTGTCTCTGATTAACCCTTGTTTTGATTGTTTTGGGGAACTTGCTCTGTTTAACCTTTTTGCTGTCACCTATGACATGTGAGGTGGTCTCACCAGTGTGGCTTACACACTGAGCTCCACAGCAGGTTGAGGACAAAAAACAGAGAAAGCTTGCTGAAGTCTACAGCTTGTGTCAGAAGTACAAGCCAAGAACTTCCACTGCAAGCTGATGGTGAGAAGGCAGCTCTACTGCCAGACATCACTAATCATCAGCTCTGTGGTCACTGAAGTATTTAGATACCTAAGAGGAAAGTTTCTGTACCACAGGCATATGCATGTAAGGGGCACACCATATGGCAGAGTATAACTTGGTGGGCCTGGCAGGTACAGCCACCCAGGTGAACTGGTGCTTTAGAGGAAAGCCTTGTTCCTTGATGCAGAGAAACTGGACTTACGCTACTGTGAGATACAAAATAATAGGAAAGCTTTGACATTACTTCAGGGCTGATTCGCTGGGGTGCACTGACAAAGCAGAATTGGTGTGTGCTCACCTACACTCCATGCTGTCAATAGCCCTTGAGACTTTCAATCCTCCCTGTGCCCAGATGATGTCCTGCTGTGTCCAGCACAAAACCCGGCTGTTAATTCACTTTCAGTAAGATTTCTTAGTGCAGCTTAGCTTTCCATTCCCTCTCAGCCTTCTTTACCTTGTCTTTTCCAACAGTGAAGCCTTTCTGTTGTCCAGTTATAGTCTTTATGTGCTAAGAGCCTCTAAGTGATAGCTTTTTGGACTAGGTCACCCTTGAGTCAGGCACTGAGCAAAGCAGACAACCCCTCCTGCCCTCAGGTCAGTTGCTCACAATCCCACAGTCTCCCAGCTTCTGTATTCTGTTGGTCACTGGAGATTCTCCAACCTTTTTACTTCCAGACATGTTAGGGCAAGACTCTGATAGCCTCATAGTGGCAGGGCATCCTATCTCTCAGGTAATTCCTTTTGCTTCCCTCAGGACACCCCCATCTCCCCTGCCTTTTTCTTCTTCTTCTTCACTGCTGCTTTTTAGTTAAGAATATCGTTTATTTGATAACTAAATTATTTTACTGTCGTATTTGGGACTTTGGGGAGGGGGAATGCTGGTTTTTTTCTGGCACGCACTTGGTTGATCCACGCATTTTTGCAAACTTTTACGCGGCCAGGTCTGCCTCAAGACCATTTCTCAGTTGGCCAGCAGGGAGAGCAGTCAGCATTCAGTGGACAGGCGGCTGGGATGCTTGGCCAGAGGCACTCACCTGCGTGCTCGACCCTGCTAGTAGCTGTTACAGCTCCAAAAAAATAACTGATAGCCGTGCAGAGGTGAGCTGTTATCTTGCAGGGTTGCGGCTGATGGCTTACATACTGCCCTGGACTGCCTGAACCTCTAACGTCTGTACCGGTCCTTCCTGGCCATCAAGGGCTGCGTGTCAGTATCAACCAGTTTTTAAGGATCTGCTCAGGATATGCGATCCCTACAAAAATGGGTTTGTGACACCTTAGAATATCAGGCTAATTGCTTTGCTGTTAATTGTAAGGTCTTCAGAGGCTAAATTTAGGCATCTGGGATGCTGCAATCTGACCTGTGCTGTTAAGGAAGCAAGGAGGCACTGTGGTGCTTTTGTATGAATCAGATTACTGGGTGAGGGTTCTGGCTGGAACATTTTGACCTGTGTGGCCTTCTATCCTCACCCCTTCATTGTCCAACTTGAGCCTTATGTGTTCTGAAGCACTGTTTCCCTCCAAACATTGACTGTCGAGTGGCAATCTCTGGAGTCCACTTTTCTTTTGTTAGAGTGACTTTGGTGCAAATGTTCACACTTTTTGTCATTTTTCTGTGCACAGGTTGTAGACTGAATGATCTGAGAAAGCTGTACCAGGGATTAGGAAGGAGGTGTGACAATCCAATCTGTCCCCGCAGAAGTAGCAGTTACCTCCCACTGGAAGCCTTGCAGAACAATTACTGAGGCACCACCTATGTGGTGGCTGTCCCCCAACTAGCACATGCCACACTGCCAAAAGGGAGGACCTGCAGAGTATCAGTTCACACATCACCCTGCTGAGCAGATGGCTCCAGGTTTGGTGAAGTCGCTCTCCTATGACACTTTAGATTCACGGGCTTGGTGAATCTCATCTCTCTTGGGGTGAAACCTGCCTGGACATTTGTCTCTCTTCAGGTAATTACCTACACAGAAATTTGAAGGAGGGAGTGTTGGTGGTTTTCTTCTCCCTTCTGGCTTCCTCCTTATGCAGAAGTTGGCCCAGTTGAGGCCAGGGTTAATGAAGCATACCCAGAGAGTGAGTGTCTGGAGTCATCTGCTCAGGTTTGCTCAGCAGCTGCATGCACCCTTTCCAGTGGAGTTCAGCTCTTGTGATCATGGAGTCTGTATAAATGCAGTCTTTCAACAAGTTAAGTGCAGCTGCAGTAGTGGTTCTGGAAAATCTCTCCAGTTTGACCTAAGATAAACAAATATGGTTGCTTAAGTATCCCGAATGTTTCCTTATACTTACAGTAGGAAATACCTTGGATACTGAGGGCAGCTAATACAAATCTTACTTACTTATCTAAGGCTTTTGGCAAGTCCCTGAGTTTCTGAGTGAGCTAAGCCACTTCCTAGGCATGGAGCATACCAAGCTTTGCTTTAGAGCGATAAAAATAAGCTTTCAGAAGACCTAAGCTGCGCACTGCCACTCACAAAGTTCAGGAGAGGCAGCATTATTCACCTGAAACTCATTTTGAGTGTCTGGCCCTCGTGCAGAGGGAGATGAGAGGACAGGCTGGATTCCTGACATTACTTAAAAGCAGGAAATGCTGCTTTGGCCTGTTTCAGTGTCATACCAACCTTCCTATGCAGGGCTATATCTGGAACCCCAACACTGCAATAAGGCAGGAATCATTATGTGTTACTTTCTTTTTTTTTTCAAACAGCCTACACAGTAAGAAGATGGTAGTTATCTCAGCCTTCCCTTCCTTTTAGTGTGCAATTGTGGCCCTGTGCTTCCCACTGTCTCAGCTTGGCTGCCGAAATGGCAGCGCACCAGCTCCACGCGTGGAGCCATCCTGAGCAAATGTTCTGCTGCAGCTCTTAACCATTTAGCTGTAAAGATGCCTCCTCTGCCATCATTTCTAATTGCTGGAGTGAAGCAAGGGTTTCCAGTCCGTGTTTATAGCCAGTGTAATCAGTTCAGCTATTTATACTGTGCTCATCACAGAGCACTTTGCTGTATGAAATGGTCACAGTTATATTTATTCCAGTATTAAAAAAAAAGGGCATCACAAATTGAGGAGACATCCAGTTTATTTTTTACTTGCTACATGATGTTATTTCTCCAGCAAGTCAAACTCTTATCAGGCAAAATAATGCTCCTGGGAAGAAAACACAGCCCTCTCTTAGTCAGGAATCCCACCAGTGTTTATCTGTGCTTGTGTTTTTGTCCTGAGTGAAGTAAATGGACTCTTCAGTCGAGTAGCTTCTGCCAATTGCTACCTTGGTATGAATATGTGGCACGGCCAGAAAAGTCCCTAGAGTTGTCTTAGTACAGCTGAAAGCAGAGTTTGATCTGCCCTGCCAGAAGTACTAAAAATACCTTTTAATATGCTAAGGTATGTATCTGGCGAGGAGTTGTTTTCAACCCCTTGTTCCTTGGAGTTGCTACAAAGTAAATGGAGCCAAACCAGCTCGGTTCTGAGATGCAAAATTGCCAGTACTGGGAATGGCTGCAGGGGCTCAGTCTCTCTCCTGGCTCAAGGACAGGCACTCCTCTGCTTTGTTCCCAGCAATAGGTTAGGAAGAGGGGACTTGGAGGGGATTCAGAGTGGCCTATTTGCCATATTTGTCAGAGATGTTTTACTGTTTCTTTATTTCTCATTCAATTTACTTAATAATTATTACATAAAAAAACCCAACCAAACAAAACATGTTGGGTGGTTTTGAGACCTGAAAGACCAAGTGAATGGCTTCATTCTTAGCAGAGAAGACCCACACAGGGTCCCAGCAGCCCCCACTTGCCAGCCTCTCTGAGCTCACAGAGTGCAGAGGTCAGATTCATGCTTCAAGGCAAAGCCCCAGCCTTCTCCCAGCCCCTGTCAAAGGCTGCGTGAGCAGCGACAAAGCAGTTGCCCTCCTCAATGGCTGCAAAGCCTCAGTGAAACCTTTTTGCTGATGCTCTCTGTGGCCCAGCTGCTTTGAACCACTGCAGAACTCCAAGACTGTGGAATGGCTCAGCCCAGACCTGGCTGCACAGGCACAGGTCCCCAGCCACTGCCAGGAACCACAGTGTCCCTGCCGTTAGCTCCCTGCAGGGGTAACACAGGTGAAGATAGCAAGGCATTACAGGTTGTTTGCTGGGTTTATGGAAATCCTCAGAAATCAGGATTATTTGTGAACATTCAACAAGCAAGTGCCCTGGCTTAGCAGGTGGAGTCCATGGCAAAAGCCTGCACATGGAACTTTTCCAGCATTTGAGGACACCTGAGGCCCAACACATGACAAAAGTGTATGTGTGGAGTCCAAAAGAGGTGCTGCCATCTCCACCACTCGGTTTAATCTGAGATGGCATCATTGAAAAGTCCTCTGCTCTGTCCTGCCTGCAGAGTGTAGCAGAACCTGCTCCTAAATAATGTCCTAACTACTTCTCACTGCCGTTTCATGCTGTTTTGAGAATGCTCTGTAGAGCTCCAGTGGGGCAGCCATTAGCACGGCTGGATTAGCAAGTTTTTGTTTCCAGCTTTCTGTAACAAAACACCGCTGTGCTGTGGCACACGGGCTAGCTAGGGTTTCGCTATCAGCTTCAGAAAATGAAGGCAAAGGGTGATTAAATATTAAGTGGGGTGCAAGATCTCAGTTGATGTGGTTCATCTGGTAACCTGAGGATGAGCTGGAGGTAAAAATGGCTTCCTGAGATATCTGAGAGGGTACTACAACAACCCATCCCAGCCAGGGAGAGGAGCTCTGGGCTTCCTCCATCAGTTTCAAATGGCAAGAAACCGTACTCAAGTGTGCTCATGGAGAGGGACCAAAATGAGGACCCTTGGAATATCTGTCTCCTTTTCTATTTGGATTTCCACTTCTGTAAATCAACCATAATTTCTGGCTGTGCTAGACTGCCAAACAGGCTGTACTTAACGTAAGGCACAATATATCCATGAAAAAAAAGGAAGGAGGTTTGTGATTAATACAGAAATATTCCTTCCCCACCACAGGATGAGCTGTGTCCTAATGCCACTCCTTCCAGCAAAGCTGCTGCTGACAAGAAAATTATTGACCTTCCTTACCTTACAGAGCAAGGCTTCTGAAAGACAGCTTTTATTAATTGTGTGTCTGCACGTCTGCACGTGCATCTCTGTGCCTCTCAGGGTACACACTGAGACAGCTTCCTTCACAGCAGCATGTTTTGCAGTGGGTAGCAGCTTCCATGCTGACTTAGCTCACCTCAGCATTAGCAATGAGCAATGTTAAATACTATTGTCACTGTTCTCATTGGCAGTTGGCTCTTCCTGCGGAGGACCCACAGCTTGGCTGCTGCTTACACCTAGTGTGAGCGCTGCAAGGGCTCCTGCTCTGCTCTCAATCCACCTCACTGTCCACTCATCTAACCCACACTTCCTAAGCTTACCTATGATGACGTTAAGGGAGATGGTGCAAACAGAGCCTCACTGAAGCTGAGATAGACAACTTCCACTGCTCTCCCCCATCTATCCAGCTGGTCATACTGTCACAGAAGGCAATCAGATTGGTCAAGCATGATTTCTCCTTTGTGATTCCATGTTGACTATTCCCAATAATCTTCTTTTCCTCCACATGCTTAGAGGTTACCTTCATAACAAGCTGTTCCATCACCTTTCCACGGATGGATGTGAGGCAGACTGCCCTGCAGTTTCCTAGGTCCTCCTTGCCCTTTTTGAAGATTGGGGTGATACTGGCTTTCCTCCAGTCCTCAGGCACCTCCCCTCTTCTCCATGACCTTTCAGAAATGATGGAGAGTGGCTTAGCGATTACCTTAGCAAGCTCCTTCAGCACTTGTGGGTGCATCCCATTAGGGCCCATGGATTTCTGGGTGTCCAGCTTATCTAGGTGATCTCTAACCCCTAAGCCATCAAAGCCAGAAAGGGTACCAGGAGGGAGGGCAGGAGCAGCAGAGCCTGGCCTGAGTGCTGTGGAGGATCTTTGGGAAGGCTTTGTTGCTCTGCCATACAGATATTAACATTTCTGGCCAGCTGACAGCATGTGTGCTGAGTGTAAACATTTGGCTCCAGCGAAGTGTGGCAGCCAAGGGAAGCAAGTTGTGCACAAAATAAACCAGGTCCTTGCAGCAGCGTCCAGCTGGGCAAGGGCCATCTCCACTGGGTGTGAGTGGGGTCAGGCATGAGGGCCCACCGCACCCGCAGGGAGAACCAGGCATGGGCAGAGAGATGCAGCCATGGATGGGAGGATGGTGGTTTCACAGTGGAGCAGGACATTCACCCAGTTCCTCTGCAGCCTCCTGAGGCACCTGACTGCTGGCTCATTCCAGGGCTCTTGGTGGAGGGTTAAGAAAGTCTTAAAAATACATTATTTGGGGTGTTTTAGGGGTCTGAGGAAGGAGCTCAGAAGCAGTACTGATGATGTTTGCTGTACCACTTTTGATTGTGGTATGTTTTGCATCCAAACAGCAGGAACAGGGGGAGAAGTGGGTAGAGATCACCTAGGCCTCCACTTTCCAGCTCTTTCTGAACAGGTCAGTTGTCCTCACTAGCTCAGCTTTAATTTGCACTCTGTGTTCATTGCAACGGTCTTTTAAAACTCGGGTCTTACTCCACGTGTGGGCAGACAGAGAGGTGCTGATGCCTGGGGTCCATGAGCCTTCAGGCTTTTCCCTCCAGGATCAAGTGAGGGAATTTTGCATTTTTGCAGTCTCTAATTCAAGAAAATAATAAACAACTTTGTAAATATTAAGAAACAAAACAAAACAAAGATCTTGAGGCCTTAGGGGGCCTGAGAAAAGGGGGAATAATGTGCTGTTACACCCAGGGGTGTTATAATCTTGCTCTGCCTGGCTCCCTGTGCTAGGATGGGTGACACGTGGTGCTTCTCTCTTGCAGCTACCACACGTGTGTGCATGTGTGTGAGACCAGTTCACTTGGCCTCTTAAAATTCTGAATGCTCAGCCTAAGCAGGGAATAATAAAATGCAACTTGTCCACAGGGACCAGAGGAAATGAATTACTGCCTGGGTGTAGCTGAGGGCAGAGTCTGGCTCATTATTTTCTGTGAAATAATTCCCATGAGGCCTTGTGGAAACTCAGCTCTTTTTTGGTTGCTTTTTTTCCTAGTTTGTCTACTTCCTTAAACTTTCCAAAATACTCTGCTGTAACATAGTTTCCCCAGTCACATGTGTTAGTGAGGAGAGAGAAGGTTAAATTCTCCTTTTGTACTATAATGTAATTCATTTCCTGTTTTTCACAACTGTCTAGACACAGCTCTAACGAGCATTAACCCTGAATCCCATCATTGGGTTAAAAATAGAGGCTTTAAATATAAAAGTGGGTGGTAAGAGAAAGATTGCAGGTTTCTACCTACTACCAGGAGCCAGCTCTTGTAAAGGAGAACCATTTAATTGTCTATATGCAAGGAAAAAAACAAACCAAAACAACACAAAAACAAAAGCAAAAAACAACCAACCAACCAATCCAAACCACCACCACAAATAAAGTTGTTTCAGTTTCAGAGGTTTAAAAGGGCTCCTGGTTGCTTTATATACACGAACAGCAGCACGGGCGCTGCTGAGCTGTGGCACCGACAGGTTGATCCACCTTCAGGAGTTATATTTGACTGGATTTACACCTCCAGCCAGATCCAAAAAAGAAACAATAAATTCCACTTCAGCAGGAGAGCTATAAAAAAGACTGTGAGAAAGTCATTTAAGAGATAACCCATCTGGAAAACTGTGGTCAGGTTGTGGTGGGAGACCCATGGACAAAATGTTCCACAGGCCCAGCTGAGGAGAATGTCCCAAACCCTGAGGGAAAAGTGATCATCATGTACCAAGAAGCACCCTGATTTGGGAAAGCAAGGGCACAATGCTTTGGTTCCAAACCTACAAAAGCATTTAAATGCTTGCTCAGTCATGATCAGACCCAATGGGACTCTCATCAGCTTGAGCTGGATCATGGTTGGGCTGGACGTTGGCCCTAGGTTAAGCCTGGCAGTTGACTTGTAGGTGCCAATCCACCTCTTGAGACCCATTCTGCAGGCCAGGCTGCCACACCAGAGCAAAAGAAGAAGGTGAGAGATTTCTGGCCTGTAAGGTCAGTTAAGTCCTTCATGAACATGTGAGTTGTGCCTGTGGAGGAAAAGCAAGGAGAAAACAAAACTGGAGCCCACACCATCTCAGCACTGGGCACAGGCAGGGAGTAAGGAAGATTCTAGGCCATCGCTGACAGTTTGTCACACACACTGTTCCCATCAGAGATTACCCAGAGACATGACTTTTAATGCACTTCACAAATAACAATATATGCTTGTAAGAGTAAGTTTGACTCAATGCTCAAGAGCCCTGTTAAAATAGATCAAAATTCATGGTGTGTCATGAAGAGGAGGAACTTGTATTTCCTGCACCGACTGCATTTTCTGCCTGTAAACACAGGCTGGGAAGGGCTGTTTGTTTATTCTGTGAGGCCAGGAGTGGACATCTTTCCTGTCCCCACCACCCACAGCATGAAAGCAGCAGCAGCCATCTGGCAAAGGGGGTCCAGGCTGGACCCATCACCTCAGCTGCAAAACTCGTGGGTGCCGTGTCCTGCGTTCAAGGCCTGTTCTGACCCACACCAAAATGATCCAAGGAAAACATACTAAAAAGACATTTGTTTTCTACTTTGTATACTACGCAGCAAGGATGGCAAGGGGTGAGCTAGTGTCTCTCCAGCTTAGGGAAGACCTTTGAACCCAAATGAGTTATTTATAGAGCCTTTTAGAAAAAGCTTTCTCCAATTTCTGCAAATTTTATGACCTGAGCAGCTGAGGTTGTCAAAAATAACCCCCTGCATGACTGACTGGGGTTCAGGCCAACCCCTTTGTAAAGCAGAGAAGCAGATGTGGATTAGGGAAAGTTGGGGCAAGGCTGAATCATCATAATATTTGCCGTGCAAGTTTTCAAAATGCTTTTTGCCCAAACCCTGCTTCTTTATTAGGCTCTAACAGAGTGAAGGCACTTCAAGGAATTCTATAGGATGACTTGTTACCGTTTGCCAGGAGAGGATCTCAAACACACTTCAGGCTGCCTCACTGAGCTTTCTTTAAAGGGTGGAGACATTGGCAGCAGTAGCATGAAATGGAAAGAATTATACAGACCTCACTGACCCACCCAATACATTCCTAAAAAGATCAAGTATCTCCTTAAATGATTCAGTCTATTAAAACAAGTAAAACTGAGTATTTTAAAGAAAGCTTCAAGTAAGAAATGTCTTAACAAGGGCTTTCTCATCCCTGCATTTAAAAGGCTCTGGTGATCTTGTAGACTGTCCCATGCTTCCAGAGAATTGTCTGGGGGTAAAACCTTCTACAAATTTGAGGCACAGCATAACTACAAAAAGACTTAGAAAACCACTCAAAACATACCTTAATTGTCAGTGACTATTGAATTAAAGCAAAGCATCTCCATTTGGTGCTTGTTTTCATATCTAGCATACCTTTCATGAAATCAGTAATCCTGCTTTAACCACAGTAACTTCTGTTCCAACCTGAGACATTTTATTTGCTTTTTCAACTACTTTTCCCCAGTTTACTGGAAGCCCCTTCAGCAGGCTCTTACTCCCATTCCTTCTGAGCAAGAGTTTGACTAACCAGATTCAATTCTAAGTGAAAAAAAGAAAAGATGGAAATCAAAGTAATCTGTATAACATGTCCAGGAAAAAACCCAACCCTTTTCAGTAAGCCACAAGTTGGAATTGAACCTATCAGACCAGTGTGAGCACTGGCGATCTCTTCTAGGGCAAGAATCACACCTGTGCTTTGGGAGAGGTATAAATTCACAAGCTCCATGGGAGCACTGTTTTTGATCCACTCACCTCATTTTCCTTCAAGGCATGATGAAGCAACAGCTCTGCCTGGTGCATTAACTGGCAGATGAGCTCACCAAGCCGCTGTCCATCATTTACCACCAGTCCTGGCTCGCTGGAGAGGTCCCATCCACAAGAAGGGCCAGATGGAGGAACCTGCAAACTACAGGCCTGTCAGCCTGACCTCAGTGCCAGGCAAGATTATGGAGCAGATCATCTTGGGGGCAATCACAGCACACCTGAAGGATGGCCAAGGGATCAGGCCCAGCCAACACGGATTTAGGAAGGGCAGGTCCTGCCTGACCAACCTGATCTCCTCCTCTGACCTGGTGACTGACTGGTGGATGTGGGGAGGCCTGTGGATGTGGTCTACCTGGACTTCAGCAAGGCCTTTAACACTGTCCCCCACAACAAACTCCTGGCCAAGCTGTCAGCCTGTGGCTTGGGCAGCAGCACTTTGTGCTGGGCTAGGAACTGGCTGGAGGGCCGAGCCCAGAGAGTGGGGGTGAATGGTGCCACATCCAGCTGGCAGCCAGCCCCTAGTGGCATCCCCAGGGATCAGTATTGGGTCCAGTCCTTTTTAATATCTTTATCTCCTCATCCAGATCATTAATAGAATACCTCATCAGTAAATCTGCAGACAACACCAAGTTTGGGACAGATGTTGATCTGTTAGAGGGTAGAAAAGCTCTGCAGAGGGACCTTGACAGGCTGGACAGAGTCCAACAGGATGGCATTTAACAAGTCCAAGTGCCGGGTTCTGCACTTTGGCCACAACAACCCCATGCAGTGCTGCAGGCTGGGGACAGAGTGGCTGGAGAGCAGCCAGGCAGAAAGGGAGCTAGGGGTACTGGTTGGCAGCCAGCTGAACACAAGCCAGCAGTGTGCCCAGGTGGCCAAGAAGGCCAATGGCATCCTGGCCTGCATCAGAAATAGTGTGGCCAGCAGGAGCAGGGAAGTCATTGTGCCCCTGTACTCAGCATTGGTCAGGCCACACCTTGAGTACTGTGTCCAGTTCTGGGGCCCTCAGTTTAAGAAGGACATTGAGACACTTGAAGGTGTCCAGAGAAGGGCAACAAGGCTGGGGAGGGGTCTGGAGCACAGCCCTGTGAGGAGAGGCTGAGGGAGCTGGGGTTGTTTAGCCTGGAGAAGAGGAGGCTCAGGGGAGACCTCATTGCTCTACAACTATCTGAAAGGATGTTGTAGGCAGTTAGGGGTTGGTCTCTTCTCCCAGGCAACCCCCAACAGAACAAGAGGACAGAGTAGTCTCAAGCTGCACCAGGGGAGGTTTAGGCTTGAGATGAGGAGAAAGTTCACAGAAAGTTGTTGGCCATTGGAACAGGCTGCCCAGGGAGGTGGAGGAGTCACTGTCCCTGGAGGTGTTCACAAAAAGAGTGGATGTGGCACTTAGAGCCATGGTTTAGTTGTCAGGAGGTGTTAGGTATTGAGTAAGAGGTTGGACTTAATCTGAGGTCTTTTCCAACCTGCTTGATGCTGGGATTCTTCTGATGCCACAACCACCTGAGTTTCAGATGTTCCTGCAGGAGACTCTTTACTTACAATCACCAGAAGCTCAAAGCTGGTAAGGTCACCAAGGTGGAAGCAATGAGACAACCAACTCTTTGGTTCACATTGTTTGAACATTTATTGCAATTCAGTGTCAAAAATGTTTTACAAAAAAAAATACATGACTGTCTGCACAGAACAGCTGTAAAAATCAGAGTTGAACATGCAAGGGAAGGGAAAAAGAAGTGTGCAAATTTATAATGGAAGGAGTTTAACCACACAATATTAAAACAGAAGTCTTATTATATATGGTTGCCTTTCACTTCATCTCTAGTTACAACTTGAAGAAAACAAAACCAAAACAGAACACACGCTCTCTTACATGTAAGTAGATATTTATAATCACTGTAAATTAATTCCTAAAGATGAGCGTATTTGCTCCTTCAGATGAAAATGTTCTCTTGGTAGCAGGTCTGTTAGCATTCTGTGCAGTCCACAATGGCTAAAGAAATGCAGCTTCCACCCTCAGCTGCCCTCTCGGGAGAAGCAGCAATGCTTGGTCAACGGAGGGGGAGTCTCTGGTGTTCAGTATAGTAGAGACTGCATGCGGCAAGGCTTTGCTCACCCCAGGGCCAGATCCTGCAGAGCGAATTTGCTACCAACAAAAATCACTGAAGGAAGACACGGGATAGAAATTGGGCACCAGTAAAGACTCACACAACTCGGCAGCCACATGCTGACAGCTGTGCTGATGGTTGGCCACACCTTCAGAGCCTTTAACAAGCGTCATAATAAACAGCTGAGAAAAGCAGCACAAGCAGAACACCAGAGCCCCAAACCTTGCAATAGTGTCTCTTGATCAGCCATCCACTCCACGGGGTCTATGTGTCTGCAAACAGGCCAGCTAGGAAGAGTGGCATTGTAATTTAAAGCTATGTCTTTTTGGCAAGACGCTGATCTATGGGAAGCTGTGCAACAGGTTTGCAAGAATAACCGCAGAGGACAGTGCTGGTTTGCTGTAATCGAGCAGGAGACACATGGAACAGCACATCTGATTTATCAGCTACATAGCAGAATTTGAAATGCTCCTGCTCTGAATCAAATTCTAGCTACCAAGAAGTTTTCTGGGAAAGCTGCTTTAGTACCTGCATGTGATCTAGAGGGTAGCAGCTTTAGTAAGAGTAATTTAATAAGTCAAACAGAAATGGGAACACAAAACATTTCCTGAGGGCAAAGAAAAATAATAAAAAGATATTCCCATATACAGAAAGTGGCAGGGTGCAATTAAATGTACACAAAGCAATGTCTTCAGAGTGATACAAGTTTTCCTAATCACTTTACAAAATAAAAGGCTCTAGAAACTCCCACAATTAAAAAAGAGAAACCCAAACAATGTAAGAGGAGGTGCACACATTTTATGATCAAACTTCACCATACCATAGTTAGTATAAACAGCTTAAGGTATGTACAGCTGAAACTACACCTCTTGAAGTGCCTATCATATTAAAATGAATTCCAAATATCTGCCTCTTCTAGAATGCTGAAACACATCTCTGGGGTATCTTCCTCCCTAAGCCTCTTCCTGTGCATGGATCTATTTTTCTGTCCACAGCACCACATTCTACACTGTCGCACTAGTTAACACATCCTCTGAAGATACTGAGACTTCTCTGGTTATGCTGGCAGGAGAAGCTCTCCAAGAGAAAAACCCCTCCTTTCCTGGTATAAGAACTGACACACATCTAATGAGAATGCATCAACTGGAAGATGAAATGTTTGAAAAGAGCATTCTGTTTCCAGAACAAGTAAGAGTCTGTTTTCCCAACAGCTTTGCTACAACTGTCTGAAGACAGAGGTCCTTTTTACATGAGATCAGTCTTAAACCATCCTGCCTGGAAGCCCCTATTATCACTGTCAGTTTTGTTACTCTGCCATCCTCAGCCCAGCTGATGCCTCTGCACCACTAAAATACTGATCACTTATAACAAAGTGGTTAGACTAATGTATTTGGATGCAGCAACACTTTGCTTTAAATACAAGACTACTGAACTCACAATATCTCCCTTTACCAGCCACTTGAGAAACAATGAGTCTCCCAAAGAGATCAAGGTCTCATTTGACACTTGCTGTAGCAGGAGGGTAATGACTGAAGCAGTAACTGAATGAGTCTTAGTTTCTTTTCATTCAGTCCATTTTGTTCTTCAGTACAATAGCTGTCTGGTTTTCTGCTGCTGTGGATACTGACAATATCACCCCAGGACCTCACACGAGCGAGAGAAGTGCCCATATGTATTAACAAATCATCTTTAGCACTTTGATCCTTTAAGATGACACAGTGCTAAGGAATAAAAAACACCAACTGAAGTTAGTTTTACCAAGAGGAGCCTCAGCTGCACAATAAGTTTGCTGTCAGCATGACCTATGCTCTCTGGGCAAAAGACAAACTCAAGACCAACGAAAAGCAGAGAGGCAGTGGCTGGAACTGAGGTTCCTAAATTGCAGCAAAATGCTCAGATTTTGCCTTGCTGCGCAGGGAATGCGCTAGGCCCGAGTCAAACCTGAACTTCAAATTCACCCAGTGTCATCTCACAGTGGGGCTAAGTGACACCTGGTACACACAGACTCAGACTAGGCAGAACTCCCCAGCACTTCATACCAAAATACTCATGCCTCCCCATCATAACAGGTTGATTCACTATGGGAAGCAAAGGCAAGACTATGAAACACACCAGCCCCAAGTCAGAACAGGCATCAGAAGATACCAAGGGGCACAGGTCTTCCCACCACTAGAAAAAGGAGCTGTAAGAATACCCAAACACAGCACAAATGCTTTACTCCCTTCACTTGCAGGCATGTGTCCTTACTGCCCTCATTCACCAAACCAGATTTCCTTCTCATCTACCCACTGCCAGTGTGGGAACAAAACCAAACTGGCCTCCTTCACTCACAAACACCACCACCCCCGCCCTAGACAAGCATAAATTAATTTTTCCAAGGTAACAGCTTTTAAATCACTTTCAGTTGGCATGAATATTATCAGGCAGCATATGATTTCTACCAGCAGTCAAACTGATGGATGAGGCATCCACACCAAGATAAAGCTCCCTGTCCTACATGTTTTCCCCTTCTCTCTAGACAGTGCCAAGCTCTGGGCCATGGCTAATGGTGGCATAGGCTCTCAGAGCTCTCTGGAAGAGTAAAAGCTTGCATTTGCTGCTGGAAGGCATAAAGGCAGTTCTTGTCAGCATTTTCCTACTCCCTCCCCACTGTTCCATCTAGAGACAGCTTTTTTCCCTTTTTGTGTCTCTTCCATGAGTATGCAAAGTGACTTAGTTTGCAAAAATGCAAATACTGTCAATTGTTTAAAAATATAAACAGCTGCAGAAAGTGTTGAAAGTCAGTTATAAAAATGTAAAAAAGGAACAGAATATTTATAATTAACTCAAGTAGTTCTTCCTGAATTGTCCTGAGTACTCCTCTTCCTCAATTCTTTGTAGATAGTCACATACAACCCACTAAACATCTACCCTTCAGAGGTATCCTGCATAATCACATGCAGAGAAAGTGCTATACACAAAATCTACCAGCAAATGGCAAAAAACTTTCCACTGCAGGTTTTCAAATTGTTATATACAAACTGGATTCCTCCCGCTTCACTGTAAGGAAAAGTGAAGCACTGTATGCAGAGGAGGTGGTGAGCTGGATCATGGCCACAGTGAAGTTTTGGCCACTTACTCTACATGATTGAAAATTTAGCTCTAAGCTAGTGTTAGAAGCTCAGCACTGGGAGCAGAAGGGACTAGACTGGGTCTTTGCCACTGGCACAGAGAAATAACCAAAGACATCAAGTGCCATGTCAAAAACGTCTTGCTAATCCCAGTCCTGACTGCTGTTTTTCGGAAGACAATGACTGATTTCTTCATGTTGTCTCACTCATCACCCTAAGCTCCAGTAGTCTGAAATTAAACATGATGCCAGGCTTCTAGCAAATACAAACCGTGTCATTTCACTGGATTCAACAGCCCACAACTCCCTGTCATTCATCAGCTCCACGATGACTGAATTAGCTCGACAGCAGTGGGAATACAGAGCAGTGTATGCGCTGGAAAACTTGAAGAACCAGATGCTAACCTCACGTGGGATTTCAACCAGTGCAATTACCCTAGCGGAGTTGAGACAAGTTTACATTGAGAGATTAAATCCAGTCTTTCATTTCTCTAGACTAGAACTTCCTCCCTTTCAGATAATCTTCATCCATGTGGCTTCTCTTTTCCCTTTCGCTTAGTCTTTCATAAACCCAACATATTAAGAGGATGGAGTAAAGTCTTAGGTATTTATATGGTGCCTATCATCTAGGCGTTCAAGCACTGAGTAGAGCCAGGAAACTAACATAAAGAGGTAAGCATTAATACAAAGAAAAGATGCTTACTGTCACAAACATTTCCCTTTAAGTCATTGTACAAAATACAAAAGTTCACATTGTACACCGGATTTTTGTTTGAAAGGTACTCAATCTATCCGAGGTAGACAGTGGTAGGTTGCGATTCTCTCTCGCAAGTAGGCTGGAGTTCTAGCCTAAGTACTTCAGAATGTGCCCATTTAAAAAACAACAAAAGTGTTATTAAACTTGTCACAGGGATTATTTTTCCATAAATATTTTAAAATGTCATATTCATAAATATGTAGGCTAAATAAAACCAGGTGGAGAAACAGTTCAACAGTCCTAGCCTCGTATTGCTTTCTCTCTATTAGAAATGGTTGTGGGGCAAATGAATTTTTAACTTCTAAAAATAAAAAAAAAGAAATTTTTTTTTTTGCCCTGTATCTTGTACTCAGATCATAAAAAAGGGACTCTGTACAACATGCTGCATTTATGCACCAGTCCTATGGAAGTCTGTATTCCTTGAGTGCTGCGCATCAGCGAGCGATTTCACCTTTCATCTCCAAGATCCTCTTGTTCCTTGACTCAGGAGCTTCAAACAGACATGAATATTTACACTATTTACAAATGGAGTGTCCAAGCTCAGTGGCATAAAGTGTCCTGTAAAAAAAATCGCGTGAGCTGCCGTGACCTGAGTTCAGAACCTGAACAAGTTGATAAAGTCTTGTGGCGAAAGGGAGGTGGAGCAAGTCTCCGGGTTGTTGGCTGTGCAAGGGTGATCGGTACCCTGAGAAAGGAGAAAACAACTCCATTTAGAGAGACTGCAGACAAGGTGCCAGAGTATCAGCCAACTTTGCACTGTCCCTCTGCCAGACATACCACTTGCAAATAAAGCAGAGCCCAGAATAATATTTCTTCTCTCATGGACAGCTCAGAACTCGGCCTTGTATTTTAGGGGCTACTGGCAAGTCATGGGAAATAAAATCAGCAAAGGTACAATTAATTCTTTTCCCCCTCTTCTGAGGGAAGACAGGCTGGAACCTACCACCAGTTACAGCAGTTAAAACTCCAAGGACATGCCTTGGATATTACCACAGCAGCCACCAGACTTCTGTCCTTAGCCATTCTATAGCCATCAGCTCTTACTCCAGCTAATCCTGCAGTCAAGGCCTCCACCTCCATGTAGTGGGTAGAAGGTGAGGCTGGCAGTGCTAAGACGAGTTATTGTAGGCAGCCTAGAGCATGCCTTCTTCCTCCCCTCTAGCCTTGATGGGCACTAGTCTTATTCAGCACAAAGATGAGATCTCTAAAACACTAAGTTATCTAGGTGAAAGAACTGCGGTACCCTAAACCACTGCAATCAGATGAGCCATTGGGTGCCCTGTAGCTCTGCGTCCAGTCAAGTTTGTCCTACCAGCACATCGTACCTTCCAGGAGAGGATGTGGCAGTGCCTGCACAGCTGGAGTGTGTCACCATACTGCTCCTTCCGTGGGTAACACCTTATGAGCTTGAAATACATCTTCTTCCAATCCAGCTGTCCCTTATCAGATAAGATTAGCCGCTTGCGAATCTTAAAAGAAACAAAATCATAATTGTAGCAGGACAAAGAAAAAAAGATTTATTCTCTCCAGCTTATGTTCTTCTTTTCTCCCTCACATAAACACCATCCTCACCAGTCCCATAAGAGTTCCCTTGTACCACTAAGAAAGCTCCTGCTCTGAATATCCAGCTACAACCTGCTTCCCGGCAGCAAAAGCCTCACCCCAAAATTATCAGAGTCTGTCCCCATTTCATGAACATTGCTGTAAGAAAGACTCAAGCCATGGGAGCTTTTTTATACTGTTAGCCACTGTGGCTGGCTGACAAGACAGGGAGTCTGATAGCAAAATACTTCTAAAACCTAAATGCATTTTCATTGACTAAGAGTCAGCAATTTGTCACATTAGCTTGAGACACTTAAGGGCTCATTAGTTGCAGAGACTGGATTTGAATTAACTTGTTAATAGAAATAACATCCCCAGAGTCACTTCCAAAGTCAGATCCAGAGCAAGCAAATAAAGCCAAGTCAGCAAAGAAATCTGGCACGTGGCCCCTGAAGTGCGGAGATATGGTATAAACATCCTAGACATTCACCCATAAACAGACAGGGATTTTTGCTTGTTTTTAAGATCTGAAGACCTCAGATGGTTACCAGCTTGCAAAAGGCTGAAGATGTTTACACAGGTACAGTCCGCATACTGTCCTGTCAGTCACAAACCAGCTCAGCGGGGATTTCTCGCTCTAAAGGGCATGAGAGTATAACTCATTGCTCATGGACCACATCCACAGAGATTCTTTGCAAGGGTGTCAGTCCCTGGGGTGTCAGGGCCGTTGCCGGAGCTTGCCTGCACGCTTTCCCCGCACACGTGGGGTGAGAAGCAACTGCATGACTTGCAGTTGTTACCACCTGGATTAGGGTTGAAGTTCACCATACAACTAATTCCTCAGGCTCCTATTTCAGGAATCATTGCTGTGGCATGCAAAAATCTACACAGATCATCTTCACAATCATTCCCATGCCAGCCTGTATTACCAGCTTGCAGCACAGGCCTTAGATTTAAGGCACAGTCAAATAAGAGTGTCCTGCCCATGCGTGTTCACCTGCTAGTGGGGTGCAACAAGCAGCTGATGACAGTTTGCATCCCTCCTTGTACCTGTCTGTCCGTGAAGTGGTACTGGCAGAGTTTCTTCCACAGCAGCCGGTCTTCACTGAGCACTTGCAGATCAGGAGCTACCTGACCAAGGCTAACCAGGTCTCTCCCATCACTCAGTCGCTGCATGATGTTCAGTTGCAAACACAATGGCAGGTCTGTGAAAGTGGTTCCTTTAAAAGCGGGCTGGAAGAGAAAAAACAATTGAGCTCATGAGGAGCCAAGCCCAAGCAATTCTTGCTTGCTGTACAGTTACTGCTTTGAAAGCATTGTTCATAAAGAATACGCAGCAGCTCCCTCTTCTGAATAAGGAAGCATTTTACATACAGCCATTTGACCTTCTGCCCCAAACCAGTTTCAGATAGCCCCAAGGAAGGAGATATGCATTTGTCTTACAGTAGTTAGAAGCGGCCTAAGCTCTTTTCTCCTTTTTGTCCATTCCACAACCATCAGTCATCAGACTGTTCCCAGAAGCACCACCACCAGTTTTCACTACATCAGGACATTAGCTACATTGTAATATCAGTTATTAACCACCCAAGTCTCTCCACCACAGGGAATGCTGGCATTACTTCTCAAGTTCAGCCTCTTGCTACATACACTGCTGGGAGTCTCATGCTCTTGTGACATATTTCAGCTATGTCATCACAGGATCCTGCTGTAACCACAGCACCGCCTGATGAGTACCCACACCACTATTTTACCCACATCACTGCTGGCAATGCTAACTTTTCCCCTGTGAACATGTGAAGGACCTACCCCTTTCCCATCAGATGCAGCCATGTTGTCACACCGGGGGGGGGAAGAACACCTCCACCCCCTGCCCCACGCATTTTTGCCTGGTCTACACAGAGTTCAGGACTGTTTTGCAAGTCCACACAGCTGGACAAATTGACTATGACAGATCTGAAGGTCCTGCACTCAGTGAAAATCCAAGGCACACACAGGAGCACAGCAGCAGAAAGTACCACAGTTCAGGCTCCAGCTGCTCCAAAACCAGCCCCAGCCTTATTAAGGCAAACAGCAGCTTTTAGGATTGGGTCCCAATGAAGAAACAATGTTAGATGGATGTGCCAAGTTTCTCCTTTACCCTGCACAGAGATGCTGCTATTTTAAGGCACAGTCACAGCATCCCCTCTCACAATTGGCAGAGCTATTAACTGTTTCAAACAAGAAGCACGTGGACTGCCATCAGAAGAACAGCACATGAGGCTGCTTTTAATCATATGGTCCCATCTCCAGCCCTCCCATTACATGGGGCACTCCACAAGCAGTGGAGTGAGCATGAACAGCTCACACCTTCCCTTCACTGCCCCAGTGGCCTGTCCATCTGGACTATGTACTGCGTGGTACCTGCAAGGACGACAGCTTTTCAACCAAGGCATTGGGTTTTGCCATCTATGCGTGCAAGACAGGCCTGAGACAACCCCTTCAGAAGGGGTGAACTGCCTGTCATCTCCAGAGATTATTTCTTCCCATGACAGCTTTAAGACTGCATGCTGAGAGTTAAGCTGCAAGTGTACTTCCTGGTTATACATAGGTGCTTCCTTGATACATTCCACAAGTCCAGACTCAGCACCTCTGCCCAGCAGGGCAAAGAGGTCACATTTTGGGGCGGGAACAAGGCTCTGCAGCCTTGGATCTCCTCTGATGATCTCTCTTGATAGCATGTCTTTTGCGTTCGCCTGCACTCCCTCCACAGATAAGCTTTGCTAGAGCAAGATTAAGCTCAGAGGCTTTTGGGTCAACCTCCCACCCCCAAGCTGATGCTTGTCTTATTTCCAAAGGAGCCAGTGTGACTCAAGCAAATCCCTGCATGTTTTCTGAGTCAGTGCCAAAGACTTATCTGCTACTTTTCCCTCAGTACTCTTTTCCAGGGCTTCTCAAACATTACTTTTTTTGGAGAAAGAACAGACTAGATCAGAGCAGATCAGTATGCTGTCATTTTCTGGACAGAGTTGTCTGGGTTTTTTTTTTTTAAGCAGCTCTAGCACAGAAGATTTTGCAAATTATTTGCTTGTTCCTTTTTTTTTTTTTTTTTTAATAGAAGAGTTTAGGTCTTGGCTGTTGCAAGACATTCCTCCCCTCCAGAAACAGTGTACTGTAAGTAACTGGCTGCAAAGAGCTGAGCTTGTTCTTCCTTCATCTAAACTCAGCTGGTTTTGTTCTAGCTTGACCTGAAGTCATCTGCAGTTGGGCCAGTGCTTGCTCTGCAAGGCAAAGGGAACTGCAGCCCATCAGCAGAACTGGACAGCAGAGGCAGGGCTGAGACCAGAGACCACCACTGCTGCTTTTGCAGCTCCTCAAAGTCCCTGCGATCACAGAGTTAATTTCCTGCATCCTGATGCCTGTTATTCTAACTGATGGACTGGAAATTGATTCCTCTTGTTCCCAGAGAACACACACATATAAAATAAGGAATGAAGGCCCTTTGCAAATGCCTCTGTGGTTGGGCCACCAGGGAGAAAGGTGCTTTTTATATTCCTTCAGGCCATGTGTTTTTTCTGCTCAAGTGGGAGCTTCACAGTCCAGTTCACTGTGGAAAAGTCCAAAGAGCATACCAACACAGAACTGCACTGGCACAAAAGCTTTAGCATTTCTGTGAAGTATCCATTCAAGGTGCAAAGTCCCAGTAGTCCTGGGCAACTGGTTGTACATGTCCCTGCTTGAGCAGAGGGCTTGAACCAGATGACCTCAAGAGGCCCTTTCCAACCTCAACCCTTCTGTTATTCTGTGAAGTGAAGCAAGTTCAGATTTGGTTCCCATGCAAAACCAGATTAGGAATTTATCATCAACTAATACATCTTTCCCATCCCCACAGACACTTAGAAAACAGATGTTGTAAAAGCAGGACTCATCTGGCTGGAATGGGAAGGTCCAGACTACTGGAAGGATCATTTGTATTTTCAGCCAGGAGCCATGAAGTTATGCAGCTATTTGGAAATTTGCATTTAATTTACAGATTAAACAAATTAAAACCCCTCAACTATCTGATAAACAAGTTTTGATGGCAATCTTGCTGTTTGAAAAAGATCAAATTGACTCTTCATACTGAGGCCTTGTCTCTGAATACTCTCAAGAGGGAGAGATGGCTTCCTACCTAGCACTGTTTGCACAGCACTTCATGGCCATTAAGCAGTCAGTGTGACCAGTAATAATGAGCACAATCCTGGATTGTGCACACTGAGTTTGGATGCATTCCTGCTTATGCCCCTTAATTCAGTTATTTTTGACAACTCCGGGTCCTTCCCCAGCACTCCGGGCTTGCACTGGCAGTACAGAGGGGTGCAGATGCCCAAATGACCTGCTACATCAGGTTTCACAAAGCAAACACATCACTTTTATCTTCCAGGATTTCTGCTTACCCTGGTGATCTGAATGTTGTTCAGTTGCTGCTGCCAGTGGAGAATGCTCTCCATCCGGTGCACCCACATGTTGATGTTGCCAACCAGGACAGACTTGCCCACCCGTTGAACTAAGGTGCAGAGGGATGTATAGAGGGTCTGCAGCAATTCCCGTATTAGCCTGATGTTCTGCTGGTCTTCAAGGACTTTGGAAGAACACAAAAAAAGTTAAACACTGAAATTACCCAGTCCTTTTCTGAATCTGCATGTTTAGGCAAATCAACTTATCTGCTGTAACCCCACAAGCCAAGCGAGGCAGCCTGTACTTTTCTTTGGAGGAAAGCACTTAAACATTAGCCAGGCACAGCAGGTTACATGGCAGATGGAAAGAGATCCTCCCAGGATAAGCAGATGAGATCTACCTTCTCTGCAGTACTTCACATTTCCAGCCACTGGCAACCAGCCAGTTTTCCCCTGTGATGTGCAAGCAATGTACCTCTTCCCCCATCTACCCCAGCTGATGTGTGGAGACAGCTCAGGATTGACTTTTTCATTATGCATACACACACCAACAGGGTGCTCTTAATTCCCAGATGTCAGCCAGAGCTAAAGCATCAGGGAGGGAAGTGCCACATCTCAAACAATTCAACCCCTCCAGCAAGTGAGGACAGCCCTTGATCTTTCCTTTCCTCCAGAGCAGTAGGAGCACTTGATACAACAAACTGGCAACAGGGCAGCAGCAGACTGCAGATGTGCCAGGCTGGGGGCAGAAGCAGCCAATTTCTGCAGTCAGAAATAGGACTCCGTAGGATGCAGAATAGGTAGTAGCAGGGACAGTTGGAGATACCTACCAGAATCCAGACATTTCTTCCCACTCCACCCCCTCCTTCACTATGGGAAAGTGGAACTGCACTATAGAAATAAGCAGTGGCTCCCCTCTTCACTTGTATTGCATTGCCTGACTATTCTTGAGGATGTGGTTTACACAGTGTAGCAGATTAAATCAGACTCCTCCTCACTGTTTCCGTTTCTCACCTTTTTGCACCACTTTTTCCAAAATATTCATGTAGTTTTTCTGGGCAATGCCACTCAGTGACGTCAGCTGCGACTTTGCTATCAGCTCCAACAGCTGTGGATAAAAATAGAAGTTGCAAGCCTTAGAGCACAGAGATACCTTTCTAATCTTGACTCCTGGTCACATGACAGCAAAACAGTCCAGAGACTTGTTTGCTGCTTGAAAATAAAGGCAGACAGAACAGGGCAAACTAATGCAAAGAGGGAAGAGAGCAGAGGACAAGTAATTAAACCCATATCGAAAGAGGTGGGGGGGGAAGGGCATTCTAATGCTTTGGGAAGGGGAGGGGGGCAAAATTATTTCATGGTTCAGAGAGGCAGAAAAACCACAGAGCAGTGCTCAGACTGACAGCCTCTATTCACACGAAGGGAACAATGGACAGCCAACATTACTGTCCTTCACTGGGGTATAAACAAGCAGTGTCAGAAGGGAACACGAGCACAAGCCTGTTTGGATGGGGACGTTATTGATGGAGCGTTAATGAGAATCAGACTCCACAATTTACGTCAAACTCTTGGGTTGCATGGGTTTTGTCAGAGTGCTGTCGCCACAACAGAAAGGTTAAGCACTGTATTAAAAACAAACTCTCCCCAAATCCTGTTCCCCTCAGGGTTTCCTCCCTTGCTCAGCTCCTAGAGCTGCAACACCAAACCACCTTTCCCTGTTTGTTCTGTTTACTTGTCCTCCTCTAATGGAAATCTCGCTTTTGCTTTCGATTAGGATTTGCTTCCCATTGCTAATCTCCTGAAGCATGTACAAGCTGAATGCTATAGTTGGGCTGCAGTTGCTATAGAAGCATTTCCCACAGGGAAGAAGATGCTCTCTTCTTCCCATCACAAGAACAACTGTGCGAGTTTCCTGTGGATCATGCTCTGCAGAACATGTGGCCTGCGATCTTCCAGACCTTCTTCCCTTCCCCCAGCATTATATAAATACAGACTGTCCACGTGTCAGTCCATTTGTTTTGGATGTACATAGCCTTCTCTTTTAATTTAGAAAGGAAAAACCTTTTATGCTACAAATCAATCAACACATTACCGCATGACTAGCTTATTAATCCTTTATCTGCAGCTACAGTATCCCATCACTGGCACTGCAGAGCGCCAGAGAAGGTGCAGCTACTTGTGTCAAGTAACTAAGATGGCTTTTCGACAAGACTTGATAAGTTGTGGGCTGAACTGTTTGCCCTGCTACAAGAATGACAGGAACGTATCCGAAGTCACCAGCAGCATGCCATGAAGCAGGGAGCTCAGGGAGAGCTGTTACTGCAGTCACTCTCCCACTCAGCTTCTCTGGGGTGCTGCCATGTGACTGCCAGCTAGGAGCACTGAAGTCACCTGGAGTGACCAATCCCTTCTTCCGTTTAAGGGTCCAGGCCAACACCATCAATCAGATGGCTTCGAGTTTACATTCTATCAATATCTTGCACTTTGCATGACCAGAAGAAAACAAGATGAAAAAAGACCTGTGCTGAGTCCTGTGAAGGGCAGACTGCCTGCTTCCTCAGCTCATTTTGGGGAAATAAAAGACGCAGGAGAGTTGGGTTAGAGCTGGTGCACAGGCATCAACACGTTGTCTTGCTGTATCAGCTTAACTGAGATCACTACAACTAGATACTCTTAGAAATAGGGCAATCTGCAAGATGTGTGAGAAGTTTGATAAAAGGGCTTTTATTGTGTTTAATACTGGAGGAATAAATAAATAATTTAAAAAAACAGTTTCCCAAAGTGGTCTCTAATACTCTGCTTACACTGAACTAAATATTTAGCCTCCAGACCTTTGACTATAGCGATTGACTTGCCAGGCTCCATCTGTACATTAGCCACACATGTACCCAGATCAGCTCTTCTGTGCATAAACAACTGCTGTCTCCAGACTGCAGTGTTCTGGAACTGGCACAGAGACAGCTTCCTCCAGGCTGGGTGATAGCAATGTGGTGCCTGTTACTGAAAACACCAAAATGCACCCAGTGATAAGCATCATGTAATGCAATACCTTAAGAGCTAGATGCCAGGGCCATACTTTAAGGGGCACAAGGATAAAAATCTCAGTTCCTTGGAGAACACTAAATTGGTACAAAATTAATTTCCAAAGGAGCAGATTCCAATTTGCCTCATCTGTGTTTATGAAGGGTCACTTTATGTTCAGTGAACCAGCTCAGATGTCATGTGTTACCTCCCTTCCCCTGTAGCAATAAACACAGGATGAAATTCCATATGAAAACTGTGTTGTGAATACTTCTAGGACTACTCCACTTCCCAGGGAACACGGCCCTGAAAAGACATTTTTCAGTCTTCTGTGCTCACGCAATACACAAAACCTAGGTATGCAGTACAGTTAATTCACCCATGTCCCGCATGCTCCAGTGCACTGAGGGTCTTTTAGTGCTGGCACAGACCCAGCAGAGAAAGGTCTTAGTTAATGGACAGCCAAATTGGGGTCTACAGCATTATTAAAATAAAAATCAATGTTGTCACTTGCATAATGCAGACTGAAAGCAGATTGGTGAATTCAGATTAACACCGAGTAGGGTGAAAAGGCTGGAGAGCTGCAAGCGTGTGTTATGATGCAATTGCATTAAGTCCTGCCCACGCTCAAGTGAGAGGGACAGATGGTAGGGAAGAGTGCACAGGGAAAGGTTAAGAGCAATTTTAAGGTCCACTTTTCAAAACCAAAGTGATTGCATTACAGCTGGAAATTCTGCAACACTTCCAAAAGACAGAGCATTAGCTTCCCATTCACTCCAGCTCCTCACAAGCTGAAAAATGTAACCTGGTAGCTTCCCTAGAAAATTCCTTCATGCCACTGCATGTTTGCTCTCAGAGGTCTGTCAGAACCAGAGGAAAGACAAGTGATGCAACAGGTTGCTCCAGAACCTCTGCAAAGCTGTCAGAAGGCAGCATCTTCCATAGCAAGGCAATAGCCTGCTCACTTCCTCACAACCTGCTCAAACCCCACTAGGTCTGAAGGGGCTGGTGCCAGGGCAGAGCAGGTCCTCCCCTCATAAGCACAAGGGAAAAACATGTCCAATAGTGCCATGTAGCAGGGAACAAGGGCTCCTGTTTCAGGGCCATGAAAGCAGTGACAGATGCAGAGCAGCATGTGTGTGGTGTTGCTTAGACCTGTTACAGATGGATGGCACTTCTGACACCATCTCAGTTCAACACATGCAGGCAACCCATACCCAAATAACACAACAGTGAGAGGCTTGCAGCAGAGGCAAAATACTCCTCAGCAGGCCTGCTGCACCTAACAGGAGGTTGTAACCTTGCTTCAGAAAGGGAAATGCTTTGTAATGATTAAAATCACAAAGTTGCAAACTACTGAAGCATGCATCCCCCAAACCAGCTATAAGGGAGCTGAACTACACCCCAGGGGGGGATCCATAAGCTTCCCTTGGTTTGGGATGCAGCTTCTCACATCTGGACTACTTAGACAAACATACTCCAATAAAAAAAACCCTCCATGCCCTCCTTGCTCTCACAGACTTTCACTTTGTGGCTGAAACATCACATTGGCTTTTGTTAAGATGGTAGAGCAAGAGCAAGGAAAGTATGATTTACAGCACAGGTGCTGACAGATCTCCATGAGACAGCACCAAACTGATGTTCTTTCACCACAGCATAAATCCAGAACTCCCAGAGCCAAGTGTTACAAAAACTTGAATTTAAGAGACAACTTTAGCAGGCTGCACACTATCTATATGATGTTATTCCAGAAGAGCTGTGCCCATGCAGCTCAACCTGACCTAAACCTGTATGATGAGAAACAGTGCCTTCCCTTGAAACATTACTACACAGCCATCGTACAACAAATCTTTCTGAAAGCAGCAGGCTGCAAAGCCTCACTGTCATCTGGCCAGTGTTTCCAAAGGAGAACCAATAACTTCTGGGCTGCAGGCACTTTTGGCTCTGCTCATACTTATACTTACAGAACACCTCCAGTTTTGTAAATCAGTAAGACCAGAGAAACCAGGGCTGCTCCAAGAGCCTCTTTTCCTCCAGACTAAACAAGCCCAGTTCCCTCAGTCACTTCTCACAGAACTTGTGCTTTAGACTCTTCACCAGCTCCATTGCTCTTTGTACACACTTCAGCAAAATTTATTAGGAAGAAGTTTCTTCCCTGAAAGCAAGGCCTTGGAACAGGCTGCCCAGGGAAGCAATTCAGTCACCATCCCTGGAGGTATTTTAGAGACGTGTAGAGGTGACACTTCGTGACATGGCTTACTGACAGACTTGGCAGTGCGAGGCCAAGGGTTGAATTCATGACGATAAAGTTCTTTTCCAATCTAAACGATTCTATGACTTTAACAACAGTTTGGATCCTCTGGGTCAACCACACACTTCCTTACCAGCTCCAAAAGGGGAACATTGTCATGTAACATTTAGGCAGATGCTTTAGTTTAAAAGCTCAGCAGGGACCATGTCATGACGCAATACCCGTACTAAGCACCCTATCAGCAGTCTGTCAAAACAAGATTGATGTTGGAGGAAAATTCCTTCCACCTCAGTTACATGAACTCACTGTCAACAACTGATGGTATCAGCCCATGAAAAATACCTGCCAAGCTTCTTGTAGCTCATCTCCACCTCACTTGAAGGAGGCGCCCATTTTGTCACCACACCATTAGGAATATGAAGAACTTAGTTTGGGTATATCCTAAGCAGCAGACGTTTCTGTGCAAGCACAAAACAAAATCAGCACTGAAAACGTTGTGGTACTTCTATTCAGAGAAATGGAGGAAAGAATGCTTTGAGAAAGACAAGATGTTCAGCCTGAAAGCCCATTTTTGCTATCAGCAGTGATGCAGCTTATTCCTCTATAGATTTGGGTATAGCCAGCAGAACCCCAAGCCTGCAGTGGTTTCTTTCTTCCCCTACAGACACCCCCAAATTCTCACCTAGGCTTCAACCCTAAACGTCTCTCCTTGGGAAGCATTTGCCTGATGAACTAAGTAGTGTGACATTAATCAGATACCCCAAGCAATGGGTGGAACTGAAGAGAACAAGGAGGGGAGGGAAGGGAAAAATGTTTTGCCTGCCAACATTCAGGCATTTTCCATGTGATAGATTGCTCATCTGCGTGCCCTAGGAGGCTTGCAATTTGCAAAGGACCATAAACAAGATCCACATCTAGGCAGAGCTTTTCACAAGTAAATCTGTCACTTAAGGCATTTTATGAGCTACTATGCATCCGAGACCTTGTTGATACAAGCCTCTCACTTTAAGAAGTCAGATTAATATTTGATCCATGGTACCAGGTTTAATATTTTCTTTAACCTGACAAACCACGAGTCAGCCTCAATAAGAAAGCTTCATACTTCTCAGCAGTGCTGCACCCTTAAAACTACTGGGGGGAAAAAGTACTCTGAAAAGTTCAAAAGAGGTAACTTGTAGAAAGCAGCACACATCTTGGCTTCCATACACAACAATGCCATTTGGTATTCACAGAAGATTTGGGATGCTTTTATGAAGTCCTTATGGGAAAAGGGGGAAGGAGGTCAGCCTGAGCTTCCCCACCAGACCAAATCAACTTCACAGAAATTTGAGTTTGCTCTTCAAAAAAAAAATCATAATGGAACTTCTGCCCAGTTATTAGTCCCATGTGAGAAAGCCACCACACTGGGCTGAACAGCAGAAGCCACAGTACAGCACAACCTGTGCTGTGAGTTTGAAATTCAAATTCTTTGTTGTCATAAGATAGGAAGTCTGCCAAAGGGATCTCTGGAGCACCAAATACAAGTTCTTTTCTTTTCCTCCTTTATAGATGACTAAAGGGTTTATAGCCTTGACATGAACTGTTCCTTCCACAATAATTCCCATAAAGATGACACATTTATGTATACACATTCTGTATCAGAAGACACCAAGTACTTCAGTGATGGTGATCAGCTTCTCTGTACAAGCAGAAAAACACACTGACTTCCCAGCATTCACAATCCCTGCCACCACCCCTGAAGTGGGACATCCAAGTGAATGCCAGTGCCCTTCCTGCACAGGAGGCGAGTAATAACTGCCAATGCCTGTAATCTTCCCCAGGTGACAGAGGTTTTCCAACCAAGGTGAACTTGCTCAGATCATTTCTTTCTTAGACACTTTTCATGACATTTGACTCAGCAAAGGGAAAGCAATACCAATGCTGTCTGCTCCAGAAATTAAAACCTGAACAGCTGGTGCCTCACTAGTGATCAACTGCTGATGAGATGTGAAAAGGAGCTGTTCATAAACAGCCTCAAGTTAATAACAGAATTTAAGCTTATTGAATTCCAAACCTTGATAAGCATTCTGAAATCTGAGATCAAGCATCTGCAGGATCCTCAGGACAGAAACTCCCCAACCACTACCAGCCCTTTTGGCTACCCAGAACCAAAAGAGAAACCCTGATATATTATGTAAAGCCAGAACATGGGGAACCTGGGGCTAATGATTCCCTCCTACCAACTAATGGCATCAGGACTAAAATGCTTCACCCACTGAAACTGCTGCCAGTCACAAGATTAAGAGAAACCATAACCCTTACAAGACAAGTTAAGATCGGTGCCTCAAAGAGGTTCACAGCCCATCCTCCTGTTCCCGAAACATTTGGTTCCCTAGACTCACTTCAAAGGAGACAAAGATCCACAGTCCTTGTGGAACTGGAGCCTTCTGTGAAAAGAGATCCCCACTGCTCTGTAGCCTCTGCAGACAGCCCATGCTCCTTTTGGGGCTACAGGAATCATATTTAGAAGCTGAACTGAGAACACAGGAGTTAGAAGCTAAGTTTTCTGGGTTTCAGAAATTAATTTCACAATGAGAAAGTAGGAATGCTAGGCCAAGGACAGCCCATTGCCTACATTACTGACACCTCCCCCTCCATTTTAACAGATCAAAGAGGAAGTTTTGGGCATCCATCCACAACTTCCATCAATTACATCATGCAGCAAAGCCCAACACCCTCACTTGCATGCCTGGCCCTCTCTCTCTCTCTCACTTGGTGCCAGGTTCAAAGCCTCCATCACCATCACAGCAAAATAAACCCTGGCCAGTCACTCACCCTCACAACATAGTTGAATCTCCTGGAGTCCAGGATAGCACTGGAGAAGTCAAGCCGGTTGAAGGCTTCTCCCAAGGTGCAGTAACCATGGCGCTGAGAAAAGAAACAGTCTGCGTCATGTTTTGGTAGACATGAGTCCAGACAGCACCAGAAAGACATGACCCAGGGTACCTCAATTTAGCAAGCTAACGGGTACAAGCCATGGGACCAGCTCACAGACAGAGGAGGGAGGCCTGTCTCCCACAGAGCTGCACTTGACATCAAGAGTGGGCATGGTCCAGTGTTGATTATGGTAGTTTCCCAAGAATCATCCACCCTCTGCTCATGACCTACGAATTTACTGGTGAGAATAAGAATTCATGGGCTTCAACATATAGTGAAAGTTCAGAGGGGTCCCATAGGGCCACTTCTCTCCATGAGCTCGAGTCACTGTGATGAACTCCAATGATTTTCCATGTTAGGACTGTACTGGGTGAAAGCCAAGAACACTATTATGGCTTGGTCTGCAAATGGCTGTGTTTTTTAACTGAGGGAAGCAAACAAGTCATATTTTAAACACATGCACAAAGCCTTGTACAGCAAACTCTGGCTTCCTGATTGGGGCTTAAAATCATTACTGAAATTCCAACCACAAGCCAGATCTCCCACTTATCTCTTAAGAGCTTCTGCTGATTTATATCAGCACAGAATCTTCCACCACTTGGAAAATAAAACAGTAGAAAAGGGAACAAAACCTACAGGGCCACTCACCTCTTTTGTGCTCCCCTTGTGAACATAGATCCACTTCTCCTGGTGGAAATCTGTTTGGACAAAGACATTTTGCTTAGCTCATTTTCCACCTTGCAGCAGGCTGGATCTCAGTACTCCTCAACACTCACAGCCCTTTTAGGGCAAACAAAGTTATTTTGTGTTTACCCCACTGCACTTGAAATCAAAACTAGCAACTGGATGAGTTTTTTCTCTGGACTGCTTCATTTGAGACTGTGGTTCTGAGCATTAAAAAGGGCTGTAAATGTTTAATTTGCCAGCCAGATACACCATAGCACCTCCTCTCTGGTCACAAACAATGTGTGGCTGACAGCCAGGTTTTGTTATTGATTTTATTAACTATTCATTACCTTGGCTGCAGGCTTAGGACTGAGTGTCAAATCTGAAGTTGAACAAAAATGTCATGAGACACCAGGCACGTGGGAGAGCTTTTACCAGTGAGGTCAGGCTCCAAGGAGCATGCTTGTGCTTGCAGCTAACTTACTAAAAAATAAAAACCCACTTAGGACCAAAATTTTCCTAGTTCTACTTGCCCCTCCCTTTCCTCAGAACTGGGAGTTGTCCCATCTATTCCACAAAATAGCTTCCCTGTAACCACATGCATAAGACCCCTTTCTGCAAGTAGTTGCTGCTTGATCCTTGTCCCATCCCATTCTCACATGGGCTTTTGACCCTACGTCCATCACACTGGCAATTAAACAGCTAGCTTAAGAGAAATTGTCCCCAACCTGCTAGACTCCTTTCCTTAAAGGACATATTGTGCTCCTGAGTAATTTCCCACCAGAGAATGAAGGAATATATTCCTGCCTGGTACTGTGAGGCCAAGGACAAACCCAGTCTCAGTTACAGGCATGCAGATCCTGTATCAAGACCTTCTAAAATAGTAGGTCACAGCAGAATCCAGCCAAAAACTGTCATGGTAACATTTATTTGTTCAGAGAATCAAATGTACTGAGGGGCCAACTTCTGGCAGCAGTTTCCAAAATCCTGGGGGATGCATGATGAGCTAATAGTAGTGTGGGAATTGTAACTCATTTCCTCTGTGTATGTTTACATTTGTAGCTTTCTAACTCCAGTACCTATCTTGCAATCAGACCAACGCAGACCTTGCTGTCCCTGCAGGCTCCCCAGGGTCCTTCCATAATACACCATGTGAGACCTCAGCTGCTTACTGTGTGTACAGCAAGATTTCAAGCCTTCCATTGTTTTGAGTGAGCTGAAATCTTGTTTCATTTTTCTTTTCATGAAGTCCACACACAGAGATAGGATCAAAGCACACATTCAGGCTTGTAGCCTCCAGTAATGTAGATTAGTGCTCAACATGCATATGGAAGGAAGAATAAATTTAGCCTGTTGTGCACAAGGAAGTCCACAGGGGGAAAAAAACCACCCTGGAACTGGTTCACTTGAATGTACCATAGGAAAAAATTACCCTCCTTCTGACAAACACAAATGACAAAAATTTGAACACAACAAGCACAACTTCTCAGAGCAAAGATTACTAACAGGGGCATAAATCCTCACATTAAACTGTATCCAAGTTCCCTACTCAGGTCAAGTATGGGTGCAAAGCCCTTCAAGACACCCTGACAGACTCTTCACACAGTGTGCAAAAACCATAGATATGAAGCATTTTCCATTCTCCTGCAGCTCTTTCAGTTAAGAAAAAGCCTAAACAGACATCTTACATTGAATCTTGGCTTTGTTATTCAGCAGGTCTTTTTTTCTCTTTCTTGGCAGCAACATCATAGTTCAGGCTGTTGAAGAGATTCTCTTTGTTATGGTCGTCCTTTTTACGAAAGCTGTGAATGACACAAAACAAGGATTCTGTTTATTTCTGCAGTCTGATGAACACTAGGTTTCCTGCAAGGAGAGAAAAGACACAGGTGTTCATTGTGTGCTCCAAAGCTGCCTCCTTGCAGGTTGCTCTTGACAAGTCTGCACACCACGTTTGCATCTAGTAGTGGTATCTTACCATGAGCTTTGGGTGCCTCATTCCTGTGCTTGCTAAGATACCCACAACAGACACAAACAGGTAATCCAGATCACAGCACTGGGACACTGCTGGGCAGAATTATTTTCCTCCCTTTAACCTGTTTTTGTCTTTAAGTAACACCATACCCTCCTACTGTAGGTGGTAAGCCAGGCAGTCTCCTATGGGAGGACATATTTAGCCATTTCTGAGCACATGCATATGCACTCAGTATTAACAAAAGAATCCCTACAAAACATTTTTTCAGGCTTACTGGAAGGTCTGAGGTTCAGACTTGGCTGGTGGTTTTCCAAACCTCACATAGTAGTGACTACACAAATTATAACAACTAGGATTTCTTGTCCACAACTGCCCATCTTCTGCTTTTGCTGGCATAAGCTATATTATTAGCGAAGGGAGCTATAACCCTTTATTTTCTTTGAGGGCAATTGAAGACTATCTACAAAAATGCTATACATCAACATGTCCACATTCTGCAGACCTGCAAATCAGCAGATCCAGGCAGCAATGTTAAACTGAGAAGGCCCTGGGCAGCCACAGCACTGCTGTGCAGATCCCTGGCGGTGGAAGGAGAAGGCAGCACCCATCAGGACCTCTCAGCAGAGTCCCCTCTGCATACAACATGCTGCCCAGAACTGCAAGGATGCCTCGAAGGTGCTGGGGAGAAGACTAGCAAAGCATCTGGGAGAATAAAACAGAGCCACCCCCACTGCTCCTGCATCTCCCATGGGATGGGAGATGGCTGCCTGTAGGTTTAAAGTCAAAGGATTTCAGGCACATCACTACACATCTCAGCTACTGTGGCTGGGACACCCCATGATCGCTGGCAAGCACTGAAACATGTTGCTGCTTGTAGCACTGGGCAAGCTTCCTCTGCAATAGCCACAAGGACCCTCACGCAGCCCGGCAGCTTCCTCTTCACACATCGTGTTTACGCAGTTTAGTCTCAAAAAAACCCACAGGCACCATACCAGCTCACACCTCTGAGGGCTATTCAGCACAGGCTCCTGCAAAGGAATGAAATCTGCAAGACAAGGCTCCTTGTTCCCACTCATTGCAGTCTGTCAAGTGCAACCACACCACCAACACACTCAGAAGTGACCAAGCCAGAGCCTGTGAAGGGCCCAGATGGATGTTCTGGTTTGGCACTTGCTCGTGGTCCCAGTGCTGCAGGAAACCTCACTCTGCTTCAGAATATCAAGAGCTTAATTCTTCCTTCCTGCTCCACACTTCCCCTCTCACAGGCCATCACAGCTGCAAGGAAGACACCACTCCTGCATGCTCCACCACAACACTGCATAAGGGGAACAGCAGCAGCAACGCAGGTGGACAACATTCACAGCCACAACAGCTTGGGGAACCAGACACTTCCACCAGATGGAGCTGGCCCAGAAGAACCAAAACCTGTGATCAGAACATCTCAACTACACATTTCCTGCATTCATGCTCCTTTCCACTGAGAAGACTGAAACCCGAGATCTGAGCATGAAGCAGTTTTGAGATGTTCAAACCTTCATAACAACAATGGATGAATTCCAGTATGGGAAGCAGAATATTTCCCTGTTCATGTATTGGAAGGTTTCCAGTACAGTTCTCTAAGGAATCTTGACAGGTTGAACAGTTTGGCATCAGGGCATGGCACTGCAAGGACTTCAGCCTGGGGCCAGGAAAAGGACGTATAAATGCGTGCCAAACTCAGTATTCCTAATGACACTATCACTAGTTTGATGTTTTTTTCTACTTACAAATCAGATGCCTTGGATGCTAAACTTCAGGGGTTTTTTACAGCTTGAATAAAAGAAAGCAAGAGACAGAGACCTTGTACATAAATCTCCCTCCACAATAACATCTCAGCAATGGTTCACATTGAATCCAGTTTGCTCCAAATCCCTTGGTAATGGGCACTCCCAACCCATCCCTCACTCTGGCCTCAGCAAATCCAAATCTGACTGCACATAGATGCAGCTGTGCAAGAAAAACCTGGTTTTGAGAAGAGCAATCTAGCCAAAGAGCATTATACCTAGGCTGCTGCAAAGGCTTCCTATGCACACAACTCCATGATGCTTCACCATCTCGGGGGTTCGTGGATGTTTTGCAGCCTGATTAGTCAAGCAGCACGTAATGAACATTACTCATGCTCTAAGGAAGATTTATGGCTTCAGACACATCATCCTTCTCCATCCTGAAAGCCAGGAAGTTGTAGGAAGGGATGTTTTGAGAGAACACACACAGCTCAGCGATTCTCCCCGGGGTCACATCGCCCAATCGCTGGGGCAGACACTGTTTTCACCTTGCCCTCGCTTTTCCACCCCATCCCGTAGCCGCAGGGGCGGCCCAGCCGCCTACGGAGGAACTAACACCTCCGTGCCCGGGCATCCCGGGAGCCCGCAGCGACTGTAGGAGATCGGTCTTGGGTTCACGACAGGCCGCAGAGAAAGCCGCCGAGTCCTTCCCCCAGCGAGCCCAGCCGCCTCAGCGACGCTAAAGCTCGGAGCTACGAGCACAGCGAGGCCACCACCACCGACAGCGGAGCAGAACGGCCCCTGCGACTACGGCTCAGCTCATCTCCGACCCAGGGGCGAGAGAAACACTGCCATCCATCTTAGCGCGGCTCACCCTCCGTCCCGATACCGCGGCCGCACCGCGGCGCCCCCTAGCGGCATGGCCGGCGCAGGGGGCCGGGAGAGAGGGCAGCCGGGACCGAGCCGCAGTCACTGCCACTACCTGCTGATATCGCCCACGTAGCCGCCGCTCTTCTCATCGAGGAACCGCGTCCAGCCGTCGGCCGTCTTTACCCAGCTCTGCCCAGGGAGCGCCAGTCCTGCCCCAAGAACGGCATGGCGGCAGGACGGATGGGAACCAAAACCCGAATCGGGACCGAGACTAGGAGCAGCGGTGAGACCACAGCCCGCAGCGGAGGAGAGTTACGCGGTGAGACCCACAGAGACAAGGCTGTGGGCACCGCGCCGCTCCGTGGTATTTATGAGGCGGCGGGGGCGGTGTGTTGCCGGAAGCGCGGGGCTAGCCCCGCCCCTGCCCGCCGCACGTGGCGGTGTTTATCGGCACCGCCCCGCCCTCCGCCAGCGGCCCGCAGAGGGGCCGGGCCGAGGGGATGGGGCCGGGCCAAGAGGATGGAGATGGGTCGAGGGGCCGGGCCGAGGGATAGGGGCGGAGTAGGGGCGGAGTCAGGGCCGGGCCAGGGGGCGGGGCCGGACAGAGGGGCCGGGTCAAGGTGGCCGTGAGATCTGCTCGTGTCGGGCTGTGGTATAGGCGCTTAAGTGGCATCTGTACATAATATGCAGTGAATCTATGCACCGGGCATAAAAATGCCCTAATATGTTTGCGCTGTATATATATATATTGCATTAGAGTACAGATATATAAAAAACCAAACGTTTTCTGCATATTTCACTTCCATATATAACTCCCATATCTGATTTGTTGATACATACTCAAGCCTTCACGCGGGAATGTTTGCTAACGCTTCTGAATGTGTTTTAGTTATTGATACATCACAAAAAAATGTCTACTGTTTATTGAGGCACCCAGAATCTAAGCATGCAGGTAAATATAACATCATAAGAATGTAGAGAATATATACAGTTATATATGGTTCTACACAGAGAACGTTATACACAGAGAAGATATTGTCTGTTTTCTAAATGTATGTTTCATGTGAATCTATTTTATATCTATGTGATATTTTATGTACGTATAACAGGTTTGATGGCTATATGTTTTATATGTGGGGGTACTTTTGTATGCGTTATACATGTAATCCCATTAAAAAATAGTTTATGGACAGATATTCTTGGCATAAAGATGCATAAATGTATAGGAAGCAATATGCTATATGGAAATATATAAAATAGATACAGGTAGCTTATTAAGTGTATGCACTGGTAGTTGTTAGAGAAAATTTTATATACTGAAGATTAAAAACTTGGTGATTTTGCATTCTCAAGACCAGGCTGAGGAGGTGTGTCCACAGCCAGGAATGCACTGTAGCTTATTTTGTAAACATAGGACGTTTTGTATTCAGATTAGGACATATCTGCCCTGTGCTATGGTGCATGTTTCTCAATACACTGATTTTCATATTGCCAACTTGCTGTTACTTGGGGGCACCTTGTGTGGGGAAGCTGATGGTGTTTCCTGCGAGCTCCTGGGGAAGGCGCTGCTGTGGGCGGCCAGGAGCAGCTCCAGCCCCACGGGAAGCGGCACGTGGCCGTCGGGCCGTTGGGACAGGGGTGCTGTTCTGGGCCAAGGGCTGAAGAGACGAGGAGAGCAGGTGGCTGCGGGGCTGGGAAGATAAGATGCCCTAAACCAGTTCACGTTGCCAGCCGTTCCCTGGCTGGGTTACCTGCCACCGCGGGGCATTCCGCAACATCTTGTGCTTGCAAGCGATGGTTTTATGTATTCACTATCAAATTAACTCCTATAAAAACAAGCACTTGAGGCACAGGGAAAGCTGTGTGTGCACATGCAGTGCTGCTGAGGCTGAAGGCAGCAGGAACTCTGCAGGCAGCAGGGCTGTGGGACAGCTAACTGCTGATGCTGAAAGCTGCACACTGGAAGCATTGGCCACTCCTGGTCATCCTATTTCTCTTTCATGCCACAGCTTGCCTGGGTGGGCTTTATACTTAGGGGTTGGTGGAAGGAAGAGTGAAAACCCACTGACTAAAAGCTTCTATGTCTGAGAGGTACCTGCAGCCCACAGGGACAGAAAGCACTGGAGAGTGGCACTGAGCTGCAGCACATAAACAAAATAAAATCCAGATACACCAGGGCCCAAATCTCTTCCTTCTGCCCATCCAATCCACTCCTTTGGAGCAATGATCTCACCTTCCCTTGCAGTCAGTGCAGGCTATTTTTGAGTGGCAGGGGATATTGCTTAAGCTGCAAAATCATCTTCAGTGAGGTTTCTTTATACAGTGAAGTGCCCCATGCCTCCAACAGGCAAGCCCCTTTCAACAACATTGCTGTAGGTGATGCTCTCCATACACCAGGGACCTTGGGAAGGACCAGGTCCTGCAGCATTGGAGCTGCTTGAGGTGAGGCAACTTCCTAACAGTGTCACTGAGCTCAGTGTGGCCCAGAAAGGCTGTGGCTGCTTGTTCCCTACATCTCGCTTCACAGAGTGGGTTAAGCCAGGCAGATCCATGTCACTGAAAATATTTTCATCCTTTTAATGAGGACTGCTCAGCAACTCTGAAATGCAGGTCTACAGAAGGGGATGGAGAGAAATGAGTGCTAAAGGAGGCAGACACAGGGACCACTGGTGGTCTGCAGCAGGTGGTTGGCTGCTGACTGAAAGCACCTTGTCAGACCATGAGCTGCTGAGAGTCACTAGTTCAACCGAACGGGGGCATGCTAAAACCTTCGGTTAACATGGTGCAGCAGGAAAGCTGCTGCCATTGGCAGCCTGAACTCAGGCTCAAAAAATTTATGATTGAAAAAGCCAGAGAGTGACATTCACTGTGTGGACACGCAGCTGCAGAGCCAGGGTTAGCTGGGCTGGACCCACTGCAGGCACTGATGTTTTAGAAACGGTGGCACAGATGGAAATCGGAGCTGCTATTCTGGAGCATGAACTCTTTCTTTGAAGACCAAAATAGATCCAGTTATGGCTGAGCTGCTCTGCTTGCGCTGCTGGAGGGCAGTAGCAATGGTGTGCATGGAGCTGGGTGCAGAGGGGCAGCTCTTTTGGGTGCTTCTCTGACAGGCATGCTTCCACACCAGAGTGTTGCAGGACAGCAGCCTCCTTTATTTACTTAAGCCTTTACGTAGCATGTACACAGGTGCTCAAACTCTGCCTTTAGTTCTTTGCAGGCTATTGGCATGCAGGGGTTAATGAAGCAGGGATAAATCCATGCACATGCCGGGGAAGGTGCAGAGATTTACAAAGGAGCCAGTCAGAGGCATTGTTTTTATCCAAAGCTGGTACATCTGTGACTGATTGTGGCCCTGTGCTTAGAGATCTGGGAATTGGCAGCAAAGAGATTAAAAGTGGTCTGCTTAGCTTTCAAAGGAGAATGTCCCCTTCCCTGCACCAGAGAGGTGGCTCTGGTAGGGGCCTCAGTGCAGCATATCCATCACAACTGGCATTACTGGCTCTATAAGAACCAACGCCATACAGCTGGCCTCTTGTGCATGTGAGCATGCAGGCTGCACAGACATCAAAGCAGCCTTTTATGCCTCCTCCTGGTGCTCCTGCACAACCTTTCCAAGGCTGGGCTCCTCATGTTGAGGAATATGTTTTATCTCACATCAGACAAGAACCAGGCAGGGTGGCTGTGCCATTGCCTACAGAGAGTTGGAGCAAGAGGAATTTGCTGCAGTGCCATTTCAATGGGAAAAACTGATCGGGGTACAGGGTGACATTGCCAAGTGGCCACACTATGCAGCTGGGAGTGAGCACAGATGTGGGGCAGTGGTACAGATGCTTTGTATGGGGAGTAGTGAGTACTTAATTCCATCAGTCTCTCAACTTCAACCTGTGTAGACTCACAGCCAATATGAAAACCATAGAGCAAAGCTAACACTGGAAATCATCTCTGGCAGTGAAAATGGGCACTGCATTGGTCAGAGCATAAAAAGCCTGGCAGAGCTGGTTTACAAAAAGGCAATGGCTGTTTGGCTTGGTTGTGACTCACTTGGATTTCTGCAGGTAGGTGGACTATGGGAAAAGTATCGATGTGGTCACTGCATCATCATTTCTGCATCAAAGGATGTATTTCCTGCATGGGGTAAAGCCTAGAACACCCTTTCAAAGCAAACTTTGGGCAATCAACTCTCATTTGGCACATTTTGCAGGACCCTGTCCATGCCATAGACTCAGGCCATTCACAGAATATCATAGAATTAACCAGGCTGGAGAAGACTTTCAAGATCATCAAGTCCAACCTATCACCCAACACCATCTAATCAACTAAGCCATGGCATTAAGTGCCTCATCCAGGGGAATGGAATGAAGCTGGAAATGGGGAGATTCAGGCTAGATGTGAGGAAGAAGTTCTTCACCATGAGAGTGGTGAAGCCCTGGAATGGGTTATCCAGGGAGGTGGTTGAGGCCCAGTCCCTGGAGGTGTTTAAGACCAGGCTGGACGAGGCTCTGGCCAGCCTGATCTAGTGTAGGGTGTCCCTGCCCATGGCAGGGGGTTGGAACTAGATGATCCTTGTGGTCCCTTCCAACCCTGACTAATTCTATGATTCTATGATTCTATGACTTCCAGGGATGGTGACCCCACCACCTCCCCAGGCAGCCCATTCCAATGACCAATCACTCTTTATGTGAAGAATTTCTCCCTGACATCCAGCCTAAACTGCAAAATTGTTTCAGAATCATAGAATCATAGAATCGTTGAGGTTGGAGGGAACCTCAAGGATCATCCAGCTCCAACTCCCCTGCCATGGGCAGGGACACCTCACACTAAATCAGGTTGCCCAGAGCCACATCCAGCCTGGCCTTAAAAACTCCCAGGGATGAGGCTTCTACCACCTCCCTGGGCAACCTGTTTCAGCATCTCACCACCCTCATGGGGAAGAATTTCTTCCTAATATCCAATCTGAATCTACCCATTTCTATTTTTTTTCCATTCCCCCTAGTCCTATCATTACCTGACACCCTCAAAGTCCCTCACCTGCCCCATTTCTCCCTTTTTCCCCTCTAATCCCAGAGCACCTGGGCTCTGTTGGAGTCTCCTCCCACCCCAGGTGTGGCCACTTGACCCTCCTCACCCATTCCCCTATTTAATCCCCCGCAGGAAAGGCAGAAGCCCCAAGCTGAGCCCATCTGGGCTGGAGGAGCCTCCTCTCATCGCTGGTGAGTGCCCCTGGTGCACACTGGGTGATGGTGGTGGTGACAACAAAGGCCGGGGGGCCTGGTGGCCCCCGGTTGTTAGGAGCAGGATTGATGACTACTCCAATATCATCCACGGGTGCTGGCTGGGCCTCCTTACTGGGGCTGAGTTCCTTCTCCAGACATGCTCCCCTTATCTGATGTGACAAGCTTGTGTGTGGCTGTGTAGGCTTGTGTTCTCAAACCTCAGGAAGTAAACATGTCTGCCTTACCTAAAAAATGATCCAGCTCATGGGTATTTCCTTAGGGACAAAGGTCTGGTAACTTCTATGCCTGCACCATCTGTATAGCTGGGCATGCTGGCAACTGAGTTGGCATGCTTTTATTCATGCTGCTACAGGAGGTTTTTGCCATCTGACAAAGCCCCATAGTGTTAACAAAGGGCATCTAATTTCAGGAACAGTGCATCCTGCTGTGGCCCAAGCTTTGCTTTCCTACATCTCTGTTCCCTGAAAGCAGCAGTTCACTAAGTGAGAGTGAATGCCAGGAGTAAGCTTGGCTCACTGATTTGTGCATGTTACAGGGATGCTCTGTTTCTCCTGTCTAGATACTTAGAGGTGTCCTGTGGAGCCTAGTATTTCCAAAAAATCACTAACTCTTCCCTAGATCAGGCTTCTCTTTGGTGTCAGGCACATAAGGAGACCCTCCTGCCCCTGCCCAGCGGCCTCCTGGTGATTATTTGATGGACATAGGTCCTTCAAGACACCCCATAGTGATTCACTTTAGGATCATCTTGGGAGGAGTTTGTCACATAGATGCCTCTCACCACAGGCTCTTACCTGTGTATTACCCATGCCTGGTTGCAGGTGAACAGACCACAGTTCTAACAGCAGCACACAGTAATGTATGTTGTTCTTCTCATCTTCAAAGCATTAGCTGGTGAGAACTAATCCTCATACCAGGCAGGCAAGTCTCATGACCCTTGCTCTAGAGAGAGACAGAGTAAATGATGTGATGAAGGGTGAATCAGGTCACAGCTGCAATGAAATCACAGCAGTTCCTGCCTGCTCATCCCGTGACCATTAGACCTTATGTAGTCATCAAGGAGGTAGCTGGCATCCAAGGAGGTGCAGGAGCCAGCCTCTCCTTTGACTGCAAATCATGTAGTCTGTTGGGAGGTGCTGGGCCATGACTTGTTTTTGGAAGCAAGTTCTGGTGTTGAATGTGGCTGGAAAGTTGAGGTACACCCGATGCTGACTCACTCCTGGGGTCCAGCAGTAGACCACTCAGTTAAGGATGCTGAAAGGCCAAGAGAAGCAGCTCTAGGCAGGTCTAGGGTGTCAAACTTTTTTTGCCTTTGAAAGTCCAATCCTAAGATTTTTAACCCTCTGGATGGAGTTCTGGCTGCTGGTGTGGCAGTGAGAGGGCTGTTCATGAGAATTGCTATAAGGTCTCAAGCCTAGGAGACTGGCCCCAAGGGTGGGTTTGGTCTCACCAGCTGCTGCTTGCCCGTGGTCAAGTTACTTGATCTCCTTGGAGAGAAGCTTGCTCCACAAGGAAACAGGAGAGGGGCAGAATGACAGCTCCTTGGGAACCAGAGGGAGAGAAACAACAATTTCCTGGATAAATACCTGCAGACAGGTTTGGTGTGAAAATAGCAAGTATTTAGGAAAATTAAAATGATGTCCTGGCTTTACCTCAGTTAACAGAAATGTACCCCTACACATGGGGAGATGTGGTTAGTACAGATGACAGAAAGGAGAAAGCCACAATAGTACTGGCAGTTCCCTGTGCACAAAAGACAAACAGCAGGGTGTTGTCTATGAGCCAACTTCCACGTATGCTGCACGCCATGGGCCAGCCCATCCTCCCTCCTCCCCACACCATAGGTAGCTTTAAAGGAGGAAAGAGACTGGCAGCAAATTAATGTCAGCAAGCTGACTGAAAAAGGAGCAGCCTGAGGGACTTGACTTGTCAAATTGGAAGTGTTCATAAATTGTTTCTTGCTTATAGTAAATTCAGCACAGTGTAGCTGACAGCAGGCATGGGGATTTGATTTTATAGGAAATGGGTATTTTCCATGTCAAAGGTGTTTCCACTTCCTGACTGCTGGCCACAATTTTGCAGCTAGGAGCTGTTAGAACTTGACATTCAGCTCCACAGAGGAGAAGAGCAGGAGTTGAGAGCTACAGTGGGCAAGAGGCCAGTGGTGCCTGAACTGGCTGAAGTGACAGTCCTGCAGGATGCAGGTTTCTCTGTGGGACAGCAATGGACCAAGCCAAGAGCTGGATCAGCTTCAGCGCCCCCAAGGTCCATGACAACGTGTGCTGCACTGCCAATGCTTGGGAAAACAGAAGGCACCAAAAAGGGCCTGAGCTCTGCGGGTATCGCACCTGGCCTGTCTTTGTTGTGCAGGCCATGGCTGACCTCCTAGTACAATCAGTGAGCTGCAGGGATGTCGTGTAGAGGCTGTGCCTTTCATCTCTTTTGTCCTTCTTGTGGCACATCATAGCTGTGGCTCTTATAATGGCTCTGAAGTTTGTGACGGGTGCTGCAGTGTTTTCTGTGGCTGTTGTGGCCACCTAAGCAACAAGCATTGCTGTCTGGGTGCCTGCAGTCTGAGGGCATCCAGTTTGGTCACCCAAATTCTCCCCTTTTTTGCCCATTGCTTTTATTCTTTGGATACCTGTTACAGGCAAGGTGATTAATGCCAGGTACTCCCTTCTGCAGTCTCCATACCTCTTAATTTTGATGTTTCCTACAGGGATTTTAAGCCTTCAGAATGGAAAAGATGATGCAGTCCAAGGGCAGGGCCTTCTTCAGAGGGCAGATGTTGCTGGAAAGGAAGGTAGGAACACAGATGGGAGGGAATGGAGTGTGACATTTCTGTCCTCTCCCTCTAGCAGGCTCTGGAAAATAGCTGTCTCCATTGCACACATCCCTGGGCTGGGCAGTTTCTAAAGGTGAGAGGTGGCCCCAGGTGAGGTCTACAAAGTTGCTGGGGGTCACAGCCTTGCCCATTGGGCATAACGTTCACTTCAGGCCTCTGTTAAACACTATGGGGGTGGAAACTGAAGGTAACCCCTTGTTGTTGGACCACATAGTACATCTATCCTTTCTCACAGGTTCTGACAGAAGTTGTTTTTCTTGCTGGCCATTAAGAAAATGGTCATGCTGTAGAAACCACTGCAGGGGAAACAGCCTGGGAAGATGTTCCTGGCTGGATTTGAAAGTGCCCCTTAGCTGATCCTCTTGTCTCCTACATGTTTCTAATCCAGAATGATCTGTCTTACAGAGCAGCTCATTTTTCTGTATGTGATAAAGCCCTCTCCTGCACCAGCATCTGCATTCCAGAAAAGCCAGAGCTTCAATTAATTGATCTCAATGAACAACACACAGGAGTTCCACAGGATGCTCATCTCCATGTCTGTGGCTATCTCCAGCCTGAGTTGCTCTACATTTCACTTGCCTCACTTACTAGAGTTCCCATCCTCCTCCCTGTTGGTAGGATACACAACTTTTCCTAAACACAGCCTGTCCAGCTGCATTCCTGAAGCACACATTCCTTGCTAGGGTAGATTACCCCGAGTGTGGCCAGGAATAGCCTTGTGGCTTCTTGTGGGACCTCTCCCAAATACATCTTTAATTCAACAGGGCCATTTGGTCAGTGTTCTTGAAGTCAGATCAGGAGAGAGTTGTTGTCATGTTTTTTTTTATTCCTCTCTTCATCTATATATTTTTTTTTTATTCCTCACATCTATGACTTATAACCACCACTACTGTTTCAGCTTTGCTTTCTGTTTCTTCAGCACCTGACAGAAGCTATGCATGTACTATTGCTCTCTATTAGGCTGTGCATGGAGCCAGCACAGGGGTACCAGTAAGCAGGGACTCCTGGGGAGCTGCCTTCTTGAAGTTATATAGTTAAGGCTTGCTGTAGTGCAGCTGGAGGTACTAATTTCCGTCTCTAAAACTACATAGTTGAAGTTCATATGGGTACTTGTAGCCACAAAGAATGATTTGCTGGAAGGGCAGTCACTGGCTTTCTGATTTTAATCATAAGTCTTGAGATACTGGTTATGTCAAAAGAAAGCAGCTATCTGGAGCACAGTTTTGGTATGAGAAGGTCAAGCTTTCAGTTTAGACCAAAAATGTGTATTTGCAGTCCTAACAGCTGCAGAAAGAAGCTGCAAAGCAACTTTCAAGCATGCTCCTGTGGTTCAAAAAAATGCCAAGTACCCCATGCTTTGGTTAAGACAATCTGAAAGGAATATTGAGTGTTTCAGGGACAAGTCAGAGCCCTCGAGCACTTGGGACTGGCCACTTCAGGGAAAGATACCAATTTACTAGGCCTTTTTGTTATGGAGAAGTTACCCATAATTTTGAGAACCAGGGATTTAGGCATCCTGGAGTAGATGACAAATTCTTCCTTTCGCTCCTAGGAAGTGCTGAGAAGGGCAGAGCTGCAGTGGTGAGTGCATTCCTTTCATGCCAGGATCCTTTAGAGGAGCAGGTAGGAGGCATCATAACAGGCTGTCTCCTTTTCCTTGTCCTGCCCATCATCATTCACAGGTAACTCTCAACCTAAATACATAAGATATCTTCATAGCCTTTTTTATTCTTTAATGAATAGTTGCAGGAAAGGAGAATATTGTCTAATCAGACCTCCTGCTGAAGATCATTGCACATCTGAACTTCCTCCTTCCAGCAGGTAATATGAAGTCGTATCCTAGAGGCTTTGGCTTCATCTCTCTCAGGCTTGGTATTGTTCCAACAGAGGCAGACTTTGTAGTTCAGCAACCACAGTTTTTAATCAGGTGGCTTTTTGTTTTGGTTGGGTTTTCCTGTGGGGGTGGTGGTGGTGGGGTGCTGGGCCTCCCTGTGCTGTCTGCAGACATGATCACAGTGGTCAGCCCTTGCTTTTAACTTTCCACTTGCTGCCTGGTCATGTTTACATGGTGTGTAGCGTTCCTCAAGCTTCAGATAAACAGAAATAAAAACCAGTGTTGGTTTCCTTCATCAGAGTAACCCCTGGAGTCAACAGCCATTCACTGGTTGTAAACTTTTACTCTCTCATCAAGAAATGACTTCACAGAAGAAATAAATAGAATATCAACGTAGGGTTCCCATGTGTCACACTGTTTTTACATGAAAGCATTAACAAACTAAATGCAGCACAAGAATGAAGCAATAAAGCATCTGGACTTTCCTGGCTAGGAATTAAGTAGTGTGCCTGATTTTTTTTTTTTTTCCTGGACGCAAGTAGATTTGGAGGGAAAGTCCTAAGAAGTCAGAGCACCACTGCTGTTTATTACAGGGAAGGGATTTTAAGCACACGCTGTGCTGAAATGGTGATGCGTGGCTACTACATCTTTAGGACCTCTTAGCCTCTCTGTAGGCAATGGAGCACAACTTCTCAAAGATGCTGGAAGAGGGAAGGCAGCCCAGAGATAGCCCAGGAGGAACACTCTTCAAGCTGTTCTTCATCAGTCTAGAAGTGGTAGGTGTAAGGAAAGGGCACGACTCTATCTGCAACAAGAGGAATTAATTCAGAGTTGAAGTCCTTATTTCTTTGGCTGCAGTTACCTCTTTCCCAAATTGTAGCTGAGAAAAAGGTAGTCTTATCCTTGTAAAATAGAAGGAAGATGTAAGTAAACTAGATCTAACTTTATAATGATATATCTAGTGGCTTGATTATTTTTTTCCCCCAAATGTTAAGAAATAATTAAAATTGCAGGAAATCAACTTGCTGCTTTAAAGGTTGTCCCATTCAAAAGACAAGTCCTCTCTCAAGACCAATACTGCAATTGCACAGCCCTGTGCTGAGTTGCTTCTCTCAACACTTGGGTGATGGGCAGAAGAAATTTTTGGGCCTATCAAAGATTCATTTCTCCAAGGTTGAGGTACAAAACCTGACAGCTTTTCAGAGTCACAAAAAAGCCTCTTTATATTGCAGAGATTCAGGTGTTTGATGGAAAATAATTAATCCCTGCCACAGTAAAACTGGGATATGGGGTTGCAGGTCTCTGAATAGCTCAGCAAACTCAGCAGGCTTGTAATTCAGAAGAAACCCAAGCAGGCCACCTGCATGGCTGGGACAACAGTTGTGGGGTTTTTGTTGGCAAGAACTGCTGTGCATTAGGATCCTCTGAGCTCTGCAGAAGCAGTTAGGTGCTCTATGCAGCCACTGCAAATTAATCCTAAGGGGGAAAAAATGTAACCTGTCATCCTTCCTTGGCTCATGGTAAGACAAGTGAGCTGCCACATAATCATAAGCCAGTTCAGCAGAAAATTTTGTCCTTCTGATCCAACATGCATTACCTGGCTCAGGACAGGACCTTTCTTCTGTTTTTCATTTGGCAGTGGAGATGGCACCATTGCCTGGGTTTTGCAAGTCCCCATGCACAAGGAGAGCTCAGGAACACAGTGGCTCCGTGCTCTTTCTGCACCAGCTGCAGAGTGATGCAATGTGCTTCCCCACTCCTCACAGGAGGTCAGATTACCTTGTGTTGCACTGAGTCAGAAGTGTGCTCAGAGACAGTTACTGTGGCTCACATTCAGTAATTAAGTCCAAAAGTCTTTTGAGTCTGTCCCAGCCTGTTCTTTAGGTCCCTGGTAGCAGGTGATTTTTCTCCCCATATTGCATCAAGGAAAAGATGAGTCCTCCAAATTGGCATTTAATATTAAAGTTCTTCTACCCTAACTTACCAGGGGCTTGCCCAGGCTGGGTGGGACATGCTAACTGTATCAGTTTGAGAGTACAAAATAGCCTCCTCTTCTGTTGCCAGAATAGTTAATGTGGCATCTGCAGCTGCTGATGGTGATTTTTCCTGCTGATATTAGTGGAGCAGGCTTTGTTCTCAAATTTGCAGTTTGTGCCCCTAAGGAATACTCTAGCTTGAAAATCTGTGGTGGCCCAAATGAGGCTTTTGCTGATGGCTGCAGTGAATCAGTAGTCCATTAACTCTGGTGTCTGGAAGCAGAGCTGATGACAAAGAGAAATACTCTGGAGCAGATACAGTGCTTTTTACTGGAGGGTTTTGAGCACTGTGCTGAGCATGCTGATTTTTCAAGTGTCACCACTGTAGGTGGATCAGCTGAAGCACAAGAGGAGAAAATTCTTCTAGATCAAGCTGAATGTGAAACTTCTGTAAGAACTTACAGCATTCATCTTCCTGTTGAAGATCCAACAAGTAATGCAGCAAAATTAATTGCAGATAATACAATTGAGGTTAAATATAATGCAGAAAATGTTTGGAAGGCTTTTTTTTTTTTTGAAGGAGATGTATTGTGTAATCTTTATGTATATATCTGTTGAGGGAAGGATGTTACCTCTGGTTTGGGACCATAATGACACATGGGGACTAACGAAGGTATCATCATGTGCCTGTGGAACATACATATCCTCTAAGGCAGTGTGCATAGCATAGGAGAATTGGGAAACCTTGAGCAGGTGACAGCTGTTGAAACAGCTGAATTTTTAGATTTCTGAGCTATTTAAAATGCAGACATACATCATAAGGCAGCTACCTACCTTAAACTGCATCAACCCAGTCTTATCCTCCCACTCCCAGGCATGGCAGCCTACCTGGTACAAAGCTGTTATTGTTTAGCTCATGCAGAAACAGCCTCTGTCATCACACTGGAGTCTAAGTCCTCCAGCTAAATTAAATCACTGTAGCAGTGCAGCCACTATACAACACTGCAATGCAGAATGTGGATTTAGTCCTTTCTCCATATAACTAATTTCACAATGTTTTTGAACCAAGCCATGCTGCTTCTTTTGAATAGAGTGCTTAAGCTGACAGAAGAAAGGAGAAGGTAAAATCACCTTCAACTCTTCAGATCCATGATCAGCCCTGAATCTGTTGTCATCACAGTCAGAACCACCTTATCTTCTGGTGTGGTTTTACTGTAGCATGAGAACAGTTGATCCCTTTTTCACCCTTCCCCAGTGCTGGGATTTTTAAAGAAAAGTCAGCTGGAGATACCACTCAACTCATTTATCTTGATGGGCCTTCAAAGCCATTCCCCAAACCACTACCCAGCCTTATCTGGATATAAACAGAGATGCTCAGTGCATCTCTGGGCCATCTTCCCCACATGATCAGACTGTATGATCACCAGCTGTTTCAGAAGGAGAAGCTGATGCAAAACCAAAATGGCTGGAAGATTTGTAGGTTGTAAAGGGACAAAATGGAAAGCACGGATGGATGCTATTCTTGGAGAGGAAGGGAGCATGAGTGTGATCAGCCATGCTTCCTGTTGATCCTCCTTCCCTGGGGGTTCATGGGGTCTGGATGGATCTTCCGGAGAGGGCCTTGGGTAAGGACTTGAGAATGCAGATGATACCAGCTGTGCTGTGAATTCATGCCCCATCACCCATTGTCAGAAAGCCCAGAGTTCCTGCTAGAAAGAGGAAATTATTTTCTCTCTTGCCAGGTGCTAGAGTAGGGAGAGCAGAGCATTACTGTGCTGACCTGACTAAACTGCCATAATAGGCTTCAAATAAATAAGTCTGAAGCAGACAATAATTGCAGTAAGACGGGCTTAGGGGTGAAAGCACAGATTACCACAGGTATGCCCCAGCTGCGTAGGAGGGCATTGTCTCTTCCTTTACTCCTTCACATGTATGACTCCATTTTATGATTTACAATTGTGGCTCAAGTGGCGTGGCAGACCAGGACCAACAGACAAAATGAAACCTGAGAGCCCCTCCCTGCTATTTAAAATAATATTCCAAAAATATCCCCCTGTTCCTCAGGCCTGGATAACACAAAGGGCAGAAGAGGACATAGCCTTTCACATTCTGATCCTGTTTCTTGCCTCGTGTTGTAGCCCGGTCACGGCCTGATTGTCCATACCACATGCCGAAACATTTCTGGGGTTACCAAAAGAAAGGAAAAAGGAAAAGAGGCATCCTCTATCAGCAGGCAAAACGTCTGGCTGGGACATTTCCAGCAGCAAAAAGGTTAAATTCAACTTTATGAAATTTTTCATTAAATGCTTGCTTTCCAGGGAAATTCTGGGTTGAAAAACATTTAAGAGCTGTCCTGGGGGTATTACCTCAGTGTGCCCTGGGAGGCATGACCTTTGTTTCTGTGCTTCTCTGCCCTTTTCTCTGGGGTGTCCTTCTCAGCTACAGAAGGTCTTCTGTGGTGGATCATTATCAATGACTTTCAGAGCATTTTCTTTCTCCAGGACAGATTTTAGTGCTTCCTTTGTATTTTGGTCTTCACCAGTGAAATGGCCCATATGACTGGCAGCATAAAGTGCATTAGCTACAGGTTCCATAATGTTTGACACCAACACAAAAAAAAGTCAGCCTCTTCACATGTAAATCTAATTTTCTGACTAACCACATAGATGGTTTTAGTTTACTTAGGCTATCAGCTGCAGCCAGTCTGGTAGCAAACTGTTGGTTTTGGGTTTCCGCCCCCCACTAGAAAAAGGCAATACAGAGATGATGTAGAGGGCCAGGGCTAGGAAAACTAACCTGCTGTAAAGAATGTTCAAAACAACATAAGAATGAGTGTATACAAAAGCTTTCAGTGGTACAATGATTATCAAAAGCAATGATTCCTGCAGTTAAACTGACAGTATCTGTCATATGGTTTGCTGGACTAATGAAGATAAAAACTCAGGTTGGCAGATACCAGAGATATGGCCTAGAGTTTAGGTCCTGAACTAAATTCCAGGACTAAACTAGAGAGCTGAAGGCAGGAGTTCATCCAGTATCTGGTCAATTCCCTCTACTGGGAGGTTATAAAAGGCATTGCATTTACCAGAGAATCAGATGGATGTCTCAGAAAATGGTTGTGGACTTCAGAGGCATTGTGATTTGTACAACATTCATCTCCCTGGCACGCTGGACAAAACTAGTTTATCCATAAAAATAAGGCGATTTGCTGTAATTTATCATATTAAGCAATCCACCTCAAAAGTCTTCAGACAGTATATGGGAGGATTTAGGCAATTGCAGTGTGTGTTTTAGTGGTACAAATAGTACCAGAATTCCCTCCTCTTGGACTAATACAGCATTATCCCAAGCACATAATCAGCTTGGACCCACTGTGATCAGTATTTGGAGCACAAGAGAATCCTCTGCTGGTCCTCCATTACATGTTCCAGCCAACTATCTTCTTTCCCTCCCACATAAAATGTCCTGTACATCTAATGGTAGAATTTGGCTTTCAAAGCCAGAAAGCTCCAACTATAGCCAAAGTAATATCTTAAAATAGAAAGAAAAATGAGAAACCAGAAATGTTGTTTTCCTTTCAAAAGTTTCAGCAGGAAGCTGTCAGTGAGAAACCACTAAAATGGCTCTTTCCCAATTACTTCTCCTGATCTGGTCATTGCCTGAAATGCTCAAAAGATCCCTCATCCTAAGGTCCAAAGGGACCTTGATTTCATGCCTGTGGCTCTGGTATCACAGGAAATCACCTCAAGATAATTATTGTTTATTCTGTATGAATCAATTGTAGGACTACAAATCCCTGTGTTTTTGTTCTGCTGAAAACAGCCTGAAGTTCTAAATTTAACAGTTGATTTCACAATGCTCATTTTTTACTGTAAGTAAGAGCACCCTTGAAAAATAGCTTATAATAGAAAGAGATATATTCTCTGGATGCTGGAGAAGCAAAGCATAAAAGCAAACAGGACAAATTTATCCTCATTCACAGTTTAGATTGTTTCTGATGGAAGTGTTCTACTCCATGCTTGTGATCTTTGGATGAATACTGTGAATAAAAATAATGTTAGCTACAGAAGAGAGTCATAACTCCTGAACCCATTTCAGACCAAGATTCAGCACATATCTGTGGTGTGCAGGTCAAGGGAAACAATGCCTGTAGATCGAATCTGTGATGTGAATGTTTGACTTTTTTTTTTTTCCACACAAGGAAACCAGAAAGGATGATTTCCCAAGATGAAAAAAGGACTCTTCTTCATGCACACAGTTATTCTGACGAATTTTTCCTTGTAGGCAAATTATCAATATCACTTACTCCACAGTCACATTAATACACTTTGACAATGTAAAGAGATCATAGTGTGGATGTAAATATAATTTATAGCTGAAGGATGGTATAAGTCACCTGCACGTTATGAGGCAATTTATTGTAAATGACAGTGAGGCTTCTACAGTGAAAAATCTACTCCCAAATGGCATCTTCTCTTCAGCATTTTGTATCTGAAACAAGGTCTGCTTTCAAAGAGGCTAGGATGGATACCAAAGAATGACCTGTGCCCTGCTCCCCTGTGAGCCTTGTCAGCAGTTCACCAGGTTCCAGCCATGCAAATCACAGAAGAGAGGAAGATATGCATGTCTCCTTGGAACGATGATTTTTAATTGGGGGCATCCTGAACTTTGGATGCCAGTGGCATTCATCAGTTCAACACTTAGGAAAAAGTCATTGCAATTATAAACTGCACACCACAGAGGCCAGCTGCTGCAAGATATTACATACAAGCTTTTATACTATAGTGTACCGTGTCACAGGCCCACCAGAAACAGGAGACATATACCCACAATGGCTCAGGGCTTGCTTTTGGCTATGTCCTACTGATCCAGGGAGTAACAGAGTGCAGGTGCACATCTGCAGGGACACTGCTGAGCAACCGGTTGGGAAATGGATGCCAGGGTCACAGGTATGCTCCTGACTGTCTTCCTGGGCCAAGTCATAGGCCTGTCCTCTGTTCCTTGGAATGCCTCCCAGGCTGGTTAAGACACTTGAGCATGTAGGGACACTGGAGGCATCCTCATCTTGCAATTTCTTGGAGGTGGTTGTCCCTAAAGCTGTCTGCCCATTATGCTCCACCACCTCTGTAAGCACCATCTCTCCTGAAAAAGCTCCTTCCACATTTCCTAGGAGAGCCACTGGTGGAAGGGCTGGCACTGCAATGCCTGGTGTTGATGTGGCAGGCAGCTGGGTGCGGCCAGATGAGCTACACTCATAGCAGAAGCATGTGACATGCTTCCTCGGGCTGCAAGGTAGCCTGCGTGCAGGCTCAGCACTGTTTGCTGCATGGCCAGTGCATTGCATTGTCTGCCACATGATGGATGAGCAGGTGGTGTGGCATGCCCCTGCTTGTCATCTATCTGTGAGGCCCATTTGCAGAAGCAGTGAGCTGGAGTCAAGCATGAAGTGAGCTCAGACATCTAGCTGGCATCAGGCTGCCATGGACTGCCTCTTGAGGATCTAGGGGTCTAAAGACACTTGACAGCAGAGTGGTTGTTTCGGGTATTTCCCAGCCCATGTTGGCTACTCTTTGTGCTAAAGCTACAGTTTCATTTCCCTAAACAGTCTGAGGTGATGCTGTCAAAAGAAAATTTCCAAGCATGATACCCCATGAGAGACCTCGGACAGTACAAGAACTAGTTTTGTTACCCAACACCAGCTCGTCAGCTGGAGTTAATCAGTTTAGCATCAGTGAGGCTTTGCTGATTTGCACACAGAGAGGATTTGGCCTCAGTGCCAGTCTATGTTATTTCACAGCAGATTGTGAATGCAGCATGTCATGCTCGCTTCTCCTACCCATCTCTGAAGCTGCAGTGTTACTGACCTGAAATCATTGTTCCACTATTAAAGTTTCAGTGAGGACACAAGTCCTTTTTAAGATGCTGAACACTTCTCTGTGTGGGAACATCTCTGCTGTACCAAGAGGAGGTGTGATCTTGACTTATGGGATAGAGATTCCTTGTGGCACTGACTCATACGTTGCACATTTACGCTCATTTTCACATCTTCCTCCTGATCCTGTTTTAGGCTGCGTTTCCATTACTCCTCCACCCTGGGGGAGGAATCCTCAGCCAACACAGCTCTAACCCGGAAACCACAGAGGATGAAAAGACCTTTCATAGCAGTAATGATGCCGTGTTCCTCTTCTCTGCAGCTGCATTTGGAAAACAAAAGATCAGGAGGCAAAGTCACCACCCACAAGCAGAACTTGCAGCTTCGTAGCCATCGGGGACTGGTGCAAACGGGCCTAATGCAGATGCCAGAGAACATACTTCCTATTGACACCAGGAAACAACAAGAACTGAAGCTATAACCTAATCCAGGGTGAGAACAATGTCTGCTTTTGTATATTTAGCAAGGATAGGCTCAGGCCATGAGCTGAGATTTAGCTTTGCCCACCCACTTGTTTGTTATCAGCTGCTTAGGTCAATCTATCATAAAAACTATGGAATGTTTGAAAAATAAGATGGAATGCACCTCTACAACTACCTGAAAGGAGGTTGTAGACAGGTGGGGGTTGGTCTCTTCTCCCAGGCAACCAGCACCAGAACGAGAGGACACAGTCTCAAGCTGTGCCAGGGGAGCTTTAGGCTGGATGTTAGGAAGAAGTTCTTCATAGAAAGAGTGATTGGGCATTGGAATGGGCTGCCCAGGGAGGTGGTGGAGTCACCATCACTGGAGGTGTTTAGGAAGAGACTGAACGGGGTGCTTGGTGCCGTGGTTTAGTTGATTAGGTGGTGTTGGATGATAGGTTGGACTCAGTGATCTCAAAGGTCTTTTCCAACCTGGCTGATTCTATTCTATTCTATTCTATTCTATTCTATTCTATTCTATTCTATTCTATTCTATTCTATTCTATTCTTTGCTATTCTATTCTACTTTACTCTACTTCCTCCACCTAGTAGACACCCATGCCTATTTGCATATTTCAGCCCCAGTGTCCCAATAAAACAGATAGGAAGACACGAGGAAGCCCATCTATTGGTTTGATTAGTCTGTTGTTTAACACAAAGTGTGGAACAGGTTGAAAGCCTTGCTCTGACAGCCTAATTTTACTACAGTGCATAGCTAGGCCAGGTATTTAGCTGAGTGCTTCTGGACTGAAGTGCTCCTTGGGCCTTGCTTTTCCACTTTTGAGCTGGAAAAGAGTAGGTGATTGACATCAGACAGAAGGCCTGATTTCATCAAGGCTTTGGCATGCTACTTGGCAGAAAATCTATTCTGATAAGTGCCATCCAGTGTTATTAAATGTGGCACTGAAAGGTAAACTAAGTCTCTGCCAAGGAACTGCCACTCTGGACTTGTTTGCTCTCTGCTCATACACACAAGCCTGACATTAGTCACTGATGGGAAAAGGTCAGTGGGACTAGGAAGGGTCTGGCTGCATCTGGTTTTAACTTCTAAAAGGCTCAGCCACACAGCAGCAGTGTAATCCTGTAAGATCAGTATGTAAAAATCCAGCTCATCCTTCTCCTGGACAGGCTTAAGAGCATGAATTGGAGGAAAACTATGACTTAAAGCCAGGTGGTGTTTCATGTGTACTTTATGTGCCAGTGCCCACATGAGGGGCAGAGTGTAGGATGGTTGAGAACCAAGATCAGTGCCCATGTGGGACCCTGAAATTTCTATGGAAAGTCTTTCTGAGCTTCCCCAGAGACTGTTTCAAACCTTCTACTAATTGTTCTTTTATTCCCCTGCTGTGAGTTCACTCTCATAGCTGCCCAGGGCTTGATAATCTTCTTCAGATCACAGTGTTCTGCTTGGATTTCTGTCACCATCTCTTTGTGACCTGTCCTCTGCTGGGCAGAAACCTGCAGGATCATATGAGGTGCTTGTGCTGCGCTGGAAACACTAGAATGGGTTATTTCTTCTGAATCAAGTGGGCCCTTGAAATAAGGACCTAGTTTCAAATAGCATTTGGCAGAGCAGAACACGTTTGTCTTCTCTAACGTGTGAGGTAGGGAAGAGCTATTTTCTCCCCAGCATGGAAAGGAAACAGGAGAACTGAGATACCAACGCCCACGTCTGTGGAGGTATTTAAGCACTCACTGGGATCTGCACATTGTGGCCAAGTGGTTTGTTGATAGTCACATGCAGTCTGGGACAGCAGGTGCCTACGCCCAGTGTTTCCAAAGTGCTAAGGTAGAGTCCTGATCACAGTGTCAAATTTCTCCAAAGCTCCTTGCAGGACCAATCCTAGGAACGGGCTGATGCTGCGGGTGCCAGTTCCTCTGTTTATTTCCATGGTGCCCCATTCCTGTAGGCACTTTTCCACCCCATGCCATGCAGGCACCTCGGAAGAGGTTGCTCTCAGCACTCAACTCCACTCATTCCTCGTGGGTGCTGTGGAGGAGACACCTGTTACTCTAAATCTGGCAGTGTTTCTTCATCTCCCCTGCATCCCCATTTCAACGTCTGTAACTACATCTGTCTGACCTGTTCTCTCCTGCTATGTAGAAATTGGGCAGTCACATGGGGACATGTGGGGTTACTAGCACTCCCCTGACCCTGTAAATGTAGAAGGGTCAGTTTATTTCTAGAAAGTATGGTTTACATATGGTTTTCCTTTCATTATTTTAGATGTCACTTAGAAGGGCTCTGTGTGCTCCCTTCAGCAACAACAAGTAAATGCCCGACCTGTTTGGAAAAACTTAACACTAGAGACCTGGAGAAACCTCTGGATGCAAGATGCATGCTGAACTGTGTGTGACCCTCTGAAGAGAAACATTAGCTTAAAATATTAGTAAATATTTTTTGGTGAAGATAAAAGAATATTAGAGAAAATATACAAGGCTTGAAGTCAAAGATCCCTGTGCAGCCCATTTCCCATTGAAATCAAACAGCCAAAATGAAGAGGTCAGCAGAAGTTTGCACGAATTTGAATAGAGGAAAACAAGGGAAACTCTTTGCTCGCTCCAGGCAGTGCTGTGACTAACAGGATCTCATTACAACAGATCGAGGCCAGGATTTTCAGAAGCAGTTAATTGATTTCCTTGCCTCCCTTGAAGCACACTGAGCAAAGCCTCTTTTGTGAAGGTGTGGGAAATGGTGGAGCACCGAGGAGCCCCACACTAGTCCTGGGGCTAGTTAACCAGTGCCCCGAGGTTGCTTTGAAGCATTTGACTCATCTACTGTCAGACCAAATGCAGGAGATGAATTAGAGAATTTTGGCTTGGACAAGCACAGATGAAGTGTACACTGTTGAATCTCCTGGGCTGCCAGCCTGGGCACCTCCATGCTGTGTCTCCTTTTGTGCCAAGACAGGCATGAAGAGGCCAAAGAAAGGAGATGCTCCATGTTAGCTTTAAGATTTCAGGATGAATTGAGCTTACCAAGACAGGTGGTGAGTGCAGGGACCTAAGGAGTTGTGCTTGGGAGACGAGGTTGAAGGACTCCTGCAGTTGACAAATGCTACTTGGTAATCAGATAGTCAAGTACTGCCAGTTCCTAGGATTGGCTTAAAGTTAACAGGGTGGTGGCAGGTGCCCAAACATCCTTGCAATCTTACAGTTGTAGGCAGTTTTCATCACAGAACAGACAAAACAAAATGTTTTCATTTTGAAAACAACTCATCCCTCAGGTCTCTGTCCTTGCCACTGGGCAGATGAAATTTAAACTAAAAAAAAAAAAAAAAAAGGCCAAAACCCTAATTAACAGAAGGGAATGAATTCATATAAGTAATGCAATTGGAGAACCTTGAAAGTAGCAAGAATGCGTGAGACTGTGATGCATTTTTATCCCTTTAAAATAAAACAGATGCTACAGGGAGGTTGTAAGAAGGTGTCTCAGAAAGGCTGGTGCAAAAACGTTGAAAGAGCTGAAAAACTTGCTTTTTCCAGGAGCACAAGCAGGGACCTGGTCCTGCAGACCTTGGATGTAGAAACACATGTTATGGAAATGCCACACTTTAGCATAACCCGAAATCGCAGACTTGAGAGTTAAATGAGTGAATGGAGTGCTCTGCACATCATTACTCTGAATTTGAAAAAATATACATGTTTCAGATGACCTCAAAGGGCTGCTTTGTGTATCTTTTAGCTTACTTCAGAGATTGTCTCCAGGAAGAATAGCCATTGCTTATGTAAAAGCCTTACTAGTGCATGGGCACAATCCACCTGCAAACCCTGCAGGGGTCCTTTTCACAAGGGCTTTTCTCCTAGTGGGTCTATAGCTGTATTAAACTCATCCTCCTGTTGGAAGCAGTGTACAAAATGAACATTGTTGTACTTCTGCAGCTGATTACCTGTTCATTTGAGATCACCATTATGTTTATTGAAGAGCACTGTCTACATGTGTGGCTGCTTCCCAAATTGCAAGGAGGATTGCACAAAAATACTTTTTTTGTCTTTTCAGGATTTAGTGGGTTAATTCAAAATGCCTTTGCCTTGGGGTTGGTAGCATCTTTATTTTAATGATGTGGCACTGGAGACATAGAAGAAACAACGTTTTCGCCACAATCACTCAGCAAGTCAGAATCTCAGAATCACAGAATCACCAAGGTTGGAAGAGATCTCAAAGATCATCAAGTCCAACCCTATCCTTTCTTACTTAGAATCATAGAATCATAGAATCAGTCAGGGTTGGAAGGGACCACAAGGATCATCTAGTTCCAACCCCCCTGCCATGGGCAGGGACACCCCACACTAGATCACGCTGGCCAGAGCCTCGTCCAGCCTGGTCTTAAACACCTCCAGGGACGGGGCCTCAACCACCTCCCTGGATAACCCATTCCAGGGCTTCACCACTCTCATGGTAAAGAACTTCTTCCTCACATCCAGCCTGAATCTCCCCATTTCCAGCTTCATTCCATTCCCCCTAGTCCTATCACTACCTCAGATCCTGAGAAGCCCCTCCCCAGCCTTCCTGTAGGCCCCCTTCAGATACTGGAAAGCCACAATGAGGTCACCTGGGAGCCTTCTCTTCTCCAGACTGAACAGCCCCAACTCCTTCAGTCTGTCCTCATAGGAGAGGTGCTCCAGCCCTCTGATCATCCTCGTGGCCCTTCTCTGGACACGCTCCAGCACGTCCACATCTCTCCTGTAATATGGGCTCCAGAACTGGACGCAGTACTCCAGGTGGGGTCTCACCAGAGCTGAGTAGAGGGGGAGAAGCACCTCCCTTGACCTGCTGGTCACACTTCTCCTGATGCAGCCCAGGATCTGATTGGCTTTCCGGGCTGCAAGCGCACATTGAGAGCTCCTGTCGAGCTTCTCGTCCACCAGCACCCCCAAGTCTCTCTCCTCAGGGCTGCTCTCCAGCCAGTCACTGCCCAGCCTGTATTTGTGCCTGGGATTGCCTCGACCCAGATGCAGGACCCTGCACTTGGTCTTGTTGAAGCTCATGAGGTTGGCTTGTGCCCACCTCTCCAGCCTGTCCAGGTCCCTCTGGATGGCATCCCTTCCCTCCAGGGTGTCCACTGCACCACACAGCTTGGTGTCATCAGCAAACTTGCTGAGGGTGCACTCGATGCCACTGTCCATGTCACCCACAAAGATGTTGAACAAGACAGGTCCCAGGACTGATCCCTGAGGGACTCCGCTTGTCACTGGCCTCCACTGGGACATGGACCCGTTGACAGCCACTCTTTGGGTGCGGCCATCAAGCCAATTCTTTATCCATCTAGTGGTCCATCCATCAAACCCATGTGTCGCCAGCTTGGAGTGGTGGTACTTGACTGGTGGCACACAGCTCTGCTGTGTATCGACGCACTGACAAACTAATTATCATGTCCACAGCTAATGATAACCAAGAGCGAAGTATGAAGAGCAAGGCAAGAAATGAACAGAAAGTCCTCTGGGACTTGTTTCCTCATTTGTCCCTCCCAGTGTTCCCCATCAAATGTACTTGTGCAGGTGCCAGGGGAGTCCCACCCATGTGCTAAGCAGGAAGATCAAGGTCTGGCTCCACAGGGATGATTTGTACTGTCCTGAAAGTGTAACTTAATTCGGCTAGTGGAAAAAAGCAAAGCACTGAGAATCATGAACTCTTGAGCTTCTGTCTCCTTTGACTCCATCCTTATCCTGGAAAAACTTCCTCTTGTCTTCAAGGAGTTAACTGAGAACAGACCTCAGCATTCTCCTTCCTAGAGTTTATTATGAATTTTTATTAAAAAAACCAAATCTAATCCCTTCAGATATGAAAATTACACTCATTTGTCAATAAATAGGCTTAACCTCTTAAACTGTGTCAGATGCTGCTGATTCACCACTCTGATCTAGATCTTCAGATGTTCTCTGCTCCTACAGCTCCGGGGCAAATAATTCATGCTGTTTGCAAGTGCCATATCCCACTGAGCCTGGCAGGACCAGGATTCTGCTAACATTTTGTCTGCAGATTTCTACTACAACCTGGGCAGGGATTTCTCCTGATCAAGCTGAGCTTAGCAACATCCTGCAGCCACAGCATGATAATGTTGTAGCTACATGAAAAGCTGTGTATTTGCATTAGTCCAGCCACAAATCAGACAAGGAGAATGTATTCTAGAGTTAAACAAATATGATTTAGGCAAAACCCTACTGATCCATGTAATAATTTTCCCAGCTGCATTTCCCTTTCCTGGTGACAGTCCTAGGAAAGTTGGTTTGTACTACCTATCACCTTATCTTCAAAACTGCTTTAGAAAAACGAAATGGAAAGGCTAGAATATTGTCAGTCTAAATGGCTTTTATAGTTCCTGGAAATCAGAGAGCCCTGAGGTGTCTGGATGTTCTCCCTCTTCACTCTTATAAAGCATTTCTTCTTAAAAGCAGAAGGGATTCTCTTTCCCAGTTCTGTGCCAGTTCATAGATTTGTCCCAAACTTTCTGCTACCTTTCCTGGGGAAGGGGGAAATCTAGATGTTGAAAACCAGGGGGAAAAGCCTTTTACTCTTAGGCACGCTTTAGGCTAACAATACCCTTCTGGCTACGGGGCACCTGAGGACAGAAAAGGTGTTAGCTAATGCCCATTCTCCACATGTTGCTGGGCCTGGCACTTGTTTGATCAAATTTGTGTGCTGATCTGTGGCAGGGGCTGTGGACCAGAGAATCATAGGTAAGAGCTGAGTTAGTTATTTTGAGGGGTACTTGAGTTATCTGGGCTATGGCATAGGTGTTGTTCTTGCTTAACAAATTAAATGGAAGCTTTGAAACTCCAGCTGCTGATGCTCCGAGGGTCTCTGAATCTCTCGTAGACTCCTTGGAGTAAGGACTTGTGTATTTTGCACTGCCATCAAAAATAACAGACTCTTGGCTTAAAAGCTGTGACCCACTGTGCATGCCACATTTCATGACATTAAAAACATAAGCTCAAGGTTGGAAGGACAGACATGCTTTTGGCTTCTCTGCCATTTGTATTTCAGTCTGGAGGCGCTGCTTCTTTCACTGTGTGTTGTTGTTTTTCCTCTTGAGAATGTTTCCAGAGCCTGGAGAAGAAACAGACTCTATTTACTGATATTTGTTCCAAGTTATAATGAGCAGAAAGACAACTCTTTCAGCTTCTAAACAGGATCACTCAGCTAGAAGCCTTCAGAGCTGGAGCCAGCATCTCCGAAGACCAAAGACTTCCTTCATTTAAAAAGGTTTGAATTATCCATTAAATATCAGCATCTTGAAGAATGTGCATAGGACCTCTCTGCTTTATTCTTTGGTCCAAGTTTGAGGTGGCACCCAGTTAAGGTGCTGGGAGTCTTCTCCTTAGGATGCCGTGGTTTTGTGTGCATAGCTTGCAGAAGCATGGACTGGTTTACACCAGGGATAAGGGAAATTTAGCATTCCATTAATAGCTAATGGATGTGCAAGCTCCGCTGCAAGGAGGTCCCAGGCCTGAAATATGTCCTGAAACATATGGAGGCACCATTGACATGGCCTGAGTGATGAGCAGCCTTTCCACAATTTTGCTTAGGATGAATCTTAGTTCAGCACCTTGGGGAGGAATCGTCCTCTGCTATCAGCTTCCTATCTGTGAACCTTAGCACACGGCAGAGGAGCCTCCCTGGTGACTCATCCCTTTGTGTATCTCAAAGGGATGCCGTCCTGCTAGGTGGCAGCGGGCAGTAGTCGTGCATGCCCTGAGCCTGGCCCGGCTTCCCATGTCACACTTGCTAACTTGTTCTCTTGCCAGTGGCTATGTTTTCTTGACAGGGGTCATATTCTGCAGTGCTTAGGCTGCCTCTAAGAATAAGAGCCCTACCCGGGGAACAGATAAACAGAACAATGTTTGAGCCTCTGTTACTCTTTAATGTCATTTTCAGGGAAATGTGTGTGTCATAACAACATAAAGCAGGCATAGTTCCCCTGCTTTCGATCTGCCTGGTGCCAGGGTACACGTCATTTCAGCATCAAAATAGACCCAGCAATTTCGTGGTAACTTTGCTCTCCCAAGAGATGCCTCTCTGCCCCCTTGGTTTGTACTTGTGTCTTGCCTTCCAACAGCCTTCCTCATCCCTCTCAGGAGATGTCATGTACTGTTATGATTAGCATCTAATTTTCACTGGAAGCCCCTGGGAATTGGGCTCTTATCTCCACATACCATGCACATGAAAATGGTTTAATCAAGCCTATTAATTCCAGGGCTTGCAGCTGATGTGGAGAAAACACTGCACTTTCCCAGCACTGAAGTTTTGTAGCTAAGTTTCATGTTGCAGTACCCTCTGTGCAGTTTGTTCTCTGTTTCTTGGGGCTGGACATGTTCCTGTGCAGTTCCCCAGCTCTCACAGGCAGGTATCTGGAGTCTGCTCTGAGGCTTAGACTGGTTTTGGCTGCACTTGCTAGACTAGGGGCATGCCATCAACTTGAGAACTTGGACTTGCGAGTCCTTGGTGTTACTTGCCCGTGCTCTGAGCGGTCATTCTCACCTCCAAACATGAATGCAGGGTACCTGCAGAGCACACCTGCCCAGCTGTTTGGCCTGAGAAGGTGCCTGAGAACAGGGAGAAACCTGAGCAACCTGCCAAGAACAGGGCAACACTCTTGGGATGTTATTTTAGCTGTGGTGCTGGGGCATCTAAAGAAGAGGACATGCCTTGTGCTATTGTTGCGGCACCCCTGCTTTAGGGAGGGGTAGTGGGACATGGCTCATGCAGCAGAAGACACAGCAGAAGAAGTTTGTTTCTTGTTATTTACATGGGATGATTAGATATAGGAGGACAGTTTATAGACCTGACCAGATGAAGAAGTGGACCAGATTTTGCCATTTTTCCCCACCTCCAGCAGTATTTTATCCCATGGCTCACCCCTAGCCTAAAGCCAAACATCTCCAACAGCTATGGGGTGGCCTCATGTTTAAAGCAGCCATGCAGCATCCACCTGACATCCCAGGCCTGCTCAAGATGTGCTGTTCCTTGCTTTTCTCAGAAAGGGTTCGTGCAACACGAAAGAAGTGCAGGCAAACAAAGAGCCCTGGAGAGAGAAGCGAAAAGCGGCAGCTGAATCTGATGGGTGACTTGCCGAGTGACAGAGCAGTTGGACTCCTCTCTACTCTGCTACTATTTTGGAAACTTCAATAAACAGAAGAGGCCAGATCAATCCCTTAGTACTCCAGCACAAACCCTGAGGAAAACTGTTGATTTTGGTGGCAGTGGCAGCCTGAGACAACAGTTTCTCCACACGCACTGTGCTTCAATTATACCTCGGGGAAACTCATCAGAAATAGACACTGAGAACATTATTAGCAGTTGACTAATTAGGAGGAGGTCTCAGCTCCTTTGCTGGTGCAAGCTTGCACCAAGGAATTCATGCTCATTTGTGCCATGGAGAATATGACTGTACAACTCCTCTGTGGGAGCTCTCAAGCAGCTTTAAATAAGTATGGATGTTTATATTTTTAAAAAGGGATTGGTTTTTTGCAGCTGTCAATTATTAATGGCTTTCAGGTCAGGCTAAGGAACAATGCCAGGGATAAATTACCCTGTAGGCTATTCATATATGCTCTCCCCAATTGTTTCCTTCTCAGCTGGAGGATTCACCTCACCGTGAACTCCTCAGAAAAGCAAGGACTGATGGAGCGCTGAACTCGGAGTGCCCGTTTGTTTATGCATTGACATCTTTCCTACTTTGGCAGGTGTGTTTAATCAAAGAGAAGCAGGAAATGCATTATAATTATAAACATATTACTGCAGGAGAAAGAGGCTGCCCTTGGAATGTGCTGTATTGTTTCACAAACGGTTACAGTGAAAAAACGCAGGCTTAACCTACCCAGCTCTTCACTAAGATCAAAGCAAAGCTGCCTGCCACCACAGGCTGCAGCAGCAGCCAGCCCTGAGCTTCAAGCAAGGGAGGTGGAAGAAAGTTAAAAAGAAAATGTAATCTCATCCCTTCAATTATATATATATATATATATATATATATATATATATATATATGTATGTATAATAATTTTTTTTGCCTAAAACTTTTCCCCTAGTATAAAAATGACTCAAACATCAAATATTTGCAGTTAAAACCAATAGAATTAGTGATGAACCCAGCTGAGAACATGGTAATTAGGACCCCAGTCCAAAGCCCATGGAGAGACTTATTGTTTTCAGTGGGATCTGGCTTGGGACTCTGGTGAGCCAAAGCAAAGATGAAGCTACAGCATAACCCTAGGAGATCCTTCAGGCTTTGCATATGACCTTGCTCAAGCTTGTAAGCATTCCTTAATCTCAAACACAGATGAACCCAAGTCAGGAATCTGCTGCTGCTGCTGTGGAAAGCAAAAGTTCTTCTGTGCTGTGAAACAGGGAGTGCTGTAGGTAACATGCAGAAAGGGTTTATTGCCCTTCTCAGCACTGGGAAGCTGAGCCAAAGCCCTACACTTGAAAAAAAACAAACAACAAAACAAAACAACAAAAAAACCCCAAACAGACAAACTGGAAATTGCCCAGAAGAGAGCAACAAAAATGATCAGAGGTCTAGAAAACATGACTTATGAGGAAAGATTGAAAGGGCTGGGTTTGTTTAGTCTCTGTGAGGATGGCAGAAGGTACAGAAAAGAAGATTTAGGATAAATAGTATTAAAAGCTGTGAGGTTTATAATGCACTCAAGTATGCTGCTTAGGGAGGCAATAGAGTGTTTCTCATGGGAGAATTTAAACATGTTGGACAAGTACCTGCCACAAGGGACTGGGTAATTCACTGTCCTGTGGAGATGCTGCTTTCAGCCATATAGTCCTACAGTTTTCTGCTTGGGAAAGTCCCCTCCTGACACCAGAGGAAGGGATACCTTGGTCAGCCTTTGCTAGAAGTGCTTCCGCCCTTAGCACCTCTGTGTAGGACAACTGCAAAGCAATTGAGATGTATTTGGGATTGCTTTGGGTGGAGCAGGAGGTGGCCTGAGCCTGATTAGAAAGGCAGCATCCATTCTCCCCATAGTGTCTGCCCCAGGGGCTGCATCCCCCCTGCCCTGAAGCTGTGTATGCTGCTGCCTCTGTCATCAAGCGCCTGCCAGCCCTTGTCTGCCTTGGTAACACTGTTCTCTGCTCTCAACCCTGTTTGCAAAGGGCCTCCAAAGCTTTTGTCAGAGTTTGTGTAAAAACTGACCACAAGACAGAAGTCTATCAGAAACCAGGCACTCTGTTTACTACTCAGAAAACTCAAATTCCTTGAATTATGGGCACAAGGTAAGGAGTTTGTGAAAGGAAGGAGCACAGGGCTGCAGCCAAAGCAGAGCTGGCTATAGCCCTTGGCATCTCCGAGGACTTGGGGGCGACACGAGGGCTCCCCAAGGGCCCGGGGAAGGATGCTGCACTCATCACTGCTGCCACCCTGCCTCTGCTCTGCACTCCCCATTTCCTGCTCGGCTACAGCCGTGCGAGGTACTATTTGGTCCCTGCATGAATGCTGAGAAAATCACTAGTTATATGATACAGGAACAAAAAAAAATCTGTTTGCTTCCAAGTGTAAGCCAATGACTGTGGCAATGGTTTGCAAACATGGAGTTATGGCCCCAAGTCAGCTTTTTTTTTCCCCTTCAGTTCTGGGTACAGTCACGAGTCTGGCAGGAATCCACGTCAGCTAAAATGCATAGAAACAACTGGTGTCTCCTGGAGTTTTGGAGCCAAGTGGAGTCAAACAGGAAAGAGTTTGGGAAGCTGGCACTGAGGGGTTATGAATAAATATCTCCCTGGGGCAGATTTTCCATAATTGGTCATGACAAGGCTTCTTTCTCCAGAGAGCTGGAGCTGGCATGTGAGGAAGCAAAATGAATCACTGCTCTGGTCCAATTTGGCAAGTGCCATGATTTAGCCCTGATTTGCATGGTGAGGAGATGATGATATAGACTGAAAGACAGAGGAGAAACATAGCCAAAGGCTTCTGAGCTGGAAAATGAGTTTGGGTTCCCACTCATTTTTTTGCACATTTACTCAGATCCTTAGAAGGAAACTCTGTCAAAAAACATTGGTACAAACCCAACTCCCTTTACCAGCAGTGGAACAATGGGGATTCCTGAACACAAAGCTCTTACAAACAATACCTATTTTATTTTGCATTGTTAAAACACTGGGTGATATGCAATTTTTACTTCCAGGTCCCCACTTCATTAACTATTTCTGTCACCCTTCTGCCTCCAGAAACACATTTATGGGAGAGATCTTGGCAGATGGAGCTTGTATCCTGCAATGTGGCGGTGACCACATGGCCATGCAGCCTTCTGTGGAGAGGAGAGTTGAGCACTCTTTCCTCATGCCCCTATGTAGCCTTGGGAAAGTCCCACTTTCTTTCAAATATGAGGAAAAAGAGGTGTTGTTTCTACCATCTCTTTTTCTGGATGGTGGTCACACGTGCTATCTTTAAAGCTCCTTGCTATCTCAGCAGTCTTACCAAGCCTGGTGACCTGGCAGGAGTTCCCAACCTATTCAGTATGTGATGATTAATCCCCTCCCTTTAAAAATATGCACTTAGTGGCAGAACCCCACAGAAATATTGGTGGAGCCAGAGCTGCTTTGCCAAGTGGCAAACTTTGACTTTCTCTTCTTGGAAAGCTGGTTTCCTGTCACTGGTTTTCTCTCACTGCTGTTTTCCAGTGGTTTGGAGAGAGGAGGAACAGCAGAAAAAAAAATGTATTCCTCTCAAATACCTCTTCTCTTTTACATCCTCTTTCCCCCATGTGTACTCTCTGCTATTCCAGATTTCAGGAATTCCATCAAAGGGCTTCCTAACTGCCATCCCTGATGCAGAAGGAGAAGCAAGCTCCCTGCAAAACAGGATCCCTCAAAAAAGGAAGACACCATCCTCATTTCCATCCCACCTTCTCCACTCCCTCAGAGAGTAAGTAGGCTGATGGAACAAAAACCTTTCCTGCACTGTCACGGAGTGGTAGCTCAGAGAAGTCAAATCTGCATCTTGTAGCAGTCTCAGAGCTCAGATCAAAGCATCACCCTTTTGTGCTAATTTCTAGTTTGATGTTAGGAACATTAAAAATATGCTATCATCATATGTTATACATCTTATGAGATGACTACCACAGCTAACACAGGTAGCTGCTCTTGGGCTGACTACAAGAATAGAGCTTGGGACTTTATATTCTAAACACCTTCCCTACTCGAAATGGAAATGTTGGTCAGCCCTGAGCAGCAAAGGCTAGTGGCACACAGTTGAGTTGACAAGCCAACACATGCAGTTACCCAGCTCTTACTTTCCCTGGAGATACCATCATTCTTATTCACTGTTTGTTTTAAAGTCTGTACAAGGCCAAATCCTGCACCAAGTTCTTGTCCAGAAGATGCCTTTTCCCTATTTTGTACTGAGAGTCCAGGTAAGTCCCCCAGGCTGGAGCTGGCAGCACCATGTTCCATACTCATCAGGTGAATATGGCATGAACACCAAGCTCTTGAGCTTTTGGCATAGCATTTTGGGGAATGACTGATGCCATTGGCATCTTTGAGGCCAGGAGTTTGTGAGACCCCACGAGGATTCCCCCTGTACTCTCGAAAGAGCTAGGTGGGTCCTTTAAGGAAAGCACAAAATGTCTTTGGAAGTATCAAAGGTTATTTAGAGAAGGTTAGAACTAGGAACACACTGGAGCGTAAGGCACCCATGGTCAAAGAGTTTGTGTGGCAGTTTTCCCTTTGGTGTCCACGTATCAGTCTCTGGATCATAGCAATCTAAAGAATCCAAGTCCTCGATGACGTTGTCTGTGGTGAGGCATCGTCCTCCTGTGACATACAGCTTGCTCTTGATGATGGTGGCCCCATGGTGCATTCGTCTGTCCTTCATGTCCGCACATTTAACAAACTTGTTGCCTTTTGTATCATAAGCTATTATTCTCCGGGTGTACCCTAAATGCAAAGCCAGACGTGGAAGAGAGAGATAGGAATTAGAGCTTATGGCGAGCAGAAGGAATGGTAATTTATTTCCTGGAAGTCTTCAATATAACCTTTTACACTGGTACATAATCTGGCAGAATGAATATATCTAAGATGGGAAGTGATAGCGTATCACAAGAACCCCTTCCTCCATGTCCCCACCCTTTCTCCTTGCACCTGGGCAGCCAAGTCTTGATGAGCACCATAAAATCCATCTAACCAGGCAAGCAACCTGTCAAACACAGTTGGAACTTGTAGTTTCTGCACGTGCCTTCAAATGTCTCAAAGTATTTCTCTTCACCCAACAGACTCCTAAAGCTTCACTTGGAAATACAGAAAGCAAAGGCACATGGGAATGCAGCAACAATGCCTTGTTGGATAGGAGTTGTAGCTGTCTACTGAATGGAACTGGGTACTCAACAGCACAGTGTTCACTGTTGCTCACTCCACTCCCAAAACAACTGTGCTGGCCACCATTCCAGTGATCCAATGGACAGCTCTTCCACTGAAGGCTGATGTAACCTCACATCTGCTGAGAGGTAAGGGCTGGTAAAATAGCCATTTCCCTGGAGCAATGTAGGTGTGGAAGCTTGGTACCCAGCAATACCTTGCCCAGGTACCCCTGTAGATGATCAAGAGTGCCCATTGCAAACAAACAGCTTTGGACCATGCTTTGCAAGCCTTCAAGCCACTTTCCCTAACAAAAAATCAAGGTCTGTATTGCTTAAGCCTACCCACTCCCCTTTGTTATGATGTGATTAGCCATGCAAAGAGGACCCAAAATGTGATGAAAGCTGTTTTTAAGAGAAAATATTTCTGTGGGTTTTACTGTTGTTGATAAACTAAGAGTGTTTGGCCAGTGTTTTGGCATGGGAGCTGCTAAATAAAACCTGACCATGGTGAGTTTCTCTACTTCCAAGAAAAATGAAAGATGTTTAAAGTTAACATGATTTTCTGTGGCTTGTGTTAGATAAATAAAATATAAATTGAGAACTTAAGCTTGGCAGCAGCAGGCTTGGGTCAGTACAGGCCCTTCAGATTAATGCATTTGAAGAGAGTTGAAAACAGTATTTTTGGCGCTGTGGTCTGAAGTCTGGCTGATGTCACAGAAGGCTGATAGTCTTGGACTTTTTGATTCAGCTTTCCTCTGTTCAGAGTAGCAGTGGTCTCCCATTGAGAGATGCCACCATGTTTGAGTCCTGTGTAATTTGGGTTCAGACCTCTGCTCTGCTGAAGCTTCCCACAACCTCATTTTCCCTTAAATGATCTAACACATGCTTTCTTGTGCCAGCCTGTGGTCAGGGGAGCTGCATTAAGGACTATAAAGTGTACAGCTACCAATGATGCGACCTACCAAAGTGCCATGGGCAGAGGCTGATCCTCATGTAGAAAGACACTAAGCTTTCCCTTTCAGTGTTTCATGCCCTTCTCAGGACATTTCACAATTATCCCCAGGAGGCACCTACAGGACCAACCGATCCCTTGTAGCCCTGTAGCCCACCCATCCCAACAAGCTGTTCATGGACTTGTGGTAACTGTGCTCTCCACCCTTCCTAAAAGAGCAGTCAGGGAGGGCCAGGCTGTGAGTTTGCAGGGGGGCAGCAGGACCCCCATGCTGTTGGCTTCATCCCTTCTGCAGAGCAGTAACTTGTATTTGCTTTACCCCAGTGTCATCCCCCATCTGCGCCCCCCGCGAGGTCCTGCTACTTGTATTAAGAAGGTGACCTGTGGAGAACTTGTCCCCACTTACATAGGCACGGACACACTCCTCCTTTCCTTTTCAAGCTCCACATCCTATCTAAGGGAGCGCCCCAAGAAAGAAGGCTGCAAAATCCCACAAGAGCTGAGCCTGGGGAGGTGGGAGGGAGGGTGAAACAGAGTCCTTACCACCTACGATGATAATCTGGTCTCCAATCACAACAGCTGGTGCACAGACATTCTTCACCACTCTGGTCTCCATCCGAAACCACATATTCCTGGAGACATGGTAGACCTGACAAATAAATAATGATACAGATGCAGATGTTTGTGTTGCACTTTAATTGGCAGTTGTCATTGCAGAGGAACTTACGGGTTTTATTTTGTCCTAATGAACACAGTCCTCTGGCTTGAACTGCTGAAAATTCAACAGTTTATTCCCCGTTTCCCCCCCCCCCCCTCCCCTAATGTGTTCCCTTGGAAAGCATTCTAGTTCTCCAGACTTGTCTGCCCAGGAGATGCTAGCACATGCACTAAGGCAGAGTGTATCTGACATATGCAGTCTTCTTGGCTGTAAATCGTTGCGTGGCCATTAAATCACTGTAACTCCTGGAAAATGCTCTCCCAAAGCACAAGGTATCTAACTGATCTTTCCAGTTATTCTGTGTGTTCCTACCTTACCCTTAACAATTCCCCTCATGCTCTCCCAAAGCACAAGGTTATTCTGTGTATTCCTGCTGTACCCTTAACAATTCCCTGGGCAATCAAACCTCAACTTCACCTAGCTCAGCTGGCAGCCACTGTCTTTGCCCAGCTGCTCTGTTTATGCTGGTGGCTGGCATGCACTCGGATTGGCAAAGGGACTTGTTGATGTGACTTAGAGTGGTATCTAAGTCATCAATTTATGTGAGAAAAAAAGCTGTTGCCAGATGATGATCACTCAGTCATCTGTATGTGGGCATCACAAACTTTTATGTCACGTCATCCGCATCTTAATATAGCAGATATCTCTAGGACATCTCCACACTACCTGATAAATACATTTAATTCCCCCTGATAACCAAGTACTGCTATCACTGTAAGGAAGTATTGATGCTCTGGCTGCTATCTTAGCCTAAAGCAGTGGAAAACACTCACAGGGAAAGTGACATTACAGCAGTGCTAAAGCATCAAATCAGCTAAGAACGGATTTCGTGTATTTTCCCCTTCTCACAGAGTGTAACTGCTGAAAGCAGGCACACAGCCAGCAACATGTGGCAGGACTCACATTTTAACACAGCTGTTTGTAAGAAATAACTGTAAGTCCTGGCCCTTTGAAGAGTTGAAATCTAATTGCTCTAATGATCACCAATCTTTGCTTTTGCTGCGAGTGAGCAGGTGCGTGGCTGAGACCCCAGCTCAGCTGCCAAGTGGAAGGCACTGATCTGAGTGAGTTTGGCTACAGGCATGGAGCTGGGCAGGGAGGTCAGCCGCTGCCTACCATAGCATCACCTGCAGCAGCCCTGACTCCAGTGCCCACCAGCAACAGAGCTGACTGACATCCAAAGAAGCACCTCAGGGCTTCTGCCTGAAAAAAACTTAAAGGGAAAATGCTCTTTGCAGACTTCTTTGAAGCCATGTGCCAGCTCACCCTGCCTCTCTCTGCAGCTCACAATAAAGGTGTTTTTTTTAGGGGGTGATTTCCTCAGGAGGGTGGTGAACTGCTGAATACTTTAGATGAAACTGCCTGGGACAAGCAGGACTGATCATTACCTGGATCAACCGAACAGGGTTTTGCATAACATCTTCTCCCCCAAAGAGGTAGACCCTCTGATCTTTGGCAGCAACAGCAGGGTGAAGGACAGCAACAGGCATGTTCGCCATGCTCTCACAGATGTTGTAAATGCTGTCATATCTTTCCACAGAATTCAGGATTTCCTGGTTTTTGCCTATTCCACCAAATGATAAGATATAATTTTTGTATGCCAAGCTCCTGTGGGAGTAACGTGGCACTAGCATGTGCTCAACCAACCTCCACTGATTGAGTTTAAGGGAGTAAATGTAAATACTATCACTGACTGGGCTTTTCTTATTGCTAACAGGCATCCCTCCGAGCACGTAAATATTGCTGTGCAAGCTCACTGCAGAGGCTTTGTACAGGCGTGTGGGAAGTTTGGCCAGGCTTAGCCATTGGTTTGTCTTTTCATCATAGAGCAGGACATCTCTTGTTGTCTGCTGGCTGTCCTTCCTGCCACCAATGATGACGAGGAACTCTTGGTTGGAGTACCTGCGAGGAACATGCACCATGGGCTTGATGTCAGGCACATTGGTGCTATAAAAAGGAAAACCTATGTCTCCAGGCTGACTCAAGGATGCTCCTACAAGTGGGTGAGGACTGAATAAGGGAGTCATTGGCAATGAAGTGGAAGAGGAAAGTTGGATGGACATACTGAAGCCGGACCTTCTTGAACAACTCTTGGATATAGCCTTGTCTTGCCTGAAGGTCATGCCGGATCCAGACCATCAGTGCCTCAAAGACCTGCTCCTCTTCCCCACAGAGCTCATCATCCCCAAGGTACTCAGTGAGCTCCAAGGGACAAAGGTCCTTCAGTTCCTCAGAAGAGGCCACCTGAGGAAAGAATTTCAAAGCCATAGCCTTGGCTTTCTTATTCAGGCTTTGGCAGTTCAAGACCTTTGCCAATCTGATCATGCTCAGACAGTTGTCAGGAGTCAGCTTGTCTTGAAGGTAAGCGGAGCAGGCCTCAAACAGTTTATCATACTGAAGCATGGAGGCTGTCTCCAACAGGCACAGGACATTCTCGGTGGATATAAGAATCTCCCCTGTGTAAATGTAAAGGATAATCTGATCCAAAATCTCAGCATCAATGCCCTTGAGGATGACTTTAGCCTGACGACTCTCTCTGAAGTCATTACAGAACATTGCCTTGAAGTATGGACTGCTGGAAGCCAGCACGTTTCGGTGGCAGGGGATTTCAAAGCCCCCAGAGCAGAGGGTAACATCAGTCAACATCCCGCTCTGACGCAGAGCATTCAGCTGCATCAGCAGTTCAGAGGAGAAGTCTTGGTCTTTGAAGAGAAGCTCCTCAGTGGATCCCTTCTCCATAGCAAAAAGAGGAGAGAGACAAATGCTGTGCTTGGCAGAAAAAAAAAAAAAAATTCTTAGGAGCTTTTATTGGACTATCCAGATCCAAGGGAGCACATTGGGACTTTGATGTTGCTCTAGATATCCATTCACTGTTATGCATAAAAATGGAACATGAGTGAAGCACAGTGGGAAAATAATAAAGAAGCTAAAAGGTCGTTAAGACCCTCTAAAAATTTCATAAAGTTATCAGATAGGTTGCAGCTCTGAGGTCAGCACTGCCTGTGTCCCTGGCAAGAAGCAAAAGCACTGAAGTTATCTCACTGATCTGAGATGAAAGCTGGACAGCTGAAGCAATTGGTTTGCTCATTTTCATCACGTTGAATAAATGCACTTAGACATTTATTCACTCTTTTAACGTATTAGCAGTTTAGTAGCTTGCGCCTCTTTCCTCTAGAGTTAGTCACTCCCAAGGAATGTAAATCTGGCAAAGCTGAACTCTGCAGCAGGACAAACGAAACCCTGGAGACTGGGAATCTGCATTAAAACGGTTATTTATTAACTCAGCTTAGCTGGGGGGGGGGAGGTTATGTTAATCAGACACACAATGACTAAATTAAGTACCAGGCAGAACAGTATGATGAGCATCTATTGTCATGGCTAACTGCTCAACCTGCAGTGAAACGGTAGGGTAGAAACGTTTACCTTCTGTGGTCCTTCACTGCATGCATTTACTCTCTGTCGTTTATTCTCTGCTGAGATTTTCCATAGCTAGAGCCTGGATAAAAACCTATAAACCCACGGGAGGTTTCTTTCAGTAGGTAAGTGATTCATAGAGGGTGATTTCTGGACGTGTTTATTCGGCAGTCACTTTTGCCGCTCTCGGGAGCTGTGCGCAGGAGCGGTGGGGCGGAGGGGCATTGTATACATTCCAGCGCTAAGAATAGGAGCGCTCGGGCTTCTCGCTCTTATCACATGTGACGCCGTCGCTGCCTTTTGCAATGACCTGGCCAGGACTGAGCATGCCCCGGTGCTGTTTTTCTGGCAAATGCTTACACACAATAAATAGACACGGAGAGGAAAGTTCACTTATAAAAGTCCTGGCTGTCTGCTTGGAAACAGTGGCAGGACCCTGTCCTAAAGTGCCTGGGAACTCTAGAAGCCTGTAAACAGTCTGCAATGCCTTGTGCTAGGTAATAACACTCTCACTGTAGTTTCATGGAGAAGAAGGGAAGAGAGACGGGCTTCCAGGGACCCCGGTGGGGTGGACCGTGTCTCCACCTTATGGAGAGATAGAATAGAATAGAATTAACCAGGTTGGAAAAGACCTTTGAAATCATCAAGTCCAAACCATCACCCAACACCATCTAATCAACTAAACCATGGCACCAAGCACCCCATCCAGTCTCTTCTTAAACACCTCCGGTGATGGTGACTCCGCCACCTCCCAGGGCAGCCCATTCCAAGGGGCAATCACTCTTTCTGTGAAGAACTTCTTCCTAACACCCAGCCTAAACCTCCCCTGGCACAGCTTGAGACTGTGTTCTGGTGCTGGTTGCCTGGGAGGAGAGACCAGCCCCCACCTGGCTACAGCCTCCCTTCAGGTAGTTGTTGACAGCAGTAAGGTCTGCCCTGAGCCTCCTCTTCTCTAGGCTAAGCAACCCCAGCTCCCTCAGCCTCTTCTCATAGGGCTGGGGACCATCGTCCACTGCAGTCTGGTGGGAGATGCTGATGTACTGGGCCCCTGCACCTAGGGAAGGGAGAGTCCAGCTACCTTTGCCAAGCAGAGTTCTCTCTTGGAAGTTCCCTCTTGGAGCAGTTTATGATGATGCTTAATGTTTCATACAGAAAATAGCCAACTGTGGCCTTTTGTGTAAGGGCCTCAGCTCTCTGAATCTATTAGCAAAGAATTTCTTGAGTGGGTGGCTTGAGGTGGGAGGACTGCAAAAGGTTGTGGAAGTGAGTGCAGCAAGCTGGAATCTAGAGTGACAGGTCCTAGAGTAGCTCTTAGATCCCCAGGGCAGACACCTCAATGGGGTTCCTAACTGCAGATGCCTGCACATTGTCAGGGTGTTCAAGCTCCTTTTGCAGGCAATGAAACCTAGTCAGTACAACCGAGCCTGCCATGTTATTCAGGTCATCAGGGGTAGGTGAACAGTCCTCCAGGCACTGCTAGGTATCCACAGTTGCTCAGCTGCCTCACTCATATGCAGGTGTCTCTGTTTAACACTTCTATGTTGGTATCTATGATGATAAGCCGAAACGCAGTCCCAGAGCTGGGATCAGATAAGCATTTCATTCCTGTGGAGGATCCTCCACTAGCCCCCAGATGGGGTCTCCAGCAGTTCCAGTGCAATGTGTCCCAGCTCTGTGCTGGTTTCCTGGGTGTTTCAAGAAAAATGGCATTGGCTTCCCCTGTCTGGGTAACTGGATTTGGCCTCTTGTCTGTGCTGAAATTCCTCCTTCTATTCTGAGATGGGAGTGAATCCAAAATGTCATTTCTGAGCATCACTACCACAGGGAAACATAAGGTTAAAGCAAAACTCCTTCATGTATTTTCAAAGCCAAAGCTCACGGGTGAGTCATGTCTGCTTCTAGTCACAGAGAGGCAGATGAGCGAGAAACCGTTGGGAGCCACAGTGCCCTTATGTCAACTCCTGTGCTGCACTGGTGTTTGCAGCACTCCATATGTTCCTGCCTCCATGTCCATGGCCTAGCAGACTGCAGGCACGGGGGCAGTCTGTGCCTCTAAATGCAGCAGCTTCGCATCCTGGGTCATGCGGTATGTGGCCTTTCCCAGAGACTGTTCAACGCAGCATAACAACATGGTGGAATACCTGAGGCTACACAAAACCATGAAGGCACAGACCCATGTTAAAAAGAGGGTTGAGTTGGGCTGGAATATCTTTTTGGAGGCTGTGCCATATTCCCTTCATGAACAAACTGCGAGTGTGTGAATGGCCGGGCCAGGTGAGGGGTGGGAAAGGCAGAAGTCCCTGGACTTGAGTGCTGTGGGTAACTCACTTTAAAAGATAAACGTGGCAGTGTGCAGTTTTTTGCCTCTCCTGGAGTGAAGAGACAATCTAGAGGAGGATGTTGGGGTTATGGGGGAAAATGCACCCTCCCTGTCCTGCTCCCTGCCACCGCTGCCTCACCAGCTGGCCACGATCATACTATAAATATTTAGAGTGGCATTAAAAACTCAAAGGAGAATTTTTCTCTCCTCATCCAGAGAACATTACTTACCCAAACAAAACGCCCTCTCCCTTTCTTGCTTGCTCTGTATGTATACGCTCTCATTATAGTCTGTTTTGATGAATGATTTAGTTTTAGATCTCTGTTCTGGCTCTAACTCTTTGCCGCCTGTTTAGTTCTGCCTCTTCCTGGCAGTGGCTCTGAATTATTGTTTTAACCCTTGGAGAAACAAATGATGCTATGTGACTTCACTAATGATACTGTTTTATGGGGTCAGGAAGGGGTAGGTGGGATGTTCTTTTGCTTTACATACTGATAAATGTGGCATTTATTTAGAAGATCCCAGGCTCGAGGGCTTTGCACAGTTATGCAAACTCCTGCTATCCCACAGTGCAGCATGTGCTGTTTAAATAGCTTATTGCTCTCGGGGGGGTTGCTGCTCCCTGCTGAGTCCCCACACAGGTCCCTGCCAATTTGGGGGCCAAGGCTCCCAAGCCGAAGCTCTTGCTTTACAGTCTCTCTTTTCTCTTTCCCAGAGGTTATGGTTCCAGACACATCTCCAACCAAGTGGGCACATCAGCCCTGCTTAGTTAGGATTTCCTTTATAAACAAACAGAAGTATTTTTTCATGGAGTATCCTAGAACAGTACGTCCTATGTAGCCCCCACTGCTGCAGCATGACTACCAGTGAGAGGGAGAAGCTGTTTCTTCTGTGGGACAGTGTAACTTGTTTGAGAAAGTCTCTTTCTGAATGAGTTCTTGAGGCATGTTTCCTAGGGTGGCACACTATTGACTGAAGCAGGCCTGAGTAGTCTTTTTCTGGAAGGACAAAATGTTGCATTAACCACAGGAGTGGGATGTTGGATGGATGATGAGGCTGGTCTGAAAGTGGGCTTATTTACCTAGCAATACTTTGGGATATGGGGGTACAGGTCCTCCAAGAGCCCTTGAGAGAGCCTGGAGTCATTGGGGACTATTAAAAAGAGCAGCCCTCCACAGCTGCTGCTGTGTGAACTCCATCAATGGCCAGTTTCTAGAAAATGGAAATGTGTACTGAAGAACAACCACTTTTCTGCAATACTCTCTATTCATCCTGCCCCTTCTCCTCTCCCTCCTAAAGTGTTTGGGATTGCTCAATTTTGAAACTAGGATGGCTGAACCTTTGGTCTGACCCTGAGGAGCTCTGCTTATGTTTTAATGTAATGGAATGATGAAATGTCTGTTACCATTCACTAAGCAACAGAGTGGAAAAAAGCTGTAATCTAATCGTCCAGCAGACAGGTGCACAGAGAAGATTGGTGATGTCAGACAACTTCTGAAACTCATACACTGATCCTATTACAATTCAGGTGAAAATGAACAAACACAGATAATGAGAAAAGGACTGTTTAAGGAAGAGACTTCACTGAGTTTATTCAGTGTTTTGTGCACTGCCTTGATGACTAGCAGCCTCCACAGTTATCAGGAGACAGATTGACCCTTTCCCCAAATTTACAGTCAAAATAGACAGAGGGACAAGCAAAAATGTTCCTTGTAATGGTCTTTACAAAACCGGGAGAGAGGGAACAAAATCTAGAATTAGCATTCCTCATTGTGAAAAGAGGCAATTTGAGGGATCATAATTAATCAGATGCCATGAGTTGGAGAGTGTGAGAAAGAGATACCCTAAGAAGCAGCAGTGGCTGGCTGAAATGGAAGCCTTCAGCCCAGGATGGGAGAGCAGCCAGCATTGCCTGAGATGCTGCATGCCCTGGCAGTGTGGAGCTTGGTTGGTGGGCCCTGACCGGGGTAAGATGGGCACCTGACACTATTTTGATAGTGGAGGGAAGAGAAATACTGGAGTATAAAGAAAGACTAATGTGTTGGAAAATGGTTAGATTTATGTATTGTATATTCACACGTGTGTAAATGTATATAATGTATAAGTGCACTCAAAGAGCAAACATACCTCAATATTAGCAAGTCACTATCAAAAGATAGCTCAACAGGTATGTCTGTATCTCCCCTACTTGATAATGCTACTGGGACACCTAACACCACGTGTGATGTCTGGGTCAGACCTGTGAAGCAAATCCTTCCCTACATGCAGCACCCTGTTTTGGACTTACTCTGATACTCCCCACCGAAGCACCACCCCAAGTCCTGTTCGTGCTCCTATCCAGCTGGAGCCCAGTGTGGACCTACTATTTGCTTCATTGAATTGGGAAAAATTGTCCTCTAGCTCCCTGGTTGACATCTCAGGTTCACTGAAGGGAAATCAAACTCCCCAGGCTAGCAAGTAGTGGAGAAGATACTGAAAAGTAAACAGAATCCAGTGTAAATATGAGGAATTGATGGATAATCATAACAATAAAATTAAGTCCTTCATATTACTTCAGGCAACAGAAATACAATGACTATTCCACACAGCACTGACAAATGTATTCTCCTGCCCCAAAACTCCCTAATTTTCCTAGAGTCATGAGAAGATTGAATGGGAAGATCTCAGGAGCTCACCTAATGAAACCTCCTCCTCACAGCAGGGCTAGCCTCAGAGTTAGACCATGCTGCTCAGGGACTTGTCCAGTTGAATTTTTGAAATCTTGGAAGATGGAGATTTCACAATCTCTCCAGACAGCCTGCTCCAGTCCCAAACCACTCTCCTGGTAGATTTTTTTTTCTGTATGTCAAATAGGAATTTCCTTTGTTGCAATTTGTCGATGCTGCCTCTTGCCCACAAAGAAGTCTGCTAACTTCCGTCTGCTGCTTCTTGTTGCCAACTATCTGGTCTTCTTCCTGAAGTCCAGATACCCTTATGGTCCTTCTCTCTCCTTCCTCTATTACTATTGCACTACTCATTTTCTGTTTAACTGCTCAGGAAACATGACTTCCCTGAGTTATCTGTCACCATAGCTGTTGTTCACTTAGTATGATACTTAATTCTGAACCAAAGCTTAGTTGACTGAATTTGCATTTAGTTCTGATTTTGTAGGCAAGGCGACAGACTGCATTTGTAGACCATGACACAAAACCTGAACTTGAATTTTGAACCCCTGAGAAACTTCTGCTATAGAGGCATTAGGGACAAGTTATATTTTGACATGATTGGAGATGCAGATCAACTTCATAAGTGTCACTGCTGTCACTGTATGTATTGTGCACAGATAGAGAGATATTGCATGTAATTCAATCATGACTTTGACCCAGTATGTGTGGGTGGGAAGATGTGTGGGCTCCTGGCTTGGTTTCAGGACAATCTCTAATTAAAGAGTGAAAGATTAAGATGAAAGCAATTGTACTCTTCCTTCTTCAGTCAGAATGACCTACTAGTGTTAATTAAAACAGTCTTCAGGCAAAAATAAATTTGGCTGCTTCACATTAAATAAGGACATAGCTGGGTTTAAAGTGTGCTGAGCTTCTAGAGGTTTCACAGATATGATTCATATCGCTTTGGGCACTTTTGTTGGACTAATTCAAAACAAATCCTTTGCCTAAACCAGCCCCTGCCTCTGCATTTCAGACACTCACTGGCTTTTTCTTAAAACTACATCATTTGAGAATGGGTACCTGCCAGCTTATCTTGGACTGAACATACAGTGTGATCCCTGGAGGATAAAATATCACTAGGAACACTGGACACTTGAGTGGATTATTCATCTAGCCTTTCTATAGTCTCTGGTTACAAGAGCCCCATGGCAACAGCAACACGAAGATACACAGATCCTGCACTGCTCTGCACTTTCCAGGACTGAACATTAAAATGCCTTTGATAAAGGCAAATTTGGCATCAGATGGCTCATTTCAGGTTCAGAATCTGTCCCTGACATTTTTAGGTTGCTAGAGTTGTTGCCAAAGGAGGATCAGGCCTCTAAAACACCGGAACATAACATCCTCTTACACCTGATCACATCAGGTCAGGTTGTTCAGGGTTTCATCCAGACAGATTTTGGAAACCTCTGAGGATGGTGACCATGCAGCTGTTCTGAGGCCCCATGTCTGCCTCTGTCTGACAGATCCATCTCACAAAGCCCCCTCTCTTCCCCAGGTATGCTCCTGCACCAGATCCTAGGGGATGGTGCCGATGGGGACTGCAAGTACTTATTTCTTTCCCGGGATGACATAGAAGATGACTATGCGGAGAGAGGAACTCACAGACAGGGAAATCACTCCAACCTTTCCTGATTATAGCAGGAATTTGATCAGGCCCTGACTTAAATAATGAATTTAGAGTCCTCAGATTGTTTAAAGAGCTGTGACAATGGTCTGAGAAGAAATGACTACCCATTTTCTCTTGGTGGGAGATGTAACTGCATGACCTGGCACCAGCAGAATTGGGGAAAGAACACGGATAATCTCCAGAACAAGAGAAAGGCAGAAACTATACCCAGAAGAAACAATGACAGAAGATTCCCCCACATAAGCAAACACAAGGAGGTCAGTTTAGTCTTAGGGTTGTTTTAACATGTCTTTATTGCTTCAGGACATTTGGTGAGATAGCCATAACATAAACCTCACATCCAGCATTACTTGGCAACACATTCCCCAGTTGGAAAGAAAATAAATTTCTTAGTGCTAATGCCACATTTTTTGGATGCTATTTTGGAAACTAATCAAGAGGTGGCTGCTCAGCATGCCTCTTCATTCTTGATGGCTTTTTAGTGCAAAAGAGCCAGCAGCAACTTTCTGAAGTCCCCAGAGGTGTCAGATCGGACAGCTTCCGCCAACGATTTCTTGTACATTTGCTGGAATCTCTCCTTTATTGCTGGCAGGTCACTCTGAGGAGAAACCAAGAACCTCTTTAGAAGAGTGAGATGTGCTTGGAGTAATATGCTCTGCTCCTACAAAGACTCCTGGGGTCTGATCCAAAGTCCAGCACACCCAGTGGGAGGAGGAGAGGAGAAAGCAGGAGGTTTAAAAATCTTGGAGGCCTTTCAGCTTAACATTTGGATTTGAGGTAAGCCTATGTCAGATTGTGTGGTGAGAGGATGCTAGCTGTGAAGAGGTCAGTATGAGCCTGTGTGGAGAGCCATGCTGGGGTGGCCAGGGGCATTTCTGCCTGGTGCTGAGCAGTGCTGTTCCTGCACAGCCTTTGTACCAGACAAATTTGCACAGGTTGCTACAAGATTCTGAGGCTACTCCACGGTGGCAAGCAGGGAAAAAGCACTTCCAGGAGTGCTAAAGAGAGAATTTTGTTCTACAGAAGTAATTTTTTTTTGTTAGTACAGGGCTCTGTGTGTGTGTTGAGAATTAAATGCCTTGTCTTGAGCTTTCCTGTGAAAAAGCACCTGCAGCATGGCACTGATCTTTATCACTGTGGGTTTAAAATGTTATCTTGATTGGATCATGTCTTAACAGAGACACTGCCCCGGAGTCTAATTTCTCACACTGCTGATCATTGAGAAATTAGGCTCTGCTTGTCCCTGTGAACAACTCCTCCTCAATGTCAAGACTGAGCACTGGAGTTGCAACCTACACAGCTTACAAGGGATGAAAACTTAACGACTATGTTTAAGATCTCAAATGTCTAGTGCAGTTTTGTGCTTTTGAAAATGACAATTATCTCCTTTGGCTCTTTATTTTTACTTCCCTCCTCCCCATCTGTTTTTCACAGCTGGCATCAGAAAGAATTGGCAGCATATGTTTATAAGCAATTCCCAATTTGGGAACTGCTGCTTTATCATTACTTAACTAGGAATTTACTCTTACACATATTATTTGAGCCAGACTTCCCCATGAGTTAGTTTTAACTAGGTACAGTTGACTCCACTTGAAATTGCCTTCATGCTTTCTGGTTTAGTTCTTTTGAAAACAGAAATAGATGCAATATCAAAATTAGAGTTGCCTGGGTACGAAAGCAGAGCGTGACCACTGATGTCATTGGGCTGAAATGGGTTGACTGAGCACATGATCTGCCAGGACTCACTCCACACTCTCTACATTTGTATTTCTCCCACAGCTGGTGTGAGGTATTACAGGTCGCAGGGTACCCTACCTCAGCCCTGGTCACAAGGATGCGAATCAAGGTCTCTTCATCAGTCCCAGCTCCTTTCATTGATTTGTGCAGAAGTGTAGCAAAGTAACCTGGGCAGTCTTTGGCACAGCTGACTAGAGAAAACAGTAAGAGGTTTCATTAAGCTGGTATATTTACACTTTGTGATACATCTTCAAGGAGAAGGAAATAAATAAAGAAATAATAAAGGAAACTTTCTAGGGTTTATGCTCAGACAAAAGGGCTTGCATTCTGTGCCTTGTCCCTTATCAGTATGCAAGGAGAAATCTTGGAATCTCAACAGGGATGTACATTTCTCCATGAAGAAAGTGTGTTACACAGTGAGATGACCAGAACTGAGTACTCTGCCGTTTCACAGTGAAGATCAAATGAATGAAAATGAGCACTTGCCCCTCTGGAGTTCCTCTCGCCCATCTATTCTTGGGGTAGTTGCTCACTCTGCAGCTCACAGGAGCAAGATTTGGGAGAACCTAGATCCAGATGGATAACAGCAATACCAGTAAGCTAACCAGAGCCAGGGCACAGGGTTAAATACCAGTCACAGTCATCCCCTGTGCTAAATTGCTGCCACAGACCCTGTACAGTTTTGTGGTGGCTGGCTAGTACACTTCTGAGGATGCCCAGGCACTTGCTGGAGCTTTACAGATATGGCCTCATGGGCAGCTTAGAGGAGGCCACCTTGTGTGAGACAAATAATTCAGGTGTGTGGAGAGGAGCTGTGTCTAGTCAGTTTGATTTCTAAAACCAAGAGGTCCAAACCAGTACTGAAACCTGTCTCTTCTTTTACCGGCAGATATGTCAGTTCAGTTGAGGGCTATCTGGGTGGCTGTCATCAGGCTATACACAGATCCCCAACAACCAATGCCAAATGATGGCCACAACTAGAAAAGAAGCTCTTGATACGTGTTTTTTTTTTTATCTTTACCAAGAGTAAGATAAGCCTTCTCCAGATCTCCAGATGTCTCACTTTTGATGGATTCTTCGATCTCCTTCCCATACACCTACCAGGACAACAAAAAGGAGCTGTAAGATCTGCTGTCTGCACACTCCACCCCACTACTGAAAAACCAGCATCATTTGCCATGGCTCCAGTGGCAAAAGGCCAGTTCAGAGCCTTTCCAAGAGAGTGATTCAAGGGCATATGAAGTTCTCCTCTGGTGTAAGCAGTCACAGATCCACTGTAACCAAGAGAAGAAGGTGTGTGCAGCCAGGTGAGGCCCAGTGGTTAAGACATGGATAACCTACACCAAACGGTCACATGTATATGAATGAGGGCTTCTAGGACAAAGAAGCTGCAGCTTCTTCTTGAGTGACCTCTATTCAGGAGCAACTGTTTGATGTTCCTCTAACTCCTCAATCAAAGGCTCTGGATGGCTCCCACACAAATGAGGTAACTTTTTGGAGCTTTCCCAGCCCTGTGAAGTTTTTTTTACTTATTGTCTTTGGGTTCTCAGGGAAAGTTTACAAGCACTGCAGTTGTTTCCGAGTTTTGGCATTGTTCTGTAGGAAAGGGGAAAAAAAGACTGCTACTTCAAAACAGAGTTTACCCAGACTTTTGTGAACTTCATGAACCTCAAAGGCTTTTACTTTGCTCTGTTTTGCTTGTCAGGATGGCACTGCATGGTTCAAGACACTAGTGGACTTCTAGGTCAGGCCTGGGAGACCATGTGTACAAGGCAGCAAGGGGTATCTTCTGAGGATTTAAACTCCAGTTTTACAAACTCTCAACCTGGTTTAGATCTTGCCCTACTTTCCAGCTGCAGAGGAGGACTGATGTTAGAATGGCTCTAATCTTGGCCCACTTCTACTTCAAGTACAGCCAGGCAGGATGTGGTGGATCATCTACTTGGCTTCAGGAATCAAAAAGCCAAGGTAGCTTGGCTATTGGAGCATTTAACTGAACCCCCGATGTTTGGGCTACTTTGAGGGAGAGAGTATCAGTTAATGACTGGGTTTGTTCTCCTGCCAGCAGCAACCCAAAACTTGGATTAAATTGCAAACATTTTTCCAGCTATGGGTTCTTTATTATGCTGACACTGAAATATGGCCTTGACTGGAGATTTTTAATCTCCAGTGCCTAGGCTTATAGTTTTTTGATGAACTCAGAGTCACCCTAGGAAAGTGCAAGACTGTGATCAAGAGACTGTAGGGGAGATCTCCTGAGAATAGATATAATTGCTGAGTTTCCATTTCACTGGCAGAAGGATCTTGGATTCCCCATTGCTTTGACCTTCTCAGGTAATTTCCAGGAGATAGGTTTCAGTGGAGGTCAGCTCCAGGCCTGGGCATGAGTAAGATGTCCTTGGGGGTGACACAGGGAGAAGTACCAGACAGCCAGGATCCTGCTGCCTACTTTGGCTTATGTTTAGAGGCAGGGTAGAGCACAGCCAAATACCTGCACAGGCTGTCTGCCCAACATGGGTAGGGAAGAAGAGGCTGGAGATGTGCCTCTGCCCAGACAATAAAAGCATGTGAAGTAGGGAGATCAGGAGGAGAGACCTCACAAGGCTTTGCTTTGGAGAAGGAGAGGAAAAGACCTGAAAAGCAAAACTTCAGGGCACGAGTTTGTGAGCCTGTCCCTTTGCTGGTCCTTCTGGAAAGAAAACCACATTGTAACACTTATTTGTCTGAATGTTGTGCAAGTTATGAAGGGAAATAGTAACCAGTAACAGGTACAGCTTTTAGCCTCTGTTTCCATAAGATCAGGATTGAATTGTATACAATTTCCCCCAAGATTATTGAAGTACCCAAGAAGTTTTAAAATGGCAAAGAAAGGATTGCCTGCTTGATGTCACTGTAGAGCTGGTAAACTATGTCAGAATAAAGTAACTCACCTTTTCATAGGCTTGAAAAGTAGCTCTCAGCTGACTATAGCTTCTTTTTGCTAAAACCACATTGAAAGCCAACTCCTCTGTTCCCCAGCGTCCTTCTCCTGCCTTGAAGATTACATGTTATTTTTTTTAAGCACTTTTTTATTCACAGTATAGACAAAAAGTCAGACAGGGCCCTTGATCTACCAAACTCTAGTCTGTGGCCCTCTTGCTCATCTCCTCATTCTGCTGTTACCCCCATTCTTGGTGCATTTATCACCCTCCAGGCAGATCTTGCTGCATAGCACAGGGCTAGTGGGGATTTTTCCACAATTGCACTTACTTGGTACAGATCTGTGGCATCTTTCTCAGCGAGCTCTGAATTGACCTGTTGAGTCTCATCTCGAGTTGCCTACAGAAAAAGCACGTGACCAAGAAGAACAGCAGATAAAACGCTGGTTACATTTCCTAGTGGAAAGAAGATTCCCCTGTGGCCCTCGCAAATATTTTTGGTTATAGTTTTGCTGCCATCTGCTGACAAATGCCTGGTAATGGGGCCCTGGGAGACGGTGGTACAGCTTTGAGCAGTCTGTTCACTTTGACTACCTTCCCTGGGTTTGCTAGATTTAGAGGTGAAGCCTGTACGGTAGGGTTTATCTCCCAGCTTTACTTGCTATGTGCTGGAACCCTGATGAGATTGCAGTCTGCTTCCCCTGGAGCAGGAAGGGACTATCAGGGGTTGGCAGCTGCACAGCATTAGATTGTACCCTGTGGATACTCCCCTGTGGCAGGGAGCCCCTCCAGTTCCCCTTGGCCCCAGAATTTTTGCCATCCCGTTGGTGTTCCTGCTCACCCAGCATGTGTCCGGAGAAGAAACCAAAATCAGAACGCGATCTGAGCTTGGAGTTGGCCTTGCATTGCAGAAGGCCAGACTGGAGTAGCTCCACAGGTCCCTTCCCACCTGGTTTGTTTTTTTGGTTTTGCTTTCTGCTATTTTTTTCATCTCTTTTTCCACTGGTAGAAAGTGGTACTGTGCATGTCCAGATGTTGGGGTGAGAACAGAGCTGAGGAGTGGAGACTGAGTTGGGGCCAGATGGCTCCAGTACAGCCTTTGGCTTTCACCCCTGGAGGGCTGAGCTGCTGGTACATACAGCACCTCAGGCTCAAACCACAGTGTTTCTTAGGAAAGCAGCTGCTGTAGCTGTCAATAAGCTGCTGTAAAAAGGTTCCCAGTACCTGCAGTGAAATGCTAATGGTTTGTATGGTGCTGGATATACAATACAATACAATACAATACAATACAATACAATACAATACAATACACCAGGTTGGAAGAGACCTTCAAGATCATCGTGTCCAACCCATCAAACAACTAGATCATGGCACCAAGCACCCCATCAAGTCTCCTCCTAAACACCTCCAATGACGGTGACCCCACCACCTCCCCAGGCAGCCCATTCCAATGGGCAATCACTCTCTCTGTATAGAACTTCCTCCTAATGTCCAGTCTAAACCTGCCCTGGCGCAGCTTGAGACTGTGTCCTCTTGTTCTGGTGCTGGCTGCCTGGGAGAAGAGGCCAACCTCTGCCTGGCTACAAATTCCCTTCAGGTGTAGAGAGCAATAAGGTTACCCCTCAGTCTCCTCTTCTCCATGCCCCGGTAACTGCCAAATATGTTCCTGACTAAACTGTATACTTTGAGCATTCACTAATGTTAGCATCCCTGGCAGAAATTATGAAGGACTAATCACTGAAAAAGAATAATATATTTCTATTAATCATATGTATTTGTCACTCCTGAAAATACACCCCAAGAGGCTGAAGAGAGCTGTATCACTGCTTTCCAGAATGGAAATCTAACCGTGATGCACTCAGTGATGTGACAGTTAGTGCTTTAAAGATTCTTCTATTTATTGAATAATTTAATTTCTCAGGGTTATCTGAGCAGAGTGGCCACTGCATTGCATTTCTAGGTGTGAACCTGCTCTTAGTTATACCATGCCTGTAGGGAGATAATAATAATTATTTTTAGTTCATGTGTAGGTGGTTTAAAAGAAAATGTGTTCTAATGGAAAGTATGCTTGTGAGTGTGTGTGTGTGAATGGAAAACTAACACAACAACCATCTCTGTCTTACTTGTTCTGTACCTGCCTGAACTGTAAAGTCCTCAGCTGAGATGGAAATCAGATTTTGCTGATTTGGAGCAGAACTCAGCATAACGTAGCCATGACATTGAGTGGGTATTGTAGTCATTGCCATGGTGCAAATAACAACAAATCAATGTTTTCAAAGTGTCAGAAATTTTTACAATTCCTTCTGATTTGATAAATGAAAATTGTATGTCACAGAATCACAGAATCACCAAGGTTGGAAGAGACCTCAAAGAAAAGTTTCATCCTTTTTCAACCAAAACAAAGAAGGAAACATAATTTACTGTGCTAGAAATGCAGTGTTTTGGATACCTTTGAGGAACTACTTACTGCTCTTTAATGTAAGACTTCAACTAATACTGCCAAAACTTCCCTCCAAAGGACTGTTCTCACATTGATGTTTTCAAAGTTTGAGTATGTTCTAATACTGAATACTAAAGTAAATTCTTTAATAATTTGGTTTCCTGGCCAAAGGCATTTGGAACATAGGGATTAAAGATGAAGTGGAACGTCTCCCTCCTGAAGAAAGTCTGAGGGAGGTGGGTCGTCTTAGCTTGGAGAAGAGGAGACCAAGGGGTGAACTCATTCATATTTATAAAGATGTGAAGGGTAGTGTTGGGAGGATGGAGCCAGGCTCTGCTCAGTGATGTCCAATGATAGGGCAAGGGGCAAAGGGTGCAGTCTGGAGTAGAGGAGGTTCCACATGAACATAAGGAACAACTTTTTCACTGTGAGGGTGACAGAGCCCTTTAGCAGGCTGCCCAGAGAGGTTATGCAGTCTCTTTCTCTGGAGACATTCAAAACCTTCCTGGATGCATTCCTGTGCCTTAATCTTGGTGATCCTGCTCTGACAGAGGGGTTGGACTAGATAATCTTTCAAGGTCCCTTCCAACCTTTAACATTCTGTGATTCTGTGATTCTGTGATCATCAAGTCCAACCTGTCACCACAGACCTCATGACTAAACCATGGCACCAAGTGCCATGTCCAATTCCCTCTTGAACACCTCCAGGGATGGGGACTCCACCACCTCCCTGGGAAGCACATTCCAACGGCTAACGACTCTCTCTGTGAAGAACTTTCTCCTCACCTAAAGCCTAAACTTCCCCTGGTGCAACTTGAGGCTGTGTCCTCTTGTTATGGTGATGGTTGCCTGGGAGAAGAGACCAACCCCTCCTGGCTACAACCACCCTCCAGGTAGTTGTAGAGAACAATAAGGTCTCCCCTGAGCCTCCTCTTCTCCAGGCTAAACCATCCCAGCTCCTTCAGCCTCTCCTCATAGGGCTTGTGCTTGAGCCCTCTCCCCAGCCTCGTTGCCCTTCTCTGGACACGTTCAAGTGTCTCAATGCCCTTCTTAAATATTAAAAAGCTAAAGCCATAGAAGGCTTCTTATACTGAAGGATGCCTTTTTCTTACTCTAATTAAGTCATTATTATATCACATACCATAATCACATTATTATAAATACGAGCTAATATGATTACTCAAGGCAGACAGGACAGAGAAAAGGAAGTATCTCTGGCAGGTAGCTGCATAAGTGAAAAGCCCCTAGCCTTACCTCAAGCACAGTGACTAGTATCTTCCTTAGGGAGCCACTTGTGTCACTTTTCACATCAGACTCTAGATCCCTGTCAAAGACTGTGGAGGAATAAAACCCCAAATCTGTGAGTGTTCACCCAGTGATAAAGGCTTTAAATGAAGGTGTTGGAAAGCCAATACTACTTACGCCGTTTGTATGCCTCCTTTATGTTTACAATTTCCTAGGGGGGAAAAGAAGCAAATATTTAGTAAATAAGGGGGAAATGCTAGGAAAATAAATAAATAAACAAGCAAACAGAATCCTAGAAAGTCAGTATCACACCCCTGTTGTTGAGGCGAAGCAGGAGCAGGAGTGTGAGAAACCCAAATTCCAAGCCTCCACTCATGCTGAAACTCACAGAGACATGGCTCAAACCCAGCCCAGTTTAGTACAGCATTTCAAAGGATACCTGACTTCTGCAGGTGTCCTGCTGCTCTCACCTGTGCTTAGGCAAAAGCTAAAGGGATTTTGGAAGAGGACCACATTCCCATATGTAGTGGGAACCATCTCTGAATGGTCAGTGCAGCACCAAACATGCCTTTAACTGGCACCTAGGGATTTCTCTGTCATGAGTGCTGTCTTCAGGCCATCCATGAGAGAGATGAGTAGGAGTAAGAAAGGAATTTGAATTTTATTTCTCTTAACTCCTGCAAGCAACTTCAGTTCCATTGTGGTAACATTACTGCTGCAACCACTGACAACAGCCATCTCACCCGTGGTCGCTGGTCTCAACCCTCCTTCTCCTCCTGGGAGGGTGCTCTTGGCAGGCTCTTTGTCCTGCTACCTAAGGAAGGTTACTCATGGTGTCCCAACCTTATTGTTTCGTGTGCAGAGAATCTCAATTAGCAGTGGCTCATCTGTCCCAGCACCCTTCATTGCCTTTCGAAGCTCTCGGGCTTCATACTCGCAGGGCAGGTCCAACAGAGCCAGCACAGCCTTTTCGAAATTCCCACTCAGGTCTCCCTTCAGGACCTCTTCCATGTCCTGTGGGGATAGTTGGAAGGGTTAGCACAAAACCTGAGGCAGGATTTGAGGATTTCTTAATTTGTTTCAGGCAATTTCATGATTTCAAAGCTGCTCCTGTACTAAAAAAGGAAAATAAATTCCTTATTCTTTTTTTGTTTGTTTGTTTGTTTCAGCTTGAAAGAAATTCTTTTCCCATCCTCAAATGCCAGCTGCCAATAGCCCCGTTCTGACTTGTTTAAATAAATGGAAACTAGCATCTTTAAGACCTTAACAGGAGACTTTGCTTTGAAACACAGTGCAGAAACTTCCTCCTCTGAAAGAGCTGCAACAGAAGGAGCAAAATTTACTAAACATCTCTTCAGTTTTGGTTACAATTGACTGGACAAAGCAACAACGTTCTACAGAGTGCTTTGGTGCTATGCAATCAGTATTATTTCCACCAAAAAAGAGACCCAAACCCAAGCAACCCCAACCTTCTGTAGTATGACCTACTGAATTAAAAACTCAATAAGACCTTGGAGAAGAACTAGCTAGTGTATGTATGCTGAGAGTGATGCCTTCTTATGATTTATTTGAAGCTCTACCTTGCAGTTAACATTTCCTGTAGTATGGGAAGTACTTGACAAGTTCAGGACAACAAATGAGAAGCCCAGCTCTGAATCCATTGTTCTCAAGTACTCTGTTACACAATCACAAGTGAGTAGTCAATCTGTTTAAGTCAGAGGCTGACATTGGTGTTGGAGCGGGCTTCAACTCGCACACCAGGAACCTCGCTTCCTGGAGCAGCAGGAGAATGAAATAGGGAAATTTTGAGCTCCTTACTAAGAAACTCAGGTTGCCCTGGCAAGAAAGAAGGGCTGCTGATGTAACTGCGATGTTTCATGGTGTTTGCATATTTCTAATGCCCATTCTTGTTCATTCTCATGATAGAACTGTGTCCTCTTGTTCTGGTGCTGGTTGCCTGGGAGAAGAGACCAACCCCCACCTGGCTACAACCTCCCTTCTGGTAGTTGTAGAGAGCAATAACGTCTCCCCTGAGCCTCCTCTTCTCCAGACTAAGCAACCCCAGCTCCCTCAGCCTCCCCTCATAGGGCTTCTGCTCCAAATCTCTCCCCAGTTTTGTTGCCCTTCTCTGGACACGTTTCAGCAGGTCAACATCTTTCCTAAACTGAGGGGCCCAGAACTGGACATAGTAGTATTTATGTAATCACAATGTTTATCATACTTGCTATAAGTTTTACATATAAAAGGCTTTCAAGTGCTGCCTTATAAAGACTGATTAATGACTAATAAGTTACACATATTAAGGAAATGGCAAAATAATGATATGCTGTGTAGGATTCAGCTGTTTACCTAAACAATACACTGGAGGATTGATTTTTCCTGTGTGCAAAACCTGTAAGGCAGTCTGTGTTTTCCTCTTCCAGAAATCAAGTGCCCAAAGAGACTTCTTAGTTTTACAACATGTTCTACATCATCACTGGAAGAAATCAATACTACTTCTATTAAACTCAAACAAAATATAATGATATGAAATCAAATAGTTCCTCTGAATTTGCATCAGGTCTGAGAAGGTTCTGACTTAAAATTTCCCTTTTAAACTAATTACTTTCTCTGAATGTGCTGAAGCTGGAAAGAAACTGAAATATTTTACATTTAAGTGGTGAATGATTTTCTAGCTCCCCCAGCTGCGATTAAAATGCTCTGATCTGGTGAAGACTGATTTCAAGAAGACTCTGAGGCTTAAGATTACAATTATGATTGGCAGTTTTGGACATCAAATGAACTGCCGTATCACAAACTAACTGGTGTCTTTAAATCCACTGCACCCTTGATGCCTTCGAAGGTCTTCAGGCTGTATTTGTAGCTGGCATGTGGTTTGAAACTGAGAGGCCATCTATTTCTAAATACCTTGTTGTACAGAGCCTTATACTTCTGTTTTATTTGTTGTCTCTGCTCCGAAGTTCGATTCGACAAGACTTCAATGATTTTCTTTTCATCAGTTCCTGAAAAAGACGTTGTGTACAGAAATCATTTACTCGGTAATCCAATGCGGCGCAAAGAAAACAAGATCTCGAAAGGGAAAAAGATTGCTTGCTTGAGTAGTGCCAAGGGTGCAGCCATCAGAGCCAGGTTAAGCATGCAAACGCTTGAGCCAGCACAACAGAATCAATGGAGTGGGGTGAGAGGCTGGTGGAAGTGAAGATGTGTTTAAATCAGCTTCATTAACCCACAGCCTGTACAAACTGAGTTTGAGCCTGTACAATCAGAGAGTGATTGCCCATTGGAATGGGCTGCCCGGGGAGGTGGTGGAGTTGCCATCACTGGAGGGGTTTGGTAGGAGACTTGATGGGGTGCTTGGTGCCATGGTTTAGCTGATTAGATGGTGTTGGATGATGGGTTGGACACAATGATCTCGAAGGTCTCTTCCAACCTGGTCCAGTCCAGTCCTATCCTATCCCTATCCTATCCTATCCTATCCTATCCTATCCTATCCTATCCTATCCTATCCTATCCTATCCTATCCTATCCTATCCTATCCTCCTATCCGGACTCAAGGAGAGGAGCAGACACCAGCCTTCATGGTCTGAGTCTCTGATGATGCTGTTTTGCTTGGGAAAAGTGAGAGTGAAGTGGGAGCATGGGCTATCCTGGTGATGGGCACCACAGCAGCTGCATCTTGCAGGGGCCCATAGGGGTTCTGAACATACAACCCCACTTCAGGAGAAAGCCCTCAGGCAGCTTTTAGCTGTAAGTTATGCAATGGATGGATGCAGCTTACTAAAGGCAACGTTCCTGTATTTCTCTTGTTCTCAGATGTTTGCAATAAATAAAACTGCTGGAAGGCATTTGTTGTTTGTGGCTACAGGGCCAGCACCAGAAAGATGTTCCTTGGGGGCCCAGAAGATGCAGTAAAGTTGCATTAACACATGTCCTGGTGCACCTCCATCCAAAGGCCAGCAGCTTGCCTCAGGTATTACTTCACTATACAAGATCCGTAATGGAGAATTGTGTCAGGAGAGACCTATGACCCTGCATATGATGTGCACTGCCAAAGTGCCCATAGCGTACAAAGGGTTTAGATGGCAGATCAAAGGCATCAAGCTGTACAGCAGGCTTGCAGATGTGTGCATGTCATGCTGGTGGACAGTGCCCCATGCTCTCCTTGTGTTCTTCTAATCTGTTATGTTCATCTACTGGGCTTTGTGCCATACCTCGTCTCAGGCTCTCAGGAGCAGGGACTAGCAAGGGTTTCCAAAGAGCTAGCAGTGCAAAGGATAAAATTACAAATTCCATTGGCACTCAGCAGCAGCAGCAGCAGCAGCTGATGCATTTTCATTCCTACAAATCACCAGCAGGTACATACAGGACGAGTTTAAGGCATCTTGTCCAGATCTTCCTGCTTATAATAACAGCAGAACAGGTGGTCCAACTTTAGAAGGAAAATCATTCCTATCTGACAAACTGGGGTCAAACCCTCAGTAGGAGAGTCCTTTGGAGAACTGTCTTAAGGGGGCTCAGCTGATAGGACAGGAACAGCACTGAACTATCTGATTCTGAATGTCAGTGCTACACCAGGAAGAAATGCTTAAATACATATCTACTGTGCAAATGCATGGAGTGAATTAATAATGTATCAGACTTGCATGACACCTGGATGTTCTTCCTTTGCTGGACATTGTCCTGTCTGTGGACCTGAGGATCCCATGAACACTTGCAGTCAGTGAGCTTACTCCAAACTACCTTAGAAGATGGTGGGAGAGAGTATTTTTGGTAAAAGAAACACTGATGCAGACTGAAAGCACCATATTTCCTTTCAGCTGATGGAGCTGCAGCAGGCTCTGATGAACATATGGGGGAGGTAATGCTTTTTACTGCTCCTTGGAGGCATGACTAGCTGGACCCTGTGGCAGTCTTGGTAGTTTGATGTGGCTGTTTCAGGAAGCAGATATGTTTACCCCAATTCCCTGGAGCCAATCAATTAATAAACTAGATCTTACCAGGCTTTGAGAAACAAGCTTGCTTCCCTTTCTATTTAGCTTAAATCACAAAAAGCTTCATGGCTGTGCATGTCAGTAAGTGATGGAAAGCATAAAGATTACTGGAAATTGGTTAGAAAATTGGATTTATCCTAAGTTTATGTAAATTATAACATTGCCCTTTTAATGAAAACCCAGAGCTTTCTTACCTGCTCCTTTGCAGGCACTATGTATTTTCTTGGCATCTCGGTCTGCATCAAAACCATGACGATGGTGTTTATTGGTTGACTAGGAAAACAGAGGCACAACAGATACATGGGAAACAATTTTGCATTAGTCTTCATGCAACATAGCACTTTGGGCCAGGTTCTTGCTTTATCTTTCTTCACACCACCTCAATTGTGACGTTCACACTGGGCTTTGCTGAAATACTGTAATCTATCACTAGGGCACCTAGAATGGATTGACAAACAGTTGTCACCACATGACACATGGTGCTGATCCTGCACTACTTTGTTCTGCCAGTTCAGGCTTATTAAAAATAATGTAAAGGTGATCACTTCATACTAGGCATTTCCATGCCAGATCAAACATTATTTGTTTGCACTGCTTTGACAACAGGCTGACATAAATGTCTTATCTGCTGCCTGCAGAATCAGGCCTCTTCTCTGCAGTGCTAGATTACCATCCCGGTCAGCTGAATAAAAACTGCAAACCTTTCTTGCATTGATACATTCATAGATATAAGATAATTGTAGATGTAGAACATGCTAAAGCTGGTAGCTGTAAATTTTTGGGGTTTTTTTTGGGGTGTGTGTGTGTTTAAAATAGTACATATGGTTACCTTGAGCTATTTGGGATAATAATTCAAAGTCCGGAGCCACAGCAGCGGTTTACGGCCTGGGCATGTCAATGTAAACAGAAAACGGTGTCTGTTCCTACTCATCTGACAAGCTGTGAATCACAAGGGCTGAAATGCTGGAACACACTCTGAGATTCTGCTCTTCCTAGACAATGGGAGAACCATCTGAGACCAGGAGGTCAGCAATGTGATTTTCAGCCCCTGTTATATCATGACACAAATCTTTAAAATGCCTAAACACTAAAATAATACTGGAAACCAGGGTCCTAGGCTACTAAATCAAGTAGGACTACAGGCATGCCACGGACTCTGGGGTCTAAATGGGCACTGCAAATGCTTTGGCATTTCCATTCGAATTACAAGTGGATCAGGCTACTTGCTTTGCAGGGCTGCTTTGCCATGTTGGTACCTGTTAGTTAAGGGCTATGATATCCAGGGCAGTTTTACAAACATAGATAGCTGGTCCCATTTGAGATGTTCCAGGGTAAGCTACCCACTGGCTTGTCAGAAATGAGTGCTCTCCTGCACTGAGAGACCTGCATGATGTCAACCTCGTGTGGATGCCTTACGCACCTGAGGGCATCACCAATGGTTACTGGAGGTGGGCAATGGAATCACACCACAATTTCATCATTTTCTTATTCTTAACATATATTTTATTATGTTCACAAAAATGCAATAGAGAAAACTAAGGTTTAAAAAAGAATGACAGAAACCAGTTCCACGTGCAACAGTCTGAGCTTTCCCTTCTACCAAGCAGAAACACCAGAAGCACCAGAAACATCTCTGCTTGGTTTCCCACAGATTTACACTTCCTGTCTGGCTGATTTGGATGCCTCTACTGCCTGCTGCAGAAATTCCTGTAATGGGCACAGGCATAATGATTCATCACTGTAGATTCTCTGGTGTCTTACAAGGGTTGAGCTCATGTCTAAGTCCTTTGTTCAGGGGATTTCTAATACAGTCTCTCTCTTCTCCAGATTTCAGAGAAATTAGCAGGCAACTAATAATTTTGAGACTAACATAGTGCTGGTAAATTAATCTAAAAAAAATCTCTAGTAGATTCAAATACTTTTAGCTAGGGTAACATATATACATACTGCAGGGTCATGCACCTTGTTTCTTCAGGACGCCAAGCCCCAATCCATAGTGTCCCAAAGGTGAACGCAGGAATGTAGAAAAGCCAGACAGACAAGGCAGAACATTTGAAAAGCCATCACAAATCAAAGGCTGTGGGACCTGTTGAGAGTTCTCATTTCTCACTCTGCACAGTCACTGAGTCACCAACTGAAAGACCTTCAGGGAGCCTCTTCTCCAACTAACGAACCATTTCTCCTCCAGCTCAGCACTGCTAAAGATGTCAGGACTGGTGTGAGCAGAGCTGATTTTGCTTTAGGCAATGGATAAGTGATCTGATCTCTCAAGATGCCTTCCAGTTCTATGGTTTTCTCTATTCCTCTTCTGTGTGGAGAGGAAAATTTATTTTCTCTGTCTTCCAAGAAATGTTCCAAACCACCCAGTCATCTTGTTAGCATAATAAACAACAGACTGGAGTGTTCATCTCATTAGTTAAATTGTATCCAATATACTTCAGTCTTGGAAGACAGCTTTTGGCAAATCAGCACCTCCATGATTAATTTTTTATCAATGCACATGTACTCAAGATTAATTATTTATCCTGGCAGAGACCCTTAATGAGGTATAATGCAATGGGAATCCAATGTTAAGTAGACTAACAGTACTGAATAGTGAAAAAAAAAAAAAAGGATGTCATATTAGATCTTGTGATTTTACTCTTCTGGTACATCCCACCTTGTCAGGATATTATCCTGTTAGCAGAACAAAGCCTGAACTCCCACCCGAAGGGACAGCCTTAGTGACAACCAGCCCAAATCTCTTCGCTTATTTCCATGCATTTTTGTCTGTAAGGATGAAACGCAAGCACAAACATGGGAGTAGGTTGCTGTATTTTGGCTGTGATCTACTTCCAAATACAGACCAAAACCATGATGCTACATATTTGTACTTCATCAATAGTGTCACTTACTGGAACAGGCATTTCCAGTCATAGATAATTTTTTCAACACTTAATGCTACCTTAGGCCCCTTTGAACTGGATCACTGTTGGGATCGTAGCAAAAAGTATTAGCATAACAGGAATAGTCACATCAAAAGAGAGGAGAAAAAGCCATTTCAGCTTCTGACCTCCCTGACAAGGAACATACCTCCCTCACAGATGGCAAAGAACCTGGAAATATGTTGCTGCACAGCTCAGAGCTGTGGGTAGGAGAGCTCTCTCAGGATTGACAGGAAGATCATCACCCTTCCAGCAGCAGCCCCTGTATTTGCCATGGGATTGATGAGGGACCAGGGACAGGCTGGCAATGGAACCTGGTTATGTGTGGCTGCTTTCCGCGGCAGCAAGGCCCTGGGACACTGGCACAGCCCTGTTCCTGGTTGCATGAGCCAGCCTGACCTGAGACTGTAAATATTCCTGGGAGATTAAAAGGTGACTTGCTCAGAAAGCTCCAGACCATCAATCAGAAAGGCAGAAAAGCAGATAATGCCTGATTCATTTTGGTGTATAGTCACTGCCAAGAGAAAAAGTTCCAAATATTATAGCTCTTTCATGTAGTGAAGAAGCAAAAGGAACAAAGGGCATAGACTGGTAAGTGAGGTTGGGTCTCATCTAACTGGGAAATGCCATTCAGTGGAGACGATACCTGGTCATTAATGGATGGTGAGTTCACCATCTCCTATCATCCCCGCAGCATAGGAAGATATTCTTCTGCAAGTTCTTCTTCAGTGAAACTCAAATGATTTGGCTCAGTCATTTAGGTAGGATTTTATATGACATGTGAAGACTTTTAGCACACAGGTGAAAGTAGATGGGTGCTAATGTTTAATAACAAACAGAAGCAAACGGCTGTAGCATGTTGGCAGTGGGGCAGTATCAACAAGCACCAGGGTTTGTGCTGTGGTAATAAAAAGGTGGAGTTCACAAATACTTTTTTGACACATGACAATTGGCAAGTGCCTTAAGGATTACCTGTGTCCTATTGACCACAAGGTTGCCTCTGCTGTTTTGTGAAAGATACCTATCATTTTTGGTTGTTTGAGCAATTTTCTCAGTCAACTACAATATGTAACTGGAAAATTGCCATCTGCTTCCTTGACTGCTCAGAGAATGGTAACAGCCTCTCTGAATGGCATCTGCCATCTGCCAGACAGGCTGTCACTCTCCCAAATCCTTAGGGCTATTTTAGTTCTAACAGCTGTCTGACAGCAATGTGCACTGTCAGGCTACCTTGTTGCTGGACAGTCTGTTGCTGTCTAGAACAAAACAATTTCTCTATGAAGCTTGTACTGGATAATACAATACATATAAAGCGTATAGATTAGGCTTCATTGCTCAACAGTATTTGCAATGACTCAGTGACATTCCAAACTGAGGTGTGCAAATGACACTATTTTCTGAGACTAAAACTACAGTGACAAGACCCTAATAGAATGAGTTGCATTTACTTTTTCCTATTATAAGCAAGTGTCAACAGTGAAGGTAATTGCTCTGACAGTTATTTAAACTGCAACATTAAAACCAGCTCTATCCTACAACATCCCTCCTAAGTATCTGTTACTATATCATCCCATAATAGCTTATGGCTAATTTTTTAACTACTCAATTTATTCATGTTATTCATGTTTATTCAGGTGGTTGAAGCCCCATCCCTGGAGGTGTTTAAGACCAGGCTGGATGAGGCTCTGGCCAGCTTGATCTAGTGTAAGGTTCAAGAGGGGATTGGACATGGCACTTGGTGCCATGGTCTAGTCATGGGGTCTGTGGTGATAGGTTGGACTCAATGATCTTTGAGGTCTCTTCCAGCCTTTGTGATACTGTGATACTGTGATACTGCGTCCCTGCCCATGGCAGGGGGGTTGGAACTGGATGATCCTCATGGTCCCTTCCAACCCTGACTGATTCTATGATTCTATGTTCATCACCAGGATAAAGAAGTCCATAAAGAAGAGGAAAAACCCCAACAATATTTGGAAGGGGTTGTCTCATGGCTGAATTTTACATTGTCCAGTTTAAGGTGTCAAAATCCTCTTGTGGCTTGTGAAACTTCTTCACGTGGAATACATTTAAAATCACAGTTAACTACCACCGTGTGGTGGGAAGGCCAAAGTTACAAACGATCAGCTTTCATTTCCGGAGGTCTCAATTCATCTGCTTAAATACAGCTGCTTTTGAGATGTGCCAGAACACCTGGCATCTCTATGGAGCTGGCAGAGGGGAAATGGCTGCCCGGGGAGGTGGTGGAGTCGCCGTCCCTGGAGGCGTTCAAGAGGGGACTGGATGTGGCACTTGGTGCCATGGTCTAGTCGTGAGGTTTGTGGTTACAGGTTGGACTCGATGATCTTCGAGGTCTCTTCCAACCTTGGTAATACTGTGATACTGTGATACTGTGACAGGAACCTGACTTCCCTGGTGTGGTAGCCAACACTGAGGGAGGAAAGGATGCTAGAAATCTCCAGAGACATCATGCCTGTGTCTAGTGGTGAGTGATGCCTCACATCACTTCCTTTCAATACTTCTCTTGCAACAAAAAATGGCAAACAAGCAGCTTTATTCACATGGGACAAACATAGAACTCCATGTCTGGAATAATTCTCTGTTATGCTGGGGGTGGACTTGTTTACTTTCATTTTATTCACCTGCTTGGAAATACCTGGTTGGAAAACATTTTGTACGCCGGGCCATTAGGGATAAGTAAAATCATTGGAAATCAGTTTATTCTGCTACTTTTTCAGCTGAGATATCAAATATCTGACTTGCACACTGATACATCACTAGCTTAAGTGTTCTTGTATCTTATTAAAAAGTTTACATTTTCTACCTTAGCTAAGACCTGCAAAGAGTTTTGTTAATTTAACATTGCTGGAAGCAAAGTAAATGATTGTGTATGCCAGCATGCAAGCTAACAAGACTTGAGGGCTGAAAAACATGGACACAATCTTAGGGAACATCATTTTGACTCTGTCATGTGTTCTAAAGCTGAATTATGGAAAAAGAAGTAGAAGGATGTTGCACCCCATTAGGGAAGTCCCAAGATGACATGCTTCTCCCTTTGGTAACTTCATTGCTTTTAAAACATTTCTCTGCAAGATGTATTATCTAAAGACTATCTATATATCCACAGACAGATAGAAGAGCTGTTATTATAGAGATATTCCATGTTTAGTGTTTGACAAACCAACTGCATCTACTGAACTTGCAGGTTTCTGTGTCTAACTCCTTTCTACCTCACAGGGTGGAGGAAACCTCAAGATACTCTCATGGCAGCTGAGTCACAGCAGAGCAGCAGTCCTCAGTCCATGGCTTGTCAGTAGCCATAGTCAGCAATAAAGGCAGAGTAATTTCTCTGGATAGTAACAACAGAATTTGATAGAATTTACTAAAAGTGCTGCATACAGAGAAGAATATTAGAGTCCACATTTGTAAAACATAGTAATTCTTTGACCTGTTTACATTATGTAAAATATAAATGTAATGACTGTTTGATATTTTAGATAGGTCTTTCCTCCCCAAACACATCATAAAACTTTAATAGGTAGAATAGAATAAACCAGGTTGGAAAAGACCTTTGAGGGTAGATACTTGTTAACACCTACCACAGCTGCTGTCACAGGACATCTTAAGACTTAAAAGAAACAGCAAATACCCTGCATAGAAGGGGATCATGGAAACAAAAAGAATCTGCCACAGCTCTTCCGCTGTGCTGGGTAGCTAAACAAGAAGGCATTTCTGCCTTCTGCTGATTGTGGGCTTATGGCCAGGGACTAAACAAGAATCGACTGTCAGTGAATATTGGTCTGCCAGGGAAAGAAACAAACAGCAATTGTTGAGCTTTGTGATAACTCAATCACACTGTGATAAGAAATACTTGTACTAAGGAAACATTTCTACAATGATAGAAATGCCCTTAGGCAACACATGTCATGTCTGTGAGCTTATCCCCAGGAGGACTCCTCAGGCAGAAATGTTCTCCAGGTTATACTTACTTTTTAACCTTAAAATTCTCAAACCATCAGGCCCATGACAACCTGCTTCCCCCCCACCTCCCCTTGCATTACAGAGTCCTCCCTGACAAAAGGTTTGGGCTGCTTTACAATGATAAGGTGAAACTCAAAGGTGTCCCAGAGATTCTCAAAAAGCCCTTTAAATGAAAAGCAAAGAACACTCCCACTTTCCAGATCAATTCAATGCACAAACATCACAGAGGACAACAGAACAACGCATGGGGATTATTCTTAGAGTCTTGATAGACAGAAGGTTAAAAAAAAAAATCAATGACAGGATTTCACAAAAGTCAAAATCAATCAAACTTCTCAAACCATCACATCATCAAAGCCAGTGCTGCTATTCCCAAAATGTCTCAAAGGCACCTTGTTTACAGCAAAGCAGCTACCCAGATTTGCAGGTGGACTGATTCTACTTGTGGTGATTTGAAAAAACAGCAGAAATACAAATAAGGCTGAAGTCAGACTGCAGAGAAAACGATTAGACTTGAAATCTCTAAGAATGCAATGTGCAGTCAAAACCTTCGTAGAAAAAGGGGCTGGATCGAGTCCAGAGAGCAAAAACTCTGTGGAAATAGGCAGATTTGGAGCTGTAATGCTGCATCACAGGCTGGACTTGATGATCTTGGAGGTCTTTTCCAACCTCATTGATTCTATGATCAGGTGCAGCTCTTAATCAAGGGCTCAGTGTCCATGAGGCAGGCACATTTCAGAGCTGGTTGGAAATTTATTTTGCTGAAAGCAATTATTATTGCGCTAAACACTTGTTCAAATGAACATGTTCAGGAAAATGCCATTTTGCAATGAGACATTTTGCTAAAGCCAAACCCATCCCAATTTAACATCCTTGTTATGGAATTTTGCTGGTGGGTGGTGGGGTTTTGGTTTTTTTTTGGGGTTTTTTTCTTTGGGTTATTGTTGCTGTTTGGTTTTGTTTTAGCATTGCTTAGCTTTCAGTGAGAACTTCATTTTAAAATTAAAATGTTAAAAAAAAAAAACAAATCAGAAATCCCTTTAGCTGACTAAAACGCTTCATTTAACATGGATAATTACTCAGATCTTTCTCCCAACAGAAGCAGGCCTATTAAGAAAGAAAGAAAGAAAAGGAAGGAAGGAAGGAAGGAAGGAAGGAAGGAAGGAAGGAAGGAAGGAAGGAAGGAAGGAAGGAAGGAAGGAAGGAAGGAAGGAAGGAAGGAAGGAAGGAAGGAAGGAAGGAAGGAAGAAAGAAAGAAAGAAAGAAAGAAAGAAAGAAAGAAAGAAAGAAAGAAAGAAAGAAAGAAAGAAAGAAAGAAAGAAAGAAAGAAAGAAAGAAAGAAAGAAAGAAAGAAAGAAAGAAAGAAAGAAAGAAAGAAAGAAAGAAAGAAAGAAAGAAAGGAAAGAAAGAAAGGAAGAAAGAAAGAAAGGAAAGAAAGAAAGAAAGAAAGAAAGAAAGAAAGAAAGAAAGAAAGAAAGAAAGAAAGAAAGAAAGAAAGAAAGAAAGAAAGAAAGAAAGAAAGAAAGAAAGAAAGAAAGAAAGAAAGAAAGAAAGAAAGAAAGAAAGAAAGGAAAGAAAGAAAGAAAGAAAAGAAAGAAAGAAACTTCTGAAATTTCAAAGCAGACAAAATTTTGGGAAGATAGAACACAGAACAGAACACAACAGAACAGAACACAACACAACAGAACACAACAGAACACAACAGAACACAACAGAACAGAACACAACAGAACAGGACACAACAGAACAGGACACAACAGGACACAACACAACAGGACACAACACAACAGGACACAACAGGACACAACAGAATAGAATAGAATAGAATAGAATAGAATAGAATAGAATAGAATAGAATAGAATAGAATAGAATAGAATAGAATAGAATAGAATAGAATAGACCAGGTTGGAAGAGACCTTCAAGATCATCACGTCCAACCTATCAACCAAGCCAACCCACCTAAACAACTAAACTCAACAGAATGAAACACCCCCAGTTTTACCCAGCTCTCCAGTGCCAGTCTTGACCTTGAAAGAGAAGTTGCCCTTGTGCACTGCAGGGCTTTCACAGCCACCAGAAACCACAGCAACGTGTGCTGCAACACCGTGGTGCCCCTTTCATCCTTGGTTAAATAAAGTGCTTACTGGCTCATCTGCTGACAAACTGGTACTCCCTATGGTTGGTTTCCGTATATCCTCTGTGAGATTGTAAGACTTGCTCTGGAGGTTTAAAAAACAATATATAAAGAAGACACTCATCAACCTGTGGTTGCAAAACACGAGGTTAGGAAAAAGAACAAAATGCAGCTGAAAACTGACTATTGGTCAGGCTGTTCCAGACCTGGTTCTCTGATACAGACATGGGCATTTCTCCAAGATTACCTCTAATTTTCTAAGGACAAATACTGAATGATGCAGTTCCCAGGTGAGTCATGGGCTGAATTATGAGATTCTCCTGCAGTGAAGGGTCACACCTCTTCCCACTGAAGCCTATAGCCCAACTCTGGCATACTGCACCTAGACCCAGGTTACATAGTCCAGTATTGAGCTGCTCGAGGTGTAGTGCTGTGATCTCTCTTGCCACAGATAGACGTCAACCGGTTACTTTAAATCTAAACTGAATATGCTTGTTTTATACTGCAGTCAGTGCACTGTCCAGTGAAAGGATCTCCAGGGTCAGGACCCTCAGGAGATGCCTGCTGACAACCCTGTGATGTGCACTTACGGGGACACATGGGACTGTGCTTTCTTGGCCTTGTTTCCTGTGCAAAGGACAAAAAAGAATTTTCTCCCCTGCACACATCAAGGCCACAAAATGATGAGGGGATGGAACCCTTTCACAGGAAAGAGCTGCTAAGCTCCTTGGCTTAGTAGCTGAAGGTTTGCACAAAGGGTACAAGCCGTCTTGCTCTGTCTGACAAAGGAAAGATCCTGGAGAGCTGGTCCAAAAGCAGCACATATTCAGCAACTCTCAAGGCCTTGCTGAATCTGAATTAAAAAATAGTCAGGTAATCAAATAACACAAATCTTAGAGACACTAATGGAACATCAGTCTGCAGCAGCAAACAGGCTGTCTTTTCTTAATACATCCTGTAAACTGCAGGTTTTCAGCATTCAAGGAGAAAATGTGTTGCTGAATAAATATTGCCTTTTAGCCACTGGTTTCAAAACTGGAGCTAAAACCTACCAACTACTTCAGCACAAGCTACTTAATTTTCAGAAGCACTGACCATTCACAGCTACCACGAAAACTTTGGACAAGCAGGTTGTTTTGAGGTTAAGTATCTTCATGCCAAGTTAGTTATTAATTATTAAATACCCAAATGCTAGCCAAAATTGTCTCAATCAAAATTGATACAGCAAATTGATAGAGCAAATCCTTACACCTGGGTTTTAATCAGGTATTTCTGTGAGCACCATACTTAGAGCTTACTCCTGTCTCTACTTGCCAGAGATAAACTTAGCCATATTTTCAAAGTGTTGGCCTTTGGGAATTTTTCCTATATATTTAGAGAATTATTTTGGTGTTCAGAATGTTCCAACACAAATTGGATAAAAGTAGCTTTCCCATGGCATAATTCCATTTTCTCAAAGCCATGAGTGTTAAACCAGTCAGAATCTCTTAGTTACAATACATTTCAGTATGCCTGCATTGCAATTAAGCAATATTGCCAACCACATCCAAGCTTCCGACCCACACTTGAAGTAGATCCTGAGGTTAAACCTATATCTGCAGCTGTATTACACAGCATTTAAAGTAAAAAATGAGCAAAACTAAACCCAGAAAATTGTTAGATCCTTGACAATCCAAATGAAATAATTACTTACCTGTGAACCCCCCATTTAGGCCAAGTGTGGAAGATGCAACTCTTCTGCTCTTCAGTAAAATAAGCATTCAGATGGAGTAGTCAACTTTTACTAGAGCAGCTAAATCCTACCCAACCCTGGGTTAATCAATAACTTCTGACATTATTTAAATTCTAGTCATTTCAAGGTGGGGCATGCTCACCATTCTATGGTGGCTTTATTATCCCCACTATCTCACATCACATCCTGTTGGCTGGTTTCTCCAAGGAAAACAAGGATTTCAGAATATAAGCCTTGAGATGACACAAACTAATTTACCTAACTGTTATATCACAATGATTTAAAACAGATAGCTATGGTAGTGTCCAGTGGGAGTTTTCCAAACATCTGAGAAGGAGTGGTGCCTCCTCTGAAGAATTTAGCCCAGATCTTATGGGACTTAGTGGTATTTAATATGTCATTAGCAATCCTCAGCTCCTACAATATATTTTAAACAGAACCTCACTGTTTTTATTGGGTTTATGTGGCAAGGTTGTGGTAGCGGGGGACCTGCAGGGTGGTCTCTGTGAGAAAAGACTGGGTGCTTGGGGGCTGCCCCTATGCTAGACAGAGGCAAAACAGACTGTTGGTGGTGGCTCTCCACAGCAGCTGTGACAGAGGAATAAGAAAAATGTGAGAGAAATACCCCCAGTGAGGAAGGAGGGGGATGAGGCACTCCAGGCACTTCAGCAGAGATTCTCCTGCAGCAGGTGGTGAAGACCATGGTGATGCAGACTGAATCCCTGCAGCCCATGGAGGTTAACAGTGGAGCAGATATCCACCTGCAGACCATGGATGACCAGGTTTTCTGGCAGGACCTGTGGACCCATGGAGAAAGGAGCTCATGCAGGAGCAGGGGAGGAACAAGAGGAAGAAGTAGCAGCAGAGGCAAAGTATTATGGACTGACTGCAACCCCCATTCCCTGCCCCCTGCACCACTAAGGGAAGGAGGTAGAAAATTTTGAAATGAAGTTGTGAAGTTGAGCCTTGGAAGAAGGCAGGCTGGTGGTGGTTTTAGTTTTGTCTTTGCTCCTCACAATCCTACTCTATTTTTAATTGGCAAGAGAGTAAATGAATTTCCCTAAACAAAGCCTGTTTTGCCCAGCACAGTAACTGGTAAAGTATCTCCCTGTCTTTATCTCAACCCACAAGCTTTTTCATCTCATTTTCTCTTCCTGTCCTTTTAAGGAGGGAGAGTGAGAGAAGAGCTTAGTAGGCATCTGGCAGCCAGCTAAGGTTGTGCTTTAGACCTCAGGTAGGACACCCAGAGAAAAGTAAGAGAAGGAAACAAGTATATGTGAATGTATAGAAGTTCAGGGGAAAAAAGGTATGTACATGATACTTAAGCAAATCACTGAAAGTGCTGTAGCAATTTTTGGTTTTAAATGGTTTGATAGCACTTTCCTGCAAAGACCTCACTACCATTCAAACACACTTAAAAATAAATTATAAGGTTTGACTATAGTGCTTGAACACATGCAATGTACAAGTTAAATGTAAGCATGAAGAATTTTATCCACAATTCAGTACTTTGTGGCAAATCATTGTCTCAAAGGCATCTTCAGAGCCCTCACTGAGCTGAGAACTACTCACTGCTTTCATAATATTTTTGGGAATAAAGCCATCCCAGCTGACACTAAAAGAAACACTAAAGTTGGAGAGAAAAAATCAGCAGGGTTTCTCTGGCCTCTGTAAGGCCAGAGGGAAATCCCAAGATCAAATACAGACTGGCAATCAAACTGCTTTTACTGGTTGTGAGTGAAATATAACAGTCCAGAAGGGGCACCTCAGTAAGAGCTTAAAACAAACAGCAGATTGAGTGATACTTTATCTGGTGTGCAGGCAAATGTTCTCTCTAAACATGCAAACAGGGTAGCAGTAGGAAACGATGTGTTTCTCTCAGTGATCAATTTGATTGGCTTATGTATTGGGAGTTTGACAGTTTGCATAATTATCAAAAATTAAGGCTGGCATGGTACTTTTCAGTGCTGTAAATAACAGAACTGATACGCTGCAAAAGACCTGAAGGTTGTACCCCTGTGGGTGACATACCCCAGCTAATGAGATAGAAGCATCTCTTGGTATCTTATGAAGGAGTCCACATCAAACTATTTCTTCCTCCTTCTGCCCACAGGATGGAAGACTGAGGAACAGGTTTCATGCCACAGTGAGATCAGGCAGGCTGCATAGAGAGGATGAAAAGATATCAAGGGCTTACCAAAGGGTGCCTATAAACATCCCCCTCTGACAAGTGGAGAATTCATGGAGAATTCAAAAACACAAAAAGAAGATGAAATATTATGCCCGGTAAGAAACACCACACACTGCAGTGCCGCTCTGGAAATTATTGCTGGTGACCACCAAGTGAGTCCTTGCTCTAAAAGCAACCACAATACCACTTATACCTGATGGGCTTTAATTTAGGCTAAATGGAACAAGAAATGAAAATCTTTGTTCTAGCAAAGTCAGTGAAATAATAAAGGACCAAGGTGGTAACAGGTAAGAAGTAAGGCTGAGCTTTGTGCTTTTGGCAGAGGGTATTTGTGGCAGCAGCACGCCCACATGCCTGGAGAGCAGGATGGTGCTTTGCCTGTCTGCAAGAGGTAGAACTTTCCCTGGAGAGACAAAGATTTCCCTGGATTTCTTTGTGACAGAGAAACTCGGCTTGTGAATCACATGAACAAACCAACTTCACCAACCCTAACTGAAGCATTGGTACGAGCAGTGAAATGGCTCTTAACAGTAGTGACTGGCATTCCTGTTCAGCTCTGCTGATACCCGGTGAACCTGTGTCAGGTTGTGAATTTGCAGAAAGCAGAGACAACCAGAAGAATCCTGAGCAATATCTAGATGGAGATATATCCAGACTAGACAAAAAGAGCAGTGGGTTGCTGAGAGACTGATGGGGCACTACCAGGAACCAAAATATTTTCAAACAAGTTCACCAAGACATTCACTAACAGGGATAAACCGCAGGAAGGACCAAAGCTTTCAAATGTCCAATTTGGAGATGAATCTAAGGGGTTGAAAACTGGAGTGGAAGACCTAAATAGCCAATTCAGGCCATCAACAAACTTAGATAAAGCTGAGTCTTTGTCTCCAGTTGGAAGTCAGTGTCCTTGAAGGAAGTCACTGTCCCACTCCTGGACATGCAAACCTCCATGATTTCTGAGGAATTAATTCCCTAGGAACTATTTAGTCCTAAGATCTGATCAACAATTGCCAGTTTGAAAAGCAGCTCAGGAGTGCTGCACAAATCACTCTTGAGAAAGAGACAAGGGTCATCTCTGAGAGCAGATACTCTTCACGTGTTGGTGAAGGTGATGTGCAGCTGATCAAGCCACCCAGGACTGGAAAGAGTGTGAATAAGCAATCCTGTTACAACTTCCCAGTGCAGGTGCTCACTCAGAGGAGAGCTGCACTGACTTAGCTCAGCTTCCTCTTCCCAAGCACTGTATTTTACTTTGTAGATAAGCCCCAGCTACCATTTGGTGGGAAAAGTAAAATGACAGACCCACACCAGTCCATCTAGCTTGTTGGACACACTGGAATCCACTTCTGTGTCAAGAAATGGAGGAAATCAATAGAGGAAGTCAAGCTGCTACTTCTGATTTTAAACAAGGAGGAACTGATTGAAATCCAGAAAGCAATTTTGTTGTATGGTATCCTTTCTGATAAAAACTTTAAATCCTGTTAAAAATGAAGTGCTTTCACTACTGGCTTCTAAAATCACAGTTCTGCTCAATTATTCTGCCTCTCTGAAGGTCTACCCTATGTGATAGTTTCTTTCTAATGGATTTATTTTTATTTCCCTCTTGCCAGTGCTATCACTGAAAAGTCTGAGGTGGCTGATAAGACTATAATGGAATACTGCATACATTACTGTTACCCTGAGCACCCAAATTCTAGGCTTGTGAATTCTCATGTCTGTGTCTTACTACAAGTATAACTTAGGTGGTGGTGCCACTAACAAGATAATTTACCTCAGAACCATTCAAGAATAAAAAAAGTGTCCTGCCCTATCGAGAGGTGTGTCTAATTACTGATATAAAAAGTAAACAGATGGTACCAGTCAACGACTTGTACCATCTGGTTTATGTGGAAATGGGCAAGGCAAATAAGGTTTCTTACCAATGACTCTTCATAGTTTATTTATAAACCATTGAAGGGTGTGACAAAGAAGGGCTCCTAAGAAACCTAACAACTGGGTTAAATGATTTGAGGGAAGAGGTCAGATTCACAGGCTCTGACTGTTCCTGGACTGAATCCCACCAGTGATATGAGCAGAAAGGCCTTATCTGCGACTCTGGAGCTCATGGGAGCTGACCACTATCTCCTCAGCTGCAAGAGTCTCTGCATGTGGGCACCAGGGGGCACATCTGCCAGATGATGCCTTGTGGCTGCAGTGGCATAGAAGTGGGATTCTAAAGACATCAGTGACGCTGAAGGAGAACTGGATCTGTCGTTCCCTGGTGACCTATTAGAAGATAACAGAGCACTGTTTCTTTATACTGCTGTTGGTCCCCTTTCGGCTCTGTCACTTCTCCCAGGGTAGTTGACTATGCAAGATAACACAGAATCAAGCAGGTTGGAAAAGACCGCAGAGATCCAGGGGTCTCTGAGAATTTGTCCAGGTGTATAATGAACTGAGCTAGGAATCTAATGTTAAAATGAACCAAGCACGCAACAAAAATATTTTAAAGAAGTATTTTAATGTTGGATCTGCTCTCCGTCTGTGTCAGCCTATGGACGGCTGCGCTGCTGCACGAGAGAAGCAGCCAAGGCGAGGGATAACCTTCTCAAGGCACAAGCGTCTGCGCGATACGGCTGCTGTAGCACCACAGGATCCGTCGAGCTTCCATACTCCTCCTCTTGCTGCTGCTGCTGCTTGCTGCGACAAGCCCCACCTCCGCCTGCAGCGCAGCAGCTTATCGAAAACGACCGAAACCTCGCCGCCCCGCCAAGCTGGGGAAAGAGGCGAGTGACTCTGCCTGACCCAGGAAGGGAGACAGATCGCTAGCGCTCTCTTGCCCGCCACCGTGCACATGCGCAGCCACCACGCCGGCCAGCAGCCAGACCCTGCTGCCCAGCGTCCCTCGTCCCGACGGAACTGACGTGTGAGCTGCTTCCGGGGTGAAACGCGGAAGTGGCGGGAGGTGGCTGCGGCGGGAGGCCGAGGCCAGGGCGGCCCCTGGGCTAGAGCGCCTCCCAGCGGCGGGGCTTTTCGGCGCGGCTGGACCTGCTCGCCATGAACATCGACGTGGAGTTCCACATCCGCCACAACTACCCCTGGAGCCGGCTGCCGGCTAGTGTCAAGCAGGTGCCGGTGGGCGGGCAGGGTCCGAGCTACTGAGCTCCCGGCCCGGGGAAGTGGAGGGTGGGAAGACGTCAGGCGGAATGCGGGGAGATATGGAGGCTCGGTCCTGCCTGCCCTGGTGGCAGTGAGGTGGCTGCGTGGCGGGGAGGTGTGAGGCTGTAGGGAGGGAGTGGGGGCCGGCTGTGGGTGCGGGGCTTTTTGTAGGGAGAGAGAAGTATGAGGAGGGTGTGGGGTCTGCCTGTTAAGATGGGGGAGCGTGGGGGGCCCCACAGTGGGTAGAGGGGGCGCGCGTGTGGTGTCTGGGGAGAACGGTATGGAGTGCGTGTAGAGGAGCGGTGCGTGCAGGTGTGTGCTCGGGGAGCTCAGTGAGCAGAGCGGGACACGGGGTGGCTTGGGGCCTCTGTGGGCAGAGGGAGGTAGGACAGTGTGGGTGTTCTCAGTTTGTGCAGCTGTAAGACCAGCTGAGGCAAGTATCCCTCTCACAACCGCTGGACAAGTGTCAGCAGAGACTTGTGCAGCCTGGTTGTTTGGTGGCCAGGGAGCTGGCAGTGTATAGCTCATGGAAAAGAAAACCTCATCAAATATTGATTTGCTGGATTTAATGGGCCTCTGATAGCCGAGGGGAGGTACTGTATCAAGACAGGAGGTTTTTGTCTCCAGAGTCTTGAGCTGCTTGACAGCAGCTGCAGTTAAACAATTCCTGCTCTTGCACAAATGAAGAGTGGAGAGGATGAGTGGAGGCTGGAGGCCCTGACTAACTGAATTCCTTGAGTTTGGTGTTTCAGGAGCTGTAAGAGGGGTATGGACGATGATTTCTTTTTACCAGTCCAGCTGAGTGCCACACTGTTGGCTTTGTAATTCAAAATAGAAAATATAGTAGTATTTAATGGGTTATTTACTTTAATTTCTGGAATTTTGCTTATTTAAGTATTAGAGTAGTTCTTAATGTTTTTGTAGTTTGAGCAAATACTTGGATCCCATTTTGGATGTTTTATCTGTTAGGGACCCTGTCTGTGATATCAGATGTTTCTTTTCTAATACCTGATTCCACCATGTGTCTGCAACTTAATACTTTATCCCACATATACAATAAAGTGCCTTTTAAGGATCTTTTTTTTAATATGAGCACAAATGAGGAAATTGGGAGGGAAAGAGGAAAACCTTCAGCTCACTTGTAGAGGCAGAGTAGGAGAGCAACATGAAGAACTTGGAGGGGACAGCTTTTGAAGCAAGGCATTAAAGCATTGACCAAAGATCTCCATTCATCTTCTTTCATGATAGTGAGCCAAAGTGCTATGCCTGCACATTAATCTTGTGATCTAAGATCACTTGATTGCCTTAATAAGCTACAGCTTGAGTTGTTTCATTACCTTTTTCATTATAAGCTTCTTAGGTGCAGCAGTTGAAGCTTCACAGGTCATTCACCGTGCTTGGTTTGTACTACACTAATTTTGGGCAGTTCTTGAAGGTGGCAAGATGCTTGAGTGCTTGGTAAAATGCTTCTTGGCTCATGTCTTCCAAAAGATGGTTAAAACCCTTTGACTGCAGAGTTAGGTGCTCACTTTTTAAATCAGAATGGTACTGGTAAAAAAATAATAATAATATTATTGCTTAAATCCTGTGTAGAGAGACCTGTTTAACTAAAGGTAGTTTTGACCTCATACAGAGATTAAAGATGCTATCATGGTATTGAACTGGAGGGCTCCCTGTATAATGACCACTGTCTGCATGTTTCCTCAAAAGATACTTTGCAGTGGCTTAACTAACAGGGCTGTTGTGTGTGTCAGCTAAAAGGTGTTTATGTTTTCAAGGGTCTTGGAAACTCTCAGAGGGAATATGAAAGGCAGGTCGTACTCTACAGCATTCGCAATCAGTTACGATACCGGAATAACTTAGGTGAGTAAAGAAGCAAATGAACAACTGCTGGGTGGAAGCTTGTCTTTGCTGTGAAACTGCAAGAAGTAATCCTGTTCAAAGGTCCCTCCTTCCCTAAAAATAAATACTTTAAAGAGATAAAACATCCAGAAAAGTCTTGACTTTTGAGTCCATTTGGCAGCTAACTCAATCCCTGCTGTAGTTATGCTGCCCTTTTCCAAGAAATTAAGAGATATTAAGAGAGGATTTAATAAAATAAAGCCTGTCACTAGATGAAATGCAGACAGTGGCCCTGACTCACGTGAGCTGTTGGCTATGACCTTCAATTTATTTTGCATTGACTGCATCCATTCATCTCCCTAAAACAGAGAATAGTTTCACTAATTAAAAGATTTTTTGGTAGCCTGCATGAGTTCTGTCTTGGTGTGCCACTTCCTGTGACCTGTAAAAACAATGTAATCTGTTCCAGTGTCATCCTTAAAGGCTCTGGGAGTACTTGTAACATGTAGAAACCCCTGCACCACTATTTAAAACAAAATTTCTATCAGTTGTTCTTAATCCTTCTGGTGTAGTACTTTGTTTTAATTGAGCTTTATTGAACAGTGTGACGTTGTTTTTCTTCCATTGTAGTCAAGCACGTCAAGAAAGATGAGCGTAAATATTATGAGGACCTGTTGAAATACAGTCGAGATCATCTCATGTTGTATCCTTACCATTTGTCTGACATCATGGTGAAAGGTCTGAGGGTAACACCATTTTCCTATTACACGGGCATAATGGAGGTGAGTGCAAAACTATGGCAAGATTACCTTGTTTGCTGTCCTAGGGATGTTGGTAATGCCCCCTGTAAATCATATGAGGCAGTGTCATGTGGCTTGTTTGGTTTTGGGTAGGGTCTGCTAACAAGTTAAGGAAATGGCAAAGAAAGTTTCCAGAGAACTACCTGTAGCTGCATTTTTGTGCCTTCTCCCACTGTTAGCCTTTCAAGAGATGAACTTTGTTATGTGGATCTGGGGTGGGACTTACTCCAGAGCCAGTCTTTCTCTTTTGATGTTGGATTTGCGTCTTTCCACTTCAAACTGTAAAGTAAATACCTCATTCTGTTAAAAAAAAAAAAAAAAAAACAAAGAAAATTGCTGCTTTTAAAACCCAGTGCATTTGAACCTTTTTTTCCCTTTTTGTTCTTTCAAAAAAGGACACTTAACCACGTTAAAAGCTTTTTCAAAAGCTTGAAGCAGATCCTTCAGTATGCAAACAAAGATGGTTCTGTTTTCTGCCTGCTCTCTGGCAACCTTCTTCTGTATTTTCACTGGATATCAGAAGTGCTTTTTTCTTTTGTGTATAGTGATTGCAGACATAACAGATTAGTTGTTGGTTTATTCTGCTATTACTGTTAGCAGCTCTGTGTGCTGGGGTTTTTTTTTGTGTGTGAAGACAGAGACAGGATTTTGTTATTCTTTCAGTGAGCATTTTTAAAGCTTCTATTAAACAGAAGTCTTAATTTTTTATGTATTTAATTTATTGTGTAGTGATTAATCAAATAACAGGCAAGTTTGATAAGGTAACTGACCTCAGTAGATTTGTTTTAATTTATTTTTATTTTTCTTGGGGGGGGGGAAGAAGGCAGAATTTCAGACCTGAAACAATGACCTTCCTATTGTAACTAAGTTTTCTTGTGCTTTTAAGGATATAATGAACAGTGAAAAAAGCTATGATTCACTGCCCAACTTCACTGCTGCTGACTGTAAGTATTACCTACTTGCAATACTACTTCCAGTGAATTTGGAAATGAGGAGCTTCTGAAAATGAATTGTTAGGCATGTGTTTGCTAGAACATAAGCACATGAAGGAAGAGAGAGGAGCATTTAAAGAGTGGTATTAGGGAGTGTGTGCTGTCCATACAGAGTTAACAGAGAGGGACCTGGGGGTGCTGGGTGACAGCTGCCTAAACATGAGCCAGCAGTGTGCCCAGGTGGCCAAGAAGGCCAACAGCATCCTGGCCTGCATTAGGAATAGTGTGGCCAGCAGGAGCAGGGAGGTCATTGTGCTCCTGTACTCTGCATTGGTTAGGCCACACCTTGAGTCCTGTGTCCAATTCTGGGCCACTCAGTTTAGGAAGGACATTGAGACACTTGAACGTTTCCAGAGAAGGGCAACAAGGCTGGGGAGAGGCCTTGAGCACAAGCCCTATGAGGAGAGGCTGAGGGAGCTGGGGTTGTTTAGCCTGGAGAAGAGGAGGCTCAGGGGTGACCTCATTGCTCTCTATAACTACCTGGAAGGTGCTTGTAGCCAGGAAGGGGTTGGCCTCTTCTCTCTAGTAACCAGCACCAGAACTAGGGGACACAGTCTCAAGCTGCGCCAGGGGAAGTTTAGGCTGGAGGTGAGGAGAAAGTTCTTCACCGAGAGAGTGATTCGCCATTGGAATGGGCTGCCGTGGGAGGTGGTGGTGTCACCGTCCCTGGAGGTGTTCAAGAGGGGACTGGATGTGGCACTTGATGCCATGGTCTAGTCATGGGGTCTGTGGTGACAGGTTGGACTTGATGATCTTTTGAGGTCTCTTCCAACCTTAGTGATACTGTGATACTGTGAGTTCTGTCTGTATGGTCTGCCCTGCAGGTGGGCTAGTTTAAGTATATACAACTACGGGCAGACCTTTGTGCAGCTTCTGTCCTTGCTTGTATTGCATTCCTGTTTGCTTGGGCTTATTGGTGAAAGGTCTTACTGACTGGTTTGCATCAGCAAGCTGAATTGCTGATCCTTTTCTAGTGCATTTTTCAGCACATGTTGGGCAGAAAGCTTTAGAAAGACACTGGAAGACAGTTGACACTCCTGAGAATTAGTATCAGTGTGGATTGAGGGATGAGTTACCAGAAAAGAGAACCTAGTATTTTATGATACTGATGGAAGTGCCAGATGTTTTATCCTCTTTTCTGTTAGATGGTTGTGGGTGTGGGGTGGGGAGATGAGGAAAACAAAAATGTTGAACCTCGTGGATGAGAGCAGAGTAAGAGCAATAGCCACCTGGTAACTCCTACAGAACAAAGTGTAAACTGTTGGCACAGAGAGGATGTTAAGCCTGCCACTGGGAAGGTTTTTATGGCTAAAGACTTCATTCAGGTGAGGAGTAACCTGCAGCTTTTGAAAACAGTTGAATTTGTCTTAATGGGTTTTTGTTTGTTTGCTTCTTTTCTTAAAAGCCTGCCAGTTAACTGTACCAATTTGCTTCTATGTAGTGATCACACAGATAAGAACAAACTTTTTCCTCAGCATCACATAGCTTACTGTAAATCTACTATTAGTTGGGAGTATGAGGAGAGGAGAGACTTCCTGATGTTTATTTTTCCTTTGGTTGGTGTTGTTTTCCCCTTTAGCAATTCTGTTATTAGCAGCTGCAGGTCAGTGACTGGTATAATTAACATGTCCTCAAAAACTAGTGTCAAAGGTTGAAGTCAAAACTGACATGGAATGTAGATTAGAACTGATGAGTACCAGGTCTGTTCATAGTTCCTTAATGGTTGAAGGCTGGAGATTACTGAGTTAAATTATGATTTAGTTTAGCTCGACTGTACCTTGATCATCTTCCTTAGAGGCTTATATGGCCTTTTGTGCTCTAGTTCTTATTTAGAATTCTAATCCAGTGTGGTGTGGGCTTTGTTGGGGGAAGAGAAACTATTGACCATGATCTCATACAACTTTAATCCTGTTAATTTGAAGCATAGTTATTATCTGTTGATGTGAATGTAGGAGAGAAAAGGATTGTTCCCTGCTACTCTGTGACTTGAGTGATAGGGGATTATTGTTTACTTCTAATCTTCTATTTTCTGGTTTTAGATGCATATGGTTCTCTGTAAAATTCAGTTACAACTGAGTTTAGCTCTTGCAAATATAGGAAGAAAGAGTACTTAAAAATATTACAGAAGTGGGCCTGATTCTATGAAGAGTGTTTTATGTATCTTCAGTTTAAACTTGTCTGAAGTGAATTGAAAACGTACTTCTTTTTCAGGTCTAAGACTTCTTGGTATAGGAAGAAACCAATATATAGATCTAATGAACCAGTGTAGGTCTTCAAAGGTAAGCTTGTCTTTATTTTTCTCTCTCTTTCCTTCATTTTCCCCTCCTCATATATTATTTAATAGGAAATGAAGAATGGAATAATGTTATGGGCCGGGTTAGTTTAGTAGTGTGGCTGTTTGGTTTGAAACAGTTCCTGTCTTTCTTAGGACACTCCTAAGTACTCTTGCAGTTGCTTCACAGTGTTCCTTTGACCAAAAGTGTTCTTACCAAAATAGGAAGCTGACAAATGAACCAAAAAGTGATGACTGTACAACAAAATATATATAAAATATATATGTCCTTTGTTTTTATTTCTTTTCTGGACTCCCATTCACTGTGCTTTATTAGCTCCATGCTTATTGAGAATGTGGGATGCTTTGTCCTTTAAACAAACTATGTTCCTAAAGTGTTGTGGGTTTGTTTGGGTGTTTTGTTTGTTTGTTGTTTTTCATTTCATTTTGGTTTTGTGGTGTTTGGGTGCTTTGTTTGTTTTTAAGATCATTGACCTCCTTTAAAATACCCCTTTTGTATACTTTCTTTGCTGTACTCCCTTTACCGGTCCACATTGGGAAATGGCATAGCATACACATGGACTTTGATATTAATGAGTTTGAAATGTGGGGGTTTTAATTAGTGACACATACAACATGGATAAAAATATAGGTTTATGGAAAGACTTAACAGCATCAGGTGTAAATGATTTTTTCCTTCCCACTTTTGTATGATTTGAGAGAGAAAGGAAACCTCCTAAATGGCAAGGCTAATAGTACTTGTGTGTGTCTAGTCTGTGAGTACAAAGTACTTAAAACCTGATGTTTATAAAGATCAGTTTGTATAAAGGTAAATGTCTGTCTGCACGTGTGAAATGCTTTTTATTACTATCTCAAATGGACTGTACCACTGCAGAAATTTTTCAGAAGGAAAACTGCTCATGATCTGTTACCTGTGAAACCTGTGGATATTGCTATAGAAGCATGGTGGGTTGTGCAGTCTGGCTACATCACTGAGGATGACATCAAGGTATGTGAGTGTGGATTCCATCTCTAATTTTAGTTGTGCTGATAGCCCCTGAATGCAGGGACTTTATTTTGTGTAGAATATGCAAAGATCATGTTGCAGGTTTGTAACAGCTTTTATGGAAATAAAGATTGGAACTCATGGAAATTGTGATGTTTTCTTTGTTGATATATTCTACTCTCTCCCCCCCTCGTAGTTTCTGCACTGTGTACAGTGCTGAGGTGGTTTAGTGTCAACCAGTCTGTGGTAACTGCTGTGCATGATAATGTGCTCTGTGGGGAAGAAGCAACAAAATGTGGTTTCTCAATTTTGTACTTAGGCCCTGACAGCTCAGTTTTGAGTGAATCTTCACCTTCAATGTAATGACAATGTTAGTGCATTTTATTGTGTATTTTTTCATTGTTTCTGCTCCTTGGTGGTTATTTTTCTTTTAATTGTTTGCTGTTGTGAAACTTTTCAGCAGACTTAGTTTTTCATTCTCATTCTGTTTCCATTTTCAAGTTTCTCTTTACAGTCAGCTAGTAATTTGATCTGGATTTAATTCCTTCTCTTGAAGTCTTTTGTTTTGAACACACTGAAATCAGCGATGGAGTCTTCTTTTTTTGGCTGCTACTTGGAACACCTTGGCAGTGGCTACTTATTTTCTGACATCCTGTCACCCCAGAGTAGTTAACTGAGGAACATTACTTTGATACTGTGATGGACCTCTTTGTGGAATGGTTCCAGTTTTGTGGCTGAACACTTAATTTGGAAGTTTTGAAGAGCAAACCTATTAAACTGTGGACCTGACATGTCTAATACTTGCTCAATTAAGTACTGTTCCTAGAGCACACAGAATTTTGTGCAGGGACGAGAGGAAAAAATGCGAGACACTAACAGGAACTGCAGTTAATTCTTCAGTGCATGCATTACTTCCTCTATTCTTACAATGTTTATGATAGATTTCAGGCTGAAATGGTTGAGAATGTTATTTGAATGGTATTAAATGAGATGCATAGACTCATTTCTACAAGAGAGTAACATTTCTTTTACCTAGATTTGTACTACGTCGGAGAAGTCTGCTATTGATAAGATAATTGATTCAGGTCCTCAGCTTGCTGGATCATTAGACTTCAATGTAGTTCACAGTAAGTTTTTACTGGACATTTCTTTTCATTTTGTAGATCTTGCTTTGTAAACTCTTAGTGTCTGATAACTAGGAATGAAAGAGGTTGTAGACAGCCGAAGCATAGGAGAGGTCAAGGGAAATACTCAGGTGCTTGTGCAGACTGCTGCCTGGATCTTGTAAATGGTTTAGCAGTGAATCATTGGCAGCTGTTTTTTGTTATTATTTAGTTCAACAAATTCTTTCATTAAAAACTGTCAGTAAAGATTGTGGGGAAGAAGGATGTAGATGGGAATGAGAAACTAAAATTAATGTGTCAAGAGTTGACAGTGAGTAGCAAAACTTCACTCCTTTTGAAAGGAGAGTTTTTGGTGACTTTGTACTGTTTGAACACCGTTGAAATGGAGTTTAAATATTGGATGTTGCGTTGTTACTCAGAGGTCTGGAACTGTTAGTGAAAAATGGTGTGTCTCCCTGCTTTAGTGTGACAAGTGTTAGATATAGACAGATCATACTGGTCAAGGGAGTATAAATTTGTGGACAAACTCCTCCTTAAGCCTGTCTGTAAATGCTTGGATTGCTACACACAAGTGAACCTGTAGGTTTTCTAAAATGTAGGCAAAATCCACTGATGTTACTGAAGCTGAACCAAACAATTAAAAAAAATAAGTAAAGTTGGTGAAATTCAAGATCTGAAGTGTATCTGAAACAGCATAACCAGGCTTAGGAAAATTTTAGTTCTAAAAACACTTCATGGTCTTTCTCTGTGTGGGGCCTGGTGTTGCTTGTGGAGTGGGTTACAGCTCAATTTTACTAGGTTTAGAAGGCTCTAACATACCTTTCTAACCTAACTGATGGAGAGAAAAAGACTGTACAGATAATTATTAGTATAATGGACTGCCAGTAGGATGAGGCCTTTTTGGGAAGGAGTACTGTTTAGTTCATACTATGATGTCATCAATACATTTCAGGTACAGTAAAGTAAGGATGTGTCAGCTATGAGAACTGAATCTGAAGGAGAGTGAGTGAAAAACACCCTTAGCATGGTGATACCTTGTAAGGTCATCCTGATCCATTAGAATTGGTTTGATAGACATCAGTATGTGTAGCTGAGTATGTGTCACTGCCTGTGCTGAACAGCAGGTGTATCAGCATGAATTCAGGTTTGTTTAATGCAGGCATTTTATTTGGGATCTACCTGGAGGCAGTAATTTTATGAGATGGATTACAGATGTATACACACATGCTATATGGGCTGACCTCTGTGTGAAACATCCTTAGAATTCTGCTTCAGGTGTTTAATGACTCTTCACTTGAGGGTTGCTGATACACTCCCTTCCCACTGTAACAAATGTGGTGTGGCTGAGGTGATCTGGGATAACCTCAAATGAACCAGTGACAATAAATTTGACTTATTCTATACTGTGTAATTTAGCTTTATGCTTTACTAATAGAGTATAGCTGTTACAAACCTTAAACTCTAAATAGAACCATGCTGAAATGTTTTGCCCTTCCTTAAAAAGTTACCCCTTGCTTATGTACTCCTCAGAGCTCAGCTGAGATGCTTAGTGCCCAAATCAGTCTCGTGCGGGGAAGGTGTCATTTGAAAATCTACTATGTTATTGTCCTTGTTATATGCAATGCTCATCTATTATCTGCTGCAGCTTTGCTGGTGTCTTGTGCTGAAGTGCCCCAGAATTTATTTTTGGCAGTTTTGTAAAAACAGCTTTCTGGGAACATAACTGGGAAGAATGCATCAGGACCATCAGAACTGATGTGATTCAGTTTACTACAGAGCATGTGAATTCCAGCCTGAGTTAGAGAGGAATCAAAATGCAGCCAGCATCCTCCGCTGACAAAACTAGTTGGGTGTGAAAAAGCCCCACTTCTTGACAGTATGGTGATGATGGTGAAAACTAAGTTATTGTTTAGGCAGACACACACTTGCCCCTGTCACATGTAGCTGCTTTGGTCTGTGGTCATTCTGCTGTGCTGTCCTGAATATACTTGTAGAGCTCCAAGCCTACTGCAACAGGCTGCAAGTAAAGAGCTCTGGTTTAGAGTGACACTTGGTTAATATTAGATGAGATTTATGGACCTGTGCACTGCAAAGTAATATTCTACTGCACAGACTACTAGGAAAAACACCTTCAAATTCTGAGTTGGCTGATGGGGAAGTATATTATGTATCATTGCTACTTTGGAAGATGTTTTTGGGCTTTTCTTGTTTTGTAAAATGATGTACTTTCATTTACAAAGGTTTATATAACAAAGGGTTTATTTACCTCGATGTACCAATATCTGATGACAGCTGTATAGCAGGTAAGTAAATATTTAATGCTATTATGCTTCCTTGCTTTCATTTCAGTTACCCTACAGGTTCTCTGTTGTAGAAGCTGCTTGTCTTTGTGCATGAGTTTGCTTAGACAAAACATTTGAGCTATGAGTTGTTTTTTTTCCTACCTAAATGTTATCAACCCTATTAAAACGTTGTTTTAAATTGTATACCGGCTCTATTTCCACTTGAATTTTGCAGTTGTTTTGTATATTTGAGTAAGATGAGATTCTTTCAAATTGTCAAGGCATGAATAAGTAATTGTTAAATGTCTGTAACAAAACATGGTGCTTTTTACTTCTGTTGTCTAGATAGATGCAACTTTATCCATAGCTGTTGGTTCCATCCCTTCATGGTCTTACTGCCTCAGTCATATGCTGTGTCAAGGGACTATGTCGAAGCTTGAACTAGCGCAGCATATGGCTGCCCTTAAAACACCTCATTATGCTATGCTCGGGGGTTTCTGAATTCAGTGTAATCTGCAAAGACACAAGTCACTTGGAAACAGGTCATGCAGAGTACCAATCATTGTTGCAGTAGAGATCAGTCAAATGAAAGTCCTCTAGAAGCGAGAGACTTGCTGCTTGGGTAAACGCTTTGGGAGTCTCTGCGCTGGTCTGTGTGTGTGGGCTGGATTTTTTTGTGTCCCCCTCCAATCAGAACCATGATTTATTCTCCACCTGTCTTACAAAATCATATTATGGACTGGATGTTAACCTGTAGTGGGTGAGCTGGAGACAGCAAGGCTATGATGTGACATAGCGTGGCTCTAGTTTTTGTGAGAAAACAAACTGACAAGCTTATACTTCAGGAGTGGGAGGACTTTAAATCCCATGTGTACTGTCTTTAGCCTTTTAGTCTTTGTGACTGGAAAATCCTCAGAATTGCAGGTACTGTGAAAATAAGGCTAAATTTTAATTTTTTTCCATTTTTATGCAGTTTTAATTTGGTAAAAAAAAAGTCACAAAATTTGTGATTTTGCACATAATTCTTCTTTGTAGTGCCACCATTGGAAGGTTTTGTGATGAACAGAGTGCAAGGTGATTACTTTGAAACACTCCTCTACAAGATATTTGTTTCAATAGATGAACACACTAATGTGGCAGAGGTAAGTAAAACTTACCCTGTGTCAGGGAAATAGGAGTACTTGGGAGGACTCAAAGCACACTGCTGGAAATACTTAAGGCAGAGATATGGATTGATATCAAGTGAGTTTATTTAGAGGTGTTGCCAGGCTTAAGATCCAACCTGTTTCTTTTATAGTACTTCAGACTTGAAGGAGTTCAGTGGAACAATTCTGTCAGCCAGAATGATTTTATACATTTGTCACTAATGTGGACTATTTTATATGAGCTAGAAATGGGTGGGACAAAGTCTGTTTTGCTAGTATGAAAGAAAAAGTGGCATTTTTTTTTCCCTTTGGCAGTGAAAACATGCAGGGGGTTGGCTTAAAGTAAGAATGTAGCTTTTACCTAAGTATTTACAATTTTAGTATGAAAAACATCTTTTCCAAGGTCTTAATCTCAAAACTGGCTGAATAAGCACCCGAAAAAGACCCATGAAATATAATCCAGGTTTTGTTTTCCCCTTTGTGTGTTTCTGAAATACATAATTAACCTAGAAATTATTTACATTGCCCTAGAAATTGCACAGTGGAGGAAAACCTCATGCTTCTCTTGCCTGCTATCAAATGGGGGAATTAGGAGGCTTTGTTCCCTTTTTTCATCAGTTTCAATGAAGACCAAATAGCTCCTAGCAGTACAGACTCAAGTTTAAAGAAAACCAACAGATAGATGCCAAAGCCCACAAGCAGTGAATTACTCTGCATCGCTAATACTGTTTGTTTTGTTTTGTTTGCAGCTTGCAAATGTCCTAGAGATTGACTTGTCTTTAGTAAAGGTATGTGTGTATAATACATCTGTTGAACCTGATGTAGAAATTTCACTGTCTTGCAACCTGGATTATTTAGGAATAGTGTGGCCAGCAGGAGCAGGGAAGTCATTGTGCTCCTGTACTCTGCATTGGTTAGGCCACACCTTGAGTACTGTGTCCAGTTCTGGGCCCCTCAGTTTAGGAAGGACATCGAGACACTGGAACGTGTCCAGAGAAGGGCAACAAGGCTGGTGAGAGGCTTTGAGCACAAGCCCTATGAGGAGAGGCTGAGGGAGCTGGGATTGTTTAGCCTGGAGAAGAGGAGGCTCAGGGGTGACCTCATTGCTCTCTATAACTACCTGAAAGGTGGTTGTAGCCAGGAAGGGGTTGGCCTCTTCTCTCTAGCAACCAGCACCAGTACAAGGAGACACAGTCTCAAGCTGCACCAGGGGAAGTTTAGGCTGGAGGTGAGGAGAAAGTTCTTCACCGAGAGAGTGATTTGCCATTGGAATGGGCTGCCGTGGGAGGTGGTTGAGTCACCATTCCTGGAGGTGTTCAAGAGGGCATTGGATGTGGTACTTGGTGCCATGGTCTAGTCATGAGGTCTGTGGTGACAGGTTGGACTCCATGATCTTTGAGGTCTCTTCCAACCTTGGTGATACTGTGATAGTGGATTGCTACAGCAGTTGTTTCTTGTGTGTGTGTTTCTTCAGAATGCTGTGTCCATGTACTGTCGCTTAGGCTTTGCTCATAAAAAAGGCCAAGTCATAAACCTGGATAATCTTCATCCATCATGGAAGAATGTTCCTTCAATAAATAGACTGAAGTAAGTGTCTTCATTCTTTCACAAGGCTTATTTCTCTCTTTGAAGAGAGAGTTTATAACCAGCAGAATGTGATTGGAAAGCTATTGATTGGAAAGCTATTGGTTGGTTGCTTTGACTTCTGCAACAGGACATTTCACTTGGCTTTCCGGTAGTGTATGATGACTAGGATACTTGATCCTCTTTTTTTAATCTGATGATAAGAGCTGATAATTTAGCCTCTTAAGTTCAGTGTCCTGCTCTTCTTAATTTAGTGCTGGCTTTTTTTGACCTTTAAATGTCTAGTTGCTCACTTTTGAAGCAGACAAGTGTACACTTGCTTTGAACTTCTGGGGCCCAAAATAACAACTGTGTCAATACTGAGACACTGTCTCTTGGCACTGCTGTGAGGGAATATGTGCATAAGTTTTGCTTGCTTCCTGTCAGGAACTATAGCTGTTCTGTCACTTACCTATATAGATAGTGATATGCATCTGGTATGTATATCAAATCCTGACAAACTGTTAATATCAGTCAGCAAAGGGTTCTCAGAGTTGGAATGGCAAGTTCTGTTAATAAGGGGCTGTCAGGCATTTTCAGCTTAGTATCTATTAAGCCATTTAAAATGCTTGCTGTGGCTGAGTTTTCTTTAATGCTAATTCAGACTGTGAAGAGAAAAAGTGAGTAAGATTTTTTTCCCCATTGGGTTCTTCTCAGTGATGGTGGCTTAAATTTGGTTTTGGGTTTTCTTTTCGTTCTAAAATCTGGTATTTTCCAATCCCCAAATACACTTTCCTGCTGAAGGACTCCCAGACATTTCAGATGTGACTGGTTTAGGGCTTAGAAGCATTGGAAGGCATGTACTGGGTATTCCTGTGTGTGGACTGCTTAGCACTGGAAGGCAGAGAGAATTCTCTGGTGCTACGGTGACCGATAGATGTGGATTTTAATTCACATTAATAGGAGTACTTTGGACCCTCAAAAGATGCTGCTTTCATGGGACAGTGGGGAAAACAGAAGTCCTATACAGGAAGCTGGGTCATCAGCCACAGATACAGATACCAACAGTCAAGATGATCCAGGTTAGCACTAACAGTAAATTTTAATGCATTAGGATCAACTACTTAGGCTTATAAAGGGGGTCTGAAAGCAAGTAAAACATAGATTGTGTAGATTCTTTTTTTTTCATGTGGAATATGCAGTGGGGGAGGTGGTGTCTACTTCTTGGTTTAAAATTCTATAGCCAAATAGCTTTTGTCTGAAGATGAGGCTGATCTGTATTACAGATGTCAATTAACACAAAGATACCAGGTTTTGAATTTAGTCAGTGGTGTAGTCAGCGCTAAGGGAATTCAGTTCTGCTTGGTATAGCAATAAAATTGCTGTGGCGTTCCTTTTGGTTTATTTTAAACAGATCTGACTTAAAGTTGATGATTTTACTTTTAAATCAAACAAATCTGAGTGTTTTTTATTCTCTATTAGCTGAAACAGCCAGTGTGAGCAGCCTGAATCTGTCTAGTGGACACACAAAACGTATTGCCTTCCTCTTTGATTCTACTCTCACTGCCTTTTTAATGATGGGAAATCTTTCACCGGTATGTCAGAGTTGTTCAGTATATTAAGAGTAAATCTACAGAGCTTTAAAACACTTTGACTTAAATATAATGCAGCTGTAATAATGGAAAAAACCTCTTACTGTTTCTTTTTAAAAACTGTTTGGGGTTTTATTATTTATTTTACTTGCTCATTCCATTCTCAAGGAATTAACAACGTTTTGTTTTGTTTCTCCAGAACCTGAAAAGTCATGCAGTCACTATGTTTGAAGTTGGGAAACTGTCAGATGAGAGTCTTGACAGCTTCTTGGTGGAGCTGGAAAAGGTTTGCATGTTTGACCAAATTGCCTTTTCGACACTTGGTGTTATAAAGGAGCCAACCTCCCTGCCCCAGTATTTTCCTTGTGTAAAACTGCTTATTTAGTATTACAATGATAAGAGCAAGGCCTTTAGCATACCAAATTGGAGGGGATCAGTTGAAGACTCTTCAATGTGTCCAGAGAAGGGCAATGTGGCTGGGGGGGAGGCCTCAAGTACAAGCCTTACAAGGAGAGGCTGAGGGAGCTGAGATTGTTTGGCCTGGAGAAGAGGAGGCTCAGGGGAGACCTTTTTGCTCTCTACAACTACCTGAAAGGAGGTTGTAGCCAGGAGGAGGTTGGTCTCTTCTCCCAGGCAACCAGCACCAGAACGATAGGACGCAGTCTAAAACTGCACCAGGGGAAGTATAAGCTGGAAGTGAGGAGAAAGTTCGTCCCAGAAAGAGTAATTGGCCACTGGAATATGTGCTGCCCAGGGAGGTGGTGGAGTCCCCGTCCCTGGAGGTATTCAGAAAAGGCTTGGATGTGGCACTTGGAGCCATGGTTTAGTTGTCAGGAGGTCTTGGGTGACAGGTTGGACTTGATAATCTTTGAGGTCTTTTCCAACCTTATTGATTCTATGAAATGTTTCTAATTCATGCCTTTAACACCTCTAATGACCTTGCATATATATATATATATATGAATATGGTGAATCTAATGAGCAGAGTGAGTTCATGAACACACACCCTTGCATTAGGGCTTGTCAGTGGAAACTGCTTTCTTTTTAGTCAAGTGTGAGTATTGCTGAACGTCTGCACGTTTTAGTAGGAAAGTTGGACCATTGTGTGCTGGAATGTTTAACCTATCTTGCAAAGATAGTTCTAGAAGAGAATTTTGTAGGACTGCTGTTAACTGCTGTATCATTTTGTACCAGTTGCAGTGACTGGCCATTTAAATCTTTAACCTGAAGACTGAGTTGTAGTTCTAACCAATAGATGTTGCCTTTGTGTGATTTCTGACCATTTGTGATTGGCACGGCTGAGGCTCACTTTGCATTTAGTAGTTGCTGTGGATCACCTTTGCATCTAAGCTGCAAGGTTGTTACTCAGTTGCAAAGCTTTAAAATACCAATTTGTTAATCTTTGTGTAATTGGTGCTTACAGAAGCAGCCTGCCATTTGTATTTCTTTTGTTTGCTGTTTAGGTTCAAAGCACAGGTGAAGGGGAAGCACAGCGGTACTTTGACCATGCCCTTACGCTGAGAAACACAATACTGTTCTTGAGGCACAATAAGGACCTAGGGGCACAAGCTGTGCAGCCAGATCAGCCAAATAATGGTACTGTGAACATTGGAGGAAATCTTTCTGAGTTTGGAATGGGCTGTCCAGGGAGGTGGTGGAGTCGCTGTCACTGGAGGTGTTCAGGAGGGGATTGGACATGGCACTTGAAGCCATGGTTTAGTTAGTCATGAGGTGTTGGGTGATAGGTTGGAGTTGATGATCTCTGATGTCTTTTCCAACCTTATTGATTCTATGATTCTTTACTTATCTGCCACAGAGACAGCTTTCTGTTTAAGCTGTCATTTCAGAAAGCAATCAGTCCTACTTGTTTAAAAATATTTTGAAGCAAACCTATTGCTTTGTATCATCCTTTGAGCCTGTATTAGTGGATTTGCCTTTTGAATGACAGATCTAGTTGTCAAGGCTTGGGTTTAACACCTAAAGCAACAGATTAAAACATAATGATGGTAAGACAAGCTGAACCTGAAGAAGTTGAGAATTTTTTGTGCTTCCAAAGGCTATAATTAAGGAGGTATAGTTAATGAGGAGCAAGCTGCTGTTCTGTGTCAAACAACCCTGTCTGACTGGAATTGCTAAAATCATGCACAAATGTATTAATAACCACCCACAACAGTGTAAGAACTAGTTGTGGAAAACACTGTATTCTCCCCCTTAGAAGGGGAGAATGGGAAATCTGAAACCATATTTTGGGTTGTATGTTCCATTTGAAGTGATAATTTAAGATGCTTACATTTTCAATGCAGGGTTTCCCTTGGACCTCTTACGATGTGAGAGTTTGCTTGGCTTGGATCCAGCTACCTGCAGCAGAGTTCTCAACAAAAATTATACCCTTCTGGTTTCCATGGCACCACTCACCAATGAAATTCGACCTATTAGCAGTTGTACACCTCAGGTGAAAAAAAAAAAAAACCCACCCTGGTGTTTTTCCCCTCCAGTGTCTGGTAATAAATTACCTTCTTAGTAGCTTTGTTTTGGATGCATCCATTTATGTGTCCTTTTTAAAGTGGTTCAATTATTGACATGTAGAATCAATAGCATTGCAGAAAGGAAATATGTAGGAAGAAAAATGTGAATGCTTAATGTAAATTGTCTATTTTATTAACCATTTATCTTCAAGTAGAGTCAATAGCAGATAGTTTGTTGTTGAATTTGTATTTGTAGACAATGCCTTACTACCATCTTTCTGTAAAGAGTCTTGTGATACTGGAGTAAGTACCTGGAATATCAGCAGAAGCAGAGTAATACATTTGAACTTCTGTTCACTAGATATGTGCTTCTTCTAAAATGTTGATTCTTAAATTGTATCTGGACATGTATAACAGCTGCACTATTAAGTTATTGCTCATTTCTTGAATAATCTCTTCAGCATATTGGGCCTGCAATACCAGAAGTCAGTTCAGTTTGGTTCAAACTGTATATTTACCACATAACTGGACAAGGACCACCCTCTCTGTTGCTCTCTAAAGGAACACGTCTTAGAAAACTTCCAGACATTTTTCAGGTAACGTATCCTTGGATCAGTGTTAGTTAGCTATCTTCTATTTAGCTTTTCAATTGATGTAAGATTATTTTCACCTCCTGTTTGCTAGGAGGCTGCTGCAGTGGCTACATAACTCTGCAGAAATGGGTGACAGATACCTGCTGGTCAAAGCAGTGTCGTAACTCTGATACTGACAAGCTTCTGTCTCTACCAGGAATGTGGACAGAAGTGATCCTCGGTACAAAGTGTAACACTCTGGAGTTGTAGTTACCTGTGGCAACATCCCAATTGTAACAATATGTTAATGCCTAACTCTTAGTATTTTATGTGGTTGGATAGTCCATTGCAACTAAATACTCTTAATTTCTCTCTTCTAGGGTTATGATCGCCTACTAATAACATCTTGGGGGCATGACCCAGGAGTTGTTCCTACTTCAAACGTGCTCACAATGTTGAATGATGCTTTAACACATTCTGCTGTTTTAATTCAGGTATGGGCTCCCCTGTTAATCTTTTCTTTCACATAACAGTTTAACTCAGAAGTTACGCAAGTTTTCATGATTTATAGGACGTAGCAGAGCTGCACTTTTGCCAAGAGCTGAAAAATGTTTAACATCTGTAGCCAGTGCTGCTGTCATTCACTAGAGGCTAAGACATGAGAATTGAACTAAATAACATGCTGTACATGCATTGTTGTGTTGTGGGCAGGCGTAACAGGCTTCAGTTTGCTAAAAGTGAGATTTGGATTTATGACAGTGGGAATATAGAAAACCAGAATGAAACTGGAGAGCCTGTGAGCTTTTTAGCCAGCAGTTGTGTGAGGTAACTGGCAGTATGAGCTGTAGTTCAAGAAGAGCACTTTTGTTGTACTGCTTGGTATTTAGCTCTTACAGTAAAGTATGAGCAAAATATGCTCTTTAACACAAAGTGCAACAACAGAGTGAGTTCGTCTATTTGGGAGAAGTAAAATAGCTCCCTGTCCTGTTTCTTTGGTTCAGCTAACTCTCAGGGTTAATCATTCAGTCGAACAAGTATTTAATACTGTAAAACCCCCACAGAAATACACATGCTCAAAAGCCCAGTTAAGGCAGCTTAAAAGTGTTCTGTGCTGAGGAGTGGAACCTGGTTTGCCTCACAAATGCTCAGGCATTAGAAAATCTGTTTATAACCAGTAACTGGAGAGAGAAATCACTCAAGTTTAACTTCTTTGTGTTTACTCACATGCATTTTAGGGGAAAGGGTGGGACATTTTGATCTGCTTATTTGTTTCTTCACCTTGACTAGTACTGTGTAAAAAGAGAGCACAAGCAGGACTAAGCTCAGATGATTATGTTTTTTTTGTTCCTAATTTAATTTCTTGATGTTCAGGGGCATGGCATGCATGGAATGGGAGAAACAATGCACATACCTTTCCCATTTGATGAAGCTGAACAGCAAGGAGGTAACTGACTGTCTTTAATCTCTACCCCACCATATTAAATTTTCTAGCATGTTACCTTGCAGTAAGGTTGCTCTAATCTTTTCAATATAAATTTTCTTGGATTTGCAAATCCAATTTGCAGAACATGTAAATGGATGACAAATATGTTCTGAGCATGGAGGTACCATCTTCTCCTTTCTCCCTTCCCTGTCCTGATTGGAAAGTGTTTTCTGGCTTCAGTTCTCTTCTAGCACACAAGCAAGGTAGTAACTTCCACAAAGACTTCTGAATCTTTCTCTGTGCATACCTGCTTATTAGCTGGCATCTTTAAGTGCATAAATCTTCCATGCATTCTGTGTAACATCTTTCAACTGTAAGACAGGTGAGGCACTGAGAACTATTATTGAGGTTTTTTTTTCCCCAGGAAGAGGTTTACTGGCAGAATCTTCTGCTTCTTCAAAGTCTGCCTAGCACAACTGATTTTGAAAGGCAGGAATTAACATGTTCTGAAATACTCCTTGGTGATTAGGACACAGGCTTTGCATAGTTGAGGCCTTCCTGATTAAGAGCTGTCATAAAACTAGGAATTTGCAGATATGAAATCTAAAATTACTTAAGCTGCCAATTAGAGAAATGTTGTCCAAGTATAAGTGCAACTTAACTTCCTAACCTAGTTTCTGCTATGTTCAGAGTGAGTGACTTTGTGCTTTCTGGGATGTCTGTTTTCTCCTCACTTCACGCTGAAAAATCTTGAAGGCAGAATCTCTTGAGTTCTAGCATGAACAGCTGAATGTTGAAACTCCTTGTTGACCTCTAATACTGCATTCTAATTCATCAGAATTTCAGATAAGTGGTATATGTTTGTTGTTTTGAATTTGCCAGAAAAGACTCTGGCACTGAAAGAGGTGGACATTTGATTCCTAGCTAAACTTTGCCATCTCTGCTATGTCTCTGTGTGAAAGACTGATCACCTTCTGTTTATATTTTTGTTTTTCCTTGACTCTCTTAATATACTATAAATTACTAATTAATTAGTCTGGGAAGACTGTGATCACTTATGTGCTATCCCAGATTTCTACCAGTGTGTTCACTAAGATGGAGCATTACAAGAGAGAAAAATCTGGATAAAAAGCCAGGCTGGCCTAGAGAATGGACTACGTGGTTATAGAGGAGGCTTCTAGTGAAGTAAGCTGATATATCTGTGTTGTTTTCCACTAGAGTTCTCCCGTGTGAACATGGGCATTCATACAGCTTTAAAAATACTGAGAAACAAAGTAGACTTGCAGCATCTTTGTGGCTATGTCACTATGCTAAATCCTTCAAGTCGGCATGCGAGCAGAAAGCTGAGTGATTCTTCTGACGGAAGAGGTTGGTTACCAATGATTGTGTTTCTGCTATGATCTCTTAGTTTCGCCTACAGTCGCTTTAGCAAACTGAACAAAGGGTTAAATTCTTTCATTTGGAACTCCACAAAATACTGTCCAACACTGATTAAAAAGCCATTTTGAGTGTAATGTAGTGGTTTTGAAATTTCCCACTGCATTAACAAGAAGCATGGCTCACTCAGTCGGAAGCAAATGGAAGTTGTATTTTAAAGGCATAGCCTGGAACTGCCACAGGTAGTATGCTTACTTCCAATTTCACAGTATCACAGTATGACCAAGGTTGGAAGAGACCTCGAAGATCATCGAGTCCAACCTGTAACCACAGACCTCACAACTAGACCATGGCACCAAGTGCCACATCCAATCCCCTCTTGAACACCTCCAGGGACGGCGACTCCACCACCTCCCGGGCAGCCCATTCCAATGGCGAATCACTCTCTCGGTGAAGAACTTTCTCCTCACCTTGAGCCTAAACATCCCCTGGCGCAGCTTGAGACTGTGTCCCCTTGTTCTGGTGCTGGTTGCTAGGGAGAAGAGGCCAACCCCTTCCTGGCTACAACCACCTTTCAGGTAGTTATAGAGAGCAATGAGGTCACCCCTGAGCCTCCTCTTCTCCAGGCTAAACAACCCCAGCTCCCTCAGCCTCTCCTCATAGGGCTTTTCTTTGACTAGTTCAGAAATTTCAGATACATACCTAAAAAATCACTGGATTAGAACAGTCAGCAGAAGAAAAAAAAATAATTTCAACATATTGAAAGTAGATTGAGTCATCTTTATGTGCCAGAACATAATCTTTTGTGTGTTGAGGGTCCTGAGGTGACTGTAGTCTTAAAATAACCCTGGCCCTTTGTTTCTCCACATCCCTTCCTCCAGTTTTCTAGTCGTGTGGTCAGTGGCAAAGCTTGTGTCACGTTCTTTACATCAGGTAGTAACTAAGCTTATATTTGTCTGCATGTTTATGTAAGAATTACTTTACCTTTAGGTGAGGCTGAACTAGCTTCAGGATCTGATGTAAACGGGAGCACAGAATCGTTTGAGATAGTAATAGAAGAAACCTCAATGGATTCTGCAGTCAAGCAAAGCCTTGAAGGTAAAAGCATGGCAAAGGGCTTGTACTAAACATTTTCATTCCAATGAGATATCTTATTTTAAAGTATCTTGAACATACTGTTGTTTGATAATTGAGACAAGTACACTGCTAATTGTCCTTTCTCCTTTCTCCTTCAAATTGACATTTCCTTAAAGAAGTTCAGTTAAGGAACTGTCTTGAAAGCTATGAACAATTCAGTTGATCCAGTTCTGAGATAACTCATTCTGGAGGTAATATTCTTGTGTTGTCTTTTCTTAAAATTTGATTGTCTCTTGGCTTGTTTTCTGTAGTACCCACAACAGAACTGGAATGGGTTCCCTTGGAATTATGCTTTGGTATTCCACTCTTCAGCTCTGAGTTGAATCAGAAGGTCTGCCGGAAAATTGCCACTCATGGACTGTGCAGAAAAGAAAGGTGAGCTGTAATTTGTCAGCTACAAGTTTAACATGTTGTATGTGTTATGCCCAGACCTTTTACAATAAACAATGCCTACGACTTGATGACTGTTAAGAGCAGAATTGACCTAAGTTTCATAGAGAACCTAATACTGGCGTGTAAGGTAGTTGCTTTTTGGCTCATAGACACCAGCTGTAGTCTACAATCTAGTAGTCCTTAGTTGTGGTGAGATTAAGATTAGGCTGGCTTTATAGTTTCTGCAAGACAGAAACTAATTTGTTGTAGTGAAGTATCTACAAGCAGATTAGGAAAGGTAAGTTTGTGTGGCTTTTTACTCCTTTCCCCTTCCTAGCCTACCACAGACTTTCATCCTAACTGTTCTAGGGTGGAAATGTTGCTGGTAATGCTGTGCTGTAAAATGCACTTAGCTCTCATGGAAGTTTTCTTTCCTAATGGTGTATTACTTGCTAAGTTTAGTCGTGGCTTCTGATCAAACTGTCTTCTGCTTTTTACTGTAGCTTTTCTTTGTGAAAAGTTGCTCTTTCAAAGTGGGATTTTGGGGGTTGTTTCTTTTGTTCAGGTGGTTGCCTGGTATTTTTGTTTGGTTGGTTTTACTTGTTTGTCTTTCCTAGGGTGTGATTCTGGTGACCAAATATAAGGCTTCTTGAAAATGTGGCTTAAAGATTTTATTGTAGTAGCTGACCTGCTTTTTAACAGTGTCACTAATGTGCTTGTTGAAGTCATATTACCAAACCATCCTAGATAAGGAGACATGAGGAGGTCTGATATATTACTATGTTATGTGAAACTGCATTTTACAATTGCAATAGTTTCACTGTAAGGCAGATTGAATTAAGGGGGAGTCATGGAATAGAATCAACCAGGTTGGAAAAGACCTCAGAGATCAAGTCCAACCTATTACCTAATACCTAACACCTCCAGACAACTAAACCATGGCTCCAAGTGCCACATCCAAGACTTTTCTGAATACCTCCAGGGACAGGGACTCCACCACCTTCCTGGGCAGCACATTCCAATGGCAAATTACTCTTTCTGGGAAGAACTTTCTCCTCACCTCCAGCCTAAACTTCCCCTGGCACAGCTTGAGACTGTGTCCTCTTGTTCTGGTGCTGGTTGCCTGGGAGAAGAGACCAGCCCCCACCTGGCTACAACCTCCTTTCAGGTAGTTGTAGACAGCAATAAGGTATCCACTGAGCCTTCTCATAGCAGCATCTTGAGGGGGCCTATAAGAAAGCTGTGGAGGGACTTTTCAGGGTGTCAGGAAGTGATAGGACTGGAGATGAATTCTAAAAAACCTAGAAATGGTTAGATTCAGATTGGTTGTTAGGAAGAAATTGTTTCCCATGAGGTTGGTGAGATACTGGCACAGGCTGCCCATAAGTAGCATTCTGCTGACTAGAGTCAAGAGCAGATGAGTTGAGCACCTCTTCAGTGATGATAAAGCTTTCTGTCTGAAGGCTTTTGTCACATGGTGAGCCAATTACTATGGTGGTGTTTTACTCGTAAAAAATGATGCACCTTTGACATATCTTCTTTCTTGTTTTTTGACAGCCTTCAAAAACTCCTACATTCCAGCAGAAAGCTGTCTCTTCAGGTCCTTAATTTTGTTCACTCATTCCAGGTAAGGAGCAATAATCCACATAGAAGTCATTCTGTAGGGTCATTCCTTTTCACACTCCTGCTTGTCATTCTTGGGTGTATGGAAGCATACATGGTTTATATGCTTTTTCTTCAAATGGTAAATGTATACACTATAAACCTCACATTTTCCTGGCAGCAAAAAGTGAGCATATCCCTATCCCTTATTTGATGTTTGTCTCTCAACTTCCATGGTTGCATCTTGTGTGGAATTATTTTCATGGCTTTTTGTGGGACTTGCACAACCAAGTTGCTCTTCACTCTGGTTGTGAAAAGCCTACTTTGCTGATTGCTTTGTTGCTTCTTAGATACCTTAAAGAGACTTACTGCCAACCATGGATGTGCTGCTAATCTTTTGAGATTTTCTTTGCACCTCAAATCAACTGTGTTCCCTTAGGGGAAAAAAAAATCAAATGCATATATTTCACACCAGTTAATTTTCTGCATTTGTCCTAAGGTCTTCTAGAAGTTGGTACTGAATGAGTATAAATACGTAAAACTGCATGCTCTGGGAGGACTTTAAGAGCATAGAGAGACAATAGAGGTCTTGTGTTGCAAGGATGGAGGAATTCCAGGTCTGCAGTCCTGCTGTAATTCTGCATGGAATAATATGCTAGCAAGGCATGTCCATGTGTGCCATGGGATCTGTAGCTGCTTGTGTCTTACCTTATTTTTGTCTAAAATTCTCTTTTCAGTAAGGTAAGGAACTTGCAGATTGCTTAACTAGGTAGTGTTATGGATGACCTGATTGTGAAACTGCCTCCTCATGTGAATATTGATATTCCCAGTAGATTTGAAAGCCATCTGTCAAACAATCTCAAGTGACTCCTGTCCTTATCTCTTGATGTTATCTATGAGATAGACTTTTCTTGATGATAGTCAGAGAGGGAGGAAAAAACCAAACACAAAAGGTGCTGAAGTGGTTTTGTTTTTTTAAGATGAGAAAAACAAACTTATGGGAGATGTAAACTACTCAAAAAGTGGTCATCAGTGTCTGCAAATATTCATGTACCTCTAAGCAGACTATGAGATAAATAGCAGTACAGTAGCTGTTCTAAAGAGTTTTATAGCTTTGCATTCATTTTGCTGGGTCTTTCCTTCAATTTTAAGCCTTGATCTTCCTTGGAGGCTTATTGGAAACCTAATGATGTGTGCACAGATGCATCTGTATGCTTATTTCATGCTTCCCCTTGTTTATTCCATGTTTACTGCCATAATTATTTGGTGTTTATTGGATTAGAGTGGCACACTTCAGAGACACTAAGTGTATTTGCCGATTAGACTAGGCTTGTCGTATTTTGCTTGTTAAATCTCTCATTGTTTGTCTTGGGTTTTAAGACATTCTTTTTTTCCCCTTCCTTTTGCTTTTAGGAAGGTCTGTCAACACTGGATCAGCTCCATGATGCTGGCTCTTCGAGTTCACTTTTGCAGCCCATTTCTGCAGATATGGGTGTTCCCCTTCCTGCCAAGAATCTCATGTTCAAAGAAGGTGTATTGTCTGAATGGAACGGACGGTCCCCTTCCTCAGTTTATTTCAACCACACCTAAGGAACCAGTCAAATAGGAATTCCAATGCATTGATCACTAAAATGCCTTTCTTCTATTATGGTTAATTCCTAGTGCCAACCACTGAGAAGTGTACTGCTGCTGCAGCATAACCCATATAAAAGTAGTGTTACAAACTGTGTTGTGTTGCAGTATTGGGGGAGCGCTTAAACCATCTAGAACTTGTTACTCATTACTGCATATCTTGCTGCAACAGAGAGCTACTTAGCTGTCAGCACTATTTTTATCTCGAGACAATCTTTCTTTTGTAACTAAACATGCCCTTTCTAGGCTTTCTGATGATTGTTAAATTTCTATCTGTCACCACAAAGTTGCAATAGTAGTTTTCTATGTTCGTTATTCAGACATAAATTCTGTTTAGTTTTGTACTGTATTACTGAAAACCTCTCTGCATAAAGGTAAAGAGATTTGGCTCTTCCTCTGAAAGCTCAGTGATACCAGCTGTTTAAAAAAAAATTAGTATCATGGTGATATTGGGGCATTAAGAATTGTCCAGGTCTGTAGTTCAGCTTAACAGTGGGGCCTTGTGCAATGGAGTGAGGTTTGATGCTTACGGTTAGTGCAGGCTCAAAGGCCTGGTGATAATTTAAGGTCACATTTGAGGACGAGTGGTACACTTACATTTCTGGCAGAATTTGATGGAGGAGTGGAATTATGGAAGGGCTAAAGTGGTTGGTTCTGTTCAAGGAGTTCTTCATAATAATGGGTTCATCTTGCTCTTTGTAACAAACCATGAGTGTCTGAGATTTGATCACACCGGGAGTCAGTCCCTCGTTGGTATTCGAAGCCAGTGATGATTGCTGTGGGAAAACTAATGTCATAAGTTGAGTCTGAGGTAGATAACTGTATCTGTCCTGTTTAATGTTTGAAAGATCAGAGCTCTTGATTTTTCACATGACTGTCATTAGATAACAACAGAGGATATGTAGGCAGAGAATCTGTTTTCCTTGAGCCATCAGCTGCTGATTTTGACAAACATGAACAGTGAGCTGTTTAAAAGCGTTTTCTTCTGGCTCTGTTTGTAGGGATGATTTTATGTAGTGTGATTCCACTTTGTTTATATTGGGCATTAGCCACTTTCTTTGCCAGCTTAAAAGACTGTCTCATTTAGTTCATGAAGAAAACAAGAGATACAAAATGCTGAAGACTTCTATCCCAGCTGTTTAAAATACTCTGCCAACTCTCTTCTTTACTGGAACTGCCTCGGTTTAAATAGTTGTAATTAAAAATGAGACTTAACCATCCTGTCATTACTAGCCTACTAATAGAACAAGAATCTGTTGCCAGAATAGATGATGCTGGACAACAGCAAGGAGAAACATGGCAACATTTGGTCTTGTGTCCTGTTCTGTATGACTGGAAAAGAAACAAACATAATGGAAGTTTGAAAAGGAGAACCATACTGTGGTAGTGATGAGATAATGCAGTGGCTTCAGTTACAACTGTGAAAATTCTATTAATCTCTCCTTCCCCCTTTTTTTTTTCCCTTGTTTTATACACATTCCTAAGGGGGAAGTGTAGGACTTCTGCTCTAAGAATCTCAAAGTCTCTGGTACTTCGGTTTGCTCAGTGCTGCTTTTTTTTGCACCTGTTTTGGTTTTGTTTTGCCAACAGCAGCGGAATTTAGTGTTCTGCGTAGATTACATTGGCTGTCTATATAAAGTTGATCATTTACACTACAGTGAGTTCTGTACTGGATGTGCATACTTGCTATAGCATTTGTGTTTGGGTTTTATTTTTTTAAATTGCCTTCCCTCCCTCAAAATAACCTGAAGAGGAATTTGATGTCCATCTGCTAGAAAGGGCAGAGGAAACATTTACTGTGATAATTGTTACGTGGAGATTAATAGATCAATATCTAGCACTGTAGAGGATCTAAGCAGTAGGTAATGGCTTACACTTTCAGTACTATAGATGTTACTTCAAGTGCTACAGAGAGCTGCAGTAGATGAGCTAGTTTGGTGTATTGTATTGACTTTTGCCATGCATTGTCTATACTAGAATGTAAAGTGATGATAGCACAAGTTGTATGGAAGTTTGAAAATGGATGACAACTTCTTGTTCTCAGTACATACTTACTAAAGTGAAGGATGCCCTTTGTTCTTAGGCTGTCTGAAGTTTCTAAATAAAAGTTAGCCTGCTCTTCAGAGTTGTTTGATACCCATAAATCTCACAGGTCATGGTGAGAATTCCAGGTACTTTGCAGTTTTTTTACAACTCAAAGCCACTCGAATTTAGGTGCTTCAAACACTAGTTTAGGAGCTTAAACATTCAGGCCTGCGGATCTGAAGTTTACTGAACAGGTTGCAACCAAAGAAGTCCATAAAGTACCTGAAACTTGACTACAGCTGCAGTGCTTGGGATGGTCCAGAGGCTTTATTCAAAGTATGTGACTTTTATTTTAAATATGGTGTAAAAAAAGAGAGAGAGAGAAAATCTGAGAGATCTTCCTACCAAACCAATCTATTTTATATTGTATTGCAAATAAAACCAAATTAAATCAATTCCTATTCTTCAGGTAGTTTTATTGACAGTGGGGGAAATGCCAGGCATTACACATTGTAAAGCTTGTTTTAAACTGCTGTCTCCAGCAAGATTTTTAACTTGCAGAGGAGAGGTTGGCTTTATGCTGTTGCACAACCCAAGGAGTATTCAGATGGATGTCCCTGAATATGTTCAGGAGCCAACTAGAAAGTATGTTATGTTTGTTTTCATGGGGCTTTTTTTTGATGATGACTTATCTCCCAGTTCTTTTCTTTTCCCTCATTGTTCTCAAATTTTCCTTTAGTTTTATGTTCAGTGTTCCAAATGGTTTGTATTTTGCAGGTTTTAAAGCACTACTGTAACTGAATACAGTTGCACTCTTCTGGTGTGACACTGTTAATATTATACATTGAATTGTACAGAGTCTGTGTTCAATTAAATTATTGGCACATGTAACAAATGTTTACAAATAAACTGTGCTGTAGGTCAAACCATGTGCAGAATCCTTCACATGCAGTAGGCTTTCTTTTGGGGCACAGCACTAAAATGGCATTCTGTTGCTGTAGTGCTCAAGACTACCAAATGCCATCCAGCTGGCTTTTCCCCTGAAAAACTGCAGAAATGGAGTTTTATTAATGGAAGCCCCAAGTCTTAGCATGGTCTTTTTCATACTTAATCCCTAGGAAGGATTGAAACCTGTTTGTTTGGGTTTTTTTTAAAAGCATAGATAAAAAACTGGTGTAGAGCATCCTCTCTCTTGGACCTGGTACTCTCAGGTGCCTGGAAAGTCTGGCATTTGATTCCCAAGTGAATGTTGACTTGCTGGAACGTGTCCAGAGAAGGGAAACAAGGTTGGTGAGGGGTTTGGAACACAAGCCCTATGAAGAGAGGCTGAGGGAGCTGGGGTTGCTTAGCCTGGAGGAGACTGAGGGGTGACCTTATTGCCCTCTACAACTACCTGAAGGGAGGTTGTAGCCAGGCAGAGGTTGGTCTCTTCTCCCAGGCAGCAAGCACCAGAACAAGAGGACACAGTCTCAGGCTGCACCAGGGGAGGTTTAGACTGGAGGTTAGGAGGAAGTTCTATACAGAGAGAGTGATTCCCCATTGGAATCGGCTGCCTGGGGAGGTGGTGGAGTCACCATCATTGGGGGTGTTCAGGAGGAGACTTGATGGGGTACTTGGTGCCATGATCTAGTTGTTTGGGTGGGTTGGATTGGTTGATAGGTTGGAAGCAATGATCTTGAAGGTCTCTTCCAACCTGGTTTATTGTATTATTGTATTGTACTGAAACTGAGTTTTGTAGCCTTCCTCGCACTTAGTGACCTGCACTCATCCTGGCTCACATTTATCTAGGCTGTCTCTGGGTTTCTGATCTTGTGAATTACTGAAGAGAGCTCTTTCTCTGGGCACTTGCTTCCAAGGCAGTCTTAATAAAACATTATTAGCTGAATTCCTGTACAGCAGTTTCTGATGTATTCATTTTTTTGGCTAACACCTCTCATTATGTCATCTCACTCTTCGTTGGACCAGCCTTTCTTGACATCTTCCTAGAGAGCTGATTTTTCACAGCTCTGCAGAGTATGTCCCAAGGGGCTGCGTAGATGCCAGTGACAAAGCTGAGAGATTTCTCTATATTTACACACATGATAATATGCCAGAAGGGGGAAGGCAATACTGCATTTTCATCTTTGTTGAGGATGCAAACCAAATAGCTACTTTTTTTCAGCAACTGATTTTTAACTCCCAACCAGTGGTACCACTGTCCTGCTGAGTCTGCAAAAGTGCCAGTTGCTGCCTGAAAGGGTTTCAGGCAGGTGGGAAGAGCAGGCAGCGTTTCTCCAACAGAGAGCAGTCTTGCTTTTCAAAAGTGAGTAATGCATTGCAAAGAAGCGCTGCTGTGGCTGCTTCTGCTAGGTTAGGAATGAAAGGCAGCTACCTAGAAGCTTTTCCTTTTAGCAAAACATACTTTGGTTTTTCTAAGCATTCCCCCTCCCCTTCTAACCCCTATTCCTGGCTGAATCTCCATCTGCCGGGAGTGGATGAGCCTGTGAAGGTGCTAAGTTCCTGAGCGCAGCGTCTGGCTGGGCTTCTTGCTTTTACTTCCTCTTTGCAAGTGCTTACAGGACAGAAGTGGCTTTTTGCCAGTGGGTAGTGCTATGCCTGCAGCAGTGGTCCTTAGCTGTCCACCAAGAATGTCAGGAGCATTGGTGTGGTGTGCCTGGCAGCCACATCTCCACCTGGTCAATGGCCTTTTCTCAAAAGTACTGTTCAAATAGCCCAGCTGCCAATCTGTGCGTGCACACATCTATAGGGCAAAGACCGTAGCTCCTTTTGTGCCTGGTAGGGACCCCTGGGCACAAGTAGAGATCCCCAAAAGCAGAGTTTCATCCCAGTGTTCATCCCCTTTGGGCCATCCCCACCAGCAAAACAAGACTGTGTTCCCTGCTGCTTGCAAGTGGGATGGATGTTGCCTGGCTTGTTGCAAACCCCATCTGGTGGCATGGGCTGATATTTTATGTCATTGTAGCCAGGTGTCCTCTGGGTTATGCTTTGCTTTTTGGTGGGTTAACAGTCAGACATACAGTCAGGCAATGTTTTCTTGGAGGAGTGAAGAGGAGAAAGCAAAAAATGATTCTTAGTCTGTAGATCTTATTAGACTTTAAGAGAAAAAAAATGCTCTTAATAGATTTCTATTTGAGTAGAGAAGAGCACTGGTGGATTTCTTAAAAGATTTAGATGATTAATTTGATTAAACACTATGTGGAGAAAGTTACTGTGAGGGGAAAAAAAAATCCCCTTCTGAGATCAGTTGGTGCTGGTGAGATGAATCAATGGAAGGAGTCTGATCCTGGGGTACCTCTGGGCTCTTAGCAGGGCTGTGGGAAGAGTAGAAACAGATTTTCTTTGTTTTTCATAGAATACCAGGTTGGAAGGGACCTCAAGGATCATCTAGTCCAACCTTTCAGGGCAAGAATATACTTTAAATGAGATGGCCTGGCATCCTGTCAAGCTGGGCCTTGAAACTGTCTAATGTAGGAGAATCCACCGCCTCCCTTGAGAGTTTATTCCAATGTCTAGTAGTCTGAATGGTGAAAACAGTTTTTTTTCTGGCATCCAGACTGAATCTCCCCAGTAGCAACTTGTCTCTGTTACCCCTTGTCTTTACGTGAGAAAGCCAAGTCTCATCAGACCACCCACAGCTGGGAGAATATTAGTGATGTTCAACTTAGGAGTCAGCTAGCATGGACTGTTGCCAGATCAGGTCCATCGCAGAAGTTCTTCATAGAAAGAGTGATTGGCCATTGGAATGTGCTGCCCAGGGAGGTGGTGGAGTCACCATCACTGGAGGTGTTCAGGAAGAGACTGGATGGGGTGCTCGGTGCCATGGTTTAGTTGATTAGATGGTGTTGTTTGATAGGTTGGACTCAATGATCTCAAAGGTCTCTTCCTACCTGGTTAATTCTATTTCTATTCTTTCTACTCTACCCTACTCTATTCTATTCTACTCTGTGACCCTTTGTAAAAAGGGAGTCTCCCACCTCTTTATAGCTGCCCTCTGTGTACTTGCACGTGGTTATGAGGTCCCATACTATCAAAGCTATAGAGTTCAGCAGCAGCAGAACAGGTCCTGTCCTTTCAGTTGGCAACACAACCTGTGAGCCAGCGGTGAAGCCCCTGTGTGATCACCAGCCTCTGAAGATTAGTGCCAGCTACTCCCCACAGAGAAAGCCTTGATGGATCTAGAGGTGTAAACACACGTTCCTGCATGTAAGGGACACCAAGAACTATGGCTGATGAAAGAAGAAAAACATTATTTCACTTTTCTAATGCAGCACAGCTGAGGAGGAAAACAAACTGACTTTATTATGTTTTTAACTGTAGTTGTCTCAACACAACTGCTTGAATAGTTTGTACAGAATTCTATCACAAAGACAAAAACTGAGATGCAAAGGAAGAGAAGAAATTAATTTATATGGCCCCAATTAGAAATGAGTATATTGTCTGGCTTCAGACCCCTGGGGATTATTATTATGGCTGGAAGCTGAGGCATAGGAAGTTCCATGTAAACATGAGGAGAGAGTTTAGGCTCAAGGTGAGGTCTCTTCTCCCAGGCAACCAGCACCAGAACAAGAGGACACAGTCTCAAGCTGCAACAGGGGAAGTTTAGGCTCGAGGTGAGGAGAATGTTCTTCACTGAGAGAGTCATTTGCCATTGGAATGGGCTGCCCAGGGAAGTGGTGGAGTCACCATCCCTGGAGGTGTTCAAGAGAGGACTGGATGTGGCACTTGGTGCCATGGACTAGTCCTGAGGTCTGTGGTGACAGGTTGGACTTGATGTTCTTTGAGGTCTCTTCCAACCGTGGTGATACTGTGATACATTATGTTACTCAAACCCTTCCTTGAAACCATAATGGTGCTGTTCAAACTAATAATGATAACCATAAAATGAAAGCTAGCCACACCTTTTGTTACTCTCATGTAAACTCTCTAATCAACTTGCCTTCCCTGGGACTGTGGAAATATTAGTGTGTAAACACCTGTGAGTCACTGTGGTTTCTAGAAGCCACCTGTCTGGGAAGCAAGAAAGTGCCCAGGCTCATAGAATCATAGAGTTGTTGGGCTTGGAAGGGACCCCAAGGATCATCTACTTCCAATACCCATGCTGTGGCCAGGGACACCTCACACTAGATCAGGTTGCTCGGAGCCACATCCAGCCTGGCCTTAAAAACCTCCAGGGATGAGGAGCAGAAATTGTATTAGTGCAGCAGAAGGAGTAGAAACTGTATTAGTGCAGCAAATACCTGGAGTTCATGAAGCCCCGTGGAAGGAAATGCACATCCCATTTTGGCACTGCAGCACAACATCAGGCTGTTGTGTTTCTGGAGCTGTGTTTTATGAGCCAAAATGCCTCCTGAGTCATAAGCTGGTGCCACCTGAGCGCAGCAGGGTAACACACTCATGGCAGCAGGAGGGAAAAATGTCTCTGCAAAGAAGCATTATGAGCCAAAACCACAGAGTTTTGCGAGGCTGCGCTAGGCAGCTGAGCATGATTGCACACTTCAGTGCTTTGGGAAGCCTTATCTAGAATAAGAGTCATGGATATAATGAAGTGTTTAAACAGCCTCACCCTACTGTGGCAGATATCTTGTGGATTAATCACAAACACAGGCAGAAGCCTTATGGCAGCCAAGGGTGGAAGAGTGGTGTGTCTTGCCAGTGCTGGATGAGTTGCTGAAGGCCAGGTTGACACTGGACATCAGGAAAGTGTAGGAGATGGAAGTGAAAAAGCCAAGGTAATATCTCTTCTATCCCACTCTCCACCCCCACCCCCACTTCTATTTTTTTGCTGGCAGTGAAAAAGTAAGACATTCTGCAGTGAGAAAAATGAGATTAAGAAATACATGAAGACTGAGAGTGTTAATGTTATTTTTATACTTTGAAAGCCTTTAAGGGAATATCATTAATTGTGCTGAACTGCAAATAGGAGGAGGTGAAGGTCTCTCACAAGCATATTCTCTTGTGTCTTTAGGGGCTTTTTTTCCTATCCAGTGGTTTTTTAAAAGTTTAGTGCCTTCAGGATTACCCTGCTTTATACTTGGTATGCATCAGCCCAGCAGTGCAAGTAAGAGACCATAATTCAGTCAGGGCACCCTGGTCCAGGGCTTTTGGGGCTCAAATGCACAAGAGCAGTTTCCATGGCTGCATTAGTTGGTCTGACATAACCAGAATGTCTCCCTGTAGTTTTGTGATTCTGCCTTAAGTATGGGGAAACAGCACACCATGTTTCATTGGTAGAAGCATTCCTGTTCCACTTGGCTCAGCGAGAACTTCTGTTGGCTTCAATAGGATGCATCTAAGGGCAAAATGAAGCACACATACCTTTTAATGCTTGGGTGGAGTAGCTGGAAACAACCTTCTTTTTCTGAATTCAATCCACTTCATGAGCTGAGGATTAGGTCTAATTTGTGAGGTGCTTGTTTCACATAAGGAAATGATCCTGGGTTTTTGATGAAGGAGAACAAAAGGGATGTATGGGTGTCTGAGTGTCTGAGTGTATACAGATGTATATGCATATATCCATGTTTATTTGTGTATTTCCATTTACACTGAGATTATTTAAAGAGGATATCCTGCTTATAGTGTATTTTCTTGTTGCCACCTTCTTTTGCAGTAGAGCTGAATGTTAGCCTAGCAAACAAATTTTGCCCTGCCTGTAGTAGACCAAACCCAGAAATTTTTATGCATTTTGTAACATCTCTGCAGACTCAGAGATGTGGAACTAAGACCAAAGCTTTGCCAACGTGCTTGGAGGGTTTGCCTGAGAATTTACTGTAAATTAATATATATAAATAGTAAAGAAGTGGTAGTTTAGAGAAACTTAATCTGGTGGCAAATTTTCATGTGTGCCTGCCTTAAATTCCAGGACAACTGCACAAGGTTTTGTGTGTTTTGTTTCAGTGGTCTGCTTCTGTGTATTTTGTTTCACTGGTTTGCTTCTCTGTGTTCTGTTTCACTGGTTTGCTTCTCTGTGTTCTGTTTCTCTACTTTGCTTCTCTGTGTTTTGTTTCACTGGTTTGCTTCTCTGTGTTCTGTTTCTCTAGTTTGCTTCTCTGTGTTTTGTTTCACTGGTTTGCTTCTCTGTGTTTTGTTTCACTGGTTTGCTTCTCTGTGTTCTGTTTCTCTACTTTGCTTCTCTGTGTTTTGTTTCACTGGTTTGCTTCTCTGTGTTCTGTTTCACTGGTTTGCTTCTCTGTGTTTTGTTTCACTGGTTTGCTTCTCTGTGTTTTGTTTCTCTAGTTTGCTTCCTTCATTGAAACAGTTTATAACAATGTACCTGACAACTAATCTATCATTAGATGCATTTTCCTGTTTCTTATGCTGAAAAGGATTTGCTCTGCTGAGAGAGCTGCACAGTTTTAGAGTCCGAGTCATTTACTGTTCCCTGGGCCTGATTGTGTAGACAACAGAAATCTCCATCACATCAGACTGTCCACCAGAGAGTTGCCAGGCTCAGGTGTTTAAAAATTGCCTCTAACCAGTTTATTAGCTTTGGTAATTGTGACTGTCTGTAAGTACTCAGGGAATGTGCAATCCCTTTTTCTCCTGCATTGTACCTTGGGTTAACATATTGCTGTCCACAACTACCTGAAGGGAGTTTGTAGCCAGGAGAGGCTTGGTCTCTTCTCCCAGGCAACCAGCACCAGAACAAGGGGACACAGTCTCAAGCTGCACCAGGGGAAGTTGAGGCTCAAGGGGAGGAGAAAGTTCTTCCCAGAAAGAGTTGTTAGCCATTGGAATGTGCTGCCCGGGGAGGTGGTGGAGTCACTGTCCCTGGAGGTGTTCAAGAGGGGATTGGACATGGCACTTGGTGCCATGGTCTAGTCGTGGGGTCTGTGGTGACAGGTTGGACTTGGTGATCTTTGAGGTCTCTTCCAACCTTAGAGATACTGTGATGCTGTGATATTACCACACCCCTCACCCCCCAAGACAGTTTGGGTCTGTGGAGGAAGGGTGCTGCAGCTTTGGCTGTAGAGGAGAGGTCATTGCTGTCCTCTGAGCAGTCTCTTCAGCTCCATGAATGTAGCAGGCAGAACTTAGGACACAGAGAGAGGGTTCCTCTTGGTCTACTTCTTCTGGTGATATCTCTGTCATTTTTTTCTCTCCTGGTATTGTCTCAGTTCTTCTTCAGAGCTGCATTGCCCCGGGCTTTTCCTTCCCTTGGGTTTTCCTTCTCGGCGGCATTGTTCAGGTATTTTCCTTCCTCTGAGCCAGCAGTTGCTCAGATCTTTTATACAGTTTTTAGGTATGTATATTCCAGAGACTATCCCTAGCAGTGGCCTCTGCCCATTTCCAGGGCAGCTGCAGTCTGGTGAGATATCGTTATCTATGCACCTTCCCAAGAGTCATCCCAGTGGCTCTGCCCAATGCACATCAGCTATTGTCTGGGCAAGCAGCAAAGGTGATTTTATCTTTTTTGTGTCACATCAAGGGAGACAAGATTTAGTCTCTCACATGGGGGGCTTGGACTAGCTGATCTTTCAAGGTCCTTTCCAAGCCCTAACATTCTGTGATTCTGTGACATTCAGGTCTTGCTCCTGAAGTTGCTAACATTGTCATTGAATAATGTCCCTTGACTACAGTGAACTGCATGGACAGAAAAGATGACTGTTGGAAAGATCTTTGTATGGGACTTGGAAAATATCCATTGAGTCCTGTGTGTAACACCAGCCTTGGGTCCTGCCTGCAATGCACACGTGCTGCATACTTTGGAGTTCTGCTTAACTGGCTGTAATGCATCACCCTTTTCTAGTATATTTTACATTACTTACAAAGCCCATCAAATATACTTCATAGGGACCGGGACTGCAGGTATCTCCATTCATGGAGAAATCATGCTACTCACAGGACACAACTCAACCCTTTTTACTCCCCAAGGATGCCCGTAATGACCCCAGAAGGCTTCAAAGAGGCGCCACCAGGTGGCATTGGAGGACCAGAGCACTGGTGGGACAGAGGTGTTGCGATGACACTTACTTCTCCATCATGACAGGGTGATAGATAATTTCACTTTGGAGTGGGGAGATTTGCTGACTCCAACCATAAGCGGGAAAAAACCTCACACTGCTATCTCCCCTTTACTGACCCAGAGAAATGCTGGCATCCAGTTACTTGTGTAATGCCCCGAGGTAGAGCTTAATTGATCATGCTCATTAAAAAAAATGAATTGTGCACCATGTGGGAGTCAGTGCAAGGGCAGGAAAAACCTTACACTTCAACTCCTCAAGTGAAATCCCCGGGATCTGACAATAATATCCCTTTTTATGCCTGAAAGCACTCCACATGATCTCTCTTTCTCATTAAGAAAGTGATACAGATATATAGATATAGATGGTATAGATAGAGATATAGACATACAGATTTTTGTTGTTTCAACACCTTCTTGCTTAGGCTTGCCACATGGGAGTGGGAATAATGTGGACAAATGTAGATGTCTCAAATGTCTAGACTCCCTTCCCAGATGATGGGGAGAAATTGACCCTTCTGGTGCCTGATTCATATAGCTGCATCTCTGATTTGCAAGGCTCCAGGGAGACATCCTTTCAATATATGAAGGCCACTTATAAAGAAAGAGATGGAGAGACACTTTTAACCAGGGACTCTGGTTGCAGGACAAGAAGCAACAGTTTTAAACTGAAAGATGGTAAGTTAAGATTGAAATAAAGGAAGTAATTTTTTATGAAGGGAGTGGTGAGACACTGGAACTGATTACCCAGTAAAGTTGTGTATTCCTCATGATTGGCAGTGTCCAAGGTCAGGTTGGATGGGTCTTTGATCAATCTGATCCAGCAAAACATGTCCCTGCTCATGGCAGAGGGGTCAGGCTAGAGGATTTTCAAAGGTCTCCTCCAACCCCAAACCCCTCTATGGTTCTGTCATTCTATGACTAGGATATTAATTGTCACTCTGTATGTTTATACTAAGGGGGACATATTAGTCATTGCTCCAGCAATTTTTCTTCCTATATTAATTTATATCTTGTTTTCTGTTTGTTTGAGCTTCTTTTTAAGTATTTGCAGTAAAATATTGAAAGATATTTGAAGCACAGGGGTTCATTGCAAATTTTTATTTGGAGACAGGCTCCTCACCAGACTATGCAAACAGCTGCTTTTGACTAGCCACTTTCATCTCTTGTACTAACTTGGAGCTTGGCTGCTTTCAAATACCTTGGGAAACATTGCAGTAACTAAAAGAGCTTTGTTCAACCAAGTGTGCTTATTGTTGACAATGTGTGAATCATAGCCCTGAATGGCAAACTCCTCTGAGTTGCACACTGGGACACTGATGAGAAGCAAATATTGAGACTTAGAGATGTTTATTTTAAACACTAATAATGCTCTAGACAGGTTTTACAGCCTTTGTTTGAAGAGCTTACCTCCAACTCCCTTAAAATCAAGGAGCAATATTGATGCATGATGTTATATTGATGACCATAATAAAAGTGAAGAGAGGAGATGTTTGTCTGGGAAACGTTGAGGCCCTCTCATCTGAAACTGTTTTTGAATGCAGCAAGGCACAATAAGAACAAATTAAGGATGGAAGGATAGATTTAAAAAGGAAAGAGATCCAACAATGGTGATGCAGGATCCCAGGGACATAAGGAGTGAAAAGTGTCGTCAGCACATGGGCAAGGTGAAAATCATTACTTTAATCTCATATATAGGCAGCTGTAAGTAGAGAACTATGTTATGGGCTCAAGAATTGACAGCAGTTTTTGGTAAACCTCTGGGATACCAACCTACATCCCTTATCCTCCATATTTACCAGTCCTTGTGTGTGCCCAACAGGCTTCTTGCTGATGGACCTTTGTACTCATCTTAGTAAGGTGAGTTTTTGGAAGCTGGCATGAAAGAAGGCTCTGTGCCATGTGGAGTGACTTTTGAACTGATCTGTGCTTAGACCCCTTTTTGTTTATGGAAATCGGCCTCCCTGGACTGGTGATAAGTGTTGAAACTTTGTGTCTACTTGATAGAGAATCTCACCATGTGTGTGGTGAGCTCAGATGTTGAGCACTTCCCACTGCAAACACTCTGCTTTTGGTCAGGAGATTCATTTGGGATTAATGCTTCCCTGCTGAACAGACAGATGCTCCAGTGCAAACAATGTGCTGATAAAACAGAAGCATCTTTGCAAATGTCACTGCTTAAGTGGTATTGACAGGATATTTTACATCACTGGAGAGTGATGAACCAGCCAGCAGTTTGGGGATTGTGTTGGTGGGCTGTAGTTTTGGGCCATGAATCCTGATAGCTGTACTGAGCAGAGAGCAGAGCCTTGTTTCCCCATCAGAACACAGGAGACAGCTTATTGCTCTGCCTTTGACACTGACAGGGTTTGGCACAAAACAGGGTAGCCCTTAGGATGCTTCATATCCATGTCCCAGGCAGCCTTCGACGACTGGGAGTGTGTATATAGGGAAAGGAGGGAGAGAAGTCAAACCACTGTGGCTTAATTCACACCTTGACAAGATACTGATTTGAAACTGATCCTACAGCCATGTCCAAACCTTCCATATTATCGTGTACGAAGTCCATCCAGCTGGGGCTTATTATTCCACTCCTTCTCTAGCTAAAGAGCAATTTGTTGACAAATCCTGCCAATGATCTTTGGAAAGTTGAAGTTTAAGTGCTGTGTTATAGCAAGTCCCATGGAGAGAAGAAGGATGCACAGCTGAGCTGCAAAATCAGCTTGAATGCTGAGACCTGGCACCAACTGTGAAGAGTTGAACAACTGCCTGTAAGAAAAGGTTTGGTAAAGGATACATCTCTGCCTGACTTCACGGGAACAAAGCTTGACTCAGGAAAAGCTCCTGTCCAGGACAGAGACCTAAGCCTTATTTTTGCATTCACAGCACACTAAGTTTGGTATCAACACCGACTGTAGGCTGACCTGGCGATGAGCCCTGCCTCACTGGCTGAGTGGGTTTGTTTTGCAGCCCAGCGCAGACCCAAGCCTGTCACCGATGCTTCATTACCTGCATTCCTTTTCCAGTTGGTTGGGCATAGACACAATTCCCTTCTTTATTTTGTCATGTGGGGAAACAGTTGCACACCTTGAGTCCTGTGTCCAGTTCTGGGCCCCTCAGTTTAGGAAGGATGTTGACTTGCTGGAACGTGTCCAGAGAAGGGCAACGAAGTTGGTGAGGGGTTTAGAGCAGAAGCCCTATGAGGACAGACTGAGGGAGCTGGGGTTGCTTAGCCTGGAGAAGAGGAGACTCAGGGGTGACCTTATTGCTCTCTACAACTACCTGAAGGGAGGTTATAGACAGGCGGATGTTGGTCTCTTCTCCCAGGCAGCCAGCACCAGAACAAGAGGACACAGTCTCAGGCTGCGCCAGGGCAGGTTTAGGCTGGAGGTTAGGAGGAAGTTCTACATAGAGAGAGTGATTGCCCATTGGAATCGGCTGCCCGGGGAGGTGGTGGAGTCACCATCATTGGAGGTGTTTAGGAGGAGACTTGATAGGCTGCTTGGTTGCATGGTTTAGTTGATTAGGTGGTGTTGGGTGATAGGTTGGACGCGATGATCTTGAAGGTCTCTTCCAACCTGATCTATTCTATTCTATTCTATTCTATTCTATTCTATTCTATTCTATTCTATTCTATTCTATTCTATTCTATTCTATTCTACTCCTGTAGATCCTGCAGGTTCTTGTACATTATAAGAGCAGAACCAAAGGCATTAGCAGGGATCTGAGCCATTTTGTGCTGCCTGAACCATGCTGTAGCACCTGCTGTACAAGCAGGCAGGTGGAAGGGGAAGCAGGGACACAGAGACCTGCCAAAAGCTGCTCAGCTGCTTTGAGGCAAAATTGGGATTGCAATTCATGGTTCCTGAGCAGCAACCACCCTGTACTTAGGTATGTTTTTGTCTTCCTAAAATTAAAATGCATCTAGTAAACCAAGTGCAAAAAGATAGAGATGATTTCACAAACCTGAGGTCCCCCTGGGTGGGGCACTGAATATGACACACTTCCATGAAGCCTCTATTTTATTTTTCAGATTTAAAAGCTTTTTCTTTACATCAATTCATGCTTCAGTTCAATATTCAGGAAGAAATGCACTCATTGGGGATAATCCAACAACATTGCCCCAGGTCTTACAGCAGTTGTCAGGTTCTGGCTCTGCACCCCTGGCTGACCACTTTGCAGCACTTCACTTGTTTTCAGCTGGATCATTAGCTACATGCTCTTGTGTAGCTTTTAACAGGTGGATTCTTCCCTTAAAAATTACACTAAAATCCCATTGCTTGGGATCTAGCTAATCACTTAGCTAGCTCACCAATTTATACCTCTTATGGAGACACCCTCTTTAATCTTCTCAGGTTTTCTAACCAAGTATCACTTTCTCTCAAATAAGGTTTTTCTGACCCTCTGAGGATGATTTCTGGTTCATGTTCTCTGGCATATCTCAGAACAAATCAATTCCTGTGGATGGCTGCTTGTGTTTAGCAGCAACATGCCCAGTTTGGAACCATTTAGAATTGCAGAATGATAGAATGGGTTGTGTTGGAAGGGACCTTCAAAAATAATCTAGTTTAATCCTCCTGCAGTGAGCGAGGATGTCTTTAAACAGATCCAGCTTGACCTTGAATGTTACCAGGGATGAGGCATCTACCACCTCTCTGGGCATCCTGTTTCTGCAGCTTAGTGGAGCACGAAGAAATGAGTCCCTTAGGGTTTCGAGGGTGATTGGCAACAACAGCACCCATTAGAGAAACTGAAAATGTGGATCACTAAGGGTTTATGGTAGTTATGAGGAACCATTTTGTTCAAGCCTTTGATGCACCAGCCCATCTCTGTAAACACTGTGGTTTTGATAAGAGAACTTCTCAAACAGCACTTAAGCCTCGTAGTGCTCTTCCCATGGGACACATAAATGTTTCAAATGCCTTAACTAGATCACCTAAAGTTACATAACTTTGTGGGTGTGGCAAGAATGAGGCTAGAAATACACTCTATATCTTGAATTCTTATCCCTTTCCTCTTACTGGAGGTGTGGCTGGGCCCAGAGCTGGTCCACTTTTTTATGAGAGAAGAGGGACTGAGTCACTTTTTAAACATATTGACTGTTGAAAACCTCCCCTTATGTAAGCTTTCTGTTTCTTTATACTCTCAAACATTCTATAACTTCATGCTGGGCACAACCCCCACCTTGACTTATCAAGCAGCTCACAGAAACACCCCCTTTGTAAATAGAAAGGACTATCTGTTGAGACTCAAGTTCATACCACAAAAACCAACCCAGCACTTTCTGTTCACCTGTTCCTGTGGCACAGAGCAGCTCCTTGTGCAGAGCAGCTGCTACTCTGAGCTGCCTTGCACAGTAGGTATGAAGGCACTGGTGCTGTGGTCAGTATGCTGCTGCCACATCCTGGTGTAGGGGTGTTTCTGCTGGATGGCAACAGGAGATGCAAAGCACAGGAAAAATGAGTTTAACAAATATTGCAGGGGATGCATTTACTAGGGACTAGAAATTAGGTGGCCAAGACTGGAATGGGCTGCCCAGGGAGGTGGTGGAGTCACCATCCCTGGAGGTGTTCAAGAGGGGATTGGATGTGGCACTAGAAATTGGTGCCATGGTTTAGTAGTCACGAGGTCTTGGGTGAGAGGTTGGACTTGATGATCCTTGAGGTCTTTTCCAATCTTATTGATTCTATGATTCTTGACAACGTTTTCCTGCAGAGCTACCAATTCAGCTTAATTCAGTTGCAAATCTTAGGGCAGGGTAGTGAAACCATTCTGTATTGGTAGTGATTCATTTCTCAGTTCAGCCCTGCAATAGAGAGAGGGTTGAAAATCACTAAATGAAAACTTTGATGTTTTCTTTTTGTTCTTTCTATTTTTTTTTCCCCATGTCTTTTTTTTTTTTTTTCTTGAAGTTATCAAGCCTATTAGGGGATTTAGGTAGCTAGAGCACCAGAAACCACCTGGGACACGGACAAGTCACCACCCAAACATAAGGCATGTGCTGCTGGTGCCTGCTGTTATTGCTATTAATGTTTTATGGTGGCTTGTTTGTGTTAGAAAGAGAAGGAAGATAAGAGAAAACAGGAAAAGAAATTGAAGAAGAGCACTCTCAGGAAAAGCCAGAGTAAGACCTTGAGTCTAACTGTGAATTTCAGAAGGTTGAGTGAAAAACCCCACATTTGATTTTCTGCTCCAGTGGAGAAAAGGGCATTTTGCACATGCCTTTTTAAAGATATGGGATTGCATGAGATGTCTGATTTAATTACTATTTCTTATCCTGACAGAATTTTGCCCAGCCACTCAAATGCTGGTGAAGGGCAGGGAAGCTTCTGGACTGCTAAGCTGGAAGCTGTTTAACCAAGGCAGAGCCATTGAGCCTGACCTGCAGATACAGCAATCTCCCAAAAGTCACCCAAAACCCCTGGAAGGAGGCAGAATTTTGAACCTGGCTGATCACTTGGGTTAAGCCTCCTAGCATTGTGTAACTGCTTTGCTCCATTTCTCATTCCAGTAAAACTACTGACACCTCATACACTATGGGGACTTTGTCACAGCAGACAACTTAATTATGTACCTTGGGAAGGATGCTGAGGTTCAAATACTTAATTCCAAAGGTGTCCTTAGAGAGATGTTCAGTCTGATGGTAAGAGACTGTCCTCTCAATAGGTGAGTTCCCATCAGAAAATGCTAAGAAGAGTGTGAAAATGGTCCTGTGGAAAGTGTAGACATGAAGACATCTTGTTCCTCCATAACCTGTTCTCAGTAAGGGCTGATGGATGTCCAAGAGAAAATGTCAAGGAAATAGTTGTCCATAGGAGACTGGAGGCAAGAGTTGTATTTACTAACTAAAAATAAGACATATTAAGCCTTTTACCTGGGGAGATGGGAGGAGAAGGAAGGGGAACAACAGAGTCCTGCATATTGGTCTGCAACAGAGAAGTCAGGCAAGCTATGGGTGGAAAAAAAGTGAGAAAATAGAGAAAAAGAAATGATACTTGCATTAAATTCCTGGGTGTAAATACATGAATACTTAAGATAGGAGTATTTTATCACAAGGTGGTTACCCTGGCTAAAATCTAAGTCTTTTCAATGTGTCTTGGTGGGTGTGAAATTCTGAGAGTCCTTTTAGCTGGAGCTGTTCCTTGAGGACAGCTCACTGGCTTGTTCCTGCAGGTCTCTGCAGGGCAAGAGGAGTTAATGTTTGCACAGGGATCAGTTGCTTTTCTTGTTCAGCGTTTACCAGCTTGACTAACCAGGCACCACATTTGCTACCAGCAAGTAGCAAACTTAAATGCAATCTCAAATGCAAATACAAGCTTGGAGAGCCTGTTCACAATGTAAAAGGTAGTGACTGGAAGAAAGGATGGAGTCCTCAGCAGTGGCACATCAGGCCCACAGGTATGTTTAATACCCTCAAGAAATTCTTCCAAGGTTTGAGTTAAATTAAGGTCATTATATTTAAAGACTCTCTCTTGAACAGAAAATAACTAAGTCTTTTAATGATTGTTTAATTGTTCCTGGCAGCCCTGATTATCACTACTTGTATTTGTCTATTCAGTACTGCCTTATGCTTCTTTAGCCTTTTCCACCTGCATGAAGTCAAGGGAAATCTTTCTGAGACCAGCAGGTGATGGCTCAAACTCTCTGAAGAGGGAGAAAAGAACTCTAAGAGGTGCAGGAAGAGTTGAAATGAACCCCTTATGTATAATAACTGCATTCTTTATTTTGTAGGCATGTGTTAGTGTTTAGTAGATCTGTCTCAACCAGCTCATGTGTGTGGACATCAGAAAAGTTGTTGAATGTGACCACTGATTTGCATCTGTTCAGGATATGGCTTATTTGCTGTCATGACTCATGGTGTATAAGGATGTTAAATGTGTCATTGCTTTTCTGCAGAAGGGATGGGACTTGAAAAACATGAGGCTGTATGTGCCTGGGTAAATTGCCAGTGTTTGCAGTGGTCCCATGCTATGGCCCTATTGTCTCTCAAGCCTTCTCAGGGCTTTAGAGTTTAAGACTCTTTGAGGCCCAACTGCGAACCATTCAAAAGTTGAAATTCTGTGTTGTTCAGAGTGTGTTTGAATATACCTGGCTTTGCTTCTTCCAGACCATCTTGTAGCCATTCTGCATTTAGCATCTAGGAAAATAATATTTTCAGTTGTGGTTGTTAAAGTCCTAAAAGCATGGAAGCAACTGGGTCAGACTGTAAGGTCTCCTTCACCCTAGGGGCTAAGGGCGGATGATTTGAAGGGTCTGTGAAACAGGTGTGAGCAAGTGATCCTACCTACCCTTATCAGTGTCATGCACTTAAGAAAGTCTGAGCTGGAAGGATGTTGGACTCTTTGGCCACAAACTCCATATATTTACCTGAAAATTTGAATTCTTTGGTCTCAACAACCTTCTGGAGGTGTTCAGGAGGAGACCTGATAGGGTGCTTGGTGCCATGGTTTAGTTGATTAGGTGGTGTTGGATGATAGGTTGGACACGATGATCTTGAAGGTCCTGGTCTATGATTCTATTCTATTCTATTCTATTCTATTCTATTCTATTCTATTCTATTCTATTCTATCCTACTCTATTCTATTCTATTCTATGATTTGTATGTCACACTGAAGAACACTTGTACTAGTTTCTTTTAAACTTGTTGCCTGAAGTCATTGAGTGCTCCTGTTTTGTGGCATGCTCCTTCTCTGTTCATCTCTTTGTGTCGTTGATTAGTGTATAGCTCATTTTCAAACACCGGAGCTTCAGTTAGACAACACACTAAATTCAGGTACCTCTCCAGAACACAGTGGTCACATGAGGCTGTGCTGACTGGGGATGAACTCTCCTTCCTGTTCAAGAGTGTTCCAAGAACAGATTAACTTTTTCACTTCTGGAGTTCATGCCAGATTGGGTATAATTCTGGCACAAGATTGTGTGCTGTGCTTTGATCATTCTGACAGGTATGTGATAATGCACCCACTCCTGCTTCAAATCTAGCATGACTGCCAGGTGACTGAGCCATACACAGATCTGGTATTTGTTATCAGAGAATCACCAGAGCATGAGAAATACTCTATGGGGTCAGATCTAGTATCCATTTGGCACAGTGCTCTGTCTCCAGCAGTGGCAAAAGGAGATGATATTAAGGGAGAGCACGTGAACTTGGCCATGTTCTGTGGTCCACCCCACCGGGCAAATGTTCCAGTCCCTTAATCATCCTTGTAGCCCTCTGTTGGATGCTTTCTAGCATATCCTCTTGAAGTTGGGATCCCAAAACTGGACCCAATACTCCTAATGTGGTCTCACCAGAGCAGAGAGGGGAGAACCTCTCTTGCCCTGCTGGTCACACTCTTCTTAATGCACCCCAGGATACCATTGGTCTTCATGGCCTCAAGGACACATTGTTGTTAGGTCTACCTGAATTATTCTGTGATCATGTCTCAAAATCTTGTGCAGGTTCACCAATGCTTCAGAGGCAAAATGCCAGCCCTTGCCTCTTCCCTCCTGATGATACCTAGCACTGTACTGGCTTTGTTTTACTGATGCTGCATGCTGAGCTGCTGACTACAGAGACCACCATCAATGCTTTTGAGGGACACTTCTGTTTGTGGCCATTGCTGCACTTGGCCAGGGTAACCAACGGGGCCAGAGGTGCAAAAGAGCACACAGGTGCACTCTGATGCCTTTCTATGTCTTGAACCAACAGCAGACTGAGAAGCTGAGATTGAAATTTGGTTTGCTTCAAAGACGGATTTTGCTCTTGGTGCCTGTGGAGTAATCTCAGGCTTGGCTGTTCCTTTTTCTGTCACACCACTTCTGCAGTTCTGCCTTTAAGGTGTTTTGGCGTTGAGTAAACATAAAATTGTGGAAGACCATCCAGTTTCCACATCAGGCTGTATTAATGGCCTTTCTGTCCAGTTGTTCTCTGACTCCTGCTTTGCTTGAGGCACTTTTTTGTCTTGCTACTACATTTCCAGTCATACTGGTTGGGTTCTGGCATTCTTTGGACTATGGCATCCGTGCACTTGCTGCACTTTTGTCCAGCATTATTAATGCTCCTCCTGGGTCTGGCCATTAAAATTGATTTGCTTTCTGTGAATACAACTTTTGAATGTTACCAGCTTCCCTTTCCAGCTTGCAGTAGCTTTTCCTCCATAGATAAATGCACCTCAAGTTTGCAGGTGTTTTCAGATATTTGAGCACTGATGGTTATCAGGCTTGTTCAACTAGCAGATGCCTGCTTGCTTGGAACAGTCGGGCTGAAGAATATTGCCATTATACTAAATCATTTGTGTTCCACTCTCCCCATCCAGTCTGTTTGTCAGTAGAGACAATAACACAAACTTCTTGAGCAGCACAGGTTGTTTTGCCCTCTGGAATATGCAGCATGTTTGCTTCCTTGGAAAAACTGTAGCATGAAATCATGCCCACAGAAAAGAACTCCTGAACCAATGTGACTAATAATTGGGAGAATAGTATAGAGCAATACACTAATAAAAGTGAAGTGCTAGGTGGGTTAAAATTCACCAATGCCACAAATCTGCTTGGGATTTAGGGACTATTTCAGCTCTCAAAATGAGATGGAAAGAAAGTACATAAGCAGGTGATTTCAACATTTCAAAGTGGAATTTTTTTTCAGATATGCTGGAATCTTTTCCTTGACATTTCAAATTGGAAAGGACCAAATTGCCTGCAAACAGAACCATATAAATTGCTAGTATGCAGTATGAGTGTGAGAAATGCTGATTGGAGCAGGCAGGTAAAACCTGCAACAGTGGGATTTGCATTTTCACCCACAAATAAAGACAAATCAATTACAGATTTCTGAATATGTCAGGTTTGTCTGGTTCATTAAAAGTGATAAATCCACAGGCTTCTCTTTGATAAAAAATAGTCTCTCAAGCTAACTTTTATTCTACTGATTGGTGGCTGTGCATGGCCAGGTTTTTAAAATAAATAAAATTAGATGAGAAGGGCAAGGAGGCTGGGGAGGGGTCTGGAGCACAGCCCTGTGAGGAGAGGCTGAGGGAGCTGGAGGTGTTTAGCCTCAAGAAGGTGAGAAGAGATGAAAAGGAGGCTCAGGGGAGACCTTATTGCTCTCTACAACTACCTGAAGGGAGGTTGTAGCCAAGTGGGGGTTGGTCTCTTCTCCCAGGCAGGCAACTAGTCCCACAACAAGAGGACACAGTCTCAAGCTGTGCCAGGGGAAGTTTAGGCTGGAGGTGAGGAGAAAGTTCTTCACGGAAAGAGCTGTTAGCCATTGGAATGTGCTGCCCAGGAAGGTGGTGGAGTCACCATCCCTGGAGGTGTGCAGGAGGGGAATAGATATGGCACTTGGAGCCATGGTTTAGTTAGTCATGAGGGTTGGACTTGATGATCTCTGAGGTCTTTTCCAACCTTATTGATTCTATGATTCTTATTGATTCTATGATTCTATAAACCCAGAACTTTCTCTTGTTGGCTTTCAATAAAAGGAAAATCAGAAGATAATCTCATTTGGAAAGCAGAACTCCCTCTTAATAGCTCCTTGAGTTAATCAGAATCCAGCATAGAAAAGAGCTTGAAGATACTGCACTGATCACTTTTTTTCCCCCCACTTTTTCAGAAAGGGGCTGTTTGCTGGCATGAAGCTGAAGAAGAAAAAGAAAGGCGAGAAAGGGTTGACTATTACAAACAAAGACGCACTGGGTAAGGCCTCATAAACCAGTATTGCAACTAAGAGCAGGTGGGGGATTAAATGACACCTCATTTCATGTGAACTCATTTGGTTTGTGTCTTAGGGCTCAGTATTGATAAAATGGGCAGTAAATTCCTCATCACTCCTAAGTAAGCAGAGGGCTAATTATTTTCGACTTAACTGTTTCGTTAAGTCCACATTCAGATTCCCTGAGTTCAGACTGCTATGTCTGGTAGAGTAAAGCAAAAACCTCTCACTTTGATTCTTACCATGGGGAGAGATTATGGAAAGATTTCCTCCCCCCTGCTCTAGTGATAGATAACTCATTGTATGTGTGTAATTCCTCCAGAAGGTCTGCTGCTTCTAGAAACCGTCAGAAGTTGGTGGTGGCTGGATTGGTTGGCTCAATAAACCTGGGACCTTAGTGGCAATTCTCCTCTTAAATGTACAGCAGTTTTTTAGTTAATGTTTCATTTTTAATAATGTGTCTATTTGGGTTTTTTTTAACCAACATGGGTACAACCACATGACATAACAGAGTCTCCCATTTCTTACCCTTAACACGGCAATCATTTCCAAGCTAAGGATACATTGCCCTGCACATCCTACTGCTGTCATTTTCCTGGCATCACCATGCTCCTCCTATTCACCCAACTCTGCATTTCAGTCACAACAGAGTCTCCACCTCCTGTAATGTTATTTTATAATCTTGTGCCTCAGATTTCATGGAATTTTTACAGCATGTTTAGTGCAGCCCTTGAATTACAGCCTTGTAATCAACCAGCCATGTGTGTCTTGACTCTGTTGGGTAGAAACAAGAATCCATCAGCGCTATAAGCACTATTTAGCTAAAGGATACTGCTTTTAAAGAAGAATCCACAAGTGCTATAAACACTATTTAGCTAAAGGACACTGCCTTTAAACATGTTCCTCCCTGATCCTTTCAGCAAGGGCTTTTGGGGCAGAGACAAGTAAGCTTCTTATTAATTACAAGTATGTTGGAGTTCTTTTACACTCCATGAAATCTACCCTGTTCTGCAAGATTCACTATACTGTAGTTTGCTTCAGTCTTAGAATAGAATAGAATTACCAAGGTTGGAAGAGACCTTGAAGATCATCGAGTCCAACCTGTAACCATAACCTCACAACTAGACCATGGCACCAAGTGCCACATCCAGTCCCCTCCTGAACGCCTCCAGGGACGGAGACTCAACCACCTCCCCGGGCAGCCCATTCCAATGACGAATCACTCTCTCGGTGAAGAACTTTTTCCCCACCTCCAACTACAGCCATGGTTTGTCAGGTGCATGACTTTCTGCAGGAGGGCAACTGATTACATCAATACTGCTCCATACAGACCAGTACTGTATCTCTGATTGTGATACCCAGATAAATCAAATATTCAGTTCATGCTGATGAATTCACTGCTCTGTTGCAAGTTTCCTAGTAGAAATCAGAGGTGAGTTTACTTTCTTGATTGTTGTTTTCACCAGGTGATCACGATGAAAGTGCAAGTCTTCACCACGATGCTCTCAGAATACAAGAGGAAGGAGAGGAAGACCAAATGACCAGTGATACACTGGCCAGTGCTTTTGGATCCCTAAGCCCAAAGAGGAAAAGGTGCTCCTTGGCATACCTTACCTAACATCCCTTAAGACACCTTTTCCATCCTCCTTGGGAATGGTATTGTCCTAGGACAATATATCTGCTAACAGAAAATCCATTTGTTGACAGCAGTGATGCCTTCACTCCTGCTCTCCTACACGGCAGAGCGGGATGTACTTGTCAGGAAAATATTATCAGGTTAAAACTGACTGTCATCAAATGCAGGGGGAGATTGAAATGGATGCTGACAGTCTCTCAACTGTGCTGATTAACTCTGCTGATGAAAATGAGCTTAAAGAGGGCAGCAACCACTGTAGCCAAGAGCCGGTGTAGTTGTTTTTTACGTTCAGGTGAGGAATGGAGCCAGATTTCATAGGATAAATAGGAGAAATGGTTCCCATGCACAGCTGGCAGCTGCATTGATCTGTGTGAATGCAAAACTTTCCCTATTATCAAGTATATGAGAAACACAGGGGTGGTCTCTGCTGATTCAGTTAAGCCTAACAGCTCACAACCAAGCCACCTGCCATAACCAATGTTTGCTTGGTGGTGAGAAGTCTTTCCAACATGTCTTCAAGTACCGGCTCTTGCCTAGAGATGCCTAATGACCTGCTTTGTCTTTCAAATAGGGCAAAGCTGGTGACCAGAATTCAGGAAGAGGAGATGAAATCCCAGAACTACCAGGTGAGCAAGGGTGACAGCCCTTATATACTTGTGAAATCCACAGGCAGGCTGGCCATGAGCCCAGGAGTGCATGTGGTGTTCTTGTACTCCACAGATTGCTATCACTATCATTGAGGCAAGACAGTTGGTGGGTGAGAACATTGACCCTGTGGTGATCATTGAAATAGGTGATGAGAAGAAGCAAACAACAGTGAAGGAAAGCACAAATGCACCTTTCTACAATGAGGTAGGTGCTGTCTTTTGAAGAACACTCTTTCTTCAATGGATATGGGTGGTCTCCAGCACTTGATAGCTCAAAAGGGGATGAAGTAAGCATGTAGCACCTGTATGCTTGAGTAGGCAAGTCTGCCCGTGAGCTGTTTGAGTTTCAAGCTTAGCCAAGCACCAGCAATAGCTCCTTTAGGTTTATCTCTATTTACTCTTTATCTTGTCAAGATTTGTCCATCCTGTTCCCCACCCCCTCCACTGGATCCTGCCCTACTACCAGTGCTCTGCAATTTCTTCACTCATTTAGGAGCTATGTCTAACCTACCTCCTCAACCTCCCTTTTCTTCTGTTTCATTGTTCCAGCCTTTTCTTGGCATACATTTGTCCCAGCTGGTGACAAGTGAGTTCAAAACAACTCCCTACGCCAACTGGTCCTTTGGGTCTCCTTGTACCTCCTGTCCCTTTGACATTACTCTCTGATGCAGAGTGAGGGCCACAGGCATTTGCAAAGGGCAGTGTTGTGCAGCTATGCAAGAAGGAGAATAGAACACAGGTCTGAGCCAGGGAGCAAGACCTTCCTATGTTCACCACTGCCTCCCTAGCAACTCCAGGGCTCTGTGTGGTAACCCAAAAGCTCAACCATGCTGTGACAGCGCTGGCTAGCAGCACAAGGGTGATTCTGATCTGCTGTCTTCTTTTCCCACAGTACTTCCTATTTGATTTCGTTGGACCGCAGGTGTTCCTCTTCGACAAAATAATCAACATCTCTGTAAGTACCTAGGAAAGCAGCAGAGGGTGGTGCTGGCTGTTGCTGCTCATTACCTCTGTATGGATTCTTCTTCCTTATGCTGGCTGGGAAGAGACACTGTGACATTCTTTAACTGGCCTTTTTCCAACAGGTTATGCACAACAAACTGATCGGGAGCGTGTTGATAGGCTCCTTTAAAGTAGATCTGGGAACAGTGTATAGTCAGCCAGGTAAGCAGTGCATTTTCTGCCCTTTTTTGTCTGTTATATGAGATATGAGCCAGGGAAAAAGAGAAGAGGGAGATAAAACTTAAAAAAAAATAAACTCTGGAAGGGTTGTTTTCTTATTTGAATAGCAGAACACCAGACACAGTTTTGGAAACAAGTTCAACACTGAAACCACTTTGACAACCTGCCCATTGATGGGAAGCACTTATTAAAGTGTGACTTTTCTTTTGGGAGTCAGAGTGGGCAGCAGAATGCTCTACAGAACCCAACTCACTCATTCATTATAGACCATCCAGAACTCTGTCTTATGTGTTGAGGTAGAAGGGGTAGAGGGAAGCAGGAAAGGGTGGAGCATGGAAGAAATGGTGAGGAGAGCACAAGATGAGAGGAGGTGCAAACCATAACAGGATAGAAGAGGAGATGATGAAGAGGAGACCATGGGCTCACTTGATCTGCCCTCCTCAGAGCTGTCCAGTGCTTTCTAAAACTTGAAGACAAAGAAAGATCACCTAGCCCTTTCTTGGCCTGTTTTTAGAACCACCCACAAAACTGGTGTCTTTCTCTTTTTCATCATTACACAAGGACCTGGTCCTATTCCCAGTCTTTGGAATGGACATATTTAGGCCACTTTCTACAGGAGTCCCACCCAGTTAAGGAAAATTGCACAGACATTTGTGTCACCCTCTTGTCAGTGCTCTTGCAAGAGTCAGTAGAGAGAATTGGCCTGACTGAAGGGAACAGCCTGTGTCTGTACTCAAACTGCCTTAGTCTCTGAATTAGGTCCTGTATTTCTTGCTCCTGGGTGTTTAAGTTTGTTCACTTTACAGGTCATCAGTTTTGTGACAAGTGGGCACTTCTCACAGACCCTGCTGACATTAGGACTGGAGCCAAGGGATATCTGAAGTGTGACATCAGTGTGACTGGGAAAGGTGATGCAATACAAGCTACGCAGAAAACAGCTGACACTGAGGAGCAGATTGAAAAGTACTGCTTTCTTCTCTCCTAAGTACCTCAACAGTCCTCTGCCCTCCTTTCAGTCAGGGTTGATAGCAGGATAGCATTGTACACTTGGTTGTTCTTATGTGCTCAAAGAGAGTTTTTACAATGCCCTCAACCAAACTAAAGGGCATGTTGGAGTCACTTCTCAGCAGCTATTAGAGTGGACCGTGCCCTGTGGCTAAGTGCCAGATTATCCCTGGCAGAAGATTCATTGATCTGAAACCAGTGAAACATTTCTGAAAAGCAGAGAAGTAAGAAGACAAAATATGAAGAAAAGCTATTCCTTCCCACCTCTGAGATGTGTGTGCAGGGATATTTTCTATATGTTAAGATAAAGAGGAAACATTGGAGGTCAGGTGGGACAGGGCTCTGAGCAATCTGATCTAGCTAAAGATGTCCCTGCTCACTGCAGAGGGGGTGTGGACTAGATGATTTTTAAAGATACTTTCCAACCCAAAGCATTCTATGATTCCATGATAAATTCAAGTGTGTTAGCATTCTTCCTGTGAAACACAGACATTCATAAGTGGCCAAGTATGCTGCCAGCATACCTTTAAATGTTACGAGAGCAGTGTTTCTGGTCAATACTACCATACTGGATCCAGGCCATGTAGGGCCATCAACATGATGGTTTACAGGGAAAGGGGTGTGGGGATGGGAGAGCGGGGGTTGGTTTCTTGAGCCTTAAGAAGAGCAGGTTAAGAGGTATCCTACATGAAGAGGGGAGAGACAGAGTCTTTTCAGAGGAATAGTAGAAGGATGTGAGTCTTTGGACTCAGGTTACAACAGAGGGATTTCGGAACAGATAGAGGATGTTTTTTTACCATAAAGGTGGTCAAAAGTAACAGGGTCCCAGAGAGAGTGGGGAATCTCCATGTTTAGAGATAGTCAGAATTTACTGGACAAGATCCTGAGCAACCTGGTCTAACTGAACCTGGTTCTATATCACATAGAGAAGTTTGCCATGTAACATCACATAATTTTCTCATGTTAATTAGAAAATGTTTTGGTTTAGATGCTGAAGCAAACATTTATGCTTTTTTTGTGTCTTCTCAGGATGCAAGCTAACTCAGGATGACAGTTTTGTTGGGAAAAGCATAACTTCATTTTCTGAGCTGTCAATTTTAAGGAAATGACTCCCATTTTCTTTCAGGAACCTCTTGATCCCCAAAGGCTTTCCATCTGAAAGACCGTGGGCCAGATTTTACGTGAGAATTTACAAAGCTGAAGGACTTCCAAAGATGAACTCTAGTATCATGGCCAATGTCACCAAAGCATTCATAGGGGACAGTAAGGACCTTGTGGATCCATATGTGGTGGTCATGTTTGCAGGTCAAATGGTAATTGAGATCCTTTTGATCACAACCGTAGGCCTTCTTCCCTGCTGGTCACGCTACAGGCTGGTGATTAAGCGCTGGCTCTGGGAATGGAGTGAGCCTGGCCCAGGGTGGGTCTTTGTGGGGGATCTGCATACCTAGCATGCAGGCTTATGCTTGGAAAATGAACTGCAGTGATCGTATTTTATGCTAGAAAAATGGGCTCAGCTAAAGTAATTCCACTGGTACATGCAGCCTGGTAGCTGGAATTTAATCTTTTGTGAGGAAAGCTGCAGTGCATCCCCACCACCCAGGTATTTCAAAAGCTGTTTGGAGACGTGCAATTTGTGGCAGAAAGGCCCAAGTCTGGCTTCACAAGTCTGTTTTGTACACAAGGGCCACGAAGGATTAGATTTTATTGCAGGCTCTGCTGCGTGCAGGTGTGAACTCTTTAGCCGTAATGTGGTCATTTATTAGATATGAAGGGAAAGTAATGAGCTAATAGAAAAGCTGAGTTGCTTTCAAGATATTTCTGCTTTAGAAATGGCTGAAGCGATGCTGCTAAGTGCAATTTCCATTATATCAATTGCCATTCTCCAGAGTCTCACCCCTCTACGGATATATTTGCTGGGCTTTCATTTCAGGGTCGGACAACAGTGCAAAAGAACTGTGCAGATCCAATGTGGCATGAGCAGATTGTCTTCAAGGAAATGTTCCCTCCCCTCTGCCGGAGAGTCAAAATCCAGGTCTGGGATGAAGGCAGCATGAACGATGTGGCCTTAGCCACCCACTTCATTGACTTGAAGAAAATATCAAATGAACAAGATGGTGACAAAGGTAAAATGTCCATTCCAGAACATGCCCTTAAAGTAAAATCTACTTGCTCAGAACCTGGGCACTGGCTGTGACCCCATTTTAGGAATGCCTAGAGCTCAAGTGAACATCCATAGTTTTTGCTAGTTTTCAGAGATCTCCTCTCACCTAATTTGAAGTTATATTATGATATGCTCGGTGCATGGTGGTCTGCCACTGCCTTTCTCGTTACAGGGCTGCTATCAAATTTGGTACCTTCTCTGTGACTGTGGCACATCCATTAGGGATGACTGATGTAAGTTTATAGTTCATGTGATTTTTGGTTGGGCAACAAAAGCACAGGGAGGAATCCGTGGGCAGAGTAAACTTGTGGTTTTGATCTGCCCAGTAAGAGCAAAGTATTTAGGCAAAGCTCAGCTGGGTGCTGTCACAGCTCGAGGAGGTACCATGGACTGACATGTTTATCCTCACCTATATGAGGTAAAGCTCACTATCTGGAGTCTTTTCAGTGATCTATGTGTGTAATATGGTCAGTTATCATAGCTCAGCAAAGGGAGAGTAAGTGCATAACTGGCAATTCAAACATCTGAGTCCTTTAATAGAAACTAAAAGATAAATCGTATAAACTGAGTGGTGACATAGTCTTGGGAACAGTTTAGACAAGCTGAGAAAGCCTTTATTCCACTCCTGCTGTGTCACAGCCCTCAGTCTATAGAAGCAAGCTAATTTTTTCAAGAGGTGCAGTAGACACCATGCCCCAGCACATGCAGTATGAGCACCTTCTGAGAAAGCTCCATGCTGACAAGGTCTCTGGTTGTGTATAGGCAGAGACTCCCTGGTGCCTAAGAATTACCCTGTAAAACAGTGCTCTATATGAGGCGATCCTCATGCTTATAATTGGGTCCAGGTCTGGCTTTTAGTGCCCAAGAGGCAAGATTTCTTGAAGCAGACACTGAGGAGAGTGTGCTAGCACCTAACAGAAATTTCATTAAAGTGCTTTATCTCCAGGGTTTTTGCCTACCTTTGGGCCTGCCTGGATTAATCTCTATGGCTCACCCAGGAACCACAGTCTCATAGATGACTACCAGGAGCTTAACGAAGGTTTTGGAGAAGGAGTCTCCTTCAGGGGACGTCTCTTCATGGAGATTGCTGTAGAGATACTTTCAGGAGGGGCACGTGAGTCAAAGTTTTCAAGTATTACCAAGGATATCAAATTGCCATCTAAAGACTTCAAAGCATCCAAAGGAAAAGACAAACCCGAGAAAGGAGGAGACGATCGGAAGTCAGCTTCTCCTTCAGATAAGATGAACTCAACTGAAGTGGAAGTCGAGCCATTTGATGTGCCTTCAGAGGTCGGTATGATATGAAGGTATTGATTGACACGTGTTCCTAAAGCCCCAGGGATGGCACTGAGGTGTGGAGTTTTGTTCAAGACCTGGAACACTGTTCTTATGTGCTCGCTACAGCTTCTCTGTGCCTCCGTAGTCTTGGGAGCTTCCCATAGTATTGTAGCACAGGTGAAACATTAATGTGTACCTGTAACTCATAAAAAGTAGGACTTGGTTGCCATAAAACAGTCTCTGCATTAGCTCCATCCATATGCTGCTACTAGAAATGTGTATGACATAATACCTGCTAAATGACAGAGCGCCAATGGGGGCTGCTGGTGATTTTAAAGTCTGATTTCTTGAATTCAAGAAAATCAGTTGTTGATTAGGATGTTGACTTGCTGGAACGTGTCCAGAGAAGGGCAACAAGGTTGGTGAGGGGTATGGAACACAAGCCCTATGAAGAGAGACTGAGGGAGCTGGGGTTGCTTAGCCTGGAGAAGAGGAGACTGGGGGTGACCTTATTGCTCTCTACAACTACCTGAAGGGAGGTCGTAGCCAGGCAGAGGTTGGTCTCTTCTCCCAGGCAGCCAGCACCAGAACAAGAGGACACAGTCTCAAGCTGTGCCAGGGCAGGTTTAGACTGGAGGTTAGGAGGAAGTTCTATACAGAGAGAGAATGATTCCACATTGGAATGGGCTGCCTGGGGAGGTGGTGGGGTCACCATCGTTGGAGGTGTTTAGGAGGAGACTTGATGGGGTGCTTGGTGCCATGATCTAGTTGTTGGATGGGTTGGATGTGATGATCTTGAAGGTCTCTTCCAACCTGGTTTATTATTATTATTATTATTATTATTATTATTATTATTATTATTATTAAAGTCAGCAGGGAATCACTGACAGAGAGAATTTGTACAAGTGCTGAGATGCACAGCCAAGCCTGTTTCACTGCCCTGCATCATCAATGCAGTCTTGGATTGCTAATCTCTTTGGGAGAGGAGCTGCAAATCATGTGCTCAGTCTCAACATGCTGTTAATTCATGTTACTTTCCTAACTCCGCCTGTTGTTCCCAGAAAGATCTGTGCTCTGATGCTTTGAGAAGCTTGTGCTGTTGTAGCAGGGGGTGAGGGCTCAGGTCCTGAACCAATACCTGAGCTTTGATTCTCTGCACCATCGCATCGGCAGCTGAGAGCAAGAGGACATTGGTGCATATCTCATCTCTGTATTTCATTACCCAGTAAATAGGAAGAAAAATATTCTCATGACTGATTTTCTCCCCATTTCAGAATGTCATTCATCAAAGTTCCAGTAAAGGGTAGTGAGTCTTATGTAACCAGTTGTAATACAGGTGGACATTATTGAGACCGAAGTCACCTAAACTTACCTCTTTCCCCAATTATTTCAGTCTCTCAGAGAAGAGGTATTACTTGTTCCTACAAGTTGTGCCACAGTGAGCATCCCAATCCAGTAGATCTAAGACAGTAACACAGCTGCTAGAGACTCCTCTGTGCTGTAAAAAAGAATAGAAGGTTAATTAAATGTAAATTTTCTGCCTCCTTCTTCTCCAATAGATCTATGAAGAGAGATTTGAGGAATTCCTCCTCTTTGGGGCATTTTTTGAAGCCACAATGATTGATAGGAAGGTTGGGGACAAGCCAATAACCTTTGAGGTTTCTGTTGGTAAGTGTGTTAAGCTCTTCTCCAAAGTAGAGGGAGTCTCAGGGTGATATGTGCCATTGACAGCTGTGTCTCAGGGGTGAGAAGTCAGCTTCAGAATAGGGCTTATATTTGAATTAAACCTGATCATCACTTGTCTGGATAGCAGTCAAACTGGCCATACTGATGCCTAGCTATCTCTACTCCCAGGTGCCCTGTATTAGTACAAATCCTCTCAATCACTATATACAGCAACTCACCCAGTATTTAGCCTCCTAATCTCTTGGGAGACCAAACTCAATTTGCTTCAGGGTTCATTCTGGGGTGCCCACTGGAATTAGTTCCTGGCAGGGAAGATCCACTTGGACTATCTTGGCCAACCCCATTGAGCTACATGTAAGTCTGTGAATGTGGCATCCAGGTGATACACAGCCAAGCAGCAAAATGCAGACACCAGCTTATACTCTAAGATTCTCCTGCTAAGTCCTGTCCTCCCTGAGTAAAGCAGGACTGTACTGCATAAGCAACCTCCTCAGAGTGGAGCTGAATTGTCCTCAGGAGCAGACTAAAGAGAGAATGAAGATATTTTCATAGACATCGAGTATTTTCAAAGCAAGAAGAACTTTCCCCTAAGAGAGAAGCTTGAATAGGCTTCATTTCCCTTGAAGAGGTTTGCTTATCTCTGTGCTAGCCCCGCTAAGAGTCTAAGAGTCAAAATTAATGCTAAAGGTTAACCTGCCTCTGAATTTTGGATCTGAATGTCTACCAGCTGCCAGCTACAGTTAAAAATTGGATCCAGATTTGCAAATGGCAGCTATTCACATGAAAGGCTGAACAAAAAGTCCAGGTCAGGATGTTGTAGGGGGTGATTGAGCACATTCTTCTCCTGCAGGGAATGCTTTTTGCTTGTCTCTAATAAAATCTGTAATTCCAAGTATGATGGATGCACCTCTTTCCCAGTGCTGATAATTATCCTTTAAGGCAAAATCCCATCAGAGAAGATGATTGTATCATTAGCAGGCTTGTCTGATGTTAGGCTTGAAGGGCCTCAAACCATTGTTGTGACTAAGTCTGCAACCCCACTATGCAAAATCTGCTTGTCTGAAAATAAGCTTTAACACTTCTGAGATCAGGCTTTGAAATGATCATCCATATGTTGTAAAGGAGACATAAATTTACTATGTAAGCCAAATATACAGTGAGGCTCTTGGGTATAGAAATATCAACAGCAGTTTTGGTTTTGCTTCTGAGTTTATTTGGTTAAAACAGAAGATCCTCAGGGCCAGCAACCAGAGGCTTACATTGCTTAGTGTTGGGCATAGTATACCAGCTATATGTAGGTAAGGGTAGGTAAGGAAGCACTGTCCTGGGATCAACATACCCTGTCAGGACCTTTACAAAATGTGGTGTGGCCAGAACAGCTAACAAACAGGAGAGGACAAAGATTGTGTACCAAAATGACTGGTCTTTCTCTTTTTGAAACCTAATTTAGGTTTACAACCTCCAAGCCTATCATCTGTTTAAGTGTTTAAGAAGTGATTGGAATGAAGCACTTGGTGCCATGGTTTAGTTGATTGGATGGTGTTGGGTGATAGGTTGGACTTGATGATCGTGAAGGTCTTTTCCAACCTGGTTTATTCTATTCTATTCTATTCTATTTATTCTATTCTATTCTATTCTATTCTATTCTATTCTATTCTATTCTACTCTATTCTATTCTATTCTATTCTATTCTATTCTATTCTATTCTATTCTATTCTATTCTATTCCATTCCATTCCATTCCATTCCATTCCATTCCATTCTATTCTATTCTATTCTATTCTATTCTATTCTATTCTATTCTATTCTATTCTATTCTATTCTATTCTATTAATCTCTTCACTTGTAACCTTGTGTCTCTAGGTAACTTTGGGAATATCACTGATGGAGTGCCAGCAGGAGCTGGAAGGAAAAAGAAGAAATGTGATGAAGCAGCAGAAGAAAGCCTGCTGCATGAGGTGGAGGATGAAATTTCTCATGACCTTGGAGTACCCCTGATATCCACCACACCCCTGAGAGGCCACTGATCACCGGTGGGAACAGGTGAGGATCTGTGCTTCAAAACCTTATCATGCAGGACTCTGGCTTCCTGGCAGCAATAAACGGGTTGCGTGGAACTGAGGCTTCCAAACTCTCAATTGCATCTTTCTCAACAGTAGATTGTATAGGCTCCACTGAAGTGAATTACACTCTTCTTCTGATCTTGGCCTTATGGACTCTTGAACTTCTGGTGTTTCCAAAAGGGCTGTCTTCTAACAACTATACACTGGAAAGCTATAGGAAAGTGCAACCTCTTCAGTGCTGGTGTAGGGTCCCATACTCTTGATTGCAAGCAACATCCACCTAGTGATTAGCTCCTGAAGCAGAATAACAAAAGACACTGAAATCAGGTCAAGACAAGGTCAGCTTCCCAGGACACTTTCCAGAGCTAATATTTATAGATGGAGACTTAAATAGTAAATAGTAACAGAGGAAACAGTTATTGAGAAAAAGAATGCAGCAATGGATGAAAACATGCAGAACAGTTCTTCTAAGTGTAAAGGTTTAACTCACATCAAAGCTGCTGATAAAAAGAAACAGTTTCTTTGTTGCTTGGGTAAGTAGCACAGTCCCTGATAATGCTTGACAAAAGTAGATATAACCTCATTCTTTAGAAGGCCAGGCACTGCCAGGCAATGTACAGCTGAAAGGATAAGGTGGGAAATAGCAACCTGTATCTACTTGATTTCTGGACCTCCCTAAACTGAAAAAGTACTTCTATCCTTTCTTGGGGTCAATGGCTTAGCCAGATTAAATGAGAGCTAGTGGAAGGAAACAAGAAGGAAAGTACCACCATAGAGGTTTTTTGTTTCTGCAGCAAATAAAACGAAGGGGAAAACACCAATGTTTAACAGAAAGATAGTTGCCTCTCCTCGTTAACAGGACTGCAGATTTGGGTACAAGCTGAGTTATTGTTCTCCCTGAGAGACTGTGGGATTTTTATTTTTCCCCCTTAACAAGAATTTACATATAACAAACCACTGCAAAAGAGTGAATCATTCTTTAAATCCCTAAAGCAGTTTATCCAACTACAGATATCAACTAATGACTATGTGACTGTCACCTCATATTGGCATCTTAGTGATCTCATCACTGGATGTTTCAAGTACTAATCAGTACCTATGGGATATCCAATATTTTAAGTAAGCTCTGCACTTCAGAATCATAAATGAACAATAGAAAACAATAATCAGAGTCCATTTTGGAGATTAAACCCACTAATTAATTAAAGGAGCAAGCAGAGCAACAAGACTTCCAACACAGACACCATGAAATTACCAGGGCTTTTCTACATTTTGGTAAACATGCATAACAAGGACAAGATAACACTGAGAAAGTGACATCCCCAAATTCTCATAGAGGAAATAATAGACATGAAAATTCAGCCTTCTGTGCAAGTGATTATCATGGCTATGTTGTTTTCTAGGTAAATCCCACTAAAGACTCACAATCTCTATGAATTTCAGGTTAAGATGCTCTGACATTAGCAGATAGTTGAATTGTTTGTTCCCTCTTATGAAACCACCAAAATTAATGTTGATAACTCATGGATGTGTTAGCTCTTGGGTTGATTTTGTATTAAATAACATGAATGCCATGCTCCCCAATATGAAGCTGTGGAGGAAGAAGGAAGGGAGGGATGTTCAAAGTGACAGCATTTTGTCTTCCTAAGTAAATATTATGGGGGATGGAGCCCTGCTTTCCTGGAGATGGCTGAACACCTGCCTGCTGAGGGGATGTAGTGAATGAATTCTTTGTTTTGCTTTGCTTATGCACACAAATTTTGCTTTAGCCGTTAAACTGTTTTTGTTTCAACCTACTAGTTTTCTCCCTTTTACTCTTCCAATTCTCTCCCCCATCCCTCCAGGAGCAATTGGTTGTGTTTATTTGCTAGCTGCGGTTAAACCACAACACAAGTATACACAGCTCTCTGGTATAGGCTCCTCTCAGCTGCAGAGCTGGCACTGGGTGGCACTGGGTTAGAGCCATTCCTGAAACATAAAGCAGTTTATGTTAATACAGCTGAGCACCCAAAGAAAGCAGCATTACAAAAAGAGTCATTATGGCAACTTGGACCTAAGATAAAAAGTGAGAAATGAGAGAGCAGCAGATGGATCATTGAGTTATGAGTGACTTTTACTAAGCAGGGTTCTGCAGATAAGCTTCTGCCAAGGAATGTCAATCTCCACTAGCTATTTCTTCTGAAGAGAAGCATCTTGTTAAAGTAATGTGGTGGTGAGTCTGCCATACATCTGCTCTACAGTGTGTGGAGCCATTGCTCTCAAAGAGGTGATCAGATTTCAGTCATTCCATGCTGTTTCCCACCCTTAACAATACTTCAGAGCTTATCTACCTGCCACTTTGCTTAGGTCTCACAGGTAGCATAAATGATGTTACTGATTAGAATGTGTCTTCAGTTTCTGTGCTGTGAGAGAGCATCAAGTTTTTTTTCTTTCCCACACTTCCCATGAGCTCCCCTCTCACCTTAATGATCTTCTCCATACTTGATTTTGCAGGAACTACCAATACCTGCCCTATGACGAGAGGAAGCCCTGTATCTGTGTCAAGAGCTACTGGGGTGACCAGACTTTTCGTTTGTACTCTTCCAACACCCTTGAGAAAATGGCAGATCACCTGGTAAGTGGCAACCATCCTCCCAGGCTTATGTATTCAGCAGAGGTTGGCAGGGAGAAATTATGTTCCTCGAAACAGGCCTTCAAAATTTCCTCCACCTGCATTCATTTTGTGAAAGAGTAGCTAAGATGGGCTCCTTCTTCCCCCCCCCCCCCCCCCCCATATCACTTAGACCTGGTCAAGTCTTCCTGTCCACAATTCTTCTCTTCTCAGAAACATTTTGTTCTTTGTAAGAACAGTCAAACACTTAAAATGTAAGGTGAAGAATAACTGTTTACTATGGCTCTTCCTCTGATACCATCTTGCCCTGACCACATGGTTTAACCTGTGTTTATGCTGAAGACTTTAAATGGCACATTTTTGTTTATAGTTTTCCTAAACCATTGATAGAAACAAAGTGGCATATCATTTCCTGGGCACTCAATGTGATGATGCCCTAGGCAGAGTGTCTTTCTATACACTTGTTTAAAGCTGACTATCAACAGACTCAAGAAAGCAGTAGTTAGGTGTTTTTAAAAAGTGACTTCTAACGTTAAAGGGTAGAAGGTAATGTTAGAGGGTAGAAGGGCTCTGCAGAGGGACCTTGACCAGCTGGACAGATGGGCAGAGTCCAACATGATGGCATTCAAGAAGTCCAAGTGCCAGGTGCTGCACTTTGGCCATAACAACCCCATGCAGTGCTACAGGCTGGGGTCAGAGTGGCTGGAGTGGCTGAAGCCAGGCAGAAAGGGACCTGGGGGTACTGGTTGACAGCTGGCTGAACATGAGCCAGCAGTGTGTCCAGGTGGCCAAGAAGGCCAATGACATCCTGACCTGCATCACAAATAGTGTGGCCAGCAGGAGCAGGGAAGTCATTCTGCCCCTGTACTCAGGCCACACCTTGAGTACTGTGTCCAGTTCTGGGTCCCTCAGTTTAAGAAGGACATTGAGACACTTGAATGTGTCCAGGGAAGGGCAACGAGGCTGGGGAGAGGCCTCAAGCACAAGCCCTACAAGCAGAGGCTGAGGGAGCTGGGATTGTTTAGCCTGGAGAAGAGGAGGCTCAGGGAGACCTTGTTGCTCTCTACAACTACCTGAAGGGAGGTTGTAGCCAGGAGGAGGTTGGTCTCTTCTCCCAGGCAACCAGCACCAGAACAAGAGGACACAGTCTCAAGCTGTGCCAGGGGAAATTTAGGCTCAAGGTGAGGAGAAAGTTCTTCACAGAGTTGTTAGCCCTTGGAATGTGCTGCCCAGGGATTTGGTGGAGTCACCATCCCTGGAGCTGTTCAAGTGGGGACTGGATGTGGCACTTGGTGCCATGGTTTAGTTAGTCATGAGGTGTTGGGTGACAGGTTGGACTTGATGATCTTTGAGGTCTTTTCCTACCTTATTGATTCTATGATTCTCTGAACTATTTTAATTTGGAGCACTCACATGAAGAGTCTGATTCGTTCCTCCTTTATCATTATATACCTCATGTGCAACACCACTGAAGTCACATTCATGCAAGGTCGTAAGACAGCGGCATATGGGCCAACTTTTCAATCTCAGGCATTTGGGAATTAAACCTCTGAATATTTCTATGTAGAGAAATGTTTGTGCCTGAACACCCACAGACCTTGCTGGAAATCCAGCCTTTTTTCCCCTTTTTAGTTTATGAGACTCCATTTTCCCATGGTAACACTAGGCATTGTGGTGAACCTTGTGCATGGATTCAGGTGCCCACTAAAGTGTAAGAAGTTAGCTCCAGCAACTTGCTAATTTTAAGCAGCAGGGCTGGAAACAGAGCCAAGGAGAACTCCCATCTAGTGGAGAATGTTTCCCACTGTCTGATCTTCACCAAAGAAGTAAGAAAACAAAGCTGCTCCAAGCAGTTGTAGCTTGGACTGGTAATGGGAGAGACTGTGGAAAGGTCAAAACAAATCATAATGCTGGAGTCTTCTCTCTGCATTCTTCAAGTCTAGTGATATATATCAAAGGTCCTGTTCTGTCAAGTTAAAAAGTTGCTTCTCTCATTCTTGGTTGTCATACAGAATGGCAGAATGACAAAGTGCCCTCGTTTTCTTAAGGAATTTTTTCATGTTTTACATAGGAAGAATCATTACAGCAAGTGAAGGACTTGATCAAAGTTTCAGAGGCTGCATCTGAGGAGAAAATGAGGATGACTCTGAAGGATTTTATCAATCAATGCAGGTAACTACATTTAGCAGAAGCATACAGAAAATCAACCTTGTATGTTGGCCACCAATGTGAATCTTGACTAGGAAACTGAAGAAGAAAAAAGGCAGTAAATTTACTTAGAAATGGGATCTTTTATTTATTCTGCTATAAAAGCAGTTTCTATTTATACAGAGAAACTATTTTATTGTGATTTTCTGTATTTGGTATTGACCCTAGATCAATAATTGTCATATTATTTTGGTCTTCTGGACTTTGACAATAGAACATAGATAGGATAAGTAGGATTTAATAAAGGGTGTGAGAGACATGCTGTAAAAAAGGACAAGGTAAAGATAAAATATTGCACATGCTGGGATAAATCACTCAGCGGCTTCAGATGACATGATTTGGCTTAAAGCAGATATGAACCTGAATTTCTAGCTATTAACCCTGTTTATCTGAAATGTGGTGCAGAGTTAATATTTATTTCAGAGAATTTCAGCATCTCTGTCTTCTGGTCCACATATTCCCTCAGAGGAGAACATTTCATTCCCATGTGCTTTAGAAGCTCACATTTGAAAAGTAACACATTGAAAGGACCTATTCTTTTTGTGCCCTAGGGCATTCATTACTATCACTGAAAAGAAGCCCAAAGGGTTGAACTACACTGCTTTGGACAAAAAGAGACTCATGCTGTTCAAACAAGAGCTGGTATGTGTGTTTTTTCCTTTAAGCATTGATACAATGATGTTGACTGAAAGCATGCTGGTTGTGTTTTAATTTCTATTCGATTTCAGCATACTCTAATGCTTTGTAATTAATATGAATGTTGTATCTAGGAGCACCTTTTCTAATAAACCCCACTGTGCTTATTCAAGAGTTATAAGGTACCCTAAAATAATCCAGGTTATGTTTATGTTTAATATGAATAAGACATTATAATAATCATAGAATCAATGAGGTTAGAAAAGACCTCAAGGATCATCAAGTCCAACCTGTCACCCAAGACCTCATGACTACTAAACCATGGCACCAAGTGCCACATCTGATGATATGATCATTCTTTTCCATGTATCTTAAAATGGAATGATGCTGAGTTTAATGGAAAAAAACCCACCAAAATAATGTTGCTGTTAGGCAATTAATTACTGTGGTGAGGCTGAACTTAGAGGAGGCTCAGGGGCGACCTCATTGCTCTCTACAACTACCTGAAAGGTGGTTGTAGCCAGGAAGGGGTTGGCCTCTTCTCCCTAGCAACCAGCACCAGAACAAGGGGACACGGTCTCAAGCTGCAACAGGGGAAGTTTAGGCTCGAGGTGAGGAGAAAGTTCTTCACCGAGTCATTCGCCATTGGAATGGGCTGCCCGGGGAGGTGGTGGAGTCGCCGTCCCTGGAGGTGTTCAAGAGGGGATTGGATGTGGCACTTGGTGCCATGCTCTAGTCGTGAGGTCTGTGGTGACAGGTTGGACTCGATGATCTTCGAGGTCTCTTCCAACCTTGGTCATACTGTGACACTGTAACTTCAAGACAATTAAAGTCCAGTATCTGATATTCCCAAATATTCCCAAACCCAGTCATCTCCTCGAGAGAACCTGTGAGAGGAAACCAAACTGGGTAGAGGTACTCTTAAGCTTTAGTAGCTTTATTTACTGTGTATGACAGAATTTTGTTGTGGCCTGTATCAGGACCAAGGCATGATGATTCTAGGTGGCAATCACATGTCTCTTGGGACATCCATACATGCAGCATGCACACAAACAAAGAGAAAATGGGGAACATTTACATTCTGTGATACTCAGCTTCAAAGATTTGGTAGCTTTCTGTTGTGGCAAAGTAGGTAGTTGTCACCTTGAACCGGATGTTTCAATCTTCTCTGTTCAACTTGAACAAAAGGCTACTTTTGTCTTCTGTGTCCAGTTTAAGCTACTTGATAATGCACAAAAAATACATGCTGTCTTTCCTGACTGCAGGAAGCAATGTCCAGTGATGCCAAAGGAATCGTTCAGCAGCACCAGAAAAAGATGCCGTTGGATGAAATGATGCGCGAGACTCGGAGCTTCGTAGATAAAATTCGATTCCTGGTTGACGAGGTAATCCACACAGAAACGTAGATGAATGTAAAATCCAGGGCTTGAGTCTGATTTTCATAATCCCATATGAATAACAGCTCCTAGCCTGGTTACCTGAAGAGTTCTCCTTTGGATATCATACAATTGTCAGGGCTGGAAGGGACCTCAAGGATCATCTAGTTCCAACCCCCTGCCATGAGCAGGTCCAGGTGAGTTTTGAGTGATTCTAGACATGGAGACTCCACAACCTCTCCAGACAGACTGTTCCAGTGCTCTGCCACCCTCAAAGTAAAGACATTTCTCCTCATATTCAGGTGGAACTTCTTATGCTCAATTTTGTGCCCATTACCTCCTGTCACAGGGTGCCACTGAATAAAGACTTGTCCCATCCTCCTGACACCCACCCTTGAAGTATTTATAAGCATTGGTGAGATCCCCCCTCAGTATTCTCTATGCTAAAGAGCCCCAAGAGCAGCAGCTCAGTCAATGTAGATCTGGACCCAGTCTTGTCTGATGTCAAATGGAGCTGTTAACAGAAGTGGGTAGGAAACACTGGGCCATGTAGTTCGGAGAGGGTGCAGTACAGAGGTATTTTTGGGTTGGTTGGTTTGTTTGTGGGGGTTTTTGTCATTGTTTTTATTCTTTTGGTAAATAAAGTCATCCCCTATGTACCCCGCTGGTTTGGAGAGAGCCTGCTTTCTGATCTGAATTCATGTCTCCATATGAATGGATGTAGTGATTTGGACTGTATGAGCTCAGGGTTCTCTATGCTATACTTCACAGTGCAGACATTGCTTAGACATGCTCTCAAGCTTGAATGTAACAGAAGAATGGACATCTTTATTCAGGCCAAAATCCAGCCAGTGGAGTGCTGTCCCTCTGAGAGCTGTCTGTGCTAGAAAACTAGCCAAGGGCATAGCTGTTCACTGTCTCAGAGTGCAAGTGGCACAGCCTGGCATGGTTTGCCCAAATTCTCTTCCTTCCCACAAGAGACCAGAATAACCTTGCTCACAGTGCTTCCTGGGAACAGCCCCTAGGCTGGTCTCTGATTCAAACTACACCTTGCTTGAGGAACTGTTATGTGGGACAGGGAAAGGTGATGCCAAGAAGCATCCTCACAAATGGAACAGGTGATCCTATGCTGGTGCTTGAGTCTGGCCCTGGTCTTTTCTGGTTTGCTGGTACTGTTGACATTAGTCCAGGAGTACATCTGCGAGTCCACAGGAGCCGTGAGGGAATCAGCTCTTGGTAGAAAGAGTTTTAACAAAAAATAATGGTGGTACTTCAAAGGAAAAAAACCCCCAAATTTTAGTTCAATATTCCTCATCGTTTAACAGCCACAGAATACGGTGCCTGATGTGTTCATCTGGATGCTCAGCAGCAACAAGAGAGTTGCATATGCAAGAATCCCAGCAAAAACCATACTCTATTCCCCAGCAAAAGAGCAGAGAGGCAAGGACTGTGCAAAGATTAAAACCCACTTCCTGAAAGTAAGTCTGGGGCACTCTGCAAACACAGGTAATGCCTGGGGAGCGTTCAGCAGTCAAATTTCTTCCAGTATTTTGCAGGCTCATCTATGTAACGTACTAAATATGTGGACATGTTTGCATCTGCCAACTATTAATATTTGCTTCTTACATTTTATCCTTGTCCTTCTTTAAGCACTGTATCATTGCCAGGCTTTTGGTGTAAGTAATTAATTCTTTCATTTCTTGTTATGGAAAGAATATATCCCTTTTTTATCTATAGCTGCATACACAAACAGCAGAGGTAGAGCCTCTTTGTTTGCAAAAACATCAGAATGCAGCACATATAAGTCAGGGAGGAGGCTGGGAAGAGATCAGCACACAGTGGTAAAAGATCAGCACACACTGACTCAGATAGCAAGGAAAGCTATGTATACAGACTTATTTATGCTTGCTATATAAAATGTGCCTAGGTTTGTGCCATGTCCAAAATATTACTGTGGAAGTATTCCTTGTGAAAGAAAGGCTTAGTGGATAATACAATACAATACAATAAACCAGGTTGGAAGAGACCTTCAAGATCATCGCTACCAACCCATCAAACAACTAGATCATGTCACCAAGCACCCCATCAAGTCTCCTCCTGAACACCTCCAATGACAGTGACTCCACCACCTCCCCAGGCAGCCCATTCTAATGGGGAATCACTCTCTCTGTATAGAATAGGATATACTCCTACAGTACCTGGCAGTGGAATATTATACCATGTAATTGTCACTATGCCTTCAGAAAATGACCAAACACAACAGACAATAATAACTTCCTATAATGACATTTTACTGGGTTTTCACTCCCATAAAGCACAGCTAAAAGCAGATAAAAAGATCTAAGTTCCTGATAGTTGCCATAGGTACTTACTAAGCACAGGACTATTTGCTGCATGGACAAAAACAATACCATAATTAACTCTCCAGTCCCTTCAATATCAAGAATTACCTTAGGAATAGATAACACTAAACACTGAGCATAGCAGAGTTAGATGAAGTGGGAAGGGAGAGGAAGTGTTTAATAATAATGTGTGTCAAGACAAGTAATGTTTTATACTGGAATATGCTTTCTGAGTAATACTTTTAACAGTACACAAGACAAAATATTGGAGACTAGAAATGGCATGGAATGGAAAATAGGCTGGTGTCTGGGAATTGTAGGGTATCAGCTAGCACTGTGCATGCAGCTGTGTGTTAGGTAGTTTTGCCATTTTACATAGACTCTCAACTGAGCAAACTTCTCATTTGTTCTATAAGAATCACAGATGTTCCTTGTGCAAAATGGATCTCAGGGCCACTCATTGCTGAGAATTGCCATTGATCAGTATATCAACTCAGTAAATGCTCCTTCATTTTACTCAGACTTGGTAGAACTCAGCATCCAGCCATCTCTTTCTTGAGCTTATTGATGATGGGTGGATTTTTTCCTTCAGTTACCAGGCAAGCGCCCACTGGGCTGGACAGTGCAGGCAAAGGTGGACGTGTTCCTGTGGCTTGGACCTGCCAGCTATGCTCACAGCATTATGGAGAATTTGCCCATAGGATATGAGACTGAATTACTACCTAACACCAGCTCAGGGCACAGTGTGGTGCCCTCATCTGCCTGCCTGCTGTATAAAAGTAAGGCACTGGTTCTTTCCTCTATTAGCAATTAAGAGATGTGGCCCCAAGAGCTCTAATTTGGAGGGTAGCACAATCTCTGTTTAAGTACCTGGGCAAAGCTTAGTATTTTTTCATCAGAAAAAGCTAGTTTTGATGCCCAGTCATCAATCCTGCCACTGCCTCTTGCAGATGTCAAGGAAAGAAAGGACCTGTTCACTTTGATTTCTGTTCCCTGTCTCATGGGTATGCCTACTTGTAACGAAGCAGCATCTTTTAGTTCTCCTGATGGAGCCTCTGTGTTGAACACCCAGTAGGTAAAGCAGTTATGGGAGACAAAAACTGGCAGTTAACAACCTTGCAGTAGAGCCTTAGATTGGAGATTGATTTTAAGTGAATACAGAAGTTTTACGCAACTACTGAGAGTCTCAGGCGCTGCTTTAGTTAGCACTAGTTGCAGTTCCTCTTGTTGGATGCTTGTTGGACAGCAGGAGATGAACCTTCCCTTCCTTGCTATGTGCTGTATCATTTCCATGAAGCTGACAGTACTGTTTTCTTTGCAATGGCACAGCCCCACACCTCTTCCAGCTGAGAGCCCACATGTACCAGGCCAGGGGCTCATTGCAGCTGACAGCTCTGGACTTTCTGATCCTTTTGCAAAAGTTACTTTCACATCACGCTGCCAGACCACAAAGGTAAGTCCCAAAGTTTCTTTCAGTAAATTTCCAACTAAACCATGAAAAGGAAAAATCTTGGTTTTGAGAGAGATTCCTGGCAGGAAAAGTTAAGATGCTTGCTGTTGGAGAGCAACTTCTGACAGTCCACTGCAAGCAGGGCAAAAGTTTAGGTCTAACCTGCTACTCTGAATGTGAGATGCAGAAGGACTGGCTTATATTAGCTCAGATGTCATATTCTCTGTGACTACTGGGACTTTATAACAAGTGAATTCTCTTTTTCTCCATCGTTTTCTACCTGTTTTCATTTTTGGCAGTTGTCATTGCTCGGTGTGAGGATGAACCACCCCTTGGTTCTCTGGTCTGTGTGTGCAACACCTGTGCAAAGAGTGACGACCTTTATGTGGTTTCTGTAGGCATGTGAGCGGTGTGGCTCTGTACAATACAACTAGGCAAAGTTCACTGCTGGTTTTACTGTGGAAAAATTGAAATGAGCCAAAAATGAAGAGATGTGAGACTTTGTGCACCACTAAAATGCTGAAAAAATGTGGCCACAGGAAGTGGTCTCACATCTCCCTCAGGCATCTCCAGGTGGCAAATAGTCTGCTGGTGAAGCCTCTAGAGGGAAGGGGAGCTTCTACAGAGCTCCATAAGGAAGGGTTGGAGTACAGCCCAGGCAAATGAGCAGGAGGATGGTTATTCATGGAACATGAAGACTGACTTTGAGAGGTCCTGAGCCCCCTACAACTACCATGCAGTTAAAATGGGTCTGGGAGCTCTGAAATCTGTGCCACGACCAGAATTTGCTGGGTCAAGTACGTTCTTACTTCGGAAAAAGTATCTAGTTCCTCCCTGAAAAAAACTCCACAGAACACTGGGTTAATTTAATTAATTATAAAATTCCTTTGAGAGCTGCTTTTTTTTCCCTTTCTTTTTTTTTTTTTTTTTTTTTTTTTTTTTTTAATGAAGAAATGTGCTGAAGGGAGCAAGAAGCAAAAAAAGTCTCATTGCTCTAAGTGTAGGTGCCTGTTTGTGACGCTTTCCCTCAAGACCATCAGTGAATATTTTCCTGTAATGTGATTTTAAGTTCTAATAGAAGTTGTTGAATGAAGCCAATGGTTTTGTGCTTAGCTGAGCCAGATTCAGGAAAGCAAAGTTAGGCCCTGGGAAAATAAGTTTTTATAGGCACAGAAGTGCTAAGTCTATTCACTGCCTGGATAAAATATTTCAGCCAATTACTTGCATGTTTCCAGAAGACTGTCAGCCAAGTGCCAGTAAACTGCAGTCAAGAGCCTTGTTTCCATTCAAAAGGATGATGGCAGGTTATGAGTCATTTTGCAGTTAGCATATTTTTCCTCTTTAAACATTATCTCTATTAAGTGTATACCCTGCCAAGACAGTTAAAAGTGTCTATGATGAAATGCTGTAAGCATCCACATAAGCCAAATTACGGTTAATTAAAAACTCTTGTTATGAGTAATTATTAAAATATCCTTCTTTTTTTTTTTTTTTTTTTTTTTTTCTTTCCTTAAATGAAATGTTATGTTCCACTCTACTGAAGCAAAAACAAGATTGAAAAACTACACTCTGAGAAAGAAGTGAAGACTGACCTGGGTTTAGGGCATTGGTTTTGTTTTAATAGCCTTGGAGATGTGATTGCTTTCCTAAACCAGCAGTTTTCCTCTAAATGTAACACTGAGCTTTGCCTACCTAACTGGTGGTCAGGTATTGAAATGCTTGTGAGAGATCACAGGATGTCAGGGGTTGGAAGGGACCCAAAGATATCATCGAGTCCAACCCCTCTGCTGGAGCAGGACCATACACTCTAGCTCAGGTCACAGAGGAACACATCCAGATGGGCCTTGAAAGTCTCCAGAGAAGGAGACTCCACAACCTCTCTGGGCAGCCTGTTCCAGTGGTCTGTGACCCTTACAGTAAAGAAGTTCCCCCTTGTGTTGAGGAGGAAGCTCCTGTGCTACAGCTTATATCCATTGCTCCTTGTCCTGTCACAGGGAGCAAGTGAGAAGAACCTGTCCCTTCCATCCTGTGGGGGTTCTGTGAGCCAAACAGGGAAAGGGAGAAACTGGAGATACCAGCCTCAAGGTGAAAGAAACATCTTCTTCTGACTGGGAATAGTTGCTCAAGAATGTGATGTCTCAGACAAGGAATTGTTCAGACTATGGGAAAGGATGTCACCAGTAGATAAGCACTTTTTGCAGAAGGATTCTCAACCAAGCAGTTCATAGATCATTAAACATTTCCTCTCTTTCTTTAGATCATTTCTCAGACGTTATCCCCCACCTGGAACCAGACGCTGCTCTTCAACAGCATTGTGCTTCATGGTGACAAAGAAGAGATTGCTCAGATCCCACCAGAGATTGTCATTGAGCTATATGATGATGATGCAGTGGTAAACCCTAAATCCTTCTTAGTAAAACTCTGGGCTGTTACATAGAATCATAGAATCAACAAGGTTGGAAAAGACCTCAAAGATCATCAAGTCCAACCTGTCACCCAACACCTCATGACTACTAAACTATGGCACCAAGTGCCACGTCCAATCCCCTCTTGAACACCTCCAGGGATGGTGACTCCACCACCTCCCTGGGCAGCTCATTCCAATGGCCAACAACTCTTTCTGTGAAGAACTTTCTCCTCACCTTGAGCCTAAACTTCCCCTGGCACAGTTTAAGACTGTGTCCTCTCGTTCTGTTGCTGGTTGCCTGGGAGAAGAGATCAACCCCCACCTGGCTGCAACCTCTCTTCAGGTAGTTGTAGTGAGCAAGAACATGCTAGTGTCAGTGTGAAAGTAGAGCCATGTCACTGAATAGGCATTAAATGGATAACTTTGCTGAATGGAGCTCAGTGTTACAGTGCTTTGCAGCTTAACATCTGGAAACATCTCTGCGACTTAGTCTATGTCCTTGAAAAGCTGTGGTGAAATCTTATTCCCATGGACTGGCTTAGAGAAATCAGAATCATGTTGTCCCAACCTGCCCTGCACACAACTGCAAATATTGTCTGGGGAGACAAATTAATCTCTGACTATGCAAATTCTGACAGTCTCATTGATTGAATACAGAGCTCAGAAACTTTAGATGCTTTGAAGAGGTACTGAGTACTCCTCAGCTCTTCCATGTTCAAGGCTGCTTTGCATTTTACTTCGTTTTTCTTTCAGCAGAGTTTTTTTCCCCCACAAATACTAAACTGTGCTTCATCTTGGCATCTACAGCAGCTGTGAAATTCAAATGCATTTGACACTGGTATTCTTTATTTAGGGTAAAGCAGAATATATCGGGTCTACAGTGGCTGCCCCTGTGGTGAGACTTGCTGATCAAAACTATGAACCACCTAAACTTTCTTACCACCCAGTGCATTGTGGCAATCTTTCAGGAGGAGACCTTCTTGCTACATTTGAACTTCTGGAGGTAAATTACATTTTTCTTGACTTTTACACTTTTACGCTCTGGGCTCACAAAAGCAGTGGTGGCATCAAGACCCATCACCCTCTTGAATTAATGAGAATTGCCATTGCTCTTTTACCTCACCTGTGAAACCTGCGCTCCTGCTGCTCTCTGCTGTCACATTCTCAGCTTCTGGTAGGACTGATAATCAAGTGCTAGCTTCAACTCTTTTGTGTAGAAATTTGCTAAATCAGGCCAGGCTTCACACCTGCCCTACAGGGACTGAGAAGGTCATAAATACACTTGAAAAATAGGAAGGGATTGAGCAATGAAGCCAGGGAGCTTTCCCACAGAAGGTGAACCAAACAGGCCGTAGAGCCTGAAGCACGGCAAGAGGCTGCGCTGGAGTACAATCTTCTCCCACCCGCCTGGCACAAGACAGCCGTGTGAGCCCAAATTAAGTCAACACGGGGCAGGCTTATGTGCAATCACACAGAAAGAACATAAGTGCCACCTGCTGCAAGATTTTAGTAGTGGCACAGGGAAGACCCAGCCCTAATGACGGAGCTGTGCTTTGCGAGTGCTCAGATGGTAACAGCATGCAGTAATGCAGGACTGCTGCTCAGTAACGGCTGAAGTGCATTATGTCTGTCTGGCTTAGCTGCTGTGTGCTCACTGCTCAGCAGCCTCTTTTAGCTAGAATCAGGTACAGAATTTTCTTGTGAAAGTCTGCTAAGCAGTTTTGCTCAGGATTTTGGGTAAGTCGAATTACCATGCTTTCCATTTTCAGTAAATAGAATTACCATGCTTCAGTACATGTGTGACTTTAGGGCAGACTATGTCCTGCTAAGACAAACAAGCCTTCCTCTCCCCACCCCGCTACCCGCCCTCCCCCCGCCAAAAGGTCATAAACAAAATCTCTTCACTAATCTTCCTGCCAAATGCTTTAGCATCCCAGCAGGACAGTTAGCAATCCAGGTCACATTCCTCTTGCAGCACGACCTGTCTGCTCTGAAATGTGTCTTGTAAAACTGCATTCAATTGATGTGTTCTATGTGCTGTTCACAGGTACTTCTGACACTGGTTTTATTCTTGGGGAAAAAAAGCCTATTTATGACTGCTTAATTTTTCAGATTCCTGAGGCAGATCCAGACAGACTTCCCCACTGGATCCACCAGATGTTGGCCAGATTTTCCCAGTCCCAGCTAACATCCGACCTGTTCTAAGCAAATACAGAGTAGAAGTGAGTTGTTTAGAATATTTTCATTTCCAAATCTCACCTTTGTTTATTCTCTTAAGTGTCACAGGATGTTGATTTTAAAATCCTAATCAATAGGAATCATGTAAAAATAGCATATAAATCCCCCCCAGAATGTGGTAAACTCAGATCAAATTGATTTTTTGAGGCTGGGTATGCAAGGCATAAGGCCAGCAAGGGCTATGTCTCAGTCCTGACCTGCTGGGAAGGGACCACTCCCGTGGCAGAGTGTGATGGATGGACCTGTGCACTGTGCAGCCCAGGAAAGTGTCTGCAGGAGATGGAGAGCTCTGATCCTTTAAACAAGCCAAGGCCCTGACATTCAGATGAATAGTCCCCTTGTCTTGCTGAAAAGAGAATTTTTGCAAACATGGTTATTACGGCATGCCATTGACAATAACTCACAACTGGCTGTTATTAACTTCTGAAGGCATTAACTGAAGTTTCCACCATTAATCCTGAAGGTCATTGGACATCAGATTGATTTGCTTGCTTGTTTTCTGGTAGTCCTGCTCTCCTAAAAGGATATGAAGTAATGGGATCCCAGCAGTGGATTCTGCCAGACTGAGGAGACTCCACTGGACACCAGTATTTCTTTCTGCCCACCACAGGTCCTGTTCTGGGGTGTTCGAGAGTTGAAGAAAGTCCAGCTCCTCTCTGTGGATCGACCCCAGGTTCTCATTGAGTGTGCAGGGAAAGGAGTGAAATCCTCTGTCATCCAAAGCTATAAGAAAAATCCCAATTTCAGTGGCCTTGCAGACTGGTTTGAAGTGGTGCGTAGAGCATGCTGCTCCTTACCTGTCCATTCTCTGGTTAGGCAAGGTGATCATTGCTAGTTTTGTTCCTTTCTTGTCAAATAATTTCCTCTGTGTCCCAACTGAATGTTAAAGGGATAGCAGTTCTCATGCAAAAGTTACTGGTTTGAAAATGCTTTAAAAGACTTTTGCTGTATCACAAACAAGGATGATGTTCCTCATGTTACTTCCCAAGCAGGCAAGGAAATGTGTTGCAATCAGATTTTTGCTGACAGTTTGGAACTTGTTGGCAGACAACAGGGGTATTTTTAGTACTGCTTCCTCCTCCTTTCCCATTTTGCAGGGTACTGCTCAGTGTTTGGGTTTTTTGTTTTGTTTTGCTTTGCTTTGGGCTTTTTTGTTTGTCTGATTTCTTCTTCAGTGCTTGCTGATATGGACTGGAAATTTAGTTATTGCTCATTGGCTGGGTTACAAGACCTGATACTTTCAGTGGTCAGAGATCGGTATCCAAAAGCAACAATCTGTTTGAATTGCTCTAGTTGCTACCATTAAGAGAGAAGTTTCTCTCTAAAGCAAAAGGATAACAAAATACTAACTCGTATACTGAAATACAAGTTGCTATGGTTTAGATTCTTTTGTGTGTCACGTGTCCAAAGAGCTGTTTTCCCTTTGCAAATTCATTCTATAAGGCATGTATCCACCCAGTGTCCACATCTCATAGTTGGACAAACTGAGGCTGGTGGGGTTAATATCCTTCAACAAAGCAGCTGTGGCATTAAGACTCACAACTGTCAACACAGTGTTCATTATTTCTGAGCATTCCTGATTCTCTCACTTTATTCTAAGAGGAGATGTTTGCATATGACAGCATGAGTCTTAGCCAAGTAACACAGTCTGTATTGTCCACTCTGTGCTCTTAAAGACAAATCTTTCCCCAGACTTTGCAGAAAACTGTGGCCAGAGCTATATTACCTGTGTTGTATGCATTCTGCATGTTGAGTATGTTAATAGCTGAGGAAGAGGAGGGGAAGAGTAAAAGCCTCATTGCTGTGTATGACAAATATTCTATACGTGTTCTAGATTCTTAAGCAATACTTATGACTCTCTTTGTCCTCCTCCACCAGGAGCTGCCAGAAAATGAACTCCTGCATCCACCACTGACCATCTGTGTGGTCGACTGGAGAGCATTTGGGAGGAGTACACTTGTTGGAACTCATACCATCAATTGCCTTAAGCAATACCTATCTAAAACCCACTGGGGTCCTCAAGAAACACCTAAGAGACTAGACATTGTAGAAATTGAGGAAGGTAAATGTCCAATCCCGATCCCAAATTCCAATCCCAAATGTCCAAACTGGACAAAGGACTGACTCAGAGGCTTAATACTAGACATTAGAGGTTGGAAGGGATGTCAAGAGATCACCAAGTACAACATCCCTGCCAAAGCAGTAGCCCACATAGGAACCCATCCAGGTGGGTTTTGAAAATCTCCAGAGAAGGAGACTCCACAACCTCTTTAGGCAGCCTGTTCCAGTGCTGCATCACCCTCACTGTAAAGAAGTTTCTCCTCATGTTGAGGTGGAATCTTCTATGTTCAGGTTTGAACCTGTTATGTCTTATTTAGTGCACACCATCAAGAAGAGATTGGCTCCATCCACTTGACACCCACCCCTCAAATATTTATACACATTGATGAGATCCCCTCTCAGTCTTCTCTTCTCAAGACTAAATTAAAATGTGATGGTAGCATTTCAGGCAAAATCTTACCTAACTTGCAAAGGTTCAATTTCAGCTTCACCTGAGCCACCCCAGCCTGCTGAGCTACCCCAAGAAGAACCATTTTTAGCTGATCACATCTATGCTGAGGTGGAGCAGGGTAAATGTACAGTGGTAGAGCTAGATCCATCTCTTGCAACGCTTCCTGCCTCTGAACCAGGACATTCTGCTTCTAAACAAGGGAAACAGAAGGTGGGTATAGCTGAAGCTGTCGTCCAACTTTGTGGCAGCCTTGCAGACTTTAGCCTTTCCTTATAAAGTGCTAATCTCTTGCTTAACTCAGGATTAGAGGTAGGGATGTTAAAACCCATGCTATCTTGCTGGCCCTTGGGAGAACTAGTTAACAATCAAGTTTTGGTCCCACAAATATGATTACTTCCATTACCAGATACTTCCTTTCTTTTTTTTGTGTCTCTATATGGACAAGTACTAGGAGTAGCAAGGTTTTTACTTTTCCTGCCTTTACTTAATTGCAAATCTTGATCTACTCTATGGAAAAACTCTCACTGTGAATGTTTCTGCATCCATGACATTTAGGCAGGGGTGAAAGCCATGCTGCACAAATGTGAAGCAGAGACTCTTTTTATAAAAGATCTTCCTGTCAAAGTATAAAAGTGGTGTCAGCCTGTGATGGAACTGCAATAGACCAAGGCAGTTCTGGTGAGCATGGTGTTTACAGTACAGTACTCTCTAGAGTATACACATTAATGTTTGTTTATAAGCACATGCTCCTCCTTTCTCTGTAGTTTCTCCAATCAGAATCATTCTTTTAATAACAACAAAAGCAGAGGGCACAGGACTGAGTTGCATTTCAGAAGCTGCTTCTGCAGCTAGATGAAGCATGCTCTTTTAACACTTGAAGTTTCAGTGATCAGAGGTTTCCAACATCTTTCATAATAAAGAGGTCAAGGAATCTGCAGAAATGTCTTGTTCCCTAGATGTGCACTCCTGTCTGGATCTTTCATCTGGTGCCAAACAACTTTAATGTATGACAGCAGAACATAATAAGAGTCCTAAATGGAACCTTGTAATTTAACCATTTGTGTTAATGTAATCATCATTCCTGCTTATTTATCTATTATTTCCAATTATGTGTCTTTGCTCCAGCTCCCCTGACAGCCTGACAGCTCTGTAACAGTGTAGAATGAAACACTCCATTTAACAAGAGTCAGTCTTTAGGCAGAGATTAAATCAGTAAGATTTGCCACGGGTGATCCTCAGGATCAGATTTCAGCTTCCTGTAAGCAGAGAACAGCTAAACTGCAGTGACTGTTGGGATTCCTTCTTCCAAAAGGCAGTAAAATAAAGTAGTAATAGGAGTTCTTAAAATATTTGCAGATTTAATTAGGTTAAATCAATTTGTATCTGAATGTCCTTATCCTTTAAAACATCATTCCTTATTTCTCTGTGTAGATTTGCCTGTTGCATGGTTTGCTCCTGTGGTAAAGTCTCAAATGTTCAAAGTTTTGGCATCATCAGTATGTAATGGTCATGATGAATTGTCTTGGAATAGCAAGCAGAGACATGCTACATTTTATTTAGCTCTTGGAGGCTGATCTTTTCTTTGTTTGTGCTTGATGTTATGAGTCAAGTGATTAGTTTTAAACAAGGTCTAGAGTTAACTGTTTTCCCCATGCTGTGGTAGGATATAAAGAAATCCATTCGACGGTCAACAAAGAGGAGAAAAAGAACAATTGCAGATGAATCAGCTGAGAATGTTATTGACTGGTGGTCAAAATACTATGCTTCTGTGCTCAAAATGCAAAAGGTAAATCACCCAGTGAGGCCAAAACTCTCACAGCTGAGAAATGCTGTAAAAGCAGATTAACATTTGTAATGATACATTTGCTCTTCATCTGTTTCCTTTGAAAGGCAAAAGGCATTTTTTCCAGTGAAGGAAAACCTGAAGATGGTGAGTTAATGATTGGCTTTTAAAGATAATTTTGTACTATAATATTGGACTTCTCTACAGTTTTACTGTCAGCAATTAATGTCTGGTAACAGCCAGTATACTTTCCTCTACAACTGATCAGATGGTGAGCAGGTGAAAACTTCCCAGTCAGTGCTGGGTTAACATGAGTTTCCTGTCTTGTCAAATCCAATGCACAAAGATTTGCAAGGTCAAAGTCCTAAATGGTAGAAGGTGGAGATTATCCTAATCTTAGGTTACATTTGTTACAGGTTCAGAAAAAGAATCTTCTCTCAATTTTCAATCCATGTCCAATCAATGACGTAGGAACAGCTTCTGCTGGGAGACTCCACAGTCATGACTATTACTTCCATAGCTGAAAAGCTTTGTTTCCAGCTCAGGTTCCAGCAGAAATTTTTCTGCACAAGAACCTTAAAGAAATGGCCATAAATAGGTTCTGTGTGTATGCATATATGTTTCTATACATGTATACTTCATGGCTTACAGATCATAGAATCAATAAGGTTGGAATACTGCGGAAGAGACATCAAAGATCATCAAGTCCAACCTGTCACCCAACACCTCATGACTACTAAACCATGGCACCAAGTGCCACATCTAACCCCTCTTGAACACCTCCAGTGATGGTGACTCCACCACCTCCCTGAGCAGCCCATTCCAATGGCTAACAACTCGCTCTGTGAAGAACTCTTCCCACTATCAGAATTCTAGAAATTGCATTACATTATTGGGGTTTTCTGTTGTTGTTGTTGTGGGGTTTTTGTTTGGTTGTTTTGTTTGGTTTTTAGCAAATGTGACTGCTTGAGTAGACTGGGGGGAAAAAAAACCAAACACAGAGCTGGCATTTGGAATGAAACTATACCATCTTTCCATGCCAAATCTGACAGCACTTCATCAGTGATCAACATGATTTCTATTTTAAAGATGTTGAGATTGCTCTGGATAGCAGACATGACCTAAATGTCAGACGATATCATTCTGTAAAGAGCAGCTAACAGTGTTTCAGTGACCATCAGGGCTGCTGAGAGATGAGGCGAGATCAGTCTCTGAGTGAAACTCACTTGTCCATGTGAAGAAAGATTGAAAGCTTCTAGAAAGGTGTGGTGTTCATTTACAATTAGAAATTTACTTGACATTGTGACACCCACCCACATGGTAGTCAGCCGATTGTGGCACATTGGTTTTGACTGATGACTTCAGGTCCTGTAAATTCTCTTCTGATATTTTTTGGTTTGTGTTTTCACCTTTGATGATAAGCATGCATACAGGGCAGCACTGATATAATACACACACACACACACATATTTAACACTATCAAACACACATAAACTACTCAAAAACAATGACAGTGAACTCCAAATCCAGATTTCAGCCAAATTGAATCATGTTGCCAGCTTGGAGGGGGAGGAGAGAAGAAAGTTCTTCACAGAAAGAGTTGTTAGCCCTTGGAATGTGCTGCCCAGGGAGGTGGTGGAGTTCCTGGAGGTGTTCAAGAGGGGATTGGATGTGGCACATGGTGCCATGGTTTAGTAGTCATGAGGTGTTGGGTGACAGGTTGGACTTGATGATCTTTGAGGTCTTTTCCAACCTTGTTGATTCTATGATTCCATGTCAGCACCATTTTTGAGGGTTCATTGTCTTTTTCTTGGGAAGTCTCCTACCAGTGCTTGGGGTCTGGCTTGAGGTTAGTCAGGTACCTCATTCCATTTCTCATATTCCTAGGCTTTCACAAGATGAGATGCACACTATTTTGTGATACTTTTGAGCATGCAAGGATATGGATCATCTGATATCTGAAGTACCAATCAGCCAAAGTAATAGCTGGCTTCCAGTTTTAAATAAGCCTTAGATTTTATAGGAAAGTTGTTGAGATCTGTTAGTTTGCATCTGGGAGAAGTCAGAGAGGGAGAAAAAGGATGTTCCTGGCGATGGCCAGCAGGGAAGCAGCGCTACAGGTCACAATCACACTTGATCCACCAAGCTCATCACAAAGACTATTAGCCACAGAGGGGATAAGATGCTACCTTTCTTCCCGGAATGAGAGGTGGGAAAAGAGAGGATTCTATTTTTGGCAGTAGAAGAAGGAATGGAGGAGATAGGGAGGCTCTAAAATGTATTTTGCATCCCTATCTGAAGCATCTTACATGCTTTTCTCACAAAAATCTGCATGATGTCATGAAATCTCTGCAGGTAAGCATATTTCTGACCACATTGCATTGCTAATAGAAGAGGAGCCAGACAAAAAGAAGAAGGATAAAACATTGAAAAGGAAACAGAAAGAAACTCCAAACCTAGCAACACTGCAGGTAAGACAGAAGTAAGGCTGAGGAGTAAGGCTGTTAGTCACTCCTCACAAGGCTTGACATCTGCAGCTGAGTTTAGCGAACCTTTCATAGACTTAGTTCAGACACTTTAAAATGAGTAAACCACAGAAAATTGTAACAATGGTGCACATCAACACATGGGGCCCAGAAGAAACCAGGGTCTTTTAGGGCAGATGTGACTTGCTTAGCCTTAGCTCTTAAATTGACCAGTATAGACACACCTAGAGAGACTCCAGTGAAAAACCAGTTTTGTTGTTCTCCTGTAAAACCCTGAATTTGGAAATTCCTAATGTCACATTGGAAATACTACAGCCTATTAAGAATGGCTTAAAAATGAGGATGGAAAGCATTACTGCAATTGCCAGTGCATCCTTCCTGATAAGGAGGTGATGTTCAGCTCACATTAGATTTGTTTGGGTAGTGATGGAAGGAATTCAAAGAAAGCTGTATGGATCATGCAAAATGACCGCAGAGATGAGGAGGTCTGAAAAGATTAGGACTGCTTGGATTAGATTGTAGCTGAATAAAGGGGAATTTGAAACTGCTGTTTCCATTTTCTAAGACACAGCACTAACCTAGGGCCTCCTGTTTCACACTGAAAAACGTGACAAATTACAAGGAGAGAGTGTGGAAGGAAAACTCCACCTCTTAAAAATTACTTGGTTAATTTACCTATCCTAAACCTCTGTCCCCACAACACTTTATTATTATTCCTGTCTGGTTTGCTTTCACATTCTGACACATGAATGTAACATCAAAAGCACATTACAGAGAGGAAACAGAAACAAAGCCTAGCACATCTATATTAGGTTTTACCCACTCCAGTTCATTCTGGCCATTCCATTCTACAATACAATACAATACAATACAATACAATACAATACAATACAATACAATACAATACAATACAATAAACCAGGTTGGAAGAGACCTTCAAGATCACCGCGTCCAACCCATCAAACAACTAGATCATGGCACCAAGCACCCCATCAAGTCTCCTCCTGAACACCTCCAATGACGGTGACCCCACCACCTCCCCAGGCAGCCCAATGGGGAATCACTCTCTCTGTATAGAACTTCCTTCTAATGTCCAGTCTAAACCTGCCCTGGTGCAGCTTGAGACTGTGTCCTCTTGTTCTGGTGCTGGCTGCCTGGGAGAAGCCATGCCTGCTTACTGCATTAACTTGCTGTTCCAGTAGCTGGGAAGGACTTTGGTTAAGGACAAAATTGCTCCTGTTTTAAGTGGGGAATTACCTTTTTTTCCCCCTCAAGGACTTTTGCAAAACCTTGGTTCTAGTAAAATCTGTATTTTGAGTCAGAATGGATTTCTAGTCATCCTGTAATAAAAAAGTTGCTATAAATGTATTCACTGCATCACAAACAGTAAGTACTCTCCTGTTTTCAAAGATCTATGAAGGAGATTTGGAGAGTGAATTTAATAACTTTGAGGACTGGGTGAAAACTTTCCAACTCTTAAGAGGAAAATCTAATGATGAAGTCCACGTTGACTCTGAAGACAGAATAATAGGAAAATTTAAGGTGAGTTTTGATGTTGATTAAGTGGGTAATAGCTTACAGACTTGGTGTTTTCATGTGTATTTCAGGTATACCAAAGATGAAAGAAAAAGACATTGACAGTTATTGTAAATAGGATTATCTTTTTTATTTGATCTAGGGTCATGTTTTTCCTTTCCTGTTATTTGATAGATGCAAGCAGCATCCAGCACAAGCATCCAGCACAAGCATCCAGCACTCTTGTTTTGAAACTAGGAATTACCAAAAAAAAAAAAAAAAATTAAATCACAGAAAGGGAAAAAGAGATATGTTATATAATCCAGCTTCTGCTAATGCAGTTTTACTATCTCACTGTCAGTTACAGCACCTTAGATATAATCGTCAGTCATTCAAATAGAGGTCCTTACAGCTACTTCAGATGGAAACAATTGCACAGCCTGATCCAGGGCACCACTGGGCAATCTGAAAATGTAGTTCAAAGCAGGAATAATGTTAGTAAGATTTCAAGCACTTTCTAGTTCAGAGGAATTGCTTAAACTCATTGATAACCTCCAAGTAGTTTGCAGGGCAAATGACTTGTGAGTTGCTTTCAGGCTACTCAGCAGGCATGAGTCATTATTGATGTATGAGAGTTGTATGGTGGCTGCAAAAACACAGTTGGAGTCCAATCACGCTATTGTGAAACCAACCCAGTGGAATTATCAATCTGCAAATACACAGTTAAGGGCAAAATATTATTTGTAGACTCTAAGTTCTAAGAAAAGTAGATTGAGAACATATGCAGGTGTTAGTCCTTTCATGAAACAGAGAGCTGAGAGCCTGCAAGTCCTTCCTGCAGCCAGCTAAATGTGATGACAGTAACATGTTATAAAGCAAAGACATTTTAAAACATGATGTGTAGTGTGCTGTGTTCCCTTTGAGTGGTACCACAGAATGCATTGTGTATATGCATGTGCTGCAGCACAGGCTGCATGAATGATGTTTCATTTGCATTCAAAGGGTTGAGTTTTTATTGTGCTTGATCCATTTCCGAGGGAGATAAAAGACAGTGTATTACCAGGGCTCCTTCTGCATATACCCAAGTCCTGAGGATGGAAGCTTCCTGGATGGAGGGCAGCCCCACATCCTGCAAGGGATACCACCAAACCACTCTGTCAAAGTCCTCATCAGGGTTTATATTGTGGCAGTAAGTAGACAGATGTTCTTTTAATATTGAAATAACTTGGATTGTTGGGATGGTTTGTTTGTTTATGATAGGATGAGTGGGAATGGACTTGAGCTTGAGGAGAGTAGATTTAGACTAGACATTAAAAAGAAATTCTTTACTGTAATGTGGGTGAGACACTAAAACAGGCTGCCCAGGGAGATTGTGAATGCCCCCTCCCTGGAGGTGTTCAAGGCCAGGCTGATTAGGCCTTGAGCAACCTGGTCTTGCAGAACGTGCCCCTGCCCATAGCAAGGGTATTGGAACTAGATGATCTTTCAGGTCCCTTCCAACACAAACCATTCTGATTCTATGATCTCTTTTTCCATCTTACTGGTGGGACTACACTTAGATATGCTCTACCCTTGCAAACTCTCTTCTACCCCAGATCATCTTTTCTCCATACCCTACAAAACTGAGTGCCATATTTTACACCACATGTGGCTCCTGCACTTCCAGAACACCCAGGACTGGGCAAAAAGTGTCATGGCCTTGCTGAATTTAATCAAGCTTCTTGAGACAACAATCTTTCTTCCTAACAGGCATTTAACCTCAGCCCAGCTGATCCAGATGGCAAGTCAGATCCCTACATTGTGCTGAGACTGGGCAAAACAGAAATTAAAGACAGGGAAAACTACATCCCCAAGCAGCTAAACCCAATATTTGGAAGGTTGGTATAGCTTATTTTCTTATTCAGGGGTAATTTCTGCTTTATCACTTGCCACCACTATTGTCATTACTCTTACTATTATAAAGTGTTTGCTCTATGCTGATTTCTGCCTGTTTGGATTTTTTGGTAATTCTACTGGTTAAAATATTGAGAACTGGTGTCACTCTGTATGATTATAAATTATTCCATTATAAATTATTCCATTTTCATACCAGTCAAAACACATCACAAAATGTGAGAGGTTTTGCAGGATGATGCATGAGAGGAAATGAGTCAACAAAGCATCTTGTCTGTGCGAATTAATGCAATAGTTAAGTTTAAAGTGGATATCAGCACAGTAAAGTGTGATTTCACAGTCTTTGTTACTGTTTCAGGTTGAATACAGTGTCAAATTAATCTCAAAATTGTGGGGGTTCTGAAATACATGTGAGAACTCACACACACAGAGCTTCAGTGTCCCTGCAATTTCCATACTTCCACCTCTACTTGTTTTAGGGTAAATCATTGCAGTTGTCTAGCTCCATGCCATTGCTCTGTCTACTGTAGGTAGAAACATTCTTAGAGCTGTACAGGAGGTGGTGGGGAAGCAGGAGATAGAAAATACTTTTACACTCTGTTTCCAGTATTTTCAGTCATTTCACTGAAACATAAAACACTGCCAAAAAAAAAAAACCCAACCCCACTGCATAGTAGAAGAGATATCATCTAGATGTTGTTCATTAACTTAGTCTTTTGCATTTCAAAACTGATTTGGCTGCACGTAGATCTTGATTTTTGCTGCAGATCATTTGAAATCCAAGCCACATTCCCCAAGGATTCCTTGCTCACAGTCCTGATCTACGACCATGACTTTGTGGGAACAGATGATCTCATTGGAGAGACTAAAATTGACTTGGAAAATCGTTTCTACAGCAGGCATCGAGCTACCTGTGGGTTACAAAGTCAATATGAAATGTAAGCACCTCTTCAGACAGCAGCAGGTCACACAGTAAATTACTTGACTTGAAGCAAAAACTCCAGATGTAGCTAAACATTCTGTTTTCATCAGTATAAAAGTGTCATAGGAAGTATTTTAATCAAAATTCACCAAAGAGCTTAGCAATGGATTTGGGTAGCTGCCAGCCTCAGTAGGAAGTGGATATTTTAAAATTAACAACTCTGTCTGTTCAGGAAGTATTTCAGATGACAATCAGCCTGGGTATAACACACATGCTTGATGAATTGCCTTTGGAGAGATATAAAGGGCAAGTGGAAAAAGAAATCTGTCAGAAGAGTTATGTCAGAGATCTACTCTGCTCTCCAGCATTCTGCTGCAATTGGAGTGATTGCAGCAAGCCAGAGGGATTGGGGTATGGGAGCAGAGAGGGCTTGCTGGGATGGCCTGTGCCATAGAGCAGTGGTGCTGAGCTTCTGGCTCCTATCATGCAGCTGCACTTTCAAGGATATTGTCTACAAGGATTAATTAATGCAGAGAAAGTAAAGCTAAAGTAACTCCATTGCCCTGGAGTGGGGCACTACCATGAAAGACTTGGGTTTGAGGTTCTTTTCCTATAATTGTTTCTCTATTTTATCTACAATCAAAGGGCAGAAAACAAGAAAAAGCAATCCAGGAGCACAGATCAAACTCTAATACTTACCTTGCCAGCTCAGTCTCCAGTGTGAGGTATTTCTTTACATCCCAGAAAATCTCCACTTCTCCTCTGCTTGTGAGAGCCACAGTAAAATTTTCCTTAAATGAAGGTATAACACATAGACTTGAATCCTTTAGGTAGAACAGGGAATGAGCACTGATCACTTTCCTCTTGGGCAGCATGCCAATGCCTGGGCTACTTTGAGCTGTGGGGAAGGCTGCCTCAACTTCTCCTGTTTTAAGAGGACCTGAGAAGGCAGTGTCTCAAGTACGAATTAGTGCAATTCAAAGGAAAAGTCTGACTGAGCAGATGTCAGAGCCACTGACTACAAAGCAAATCTCTGCATGGCAAGTCCTGATTTGCCAGTGACTTTTCATGAAGGAAAACCTCACCCATTCCTCTTCACTCTCTGTTCCCCCTTGCAGAGAAGGATATAATGCGTGGCGAGATGCAACCAAGCCAAGTGAGATCCTCACTAAGATGTGTAAGGAGTACAGAATAAGTGGACCCTTCATGCGGCCAGGGGAGATACAAGTAGGAACAAAAGTCTTTAAGGGTCAGACCGTCTTCACAGAAGATGAGAATGGTAATGAAGCAGTTCATCATTCTTTAGCTGCATTGTAACTGTACCAAGAGCCTGCCCAAGCTGTAGCTGGAGCCCTGTTGTTCTTTGCACCCTAAAGGAAGATCACTGGAACCTGGCCCTGCTTTGAAATATAACTGTGGTGATGGAGATTGTTTGTATATTAGATATTGCTGTAACTTAATTGCAGAGAATCTGGTGGATGAGACAGTTGTTGTTAATGATCTGACATCCCCGTGGTAGGTTTTGGGGGGATACTTTGGACTAGCTCAAGAGTGAACAAAAAACCTGCTTTTGTAGTAGTGAAATGATTGTTTTACAGATAAACTGTAGCCTAAGTGCTAATCTTCTAGTTACCCCAGTGAGAACCCTTATTTGCAAGAATTAAATGTATAACATGACCCTTCTTACTTAACTGAGATACATCACACCTTCCTTTTAATTAAAAACAAAAAGTTAATTACCATCTTTAATAATTAATGAAACATGTTGTCAAGGCTTCAAAATTATGATTCATCTCTCTTTGTTCTTTTGCTCTTTCCTATAGAGGAGCCAACTGAATCATATGAACATCTCTCCCTAAAGGTTTTACATGCTTGGGAAGAAATCCCTGGAGCTGGATACAAACTGGTCCCAGAGCACATTGAGACTCGGCCTCTCTACCATAAGGACAAGCCAGGCATGGAACAGGTAGAGCAGCTCGGAGGTCGTGGTGATGGTAGACCCAGGAGCAGTTTTCCTTTCCTCTGGTGGTTGTGGTTTCTATTGGTATCTGCAGACTTGCAAAGACAGCATCCAAGTGTTGTACTATGCATGAGGCTTTGTACAGCATTAATCTGGAAATTGTCACAGATGTGTGTTTACAGCCAGGTATCCAAATACACAATACTCACACAGGGTGTAACTGCATATTTTCATTCTTTTAAATGCTCTAGTTTATCAGCACAAACTCTGCTTGTATGTAGACTTTGGTTATCTTTCTGTTCATCGTGTACTCTTTATGTACGGATTTTACCTTGGAGCTGCCAATGTACCAGCTCAGTTCCAATGTCACCACATTCCCAAGAGACTGGTAGAATATGTGTATGAAAAAAAAAATAATAATTATAATAGGTTTCTAGATAAATCACAGTTCCAGGATAGTGAGCTGGTTGATGCTTACTGAGGAAGCCGTAGTTTTGGATGTCAGAATTAAGTTTAAAGCCTTTTAAATCCCTTAAGGTTACAGAGATGTTTCTTTCTCTCTTTTCAAGGGTCGCGTACAGATGTGGGTTGACATGTTTCCAAACGAGGTGCCTCTGCCAGGACCCCCAGTGGACATTTCACCAAGAAAACCCAAAGGGTAATGCTCTGTGCTTTCCTTCCAGCACAGCGGCATCAGTCCTCAAAGACAGTCTTTCTCAAGTGTCTGGAAAGACCTATAGGAAAACCTTACCACAACAAACTTCTGTGTCTAGTCTGATCTCCAGTAAACAAGTGGTGATTTTTTCATCAAGGCCTATCACACACCTCTTTCAGAAAGATATCCCTTTTTCACACAGAGACTGCAGGTGTCTAGAAGCCTGATGTTACCATCCACTTGTTGAGCTGAAAGAAGTTATTCTGGTTTCACTACCTCTTTCAGCTGGATAACTCATTCACCATTGGAATGGGCTGCCTGGGGAGGTGGTTGAGTTGCCATCCCTGGAGGCGTTCAAGAGGGGACTGGATATGGCACTTGGTGCCATGGTCTAGTCGTGAGGTTTGTGGTTACAGGTTGGACTCAATGATCTTCGAGGTCTCTTCCAACCTTAGTAATACTGTGATACTGTAACTTACTTGACCCTAGCTGAGACCTCTAATCCCATGCAATGGTATTACACCTATTGGATTTCCAGAATGTAATTCAAAGAGAAGAAATCAAAATCAAGAAACACATAATGCAGCCAGAGTTAGAAGAGATATGTTTGGAATAATCTCTCAAATTTTACACAGATACTTATGCTGCTTTGTATGCAACACTACACATAGTTCTTCAAGATAATTGACTGTAGGTGAAACAAAACCAAGCAAGAGCTCTCAGCCCATCCCATATCTACTTTATTCCAATATTTTTGCAAGGCATTTCCTGAGAAATTTTTCTGAAGAAGCCTCAGGTGCTGTTCCTGTATTGCTTATGTTTGAACAAGAAACAATGTCATAAACCCCAGTTACATTTCCTTTTCTGTTACAAAAGCCAAGATTTGACCAAACTGTCCATGTAACAATTTCTCTCCTCAGACTAGAACTTTCTATAAAGCTTGCTTGCTGTTGTGGTGGGTTGAAACATTTTCCAACCCCCAGAAGATTTTAAAACAATCTTGCTCACAAAACTAAACTGTTGCTGCCATTTTTGTAGTGCTGTTTAAAATGTTTTGTACAAATACATAATGTTTTATAAAGTTTGTTCTTAGGCTGGAGGTTAGGAGGAAGTTCTACACAGAGAGAGTGATTGTCCACTGGAATGGGCTGCCCAGGGAGGTGGTGGAGTCACCATCATTGGAGTTTTCAGGAGAAGACTTGATAGGGTGATTGGTTGCATGGTTTAGTTGATTAGGTGGTGTTGGATGATAGGTTGGACATGATGATCTTGAAGGTCTCTTCCAACCTGGTCTGGTCTCCATTCCATTCCATTCCATTCCATTCCATTCCATTCCATTCCATTCCATTCCATTCCATTCCATTCCATTCCATTCCATTCCATTCTATAATTTCTCACTTTATAAAAGCATGATTTGATAGAGGGTTATGTTGTCTGACCAGAGCTTGATTACAGACAGGTCTACTTTCTTTTTCAGTTATGAACTGAGGGTAATAATCTGGAATACACAGGACGTAATCCTAGAGGATGAAAATATTTTTACGGGTCAAAAATCAAGTGATATCTATGTCAAAGGGTAAGTTACTCAGGACCTGTCTTCAGAAGAACATGTAATGTTTCATTCAGAAATCAGACCAGATTAGCATGTTGCAAGAATATCTGATAAACTATTTCTGTGGTCTTGGCACTTTGCTCTAAATGCCTGCCCAAATTGCTCCTCTGTGGTGGAAATTGCTGTCTTTTCTTTTTTTCCTCTTAAAATCAAGTAACAGCGCTGGTCATTACTTCCTGCTCAGGCACTGTTGGCACAAGGAGACTCAATCCCACAGTTTAGCAAACAGAGGTCAAACATGGAACCTGAGCTCTTAAGAGTTTACACAGATGCAGAGAGGTTTAACATAATCAAAGCAAAGGGAATTATGACCACATGAGAAACAAGAAAGCAGGTGTTTGCCAGACTGTTTTGATTGGAAATATATTCTAACTTCATGGTTGGAGCATGTGTGGGTGACTGACCAAAGCCACGCTGGGAAGAACATCACATGGGCACTTTCAGCTCTCCATCTCCTTCCTTCTGCAGACTAAATGTCTGTCACACCTTCACAGATGTTACTGGGATAATAATTGAAACACATCACATAAATAAAATGAAAAGAGAGAGAGTGAAAGGGGAGATCACTGAGCCAGGGCTGATGCTGTGTGTCACAGTCCTGAAGGGTGTGTTCCCTCCTTCTGATTAGGTAGGAATTAGTAAAGGATTATGCCTGTAACCAGGTAATCACAACCACAATACAAGGTCCCCTGGTGACTGTACTGCTTTCCACTATGTGCTTGCCATAGGTGGATCAAGGGCCTGGAAGATGACAAGCAGGAGACAGATGTACATTACAACTCCTTGACAGGAGAGGGCAACTTCAACTGGCGCTTCGTGTTCCCCTTTCACTATCTCCCAGCAGAGAAGCAGATGGTGGTTACTAAAAGAGAAAATATCTTTTCCTTGGAAAAGACAGAGCACAAAATACCTGTTGAGCTGGTGCTTCAGGTGTGGGACTTTGAAAGACTGTCTTCAGATGATTTCTTGGGTAAGTATGCAATGGATCTGCCTGAACTGCACCTGAGATCTCATTGGACCTGTATTTTGTAGAAGCATGTAGTGTCTGAGGCCCAACTTTTGCTTTTCTTGCTCTAAAGCACCACATTGTAAACTTACACCCTTGTTGGAGAGGGAATGATTAGGAGCTCAGATGCCAGGGTGATTCAAATGAATGACTCATAGCACAGGGAGACTTCTAGTTCTGAAGCTTCGCCCCAAGCTGCTTGCATTGCTCCATGTATCTTATCTGCAAGCTGCTGTTTGAACGCTCTTTTGTCTGTCTGTTCTCTGAGTGTTGTCACATCATCCTCCAGGCACTCTTGAATTGAACCTGAATGGATTCCCTCGAGCAGCAAAGACAGCCAAGAGATGTGACTTAGGAGTAGTTGTGGCAGCAAGTGAAGAAAACAAGATCTCCATATTTCAGCAGAAACGCATCAGGGGCTGGTGGCCTTTCATCAAGGCTGGAGACCTCACAGTAGGCATCTCACTAGAGATCAACTGCTTTTCTCTGGGACTGCTGAGATCCTAAGACAAATAAATGCTGATTTTGGATATGACATCTAAAGAACAATCACTACTGACTAATCCATAGTACTCCTCCAAATGCTTTAGTGATTACCTGTAGACTTGATTCCAGTAATAATCCCAGGCAACCAGAGCACTTTGTACTTCTTCTTCACTGTCTTCCACTGCTCATCTCCCAGCACTCTTGATGGGTAAAGTGGAAAATCAGATGTTTCCAGACAACTTTATGTCAACTGAGGAAATCTTGGGAGGAATCTCACCTGCTTATTTATTTCTTTACTATTAATTCTCACTTCAGCTAGAGAGAAGAAACTGATTTTGGTGTCTACCATTATTCTCCTTGTTGGTGACACATCTCAAGTAGAAAGAGCACAGTTCTCAGTAAGACAATATTTTTTGGTTTAGGTGGCAGGATACAATTGGTATAAAGGAATGCAAAGGACAATGACAGCCTCCCCAAAACTCTCCAAGAGTTGTTATATTACTACTGTCCTCCTAAGAATATCAGTAACACCACAAAAATTTTTGCTTACTCAAAGCCTCCAGCATAGCAAGGCTTGCAGCAGGATGTACATCTCACTCAGCATGTGCCTAGCTATCTACCTCAGGGTCTTCTGCTGAAGCTTCTCTTCCTAATATTGTAGTGCTCTCCCTGTATAATCTGGAGCTGCACTGAAATTCTCAGTGTTTAACAGAACTTTCTCCCTCCCTCCCCACCCCCGCTTTTCCCTGTTTTTAAGGCTCCTTTGTACTGTTAGAGCAGTATGGGGATCCTCAGTGTAAATGAAAGACAGCTCTGATTCTGTTTCCTAGGTAGAGTGTGTGTACCTAGGCATGAATTACATTGCAATAATTAACTGCACATGGTCTTTGGAATGATTAATGTAGTTGGAGTCTTTTAATATGGTTGGAGTAAATGAAAGACAGCTCTGATTCTGTTTCCTACTTGGAGTCTGTGTACCTAGGCATGAATTACATTGCAATAGTTAACTGCACATAGTCTTTGGAATGATTAATGTGGTTGGAGTCTTTTTTAGGTGCAACCAGATCCCTGTGGGGCACAAGCCAAGAGCTATAAACTACTTTCCTGTAATAGTAATACAATAGTATAGACCTCTACAAATTCACCTGCTTTGGCACCATTTTTAGAGAATCTTTCTCCCTTTCCAAGGGTTTTCCTAAACCTTCTTTCATATTTCTGTCCATTCCAGCAAGAAGAATGTTTTAACAAAAAAGTGCTATTGTCAAGTTCATTACCTTCTTCAGAATGAGGATAACTGTACTTCCCATGGATTTAGTGAATGGGCCCTACTCTCAAATCCCTACTTTACCTCTCTTTACCTCAGCTCTAGTACAACTGATTCTTTTCCCTCCAATCCACTTCAATCTCTTGATCCTCTTGTCTTCAACATCAATCCCTTTTATCTACATCCTTCTTCCAGCTCAGTTCTGTGCTGATTCCCAGTCACTGGCTGTAGATTAGCACTACAGTTTTTGATATCCACAAAGGAAAATAACAGAGTAGGAAAATACATTAAAAGCCATTTGTCTGGGGGTTTATTTATTACAGATTTTATGGAGCTTATTTGGTTTACCCACTCTTAATTGATATTGGAATCTTTAAATCTCTGGTATTATTTTTTTTAAATCCTTTAACTTAATTAATCTGCAGTGGAGATAGTACTGAAGAACATACCTGGATGAACAGAGAAAAGGGAGAATGTCTCTGTCACCTAACACAGACAGAAATATTGGGTTTTTTTGCTGTGAGTGCAAGGGAAAAACAGATACTTAACCCATATTTAGGAAGCTCTAACTTCCATAGCATATGTTACAGTTGATACTAAAAGTCACAGAACCACCAAGGTTGGAAGAGACCTCAAAGATCATCAAATCCAACTTGTCACCACAGACCTCATGACCGAGTGCCACGTCCAATCCCCTCTTGAAAGCCTGCAGGGATGGTGACTCCACCACCTCCAAGTAACTTAGATGACATATTTCTACTGCAAGATCTAGCAGACATGATCTTTTATACATGTTAGTTGTTGTTAAATAGATGTTTTAATTCACCCTGGGCAATGCTTCCAGGGCAAGTTGTAAGCAGGTGAAGATGTTTATTACGTTATACAGCAAAGTTATATAGTCTATCAGAAGGCACATGTGTCACATCTTCATTGGTTATTTTCTACTGGCATGCATGTAATTATGGCATACAATAGGTTAAAATAACAAAACAATATTTTAACACATCCAACCAAATTCTGCCTAGTTTCTCTCCTTCAGTTACAAAGTGTTTACATTACCCTCAAAGACAAAACATAGCTTTCTCTAATTCAAGCAAAGGCAAATCTTCTCTATAGCCTTCCAAAGCTATCTGAAAATAACCTCTTCCCACAGTTAGTATTTTACTTGTCACTCAATAAGCTCTAGTGGCTTTTCACAATGAAAACAAGCAGTGAAGGAGCACTGACATAACATTATGACTTTTTGACTTCTAGAAAGCGTCAGTAAGTTGGTGCTAAACAAAGTTATTCTTTTGTCTTCTGGACATCCATCAAGAAAATTGATTCTGGATCCACCTGTCAGACCAGTATTCCTTTAGCCTGAACAGAGGTCTAGGACTGCATAGCGTTGTCTTCACACAGATCTCATTTCTGGCCATCTTTCTCTTGTGAGATGATACTCCACAGCTCAATTGCTCCAGTACTTGTGGCTGCCTGAATTTCCTCCATTGGTGGGCTGCAACTTGTCCATGGTAGTAATACATCTTCCAGCTCTGCAAGTCAGCTCTGCCAGGACATGTGACAGATACCAGACAGGTCTTTTCAGGTGAAAGAAGCTACAATTCATGACTCAGAAAATGTGTTTATGGGTCTGGAAGAAAATATCCTACCTCTCTTTCCTCATGGTCCTTGAGCATAAGTCAGGCATGTGATGCCTGAGGTGTCCTTCTTGCTTTCTCTTGAACTGCAAAGATTTTATCTTATTTATTATAATCAACTTCCTTCACCCTCAGATAATTTCATAATTTCTCCCCAAGCCAAATCCCGTTATGATTTATTGATAATCACCCAGTAGCAGATGCTTACATATGATCTCTCTGATTTAGGGCAAGGTGGAAGCTGAGTTTCACTTAGTCACAGAAGAAGAAGCAGAGAAGAATCCAGTAGGCAAAGCTCGAAAAGAGCCTGAGCCCTTGGAAAAACCCAAGTGAGTAGAAGCATGCTGATTAAACAAGCTGGGGACAGAGGTTTGTTTGAGGAGAGGCTGAGGGAGCTGGGGTTGTTTAGCCTGGAGAAGAGAAGGACCAGGGGTGACCTCATTGCCCTCTACAACTACCTGAAGGGTGGTTGTGGACAGGAGGGGGTTGGTCTCTTCTCCCAGGCAACCAGCACCAGAACAAGGGGACACAGTCTCAAGCTGTGCCAGGGGAGGTTTAGACTCGAGGTGAGGAGGAAGTTCTTCACTGAGCGAGTCATTTGTCATTGGAATGGGCTGCCCGGGAGGTGGTGGAGTCGCCATCCCTGGAGGTGTTCAAGAGGAGACTGGACATGGCACTTGGTGCCATGGTCTAGTTGTGAGGTCTGTTGGGACGGGTTGGACTTGATGATCCTTGGGGTCTCTTCCAACCTTGGTTATACTGTGATACTGTGATACTGTATTTTAGAGAAGATGGGCAAGAGCAGGTCTCCTTGCTCCTCTCCTGGCTTTTCTCATCCTTTCTGCTGTAACTTTGAACAAGCCACTTGTCCAAATGGTGCATTGCTTGGCTCCTGGCACTTTCACTGGCAGCACCTTCCAGGTTAGCTGAAATGCCGCCTTCTGGAAACTCACATAAACTTCATGGCTGCATGTTTGTCCTCAGCTAGAGTTGACATGCAGGATTGTTCCACAGCTGACCTGGTGTGTCATAACCTCTTAAGCTATCATAATTTATCCAACACCTCAGTTTGGTCACCTATCAAGATTATACAGTTTGTATTTATTATACTAACAAGATAATTATAAGGCATTAATGCTTAAGTGCTTTAAAATGACTGTATGAAGTATTTCCTCTGTGCAGTTCTTATTTAGTTTGACCATCAGGAGACAGACTCGTTAATGTACCAGAGCAAAGGTAGACAATGATTAAATGCCTGGGAACTAAAGAGAAAAATGCAAATGAAAAGTAAGGGGCAGTGAGTGTAATTTCTTGCTGGAAAAGTACCATGAGGTTATCTATCTCTTCACCTCTGCTGATCAAGGCAGGATGTTTGTCTGGATGCATTCTATTATAACAAATAAGTTGCTGTAACTGTTTCCAAATTCTATTGCCTATGTTGAAAAGAAAACAAATCAAGTGAGCAACAGGCCTGGCTTTTTTCCCCTGTCTTTAAAGGTTATGAAAAGCCCTTAAGTAGCTGGAATATTCAGACTAATGGTTTTGTTTTGTTACCCAAGTCTGTGATTCAATAAGTTTTACTCTTCAGAGGTTCCATTTTGTAACAATTCCTTTTAACCTGGAGGATTTATTTGTTGATTATTATTTTTTTCTGAGTCATTTCCACCTCAGTATAAACCACAGTCTTTAATTAAAAGACATTCAGCTGGCCTTTTAGATTTACAGACTTTCTGTCACATTCATTTGCATTCACTGCCACATGCCGAATGCTGAATTCTGCAGATGACTAAGACATTGCTTAGACTCCTTTAAACAGCTTTCTGAGTGAGACATAGCCATTGCTTTTTGTAACCCTGAGTCTTAATTTTGTTCTTCTAACTGCTGCACCATCTGCACAAGTTCAGTGATACTCCATAAGAAGGACAATCTGCACCCAGTTTTGCAGATGTGCTCATTGGGCTGTCCCATCATACGAAGCTAGCAGGTGTCGTCTTGGCTTATTACAGCGGTAGGGCTGTCAAAGCCGGAGGCACAGTGGCCTCCCAAGCTGGGTGGCATGTCCAACATTTTTCCTAAGGAGAGCATCGTTTCCCTCTCCGTATGCAGCCAGCTTTCCTCTACAGTGCATAGTAACTCCTGGTTGCGGAGGAGAATATGACACGAGGCAGCATTTGTAAAACCTTAGGATTGAGCAGTGCAGACATTCTCCAGCAGAGGAAGGTGGCTTTTCTTTATCCAGGCAAGCTATCTAGATTTTTGGGTTTCATCTCAACTCCTGTTTTCAAGAGGCCCATATTACTTTTCCTTCTGAAAAGATGCCATCCGTGGCTGTATGTCAGGTTTGAGCTGGCTCTGACTCTTATAACACTGTGACTGCCACTAAGCAATTAGAATTTTTTTGTAGTGGCTTATGCAATGCTAAATTTCTTGCAATGATTAGAAAGCTTTTGTACTCCAGTTTGAGATGTCTGCATTTATTCTTTAGGATTTAGCATGGTCTTCTCTGTAATTTTGAACTCAGTGTCTTGCCTTAAAGTGGCAGTTATGAAGTGTGAACTGGAATTTTGTTGAGTGGTGTGCGGAGCTTAATCTCAGGGGCAGATGTAAGATGAGTGACCCAACAGCGTGTGAAACACATGAAAGTTCCCTCTGAGCTCTTCAGTGGGCTCCCAGCAGTTAAAGGTCCTCTCTAGACCCAAAGATATATTTTACAGTGGGGTAACTTTTGAAACAGATGGATTTGCTTTTACAAAAGTCTTTCCTTTTTTCCCCCTCCCTCTTCAGCCGACCAGATACATCCTTCTCTTGGTTTGTAAATCCTTTCAAGTGTTTGTATCACCTGATCTGGAGAAACTACAAGAAGTACATCATCATCGGCATCATTCTGCTTGTTCTCATTATCTTCCTGGTGCTCTTCATCTACACACTGCCAGGTGCAATCAGTGAGAAGATAGTTGTAGGATGAGCTCTCATTGTAACCAATCACATACAACCACCTCAGTTAAAAGGAAAAGGCAGGCAAACAGAATTAATCCACCTTGTAAAAAGAAAACACAGCTATTCTGTGTCAGAAACTGGAGCTCTCTTAGAATAGTTTAACATTTTCTTTGGCTGCTCACCCAGACCCAACCTTAATGCACATTATCATGAACATACTGCTGCAGCTTTAGTGACAATGAAAGTCTGATTCTGCACCTAAAACAGAGTGTGAAAGTGAGTTCCTTATTGTTATGCAGCAGCTGATTTGTCAGTCAAGTATTTATTATTACAGACTTGTGGTTAAATATTTAAGAGCACAATGTGTCCACGGAGGTAAATGTATAGTTCAATCTTTGAATAGTTTTGTAATTAATTACATGAACTCTTTTCCAGTGACCTCTAATGGCACAATTATTTTGAAATAGAAGGTCTATTAAAAAAAAAACCCTAAGGTTAAATTATCTCATTTGGTGTCATGTGTAGAGTTCCTCCTGTGCCTCTTGGTGGGAGCTCTGTGCTCTGTAAAGATATCTCACACACTTATAAATGAGGTAAGTCTCAGTGACAGGGGGTGGTAGAGGCAGAGATGGAAAGAACTTTTTTCAGATGCAGTTTGAAAGTGCTGGAGGTCTCAGGAGGAGAGGGATCAGGAAGATGAAGACTCAGCCACAGGCACTGCAGTAGCCAGTGATCCTTGTTAAAGAGAGCGAACAAAGAGAATCCTGCTGCTTGATGAGCAGAGAAGAGGAATGGAAAAGAGAGAGGCTGCAGAGTGGAACAAAGCCTGGAAGATTAAAGAAACCATGGATTAAAACCTTACACTGTTGTCACTGTGAAAATCCTCATCCTGCTTAAGAATACAGAAGAAAATGCTGCAGCCTGTACCATGCAGAAGACGAGGGTTGATAACTTGATTTCCCTGTGAATGAAGTTCCCACTGAGCACCCACTGATGATGAACTACCCCACAGAGTCAGGACAACCACAGCATCCCAAGGAGCTCTGTCTTTGGCAAGGTGTAGCCCTGAGGCTGTGCTGGAGGACGAGGTTTCAAGGCCATGCTCATACTATGCCAGCCAGGACATGTATACCCTCATCTGCAAAGTCATTCCCGCAAAACTCACCAGGCCCCTGCCAGTTTCTGTGTGTTATGCAGTTAGTTTATGTTTCATACTGTGAGTTAGCATCTCAGCAGTGTGCAGGACTTGCATTGCTCAGAATCTGGAAGAGCAGGAAGCAGAGGCTTCACACATGACTACAAAATGCCATAAATGTCACAGGACAGCATGACAGGTCAGTCCAAGGACATTGTGACTGATTGCAAACAATCAACCTCTATTCCTGAGAATAAAGCTCTCAGGATAAACCAGGATTCACCTAAGAGATAGGACAGTCCTTTCCTACACAGGGACATAAACACTTGTCAGGCCGGGTGCTCCTGTTTAAAATCTCTGTGTAGAAAGGCATCAAAACCAGAGATCTGACATTACTTCCTGGCTCTGCCATGGACTCTTCTTTGTCTTTTGAGAGGCTGCAGAAGGATTTTCATGCCAACCATGAGAAGCATCAATAACTAACTAACTAAATCTGTAAAAATTCCTATGTAGAGACATCAAACTAAGGACCAAATTATGACAGAGGTGGAAGGGCAGCTTTTGTAACTACTTCCCCCAATTTTCAGTCTGAAAGGAAGAGAATTCTTCTCTGAAAGCCTAATCTTCTTGTTAGCTTCTTGCAAGCATTCTCGAAAGGGAAGCTAGCAATGTGACTGGCAGAAACTGTCAACAGCGTGCTCAGTGAGTTTTGGTGGGATTATCAGAGTGAGAGTGGCCATTCATAGCTGGGCTGCATTAACTGAAATATTGAACTTGTGGATTGGCAGAACAATGTATCCTACAAAGCAAAGCAAGGCGGAAAGGCTAAGCTCCAAGACAGTATACGTCTTCATTATGCAGTTATCATTCATCTGAGCCAGCCAATTCAACAGCTTTCTGCCCCTTGGCAGACATAATTCTTCATCCTTTGTTTAAGTCCAGTATAGTATCATAGAATCAACCGGGTTGGAAAAGACCTCAGAGATCATCAAGTCCAACCTGCTACCTAATACCTAACACCTCATGACAACTAAACCATGGCTTCAAGTGCCATGTCCAACTCTATTTTGAACACCTCCCGGGATGGTGACTCCACCACCCCCTGGGCAGGACATTCCAATGGCCAATTGCTCTTTCTGTGGAGAACTTTCTCCTCAAGCCTAAACTTCCCCTGGCACAGCTTGAGAATGTGTCCTTTTGCTCTGGGGCTGGTTGCCTGGGAGAAGAGACCCCCCACACCTGTCTACAACCTCCTTTCAGGAAGCTGTAGAGAGCAATAAGGTCTCCCCTGAGCCTTCTCTTCTCCAGGCTAAACAATCTCAGCTAATAGCATATATCTCCTGGATTTGGGGACTGTTTGTTTAGTTTGGGGTATGTTTTGTTCCTTTAGGGCTTTTTCCCCCCAAAATTTCTGGAAAGTTAAGATTCTGAACAAACTAAAGAAATCTTACCTGTAAAGAAATTTGTTTCCCTACTCAGAAAAGGTTTGAAGGCACTATCACTGATGTTCATGTGATCATAGCTCTAGAGGTTAGTTTACCTGAAGGTTCATCACCTGGGTATCTCCCTACCATTACAGATACTCCTTAGATGTCTCCCTTTCTACACTGAATGTGTTAGACCATCTCAATCCAGTTGTGCCACCTCTCAGTAAGTGCAAGGTGTCCTCCACTTCCACTCCGATTTTGAAGTAAAGAAAGGTGGTTACCACCATCCAGGATATATTAAGGACATACTGGCAAAAGAAAGGTATTACTGGGACCTTTCAATCTTATTCTTCACCTGAAGGTATCCTAGAGTATTCAGGGTTTAACTATGACCACTCTGCTGTTCTTACAGATAAGAACATCCGTATCCATCTGATATGGAATATTATAAATCAAATTTCCATCTCAGTGCAGCAAATTGTTCTGCAAAGAACATAAATATCTTGTAACACTGCAGCTGCTAATGCTTCTAAGGTGTTTGTTTGGAAGGTGGGTCAGTCAGGATCAGGAAGCCAAGCAGGCTTTGTGGGGGTTTGCAGGAGACAGAACAGACCCTGCCCTACTTTCTGCAGAATATTCTCCACCTTGCCCCCAGCCTACAAACTGCACTGCATCCTGCAGATTGGTCTCATAGTGGCTAATGATTACCTTATAATGACTTTTTACGTTTGGAAGAAACAAATCCCCTGATGAGGTTATAGAAGAATTTTTTTTCCCTCCACGTTAGTCACAGAGATGGTTTTTGACCACCAGGAGGAGCTTCTGATTGCTATGCGTGACGGCTGTGAACTCCAAGAGAGATATTTAGAAGGTTCACTGAGTAGCCTATTTGCCTTCAGCTCCGAAATGCAGAATGCTGTCTCCTTCGAGACTCATTAATATATTTTTCTATCAGTTATTTGTGACTGGGAAAAAGCTCAATCCAAGATCTGGCTCCAGGCTCTCAGATATTTGGTATATGACAACCACTTCTCCCTTTCACTTTGTAACTAAGTCCCCATCTCAAAAGAGAATAACAACTTTTCACATATTTGTGATAGAAAAAATGATGATTTATAAAGATCTTCCAGACTGTGTCTCTTTTAATCACTTCTGTAAGCAGGTATGGAGACTAATCAGAGCTCCATTTGCAGAAACTATGTGTCTGCTTCCTGGATGCCTCTAGCATGGCTCCAGATTTCCTTGGCAAAACTAGAGACCACTTCCATTAAGAAGCAAGCTGGAAAGATCTCTTCCCTCTCTTCCATTGTCTAAAGAGTGTCCCTGGCTGGATTCTTTCTGGTGACACTGATAGCTAATTAATGGACTAACTCCAGCACCCAGCTCTTTCAGACTTACCTGCTCAGCTCAGCACAGCACAGGTTGGTGTTTTTTTTCCCATATTGCAGCTCCTAAAAAGGGACTGTGCTTGACCTGCCAGCACAGGAGAGCTGTCACTACCAATGCCTCCTGCTTTTGCTGTGCTGGTGGCTTGCACTCTTTTTGCAGGCACCTGGCTTCCGCCAATGAGCAAGATGGAAAGCAGCAAGTCCACTGCACACTGCTGGCTCAGAAGCTGGAGTGAAAGGCAGGGTGGAAGAGAGAAAGGAAAGCATCTCAGATTTTCATGTCCAGCTCCAGCCTTCATTTTACCTTGCCATTTAGACACTGAAAACACAGCAGACCTTCAGGTGTTACAAGACTCTTTCCCCAATACAGAAATTTGTAATCCAGTATTAGGCAAAACTGAGAGTCATTAGAGATTGTGAAATACTGTAATATACATACAAAGAGATTAAAAATATAGACCAAGACTTCTGCAGATACCTGTATTGCTAGGTGGGGTAGTTGAACAGGATAGTTACACAGCCATCGCTTTCCTCTGAGAGTTAAAATGCAAACCTTTTGCTCTTGTTCTTTGTTATTCTCTGCAGTTCTCATCTAGAAGGGTCTCTGTGTGCCCTCAGACCCTGAACCAAGGCAGTCACCTGCCCTGGGGAAATACACCTGAGAGGGATTTCTTTACCCATTTTTGTTACCTGTAGTATAAGTGGCTACAGCCAGTCCAGCTGCCTCATTTGGAAGCCCTGCCTCTGAAACCATCGTACTTGGTAAAAGCACCTTGCACACACGAACAGTGGTTACAAATCTATCTCTGCTGGGCTAAAGGACAGATTTCAGGCAACAGGAAGTCCAGGTAGGTTTGCCATGTCCAGAGCATGCTGGCCCACATCATTTAGCTCTGCACTACAACTAGCATGCTAGATTTCAAGAAAATACTCAAAAAAGAGAGACAAATGCAAAAGCAATCACAGAAGCTCTTGACATGTCAGGAGAAATAAGGATTTATGGGTTTGTTTACTTATTTGTAAGGGATGTTTCTTTTTCCTGGCAGATAAGAAGTGGTTAAGCCACTCCAGAAACAAGCACACAGTTCTGATATACTGATGGAGCACTGACCTGTCAATATGACTGCACAGCAAACAAACCTTGGCTGCTTTTCATAGTATAGTATCATAGTACCAGTCAGGGTTGGAAGGGACCACAAGGATCATCTAGTTCCAACCCCCTGCCATGGGCAGGGACACTCCACACTAGATCAGGTTGGCCAAAGCCTCATCCAGCCTGGTCTTAAACACCTCCAGGGACAGGGTCCCAACCACCTCTCTGGACAACCCATTCCAGGGCTTCACTACTCTCATGGTGAAGAACCTCCTCCTCATGTCCAGCCTGTATCTCCCCACTTCCAGCTTCATTCCATTCCCCCTAGTCTTATCACTACCTGGTAGACTGAGAAGTCCCTCCCCAGCCTTCCTGTAGGCCCCCTTCAGATACTGGAAGGCCACAATGAGGTCACTTCTGAGCCTTCTCTTCTCCAGACTGAACAGCCCCAACTCTTTCAGTCTGTCCTCATAGGAGAGGTGATCCAGGTGAGAGAGGTGCAACCCAACAGGCATTGAGTGGTGGAGATGCATGCTATACCAGACCTTGACATAAGGGATGGATTTCTCTGTTGCAAGAGAGCCATCCAGGAGAGAAGAACAGGCTGAGCAGCTTGTGGTTGGCACATGCCCCATGCACATGAAGTCCCTTGCCTTGGAAGGGAATGGCCAAATGAAAGCTGGCCACAGTGATTGGCCATGCCTATGAAGCTGAAGTCAACTGACCTGAGGCTCACCACAATGACTTCCATGCTGAGCTGAGACTGGTGGCATCCACCTGAGGCTGACTGCATGTAAATGACACCAGAAGACATCTGAATTAGGACTGCATACCATGGTTGATTTAATTATTACCTGGTAAGTGGCAATTATCCTCCAAGGCTTATGTATTGAGCAGAGGTGGGCTGGGAGAAGTTATGTTCCTCAAAACAGACCATCAAAATTTCCTCCACCTGCATTCATTTTGTGAAAGAGTAGCTGATATTGACTCCTGCATTTTTTTCCCCCTCCTACATCATTTAGAGCTAGTCAAGTCCTCCTGTTCACAATTCTTCCCTTCTCAGAAACATTTTATTCTTTGTAATAACAGTCAAACAATTAAAACATAAGGTGAAGAATAACTGCTTACTGTGGCTCTTCCTCTGATATCTTCTTGCCCAGACCACATGGTTTAACCTGTGATTATGCTGAAGACTTTAGAAAGACTAGAACCAAAAAAGTGTCATTTAAAAGCATTGATAGAAACAAAATGACATCCATACATGCAGCATACATACAGACAAAGAGAAAATGTGGAACATTGACATTCTGTGATACTCAGCTTCAAAAACTTGGTAGTTTTCTGTTGTGGCAAAGTAGGTAGTTGTCACCTTGAACCAGATGTTTCAATCTTCTCTGTTCAACTTGAATAAAAGGCTACTTTTGTCTTCTGTGTCCAGTTTAAGCTACTTGATAATGCATAAAAAATACATGTTGTTTTCCCCTTTAGTCTTCACTATGCTAAAGAGCCCCAAGAGCAGCAGCTCAGTCAATGGAGATCTGGACCCAGTCTTGTTTTATGTTAAATGGAGCTGCTAACAGAAGTGGGTAGGAAACACTGGGCCATGTGGTACGGAGAGGGTGCAGTACAGAGGTATTTTTTGGGTTGGTTGGTTGGTTTGTGGGGGTTTTGTCATTGTTATTATTCTTTTGGCAAATAAAGTCATCCCCTATGCACCCCGCTGGTTTGGAGAGAGCCTGCTTTCTGATCTGAATTCATGTCTCCATGTGAATGGATGTAGTGATTTGGACGGTACGAGCTCAGGGTTCTCTATACTATACTTCACAGTGCAGACATTGCTTAGACATGCTCTCAAGCTTGAATGTAACAGAAGAATGGACATCTTTATTCAGGCCCAAATCCAGCCAGTGGAGTGCTGTCCCTCCGAGAGCTGTCTGTGCTAGAAAACTAGCCAAGGGCATGGCTGTTCACTGTCTCAGAGTGCAAGTGGCACAGCCTGGCATGGTTTGCCCAAATTCTCTTCCTTCCCACAAGAGACCAGAATAACCTTGCTCACAGTGCTTCCTGGGAACAGCCCCTAGGCTGGTCTCTGATTCAAACTACACCTTGCTTGAGGAACTGTTATGTGGGACAGGGAAAGGTGATGCCATGAAGCATCCTCACAAATGGAACAGGTGATCCTATGCTGGTGCTTGAGTCTGGCCCTGGTCTTTTCTGGTTTGCTGGTACTGTTGACATTAGTCCAGGAGTACATCTGCGAGTCCACAGGAGCCGTGAGGGAATCAGCTCTTGGTAGAAAGTGTTTTAACAAAAAATGATGGTGGTATTTAAAAGAAAACACACACACACACATTTTAGTTCAATATTTCTCATTGTTTAACAACTGCAGAATACGGTGCCTGATGTGTTCATCTGGATGCTCAGCAGCAACAAGAGAGTTGCATATGCCTTGCTCATGAAACAGGAACTGCTCTGAGACAATAATGATTTGGTGGCATGTGGATCTGAACCAGAGTGCCTCATGGTATTTATGCAGCAACATAGGTTGTCCTGCACAGAGGATGTGTTCATCACTCTCTACAGCTCACTGAAAGGTCTCTTCTCTCTAGTAACAAGTGATGAGACAAAATGACATTAAGCTGCAGCAGAGGAGATTTAGGTTCTCAACCAGGCTTCCAAAGGAGGTGGTTGAATGCCCATCCCTAGATGTGTTCAAAACAGGCAGAGATGCAGTGCTGAGGGACATGGTTTAGCACCTGACTTGGTAGAGTTGAGAATGGCTGGACTCGGATCTTAAAGGTCCTTTCCAACCAAAACGATTCTGCGCTTGACTCTATATATCCAGCCTCCATTATGAGCCTGTCAGTCACCCAATAAACACACAGCACTCTTAAGTAACAAAAGTAGACGTGCTGCCTACTGAGGGATCTTAAAACATCAAGGTCGCCTTTGGTAAGGGAGAATGATGTCCCGGTGACCTTGAACGTTCTGATTCCCCTGCCAGCCACAGAGCGGGAGCCACTGGCAATCAAAACTCCCCTCCGGGACAGGCTCACCCCTGGAGCCGGCCTTGCAGCGCTGCGGGAATCTGCCCTCTCCTGCTTCCTGCTGCTTAGCCCGGTACCACGGGGCAGGGCGGGCAGGCCCCCGTGTCCGACACGGGGAAGGAGGCTTTGCTGGCCGCGAGGATTACACTGGTGGCCGTTACCGCCGCGCTCCCCGCAGCCCGCGGAGGAGACTCCCGAGAGGGGAAGGCGTTTGGAGCGGGGCGGAGCAGCCCATCCTGCCACTGTGCCCGGGGAGGGACCCCCGACCAGCAACTGCGCCGCCGGGAAACCCTGCAGCCCCTCACAGCCTCCCAGGCAGTGGGGTGAGTGTCGTACTGTGGGAGTGCCTGCTCCTCGAGGGAGAATGGTGCACCGAGGGCCCGCGGGGCTCGGGGGGCGGCCCGGAGTTGGGGCCGGCTCCCCTCTTGGCGGCAGGAGCGGAGTGCGACGGCCCGGGGAGGGGGCGGGGAGGATGACTTCATGCCGCCGGAGCGCCGTGAATTTAGAAGCAGCTGTTGCCGTTGCCGCCGGGATGTGGGGGTGAAGTGACAGCGGGAGCTGCCGCTGCCTGAGGGAGGGGCAGTGCCGGGCACCCCGCTCCGCCCAACTCAGGGGCCTGGGGCCGCCGCAAGCAGCCGCTGCGGAAGGGCGAAAGATGCGTTGAGCCGGTCGCTGGAAAGGTGAGCTGGAGCGGGCGGGGAGCGCTGCCGTGCTGCGCGGCCTGGGGGGCTGCGGCGCTGATGCTGCGGGCCGCCCGCCCCAGTTCGCCCTGCTGCCGGCGTGGGGAAGGCCAGGCTGGCGACCCGGAAAGGAGCCGCTGTGTCTGTGTGCGGGCAGGCAGCGTCTGGAGCTTGTGCTTTAGGGATGTAGCTTCCTTCCCTTCCTCCTCTCGCGGTTCCCTCCGAAGGCAGAAGGGCTGCTCTCTCCCAAGCGCCGCGGTGTTGCGTTTTATTTCCTATTGCCAGGATGTGCGCTGGCTCCGTGCCCGCTCTCCGCTCGGCAGCCCGGACGGTTTTCTCTACCCTGGTCAGAAAGGATTTGCTCTCTTGGAAGGGGGGCATTTGTCTGTGGCTTGGCACGAAGGGCTGTGGAGCCCTGCGACAGGTGCAGGGCTCGGCGCCGGGTCCCTGCGGCCCGATGCGCGTTCCTTAAGTGACGGGGAAGACATCTTAGGGCAGAAGGGTTTCAGGGGAGCAGAAGCAAAAAACGATGTCTCGTTTACGCTCCTGGATTTTGAAGGCGCTGCACAGGAAACTAACGGGAGTGTAGAAGTTGAAGACCCAACCATTGCACCAAAATGGATTCTGTTGGCTTTTTGGGGGACTTCTTCCTGTGGTGGTGATTTGGTTTGGTTTTTGTTGGTTTTTTTTTTTCCCTTTATTAAATTTTTATAATTTAGCACAAGGTTTGGGACGGGCAAAATAACAAAATTTAGAAGCCTTTGTTTGCTGAATGGAAGAAATAGTGAGCTGCACTTCCATCATATCACCTGTGGAAGTGGACAAATGAATACCTGTGTTGCTGTTGCTTGGCTGCTGGCATTGCATGTGGGTCATAATGTTAGATAAATGGTCTTTTGGAATTGAGAAGAAGGGGGAAACCCTGAGTTTGTTTTCATTCTCTGCTCTGAAAAAGGGTGTTTTAAGGCAGGCATGTCAACTAGAGGCTAGAGTTGGCATGAAGGGGCAGATCATTAGAATGAGCACTATCTTTGTCTAGTGCTGCTTAATGGCTCTTGGTGATTTGGTTTGGAAGTGAAAATGATTGTGCCTCTGGGAAGAAAACCATGGGATGTTAAGCTGTTCTTAATAAAAAATGAAGCAGGGTATTGGAAGCTGGAAGTTATTTTATTCAATGTCTACTTGTATGTTCATCTTAAAGGACCTTATTATCTCCTGTGCTCACAGTTATGATATCTTCAGTTGTGGTTGAAGCCTCTGGTCATGGTGCTAGAGTGATAGAAGTAATACTTAGGGAGGTAATGGGTGGTTGCTTGGTCTGTTGTCATTATTTTGGAGAAGATATTTAAGTACCTCAATACTGCTGCTGGGTGTGGAGAAGGTGACTGATGGCTACAGAGAAAAACATGTAGAGAAGACAACTGAGGCTTCGCAAGGCTGAAACAGCGTGACCGGTCATTTGCAGTGTCAGAAACCAGTTCAGCAGACAAATGTTTGCCATGAATAACAGACATTAACTCTGACCCTATATAAGCTTGTTCCTTTCAAGCACTCCATGACACATCCAACTGGATACATTTCAAGCTAGAGAAAAATTGTCATTCCTTAGAACCTGCAACTTCTGTCTACTAAACATTGACTTTGTAACTGTAAAAGGATTCTGAGTTCAACAACTCTACTGATTTTTACTTTTTCTACAAGCAAGTATGGCTATCTCAGCAGTTGCCATGCTGTACTTGTTTATGGATTTCTACTCTTAATTACCTGTTTATCTCAGTTCAGACGCTTCTCATATGTTTTCACCTGTTCTGTAGAAAGTAATTTTTTCGATAAAGAGAACATCCAGTAACTGTCTCATTCTGTTGTTGCAAATACAGGGGGTAGAGTACTCACTAATGTTGACACAACCTTAGCACAGTGAGCGTAGCTGTTTGTGTTTCCTGGCAAACTTAAATAATGTTTCAAAAGGCTGTTATTTAACATGTTTATAAAACAAGGTGTTGCCAGGGATGAAGCAGTAGTTGACCAGGAGCCATACATTATCATGATGTGAATTCACATCACAGAAGCAAATGTGCTTCTGCTTTGTTTGAAATGGAAAACTTGAATTGCTTTTGATTTTTGTCTTGTGTGCACCCTGAAGACAGGTGGCAGATGTAAGGGTGCATGTGTCCATGGGGGAAAAAAAAAACTTATATCTTAATTATCAGTCTGAATTTAGTTCAATGGTGTAATGGATGTAAATCCACTTCTTAGAGACTTCTTTCTCAGAACTCCTCTTCCTCCTTGTGGTACAGTAACTTCCATATCTCTGTCAAGCAAAGAAAAGCATCTTCATTTTGGTTAATCTGGGGCAGCAGCCCCACTGAGTGAAAGAACAGCCTAGTTGGCCAGCTGGTTGCTGCCAGACAGAGGTAGCAGCTGAGGTAGCAGCTGAGATTTAGCTGCCTTTTCCTCAGAGGGTCTGCTATTTTGGAGCTCTTCATCTGGGTTAGCTCTTCAGATTTGTAAGATCTTAATTATCTTTGAGAATTCTAGGCTGCAGTCAGCCTTTGAACCAGCAAGTTCATTTGACCAAACTGATGAGTGGGGGCCCATTGGGTATGTCTGCATAAGGCTTATTTCCTTAGCAGAACAAACTGGAAAACCTAGTAACCTTAAATGCACTTGATGTTGCAGATGTTTGATTTCACGTGCAATCCTTCTCAAGGGCTAAAATGAAGCAGTTCAGTTAATATATTTTATGTTATTATGAGAATGTTTAAAGCTGATGTTTCCAAATACATTTTTAATGGAATGAAACAACCACACTGCAATTTTTCAGTTATTTTCTTACTAGGTTTTGAATTGGATTAGTTTTTCCCAAATTAAGAATTCTTTAAAGGATGGCTTGACCAGGGTGGGAGTGGACAGGTATGACACAGTGAGCTTAAAACTCTGTACCTCAGCATGTGCAAGCAATCGAGAGCATTTTAATAGTAGTAATAGCATCTCTTTTGTGAAGAACAAATATATTGTTGCTTTCCAAATGCATGCCCTTTAGGTTTCTCACCATTGCTAGGTGAGAAGAAATTTCTATCTGAGAAATAAATGCCATGCATAAACTTCGGCTTCCTCTCATGAAATGGATTTTGTGTTGGACGTTCTCATTACTGTCAATAGAAGATGTTTTTGTGAGTGGCCATCCAACTGCAAAGGCAGCAATTGTTAAGGAGAACTAAATTTTATCTGTTTATGTGGGTACAAGACAGGCATCTTTTTATCCTGAATTCTTCCTAATCAAGTGAGTCAGCACTTCACAACCTGGGTAATGAGCCCCTGTGTTTAATATTTAAAATATGGAGATAGAAGTGCAGAGTTTATGCATGCTTCTTGCAAAACCCAGCTGATTTAAGGCGGCTTCTTGAAGAGAACTGCATGTGACAGCAACACAAGCATTAATCCATTTGCATGTATCAGTTTTGTGATGCATTGAGAGGCTAGTTGTGAGAAAGTCTGCATAGTGTGTGCTCTTACAAAATGCCTCGATTAAAAACAACATTAGAAAAGAAAGAATCTGCTTGTACAAGAACTGTATGCTGCCAGTGTGTCCCTGTCTTGAAATAGAAACACAATAGAGGAGAAAGTAACAAAAAATGGACTCTGTCACAAGAGAGTTGCTGCAAATGTCTTAGCCAAATGTCAAACTACTTCATTTTTCTTCATTTAATTCTTATGGTAGAATCAATAAGGTATATATGATGGTGGATTTTGTCCTCATTAATATACTGAAGATAACCTTCATTTCTGTGGTGGTAAAATGGTTCCAGGGTATCTGCCCTTTGCTGGGTAAAGCAAGTATAAAGCAAAATAAAGCAAGAACTTTTGCAGAAGAGCTGCAGTGAAAGAATCAGCCAAAGTGTAGTTCTCTCTGGCAGAATTTATTTTGTTTTCACACCTGTATTAAAAGTAAATATAAAACTGTCTAAACTGCTGTTCTTTGGCTTCATAGACTCAGGGGCAATTTAACCTGCTCTGTGTTCAGAAGTACTTAAAAGCAACTGGCTGATCTTTGCACAGTTTTGCATCCCTTTTTGCTCTAATGTCCCAGTGATTCATCACATGCAGTAGGCACACAGGTTTAACTCCAACATACTGTGGTAGTTTCTCTTATTTTGACTACCTTTTTTTGTCATACCTTTGTTCTAGCAACTATTCCAAAGGGCACAGAGGTAGATCAACGTTATCTTGGCAGCTGTTAGCTCGCCTGTAAAATGTGCTGCAGCTTTAATGAGATCATATACATCTTAATATATCTATATAATTGTATATTATATAATATATATATATTTGCTAGCTCTTCACTCATTTGCTTTCTGCCTCCTACAGAATTTTCACTTACACATATGGTGAGCACAGAACTGTAGTGAAACAATCTCACCACCTGTTGTTTTAAAATAGCACAGAGGCATATTAATGGTCCTTCCATGATGCTGTTTATAGTACACGTTAAACCTCACTTAAAATACTGTGGATCAGATTGGTGAAGGATATTATTACTTCATCAGCCTTCAACTGGTTCCTGTTCAGCATCTCAGCTTGTAGATTGTTCATAGGTAGGAGAGAGGTGGACTTCACAGGAGAGTCAGTCTTTGTTTGTCAGGTCTAATGAGTGACTTCAATTCTCAGCTTCACTTCCAAAGACTATCTAGAGCTCTGCCTAATATTTCTGATCTGTAACTCTCTAGATTTGTCTTTGAGGTTTGTGGGTTTTTTTTTTCAATGTTTCTGGCCTAGTCAAAGTAGGAATGAAAAATTTATTTCTGCTTTGAAATAATCTATCCAGAAGTGGGCCAAGAAAAAAATTTTGATGTTAAGTGGCAGTCCACCATCATTCTCACTTGATGGAGATGTCAGTTTAAAAGGGCAATCAGGACCAAATCATAGAATCATTTTGGTTGGGAAAGACTTTTAAAAAAAATCAAAAATCATCTAATCCAACCATTGAACAATGGTAAACAGACTGCCACTTTCAAACTTCACAAAGTGCTTGTTTCAGGCACAGAAAGTTCTTGACATCTATCACAGTATCATCTGCATGCTGCTAGTGCGTTACAAGAAAACATCATACATTGAAAAAATATCTTTAAAGAATAAAAAGGAGTGAAAGATGTGTCTCAAGTTTAGCAAAAGCTCTTTGAAACTCTTAAGAGTAAGTGTCTCTGTGTGTGGTTTTGTGCTTGTAATGAAATACATATGGACACTTTTTGTTCCTCTGGTGCATGACAGATGGCACTGATCGGTTTGCTTTAGTGTTACTGCTCAACTGAAAAGTAGTTGTTAACACTGGATCAGTGACTCTCAGATGCCTGTTCAAACTTATCCATAGACTCACAGAATGGTTTGGGTTGGAAGGGGCCTTGTAGATATCATCTAGTTCCAAATTCCCTGCCATGGGTAGGGACACCACATACTAGACCAGGTTGCTCAAAGCCCCATCCAGCGTGGCTTAGAGCACTTCTATGCTTGGGGCCTCCACAACCTCTCTGAGGCAACCTGATCTCACTACCCTTGTGGTGAAAAGCTGTGTGGCATATTATAGACTTAGTCTGTAAGAATATGGATCTGCTATTAAAATATGACCTCTGGGAAAATTCCAGTAAGGGATGTTTAGAGAACTAATATATGAACGAAGTGGAGAAATCGCCTTTTGGTACAGTCTCCCAGTGTTTGTTGCTCAGCAGTGACCTGGAGTTCCATGAGTATATTTGCACTGTTAAGTTTAGTTGCAGAGGACACTCACTGGAAGTGTTTGATTGATTTATATTCTTAGCCTCCTCAGTATCCTTTGGCAGTTGCATGATTCAGTGCATGTGGAGCTTAAGGAAGTCTTATTATTTTCTCTTAAAATGTGTTGCCTAATGATTTAATTGTCATGATAAGAGAAGTGTTAAACTATTGTTTCCCTTTCAGTTTCTCACCAGTCATAGTGTCCCATTCTCTTGCCTCAAGGATGGTCATCTTGGCCATAGATTTATAGAATTGTAAGGGACCACAAGGATCATCTAGTTCCCTGCTATGGGCAGGGAACCCTCACACTAGATCAGGTTGCTCAGAGCCACAATTTACTCTTGTAAAGAGTTTATTCTTTCTGCACATACAGACTCTGTTCCATATCTGATTCGTTCTTTGCTATTTTTCTATATCCTTCCTGCAAATTCCTTTCTGTTATGCAATAGTCAGATCTTAGGAGCTCTGTGTAGTAGCATGATAATTTCTCTTCCATTCTTTACCCAGTTTTTTTGCTCTTCAAATTAATTACATGTTTTATTTGGGGTGAGCTCTTGGTGTGTCCCTGTTAGGTTATTTTTCATTGTAGCATCATTACAGTAATAAGCTTATAACTGGAAAGAACTGATGCCATTAGTAGGAGACATAACAATTGAGAGCTGGATATAAAAGAATGTGTATTTTAAATGTCAAAAAGAACAAACTGTAGTGTGTAGCCTTGTAAAGCAAGAGAGATTCCATCCCAACCCCTTTGTTTTGTGTTCTCCTGTTGCTGCACTTTGGCCACAACAACCCCATGCAGTTCTATAGGCTGGGGTCAGAGGGGCTGGAGAGCAGCCAGGCCGAGAGGGACCTGGGGATAGTGGTTGATAGTAGGCTGAACATGAGCCAGCAGTGTGCCCAGGTGGCCAAGAAGGCCAATGGCATCCTGGCCTGCATCAGGAACAGTGTGGCCAGCAGGAGCAGGGAAGTCAGTGTGCGCCTGGACTCAGCACTGGTTAGGCCACACCTTGAGTCCTGTGTCCAGTTCTGGGCCCCTCAGTTTAGAAAAGATGTTGCGTTGCTCAAATGTGTCCAGAGAAGGACACCAAAGCTGGGGAGGGGTTTGGAGCACAGCCCTATGAGGAGAGGCTGAGGGAGCTGGGGTTGCTTAGCCTGGAGAAGAGGAGGCTCAGGGGAGACCTTATTGCTCTCTACAACTCCCTGAAAGGAGGTTGTAGCCAGGTGGGGGTTGGCCTCTTCTCCCAGGCAACCAGCACTAGAACAAGAGGACACAGTCTCAAGCTGTGCCAGGGGAGGTTTAGGCTGGATGTTAGGAAGAAGTTCTTCCCAGCAAGAGAGATTGGCCCTTGGAATGTGCTGCCCAGGGTGGTGGTGGAGTCACCATCACTGGAGGTGTTTAAGAGGAGACTGGATGAGGCGCTTGGTGCCATGGTTTAGTTGATTAGCTGGTGTTGGGTGATAGGTTGGACTTGATGATCTCACAGGTCTTCTCCGACTTGGTTAATTCTGTTCTATTCTAAACAGCGGGATGATGGCAGCCTTGGTGATTTGGGCTAATGTTTGTGGGCTCAGACATGGCAAGCAGAAAACAAAAGAGAACAGGATTCATTAATTCATGTAAGAATTGGAGCATGTGAAAAAATATCAGACTCGAAAAGGCAGGCGTAATGTGAAAGACTTTATTTAAAAAAAGAAAAACCCAACTAAAAATAGACTGCTGCATTCTGAGGAGCTGTTATTTGTAAGGTCTTAGGGAAGCAAAACGTGATAAGAGATGTGAATGGAGTGTGCATAAAGCTGTATGCCTTGAGAAAGAGACCTAGCTTCTCAAAACTGACTACAGCACGCCTTAAAACCCCAAGGAAGCCACAGCTTTTTGGTGGGGAGATAAGTCCACTTTATCATCTCTTCTTTAATATGCAGGCTACTAATGTTTACATGCAGCTCTTAACCAAGTGCCAAAAGCTTTCCCATGAAGAATATTTATCCTGAACAGGGAGTCCTCTGGGTTAGCCTGAATAGCTAGCAGATTGCTGAAGTACTTTGGGTCTTTTTTAATGAGTTTATTTGCCTGCCGGGAGTTCAGGTGTTGATCTGATGAATGGCAGCTCTAATAGTATAAGGTAGTAAAGAATTGTATAATGCCTCAGTTCTTCACTCAGAGCGACAGTGTGCAAAAAATTAACACCACCACTGCTTTGTGTCCTTCCAGAGTGTAATTTTTGTTGTCTGTGCTTAATAGGGTACTACTAGAGGCTGTTACTGTGGCCAAGGATTTTGGTACTTTTTGGACTTAGGTCAAATTGTTCTTCCAAGCAAAATTTGGTGTGGAATTAGTCGTCGTTTAGGTGCCATTTCCCAGTAAGTCATTTGAGTGTTGTTTAGAAAACCAACTATCCCATTAGAAGCCTTTTAGTTTATCTGACTTTCCTTTGATGTGGTTGCTGTTGAGGCAGGTCAGATTTTCAGCTAATTGGGTCTGGCTTTTCTCTGCTGAAACTGATGAAAGCAGTGGAAGCTTTCTATAAATCCTGTGAGCTCTGCCTTTCAGCTGATGTTCATTGTGTTACACTCTTCCTGAACACTTACATAATCCTATCTGCCATATGTTCTGTTGAAGAAATTTCAGCTTCCCATCCCCCTTTCTGACTTATACCTGCTCTGCTCAGAACAGTAATGCCAGTGAAGTGTTATAATTTACCACTATTCTCTGAGCACATCTGAAGCCCTTGTCAAGGAATGCAGATATACAGAAATAATTTGGAGTATCATGCCTTTCATAGTAACAGTTGCAGAGGCTTTTCATAGCTTTACTCTCTGTGTGTGTTAATTCTGCGTTAAGGTGGGATGTGAAAATCTGAGAGAAGTCATAGTATGAGGAAAAGCATGGCCAGCAAGGTCAGGGCAGTGATTGCCCCATGTACTCAGCACAGGTGAAGCCACACCTTGAGGACTGGGTTCAGCTTTGGGCCATCACTACAAGGAGGACATTGAGATGCTGGAGCAGTTTTAGAGAATGACAACAAAGCTCGTGAAGGGTTTGGAGAACAGGGCTGGTGAGGAGCATCTGAAGGAACTGGGGTTGGTTAGCCTGGCGAGGAGGAGGCTGAGGAGAGACCTCACTCTGCAGTTCCCTGAAAGGAAGTTGTAGAGAGGTGGATGTCGGTCTCTTCTCCCTAGTAACAAGAGAAAGTGGCCTTAAGGTGTGCTAGGAGAGGTTTAGGTTGTATATTAGAAGAAATTTCTTTACTAAAAGGGTTCTCAAAGACTGAAACTGTCTTCCCAGGGAGGTGGTTGAATCCCCATCCCTGGAGGTGTTGAAAAGAGGCAGAGATGTGGTGCTGAGGGACATGGTTTAGCACCAGCCTTGGTAGACTTAGGTGATAGTTGTACTCGGTGATTTTGGAGGTCTCTTCCAACAAAAAATATTCTGTAATTCTTTGTAGTAAGTCCCACAGTAATTTCTAAAACTAGTTGACTTCTGATAACAGTGGCCAAAATACAAAGTTTTATTTTCCCCAGGGAAGACTCTTGGAGACTCTTGTGTAAGGACGGACATAGATGTGGGCAGGTTGGATAGGCTAACAGAAATAGGTAGCTGTCACCAGAAGTATGAGAGTGGGGGATCTAGTGAGGGTCTTTCTGGCTAAGTTAAAAATGTTTTATTTGTATATGCATGCTAATATTGATATGTCAGTTGCTGGTCCAGTGGGTGAGTTTTTCCCTCTTCCACACAGCTCTGTAGGACTAGTGGGTGTGAACCAATGTGAGGGAGGAAGCTACCTTTATTTGTAAATATTAGTAATAGCAAAGTTTGAGTAACCAAAAGTAAAGGTAGCTGTGATCTCTGAAGGTTTCCTCTCCTTTTTCTCTTCTGCATTTGGGTGGAAGTCAGTCAGGCATTTCTATCTCATAGTTTTGGCATAAAGACTTCTTACAGATTGAGGAACAAAGACTTCTGTGTTGGATTTTTAGGTTTGTTTTGTTTTTCTTTTAGCTTCCTACTTTTCTTTCCATCCAGGCAGCTCATTTAAAGCTGAAATCTTATACTTGATGTGGAGGCTGTTTATATTCAACCCAGCTGATGTATCACTAAATGAAAAGCATTCAAGGAAGCATGAAAAGATTCAGCAGGATTAAATAGCAGAGCATAAGGGTTTGTTCCATGCAGGAGCAGCTTTTGAGAGCTAAAAGCAAGCTAAATAGAGAGGCATTAATTGTGGGAAGTTAACATGTAAAATGTGAATCAGAAGAGAAGATTCTTCAAATCCTTTCAGCTACTGAAAAATTGAATTGGAGGTCTTTCAGTCTACAAGTGGTCAAGTCATTTGCTACAGTTTGAAGCCATTACCCCTCATCCTGTCACTCAATACCTTTGTAAAAAGTCCCTCTTAAGCTCTCCTGTAGCCCACTTCAAATACTGGAAGGCTGCTCTAAGGACCCCACAGCCTTCTCCAAGCTGAACAACCCCAACTCTCTCAGTCTGTCTTCACAGGAGAGGTGCACCAGCCCTCTGGTCATGTTGGTGGCTCTCCTCTGGACCCACTCTCACAGTTTCATGTCTTCCTTGAGTTGGGGAATCTAGAGCTGGACACAATACCCCAGGTGGCATCTCACCAGGACAGAATCTGTATTTACAGACAGCTTGGAGGGCTTCAGGTAGAACTTAATGAAAGCACATTCTGGTTTATGTAGTTATTTGCTTGGTCTCACCTGGGAAATCTGCACACAGCTGTATGTGACAATAACCAGGTACTCCTGAAGGATCCTTTGTCATTCTCTGAAAATCCTTTTGTCTCTGAACACAAAAGGAATAAACCATGTCTGGAGTAAGATCAAAAATGCCAAGCTGAGTGCTTTGCCATCTGCACATGGATCATCCACAGCACACCTACTTGGGCTGTGCACAAGTACGTGTCCTTTCCATGGAAATTGGAATGGTGATGCAGAGAATGGGAATGCCTGGGCCCTGTCCTAACATTTAACTGTGACAAGTCTGCAAAGTACTTGTAGAACACCAACTGTAGTGTAACTGGAATCTCTTTTTTGGTCTCAGTTTCTGTCATGTTTTGCTGCCTTTTCAACAGGCAGGCTTCCTTTTTATTAGTTTGCTTATTTATAGAGTTTAATCTCAGTATGATAGAAGCTGCTACCTGCACTAAGCAAACCTGCAGCCCTTTTATTTGCTGGAGCAGCTCCAGCATGATCTATCAGACAGTATGGCTTAGCTTTCTGGTGAAGGTACCTGATTGGCTAAAGGAAAGTACCTGGTTGGCTTAATAGTGTCTTTTACTTGGTGAAAGCTTAAGAAATGCTATTTCATGTCTACCAACTTGGACACCTCTTGTGTGTTACCTGCCAGGTTTGCAATTAGTTCCAGATGCCAGGCAATATGGTAGTATATAGTTATAGCAGAACATGTGTTAAGTTCATACCTATGTCTGACCCACTGGAACTTTGTTCCAGTAACATAGATTGGTTAAATGTCTTCCCAACAAGTTCATGGTGGTGTTTAGATCAGTTCTGGCCCAGACTGTAAGCAACTGCTGTAGGGTTTACTGTGAAAAGATGTCTAAAAGATGGAGTAGTTACAAGTCTAATCTGCTCAGAAACTGTCAGATCACAATGACTGCTTCAGAGACTACCTTCCATGCTTCCCATCTCTTACAGTTAGAGTGGTAGTTCCAAGAATTTGATACACCCTCTCTAATATCATGCCTGAAAAGAAAAGCGTGGGCATGGCGCTTTGGGGCATGTTTTAATGGCCATGGTAGTATTAGGTTGGAAGTTGGACTTGATCTTAGAGGTCTTTTTCCAACCCAAACAAGTCTATGATTTTATGAAAATAGTGATGGTATCTGATGATGACTTTCTGGTTGTCTGTTTCTTACTGCAAACCACAGGAGAGAGTGAGCATTTGCAGACTAGACTAGATGATCTTTAATGATCTTTCCCACTGAAACCATTCCATGAGTCTGTGGTTTGTGGGTGTGCCTTTGCCTTTCTTCTCCCTGACATCCCCTCACATCAAGAAAGAAAAGCAAGGGGAAGTCGCTTCCTGCAGTAGACAGAAAATTCAGAAGTGCTTTGTAGAGCTGTGAGTATGTGGAGAGCTGCATGGTTTCATACAGCTTCTAGATTTTGTCAGTGAACAAGACCGGTTTCCTATTGATGACTTACCTTGACATACAAACATTCCCTCTTTCCCTTAAAATAAAGTTTTGAAACCAAAGAAACGCAAAAGAGTTCAAAAGGGTTTGTAGGCAGAATGTTGTTTCAATACAGTGAATCTGTCAACAGTACACTAAAATACCCCTTCCTGAAGCTCACTGAGCATGTTTGTTAGATGAAATCAAAGCATAAAGATTGAAGAGCTCTCCCAGGCCATCTTAAAAGACTGCTGTAACTAGAACTTTTTGTTTGTTGATATGTAATGCAGCTGCCTCTGTGTTTGTTGCGGATTTACATATTGAATCCACCGAAATGATCGTTTTCTTGCTGGAAAACTCTGAAACTTTTGAAACCCTGAAACTGGACATTTTTGTTTCCATGTGACTCATCACTTTGCCTCATGTAAATGTTTTACACTTCATTAATTCCTTGTGATTACATTGTGTCTCTTTGTTCTTTCTATGTTGTAGTGGACAATAGGAACTTTGTTCTATTTATCTTTATGCATTTTGAAGTTTTGTACAGCCTGTTCTCCATTGCAGCTCCTTATTCTGTCTACAGCAGGGCAAGATTCTTCCAGACATCAGCATGTTGGGGAACTCACTACAAGGGAGACTTTGAGGTCCTGGAGCATGTCCAGAGAAGGGCAATAAAGCTGGTGAAGGGTCTGGAGACCAGGTCTGGTGAGAAGCAGCTGAGGGCCCTGGTCTTGTTCAGTCTGCAAGAAAACGAAGCTGAGAGGAAACTTCTCACTCTCTACGACTCTCCAAAAGGAGGTTGTAGTGATGTGGGGGTCAGTCTGTTCTCCCTACTAACAAGTGACAGGATGAGAGAAAATGATCTTAAGTTGCACCAGACGAGGTTTAGGTTTAATATTAGAAGAAACCTCTTCACTGGCAGGTTCTTAAAGACTGGAACAGGCTCCCCATGGAACTGGTTGAATTCCCATCCCTGGAGGTGTTTAAAAATGACAGAGATATGGTGGTGAGGGACATGGTTTAGCACCAGACTTGGTAGAGTTAGAGAATGTTTGGACTCAGTCTTAAAGCTCTTTCCATCCAAAACACTTTCATGATTCTGTTGTCTAAAAAGCCAAGAGATGGGCTTACTGTCACATCATCTTCCCTACTTCTGTTGTAGCAGATATCATGAAGACCTGACTGCTGTGAAAACAGAAGACTGCCAGCTGTGCCATATGCAATTACCTAGTAACATGAAGGGAACCTCTGGTATATGTTACCATCAGAGGATGCTAACTGTGTCTTTCAAATCAATTATTGAATGTGGCGTGAGGAACACAACACGAAGAAATGTGGGGGGAATAAAGGTCACCAGTCACGCGGAGTGAGACTTTGGAGGCATCTCTGAGATCCAGCTTCTAAAAAATATAAACCAAAAAAATCCAGCACCCTCATGTCTAAATGATTAGTTTTTCAGTTCTGTGGCCAGAACTCCATATGAGAGTTGCCTTTGTAGAATATATTGTCTTCAGCCTCTAGCAGTTCCAGCTCACTCTGTTCTTGTACCCATTCCCTTTCTTGATGTTTTCTCTCAAAGCACAGAGGTGAAGGTCAGCTCTGTGCTCTTGACCATATGTCCGAGTGATTGCTTAATCCATTGCTTTTCCTTCCCACCTTCTTTTACAAAGCCATAGTTTATAGCAGACTTACTCAAAAGGTTCTAACAGTTTGTAACTGCAATATACTAATAAGGAAACCTCACTGCAAAAACGTCTTATGATTTTGGTTTTTCCAGATGCTGCCAACAGATGGAACTTCTTACTACTTTTTACCCCTTCAAAAACCGATTTTGAAATGAGATCTGATGTCAATGCTTTCTTGCCCTGTGTATTCATAGAATCATAGAATGGGTTGGAAGGGACTGTAATATGATAATCTAGTTCAAATTCCCCTACTAGTCCAACCTAGCTTTGAATGCTTCAGTCTTGGAGCCACCACAACTGTTCTGGGCAACCCGTTTCAAGTGCCTTACCACCCTCAAGGGGAAGAATTTCTTCCTAATGTCTAATCTCAAATCATCTTCTTCCACTTCGGAGCCATTACCCCTCATCCTGTCATTCCATGCCTTTGTCAAAAGTCCCTCTCCAGCTCTCCTGCAGACCCTTTCAGGTACTAAAAGGCTGCTCTGTGGAGTCCCCTGAGGATTCTCTTCTCCTGGCTGAACAACCCCAATTCTTTCAGCCTGTCTTCACAGGAGAGGAGCTTGAGCCATTGGATCATCTTTGTGGCCCTCATCTGGATCTGCTCTAACTGTTTCATGTCCTTGTGCTGGGATCTCCTTCTGCCTTGTGTAGTATGCTGCCCAGTTTGTAAATAAGATGTACATGGAAGGCTTTACTGGATAGAATATGTAATGTGTTCATAGGGAAATCCATAGCAATGTTTCAGCTGTCATCAATCTTAAGGCCACAGAATGTGTGTTCTTGCAACTGTAGGTGTTAACTATGCAAATCTTCATCTTCTCTCAAGAAGTTAAATGTTTGTGACTGTCTGGGTAGAATCTGATGAGAATTCACCAGTGAAAAGTCTCCAGTAAAGTTAATTAAAGATAGTATCCTGAGAACATGTTACATTAATTTTGTATCAGATTATGCTTCTGGTTTCTGCAACCTAATTAAGCAAATCTTAATGGTTACTCTATCTGTAGTGTGGTTTTGGGCTTAAAAAAATAGCAATGAGCATGTTCCTAATAGAATGCTGGTATCTGGGAAGGGGAGGAGTAGATATTGTTCCCCTTTCCCAAAGGGCAAATAGACTGAAGTTTGAGCCAGGGGAGGAGAAAGAGGTAAAGGGTAGCTTGTCCTTCTGGACAAGAAATGGCAGCAGAAGGCAGACAGCAAAGTAATTAACAGGTCTTTCTCTAGAAGAGAATGTGTCCTTTAGTGCCTAATTATGCAGACTAATTAGAAACATGCCTCTTGCACTCACAGTTGGATCTGTCAGTGCAGGGTTCATACCGGCAGCCTGCTTAAGTTTTAGACCTGTGAGCAGTTATCTAGGTAGTCCATGCCTGAGGCCACAAGCTGAGAGGACAGATTGCCTCGTGGAGTTACAACTCTCATCCTTTATGGATCAGTGTTGTGGATTAATCCTTTGCAGATGAGTGGCTTTGGCCTGTAGTGCTTTGAGTTGTACTAGGGTACAGTGGGGTATAAACTTCAGTCTAAACCCGGTCTGTTATCCTCCAGCAAGCAGAGGTCTGATTTTTGTACTGTCTATGTAGATGTGTGGCTTAGAAGAAACAGTACTTAGCTGCTTGTATTAGACAGAGGAACAAGCACGTTTAGAGTAGGCCAAACTAATGCCAGGGAATCAAAGAATCATAGAATTGTTCTGATTGGAAAGGACCTTTAAGGTCATTGAGCCCAAGCATCATCTTGCCAAGACTCAGTTGTGTGTTTACCTTGAGGGCTGTGTTTCACCTGTGACCTGGTGACAGTGACAGCTTCAACTCTAATCGCAGATTAGACAATGTTAACCTGTACCCTTCAGCACTGTAGTGCTTTTGATGAGATTGGGCTCCTGAGCCAAGAAAATATCTGGGAACTGGGATTCTGTGACAACTACATGTGCCTTTTAGGAGACAGACTGCATTCTTGAATTCATTCTTATTTTACTTAAAATACAGCATCTAGAACTGCTGGTCAGACTCTTCCTATGTCCATACTATCTGTCTCTCACTTGAGTGCTCACGATCTGGTAACTAGGACCCTAAACTCACTAAGAAGGAGGCTGCAGAGTGCCATTGCAGACAGTTGGACTGCTGAATGCAGAAGGGATTTAGACATACCAGCTCCAGTCTAGTGGAGGCTACCAAAACTATTATGAAGCTGGAAGACATGATGTGTGAGCAAGGACTGAGGGAACTGGGTTTGTTTAGTATGAAGAAGTTGCTACAAGATTTAACTGCCCAGGGAGGTGTTACAGAGATGATATAGACATTCCTTGGAGGTGTGCAAGAAATGGGTAGGTGGCAGTGGTCACAAGTTGCAAGGAGAGAAATTCCAACTTTGCAAGAATGATTTAACACTGGCACAGGTTATCTAAAGTGCCTGGGGAACCTTCAGCCTTGGACATACTCAAAATTCACATAGAGTCCCTGAGCAGACAGACTGAAGGTGGAAGTAAGCCTAGCTTTGAGCAAGTGGTTGTTGGACTCAGTGGTCTCCAGATGTCCCTTCCAGCATAGAGATCTGTTGATTTCCTAGGTGTGTACCTGTAGACCTATCAGTCCTGACTCAGGATGTGATTTTTAAGTTAATCTCTTCAGTATGGAGATAGGGAAGAAGAATCTCATCGCTTATCTTCCATACAGTAGCCTTATGTCAAGGAAGGAGGAGACCTGTACTCTAGACTATCCTTAGCCTCAAGGAATCTGAACCTATGCCCAAACACAGCACAAAACCAGCAGTATAAAGGTATGTTGAAACGGTTTTGTCATGTATAAGCACAAATGCTTTCCTTCAGGTCCTGTTTCTTTTTGCAAACAAGAGGATGCTTTGCTGTAATACTGTTTTTATGCTGGAAAACAGGAAGTCTCTGCTTCTAGATCATGCTCCTTAGATTATTTTTGTTGTTTTTAATTGTAAGATATGTGACCAGTTCTGTAAGTCCTCCTAGCTCTTGGTGTTACGTACAGGACAAGCTCTTCTGCCACTTAATGCATATTTGACTGGAATAAGGTGATCAAAGATCATGTAAGAGTCCGAATTTCAGTTAGACCTGCCCCACAGAAAGTGTCCAAATGTAGCAGGATGATACTGAAGTGTCAAGGCAATATGGTTCTCAAACTTCTACATGAGGAACATAGCTATGGCAACGTGTAAGATAGGACCCACAGTGTTCTTGGTGAAGAGACTGCTTTGCTTTCCTGACTCTGCCACACAAAGTAAAATTCTCACTAAGATAATGAGATGCAAACCAAATAATAATTCTATATTTAGGTGTTAATGAGTTTGTCATTGTTTAATGTGCCTTACTCTGGTGCAGAAAAACACAGATATGTGACAGCAGGCATTGCAAACTAAACTTACCCTTCTATCAAATCCACCCACACAGAAGATACTCAAGAAAAGCTCCATCACATGCTGAGGTCTGTGAAATCCAAAGCAACCCTAGGAAGTAAATTAATTTAAATCAATAACTTTTTATCATTCCAACTGTACTGGGGTGGGACAGGAAACAACAGAAATCAAACAAAGAGTGTAGAAGTTAATGATCTGGGGTTTTTCTTGTTGGTTTTTACCTATGTTGCCAGTACTGTTCTAGAAGACCTTGTAGCTTTCTCCCATAAAGTGTTTTCATTTTAAACAACTGCCAAAACCTTTGTGCACAAGCTTGTTTAGGAAAGAAAAAGACTTTTGGATAGAGAAAACACCTTTCCCCCCCCAAGAAACAGAAAAGAAGGTATATTTCCTAGAGTCAGAATGGTTTGGGTTGGAAGGGACCTCAAAGATCATCTAGTTCTGACCTCCTTGCCATAGGCAGGGAAACCTTCCACTCCACCAGCTTGTACAAGGTCCTGTCCAACTTGCCTTTGAACACTTCCAAGCTTGGAATCTCCTTCTCCGGAGGCTTTCAAAACCCACTTGAATGTGTTCCTGTGTACCTGCCATGGGTGAACCTGCTCTGACAGGGGGAGGTTGGACTAGATGATTTCTAAAGATATTTTCTATCCCCCACTGTTCTGTGATTCTGAGTTGTAGAAAGTGAGGTGGTTGTCCCTCAGCCTCCTTTTCTCCAGACTAAACAACCCCAGTTCCTTCAGCCATTGATGCACCTCATCAGCTTTTTGTTCTAAGAAGGAACATTCTTCTTATCTAGTATCAGGCAGAGTTCTGCTTTTGGAGCTCCTATGCCCCATTGTTGTTTTATTGTGTCCATGGCTAATAGGAAGAATGCAGAAGAAAGTAGCTAATCTGATTCTGAACAGAGCGAAAATTGACTGAGTCAATTGAATTTGTCGGGAGGATTGCACAGCTTTTCATTTTAATCCTGCCTTCAAATAAAATCCTCTTTCAAGTGCCAGACTTGGAGAATCTACACACCTTTTACACACTCTCTGCAATTCACTTGTATGCTTTCTAAGAAAAGAAAAAACAAAATCCTTCATAGTATCATAGTATCAGTTAGGGTTGGAAGGGACCACAAGGATCATCTAGTTCCAACCCCCCTGCCATGGGCAAGGACACCCCACACTAGATCAGGTTGGCCAGAGCCTCATCCAACCTGGTCTTAAACATCTCCAGGGATGGGGCCTCAACCACCTCCCTGGATAACCCATTCCAGGGCTTCACTACTCTCATGGTGAAGAACTTCCTCCTCACTTCCAGCCTGAATCTCCCCACCTCCAGCTTCATTCCATTCCCCCTAGTCTTATCACTACCTGGTAGACTGAGAAGTCCCTCCCCAGCCTTCCTGTAGGCCCCCTTCAGACACTGGAAGGCCACAATGAGGTCACCTCTGAGCCTTCTCTTCTCCAGACTGAACAGCCCCAACTCTTTCAGTCTGTCCTCATAGGAGAGGTGCTCCAGCCCTCCGATCATCCTCGTGGCCCTCCTCTGGACACCTTCCAGCACCTCCATATCCCTCTTGTAATAGGGGCTCCAGAACTGGAGGCAGTACTCCAGGTGGGGTCTCACCAGGGCTGAGTAGAGGAGGAGAATCACCTCCCTTGACCTACTGGTCACACTTCTCTTGATGCAGCCCAGGATCTGATTGGCTTTCTGGGCTGCAAGCGCACATTGAGAGCTCCTGTTGAGCTTCTTGTCCACCAGCACCCCCAAGTCTCTCTCCTCAGGGCTGCTCTCCAGCCAGTCCCTGCCCAGCCTGGATTTGTGCCTGGGATTGCCTCGACCCAGATGCAGGACCCTGCAGTTGGTCTTGTTGAAGCTCCTGAGGTTGGCTTGTGCCCACCTCTCCAGCCTGTCCAGGTCCCTTCTGTATTTTCTTTTTCCTGAAGAACATTTGATTATTCTTTTTTTACTTTCTGTTGAATTTATTCATTTTGGTAGTCCCTTAAATGACATACCAAGGTATGTTGAACAGGAGAATAATTTACTTTTAAATAGCTTTAATGGACCTAAAAAGTCATCATGTTATGTAACATAATGGAGTTTTGGGCAAATAGCCAAATTCCCTTTGACTTTGCAGATGAAATTTGTCTCACTTGGTGTACGAGTCAAATGGCTACAAAATCAACAGGGGGCCACAAAGACACTGAGGGGACTGGAAAATCCCCCTGATGAGGAGAGGCTGACCTGAGGCTGTTTAGCCTGGAGTACAGCAGACTGAGGGGATCTCCTCAATGCTGATTAGTCTCTGAAGGGGGCAGGGGGCAAGAGGATGGGGCTGGGCACTTTTGAGTGATGCCTAGCGACAGGACAAGGGGCAACAGGCACAAACTGAAACAGAAGGTTTCATGTGGAAAAATTTCTGTACTTTGAAGGTTTCAGAGCACTGGAGCAGGCTGCCCAGAGAGGTTGTGGAGCCTCCTTCTCTGGAGACTTTTGAAGCCCACCTGGACATGATCCTGAGCAACCTGCTCTGGGTGACCCTGCTTTTGCGCAGGGCTGGACTAGATGATCTCCAGAGGTCCCTTCCAACCCCAAGCGAAAAATCTGTGATGATTCCCTGAAAACCATCTTGGCACATGTAGATCACTGCTGTCTGGATTCAAATGTGTCATTCCAGTAATGACATCATGCAAAACAGCTCTGTAGAAAGGAGGAGACACTTGTCAAGACATGCATTCAGCAAGTGCTTTAGCCAGAAGTGAAGTCAGCATAGTGTGAATCTTTAGCCAAAGGTCAGCTTTGAGGAAAGAGTTTTCTATTTCAATCAGCCTCTCAGTGTTGCACATGTTTAAACTTTTAAAAAAGTTTAATATTCAATAATACAATTGCATATTTAAAATGTTCTTTTTAAAAAAAATCTGAATATTAATGTTTGATTAACCCCTGTAGGAGGCTGAGGAAGAAGAGTGGCAAAATGCAACACGGCAAATTCTGGTTCTGAAAGTTACACTTAAAAGCTATTCCTTGACAAGCAAACAAGATATTCTTTAACAAGCAAATTGCTTAGGAGGATCAACACCCTTCAGGTCGTTCACTGCTGAGCAGTTTCCAGACACTCTGACTCAAGCCTGAAGAATTGCATGGGGTTGTGACCCAAGTGCAGAACCCAGCACTTGACCTTGTTGAATCTCATACAGCTGGCCTTGGCCCATCAATTCAGCCTGTCCAGGTCCCTCTGCAGAATCTTCATACCCTCAAGCAGATCAACATCTTGACAGGGTGCTGGGCCATCTTATTTAAACTGTATTCTTACCCTGAAAGTTTGGACTAGATGATCCTCGAATCATAGAATAGAATCAATAAGGTTGGAAAAGACCTCAAAGATCATCAAGTCCAACCTGTCACCCAAGACCTCATGACTACTAGACCATGGCACCAAGTGGCATGTCCAATCCCCTCTTGAACACCTCCAGGGATGGTGACTCCACTTGAGGTCCCTTCTACCCTGGTATTCTATGAATCTATGAAACATTCCTTCCCAACTCAGGGCATAATTAAGATTTATCTCATCGAAATGTTACTTCACTGAAATTGTGCTGCAGAGCTTTTTGAAATGAAGATACAACTTGACTTTCCGTTTTTGGTTCAACTCTGATTTCATTGGAGTCTAGGATGAAAAGAAATAAGGAGTATTTTCCATTATGCAAATATTGGTCCTACTTGCTTGGAAATAATGGTGGTGGTTCACTCGGATCATGAGGAAGCTGTGCAGTAATAATGGAAGATTTCATTCAAGGGAAGGGTACAAAAGATTTTTGGTGGTTGGGATGGCAGATTTCAGAGACATTGCACTGAAAGTTTACATTTACAAGCTGCAGGTTGCTTATGAAGGAAATGGCCAGTGAAGCTTCTAATGAAGTGTAAATAGCCACATTAGACAATGTGAGCATTAATTGCTTAGTCATAGAAAAAAATCTTTTGGTCTTTTCCTCTCCCAGCTCTATCTTCTCTTCATGTTTGTTTTTTCACAGTATGGGTGAATTTCTGGCTCAGCTGAAATCAGTGTGTTTTTTCATCAACTTCAGGCCTTGGAGATTGCACTGTATCCTCAAATTTCATAGATGGTGTGCTACATTTCAACATTGCATTAAATCACATTTTCAGAAGTGCTAAGAGGTTTGGCTTCGCTGATTTATTTCACTACTTATCCCAAGATACTTCTAGGAAAGGTTCATTCTTACTGACTTCTAAAGCATGAGGTCCTTTGCAGTATCTCATGTTGAACACCTGAAACTGAAAATACAAGTCTCTACATACTGTGTTCTTTCACTCCAGCTTGACATGAGTTACTAGCACATGAGCAAGTGTCTTCTTTTACCTGTTGGTCTTGTTGAGTAGTTACCTTTTAAAGAAGCTAATCAATGCTTACAGTAAACTCGCAGACAAACACCTCTTGCAGTGTGCTTTCATCCTTGGCACTTCTTGCTCTTCTGAGAGGCATTAATTCAACTGAATAATGTGGTGTGATGTTGAAAGAACTCATTTTGTTTCTGTAGTGAATGCTTTCTTGGAACTAGCCTGTAGGCTTGAAAAACTGGTGTATACACTCCTCCTTTAGCTTTCTTGGTACAGAAACCTAAAAATGTCAAGGCACATCTCATGTTTGAGTTATTTAAAATAACAAAGAAAAGATTCCTTGTCCTTTCTCATGTAAAACAAGGCCTTCAGTCTTGGGGAAAACCACATTACTTCTGGTGTGTTAATAAAAGTCATGGCTACAGTGATGTTTGAGAGCACTGAGGTGTTCTTGGTGTGTGATGGTAAAGACTGGTGAGAACAGTGCCTTGTTATTTTTCTCTCAGGGCTTTGACATACTTGCCACAGCCTTTGCTTGGAAAGAGACTGCCTCATATCAGCTGTGAGATACCAGAGATGTGTAATGGATGAAATCATCATACGCCTGGGATTTCACAGTGTTAAGAGAAAGAAAGTGACAGAAGGGCAGTCTCAGCAATTACTAAAGCTTAAGGAAGGCACTGGAAAGCACAGTAAGTGCTTCTCATGGGCTTTATATCCACTTAGTATCATGTGACAAGTATGAATGGTGTTGGTGGGTACACTGGGTGTTGGTGCCCATGTGTTGGCAGTGAGGTGGAAGCCCCATGCTGGACCCAGCAGATTCCAGCCAGCTTCAGCCTACCTAACCACAGCTGGACTAGATGATCTCCAGATGTCCCTTCCAACCCCTCCCATACTGTGATTCTGAATTGTAGAGAGTGAGAAGGTCTCTCCTCAGCCTCCTTTTCTCCACACTAAATCTTGTGCCCTGCTGAGCCAAGCAGGTGTCACCTCTTGGGGAAAATATATTTATGAAAAGGGAAAAAAAGCCTATCACACAGGAAGAGGAGGAATAAAGAGAGTGAGAAGCACAGATGTTGAAATAGGAGGGAGAAGAGGTGATGCTCCAGGTACAGGAGCAGAGATTCCTGCAATCTGTGCAGGAGACCAAAATGGAGCAGATATTTTTCTGCCAGCGTGTGCCACACTGAGGTTGCCTGATGTTTCCTGAGAGAACTGCAGCCAGGGGAGAGCCCACACTGGTGCCTGTGAGAAAAACTCATAGGATGGACTAAAGTAGGAGCAGGGGGAAAGTGTGAGGAGGAAGGAGCAGCAAGACAGCGGTTCTGGGTTGACCTGACTGCACCCTCCCAAGAGCTTGGCCTTGTTGAACTGCAAACAACTGGCCTTGGCCCATCAATCCAGCCTGTCCAGGTCCCTCTGTAGATCAACCTTCAAGCAGATCAAGACTCCCTTCCCACATGTGCATTCATACTGTAAGCAGACAGATGGTACTTCCTTTCATTACTCATAGTGCAATACCAGATAGTAAAAAAGAGGGATTCTGTACTTTGCACAGCCTCTGAAGGGTCAGGTAAGATAGTTAAGTGAAGTATGAAAGTACTTGTGTAGTCTGCCAACATGACTTCTCAAGAACTCTGTGCAGTAGTAAGGGTTTCCATAAGTTGTTCTGGTTTTGCTCCTACCTGTGTGTTTATGCTCATTTCCAGAAACCATGGCATGTACTTTATTTCATTTTTATGATCAGAGGGCTGGAGCACCTCTCCTATGAGGACAGACTGAAAGAGTTGGAGCTATTCAGTCTGAAGAAGAGCAGGCTCCGAGGAGACCTTATTGTGGCCTTCCAGTACCTAAAGGGGGCTACAAGAAAGCTGGGGAGGGACTTTTTAGGCTGTCAGGTAATGATAGGACTGGGGGAATGGAACAAAAATAGAAATAGGTAAATTCAAATTGGATGTTAGGAAGAAGTTCTTCACCATGAGGGTGGTGAGACACTGGAACAGGTTGCTCAGGGAGGTGGTAGAAGCCTCATCCCTGGAGGTTTCATCCAGCCAGGCTGGATGTGGCTGCGAGCAACCTGCTCTAGTGTGAGGTGTCCCTGCCCATGGCAGGTGCATTGGAACTGGATGATCCTTGAGGTCCCTTCCAACCCTGCCAGTTCTATGATTCTATGTTTTTATGCATGTAGGAAGAACTGTGCCTTCAGATTCTTCATGGGCTCTTCTAGCATTTCTTAGTACTCAGCAAGTGCTGTGAAAGGGAGAGCTGTGAGCTATAATTAACAACCTGAGCTGCAGAAAATGTGTTAGTTTGGTTGGAGAACTTTTCTTGGCATGAGTATAAAATGTCTACTGTATGATTATTTTTTTTTTTAAATAGTCCTCTTAAAGTCCTTGAGTGGTTCGTTGTGGCTGGCTGAAATCAGGGAGCTCTGTGAGAGTCATGGGAAGTCGGCTTTGTCTATATGCTTCCACTGCTCCCTCTTGCAAGTGTCCCGCCCTGATACCTTCCCGCTTTGTGCCCTTCTTTCAGATGAGGAACTAGGACATTAGAGGGATAAAAATAAGCTATTTGAGCTTTATTTTAGCTTGGCATTTGGGACACAAGCAATATCCGATCCTTGGATTCAAAGCCCTGGTTTAAAGTAGCTGTGGCCTGCAGAGCCTGTATCTTCCTCCAGTCTTTGTGTGGTATCAGATTTAGGATAAGACCTTTAAGATCCTTCAGTCAAACCATTATCTTAACTACCAAGGCTGGTGCTAAACCTTGTCTCTCAGCCTCTTTGAAACACCCCTGGGATGTGGATTCAACCATCTCCCTTGGGAGCCTGTTCCAGTGGTTGAGAACCCTTTCAGTGAAGAAGTTTTTAAGATGTCTAACTTAAACTTCCTCTGGTGCAACTTAAAGCCATTTCCTCTCATCCTATCGCTTGTTACTGGGGAGAAAATCAGGATACATGCGTTTTCATCTAGTAATGCATCTTAAATCCACATCTTATGGACAAATTGTGTATTGCAGCACAATTGTTAACTAGATATTGGTATATGCAAGTCATGTTTTTGTTTGTCTGGTACCAGTACATGGAAACCTGTCAGCATTCTTAAAGACAACTTTCTAAGGCATGGATTTTTCAGTCCCAAGTGTTCAAAGTGATCCTAAATCACAAGGGATTATTCAGGGAGAAGGTTTCTTCATCTTTGGTTAATTAGATTCTTTTTAAAACATGGATATCCAAAAGAGGTCAGTAAGGTAAGTTTTTCAAACTTATCATGGCAAATGTGAGGACTTGCATTTTGTCTTTTTATGTTAGAAATTATTTGACCTGTCTCTTAAATACACATCATTAATGCAAAGCATGAAATGCAGACCTAACATGCCAAAGGGCTTCCTCATTATAGAGGATTTCCTTATTAAATCTTTCCTTTCCTCTAGCTAATGATGAATCATTTTCAGGTTTTGGACTGTTCATTTGCTATAAACAAGATCTCCACATACTGCTGCTCTTCAAGCAGGACCAGGGAAGCAGTTGGCCACTTGTACTCAGTACCAGTGACACCACACCTTGAAGACTGGATCAGTTTTGGGGCCTTCACTCCAAGAAGGGCATTGAGGTGCTGGCAGATACGGGCAATAAAACTGGTGAAGGGTCTGGAGACTAGGTCTGGTAAGGAGTGGCTGAGGAACTGGGGTTGTTAAGTCTGCAGAAAAGGATGCTCAGGGAGACTTCCTTGCTCTCTACAGTTCCCTGAAAGGAGGTTGGGGCAAGGTGGGTGGTGGTCTCTTCTCCCTAATAACAAGTGGCAGGGTGAGAGGAAATGGCCTCAGGCTGTACCAGAGGAGGTTTAGGTTGGATATGAGAAGAAAAGTCTTCACTCAAAAGGGTTGTCAGCCACTGGAATAGGCTCTCCAGGGAGGTGTTTGAATCCCCAACCCTGGGAGTGTTTAAAAGATGTGGAGATGTGCTGCTAAGGGACATGATTTGGCTTCAGACATGGTAGAGTTAGGGAATGGTCATACTTTTCCTACCAAAATGCTCCCATGGTTCTGTAGTTCAGGTCTTGATCTCTTTGCTTTCAAAACAGTATTGATACCAGTTTGAGTCTGAGCTGTAGTTTTTATGTGATTTTAAAGTATAGATGCTTGAAATGCATCACTCTGAGGGAGTCACACTGACTAAACTTTGCTGAATCATATTCTTGGATAGTTTGGCTACAATGCTTGTATGTAGCTGTACAGGTGGATATGGAAAATCACACCTCTCATGTATTCTGTTTTTGACAAGCCTGTTCTTTTCACTGCCACAGGATATTCTGTTTAAGCAGTGGTCATCTTTAAGATTTAGGATCTTGCAAAGAATATGAAATTGCTGCTGTCTTCCCCCTTTTCCTTTAAAAGACTTTGGTAGATTGTCTCTGCAAGTACCTTAATTTAAACCTTGTTCCTGTTTTACCTGGTTCTGGGGAACATCCTTCTTCTCTCTACCTCAATTTTGGCCTGATATGCAGCTCTTCATAGAAAAAGCTGCTGCTGAGCATGCAGGAAAGGAAGAGGAAGGACAGGGAAAAGAATATGAAGTAAAGTATTTCCAGTCACTAAAATATGTTTTGTAACTCCTAGACCTCTTTCCTTGATCCTGCAGCCTGGTATAAAGGCATTTGGCCCTCTAGAGTTGAATGATGCTTTAATGAGAGCCCTGTGTTCATATTGCTCTACAGATTGTTGCAGAAATTAATTAACTTGAAGATTTCCCAAGAAGCCATCAAGACGAAAACCCAACACATTGGTCCACCCTTGCAGCAGCAGCTCCAGAAGGCTGTAACAAGAAATACGCTGTTTGAGGTGGGAAAGATTGAAAGTTTCACAGGACAGTTTCTCAAGGGCTGCTCAGAGGTCCCCCAAAACACAAATGCAGCGCCCCCCCCCCCCCAGTTCTTCTGTAATGTGGAATCTTATCCTAAAGAGTTCTGAAATCAGCTTATTTTATAATGAATAGCAATGGAATAATGGAATATTTGCATACCTGTTCCTTCTGCTGAGCTGACTAAATTTATGCTAGACTCCATATAGAGAAGACTTGTCCTTTCCTGACTGGTGTTATATTCTACATTAAATAGAGACCTTCTTTTCCCCTTGAATGAAATAAAGTAAGACAAAGAACAATTAAGATTTAATTTGTTTTCCTTTATAAGCATATGGCTTTCATGTACCTGGAGCACATCTGGCAACCATCTTGCCAGTAACTGAGATCTTTACCTCCCTGTGCTAATGCAGAAGGTATGCCCCTGAATTTTGTGAGCAGTAACATTGTAAGGTTTTTTGTCATCTTGGGTGGCTACCAAAACTTCCCAGGTGACCACTGTCTAATGCTGTGGCAATAATATCAGTGGTCCATTCTGTAAAAAAACAGCAAAATATTCCAGCTGGAAACGAGTCTAAAAAAAGCACATTTGGGACAATTATTTCAGGAAGCCCTAAGTAGGCTACACTGTTGCATAGCAACAGAGCCAGGCAGCCCTTAGCCTCTCAAGTAGTCAGTGTACACATGGGAACAGAATGCAAAGCTGCTAGAAACCTTGAAAAATGGAAGGCTGAGACAGAGAGAAACCAAGGTGAAATGATGTGCAGTATAAAACAGGAATTAATTGTGAGGCAGAATAAACTGAATTGCTTTTAAGTTCTAAAACCTCAAATGCTGTCAGCCAAATTCTGTGCAAGCACCCCCTCCCCCCCTTTTTTAAAGGCTTCTAGATAATAATTAAAAAAAGAGGCAGAGTATCTGGTGGCTGGGAAAGCTAATTAAAATGTGAAGTAGATGTGAAATGCCTGCCTCAGGAGGGAAAAAAAAAAAATGGTGTGGAAAAGTTAATTTATTATTGACGAGCCAAAATGTTGACCAAATATACTACCAATAGAATACCGATTAACGTTGTGGCACAAGGAGTTTCAAGTACTTATATGATTTAAAAGCTTCTTGTTTCATGTTCACATGTCTCCAGGCTGGCCCAGTGGTATTTATCTTTGCAAATTCTGAAAAGTGTGGTGTCATTGGGAGTGTTCTTGGCAAACTCCAAGCTTGCATGGGGAGATGTGAGATCTGAGCAGGATCATAGGATCACGGAATCGTTTAGGCTGGAACAGACCTCTGAGGTCATCATGTACGACCATTCTCTAACTCTACTAAACCTCGTGCTAAACCATGTCCCTCAGCACCGTATCTCAGCCTCTTCAACACCTGCCAGGATGGGGATTCAACACCTCCCTGGGGAGCCTGTTCCAGTGGTTGAGAACCCTTTCCGTGAAGAATTTTCTTCTGATGTCTAACTTAAACCACTCCTAGCGCAGCTTAAGGCCGGTTTCTTTTGTCACTAGGGAGAAGAGACCAACATTCAACTCTCTACAACCTCCTTTCAGATAGCTGTAGAGAGCAAGAAGGTTTCCCCTCAGCCTCCTTTTCTCCAGACTAAAAAACCCCAGTTCCCTCAGCCACTCCTGTTTTCCAGACCCTGCACCAGCTTTGTTGCCCTTCTTTGGATTCAACTCTACAAGAAAGACCTTGAGGTGCTAGTGAGGGCCCCAAAACTGAACCCAGTCCTCAAGCTGTGGCCTCACCAGTGCTGAGTACAGGGGGACAATCACTGCCCTGGTCCTGCTGGTCACACTATTGCTGATCCAGGCCAGGATGCTGTTGGCCTTCTAAGCCACCTGGACACAGTGCTGGCTAAAAAGGAGTTTCACAAGGTTGTGTGTCATACTACAGCAGCTTTGGTTTTGCTAGAGATTACATTTGCTTTTAATCAAATCAGTTAATATTTAGTATTTGTAAAATTTAAATTTAGATGTACAATTTAGTATTTGGTAGCATACAGTTGTGGATAATGTTGCAATCAAGAAAGGCAAATCCTTTCCTGCAACTGCCCAAGAAGAAACAGCAATGAGCTGAGGCTCTTCTGTATGCTGCAACAGATACTTTCATGATGAGTCATGACTGCATGATTTTAAAAGGTAGTCACATGCAGACAGTCAAGCTATTCCAGTAGAAACTGCTGAAGAGAGATGTAATACAACAAATGTTGCCTTTCTCTAGCAGCTTCCAGTGTCCTAGAGGTTGGAAGGAAGTGTCTTGGAGGGGGACAGTTGTTTTTTTTTAAATATTAAGGATGAATGAATGTGTGGATAGCTAAACTATGGAGCATTTAGATGTCTGGAATACTTGACACCTAGGCTACAGATTGTGCAGAACATTGAAGAATCGTAGCAAACAGGTCTGCAAGAAACCACACAAAGGTGCAGGTGCGTGCTGCAGTCCATGCAGGATAATCATAAAATCATAGAATTGTCAGGGTTTGAAGGGACCTCAAGGGTAATCTAGTTCAAACCCCTCTGCCATGGGCAGGGACACTAGATCAGGTTGCTCACAGCCACATCCAGCCTGGCCTTAACCTCCAGGGATGAAGTTTCTACCACCTCCCTGGGCAACCTGTTCCAGTGTCTCACCACTCTCATGGTGAAGAACTTCTTCCTAACATCCAATTTGAATTTACCTATTTCTATTTTTGTTCCATTCCCCCCAGTCCTATCATTACCTGACAGCCTGAAAAAGTCCCTCCCCAGCTTTCTTGTAGCCCCCTTTGAGGTACTGGAAGGCCACAATAAGGTCTCCTCAGAGCCTTCTCTTCTTCAGACTGAACAGCCTCAACTCTTTCAGTCTGTCCTCATAAGAGAAGTGCTCCAGCCCTCTAATCATCCTCATGGCCCTTTTCTGGACACCTTCCAGCACCTCCAGATCCTTCCTGTAGTAGGGGCTCCAAAACTGGACACAGTACTCCAGGCAGGGTTTCAGCAGAATGGATTAGAGGGGGATGATCACCTCCCTCGCCATGCTGGCTATGCTTCTCTTGATGCAGATTGGCTTTCTGGGTTGCAGGTGCACACTGGTGGCTCATGTTGAGCTTCTCATCCACCAGCACCCCCAAGACCTTTTCTTCAGGGCCACTCTCTAGCCAATCGCTGCCCAGCCTATATCGGTGCTTGGGACTGCCCTGACCCAGATGTCTAACCTAAGTCTGGAATGCTGTCATCATTCTGTTGTCTAGATGCTTTTTAATGTGGGTCGTTTTGTGGTTTTGGGTTTTTTTTTTTTGTCTTTTGCTGCTCTAACCGCAGGTTTTCCTTTGGAATGCTTTTGTTACCTGTAAACTGCTGCTGCAGATGCTGTAAACGTATCAATCAAGTTGTCAGAGTGCAGAACATCACATAATGCAAACTTTAGTTACCTTGGGAGTGAGAGCAGTCTAATAGGAAGGATAACTCTATTTAGCCAAATGTCTTGCAGTGAGATTAGAAGAAAGGTTGTCTTCTGAAACGGTCTCCTGCATTGCAGTTTCGGTGGAAATTGGGTATTGTAATGATGGAAGCGTTGCCTGGAAACAAAGGCTACACTGCAACTGCGTTAGATCTTGGTTCAGCAGTACGTGATGGAAATACTCTGCCACAAGGATGGAAAATTCAGATATTTAAGATGGAATCCTCCAGGAGGAGGAGGAAATAGATACCTGCTTTTTTAGTAAGTAGGCTCCACAATGTTAAAAGAAGCCTTTTTAGTGATGAGCAATTACAGAGATGCTGTACCAAAAAACTAATTAAAAAATACTGTTGAACACCTGAGCAGGTGATCAGTTTGAAGCCATTATCCCTCATCCTGTCACTCCATGCCTCTGTCAAAAGTCCTACTCCAGCACTCCTGTAGACCCCTTCAAATAATAAAAGACTGCCCTATAGTCTCCCTCGAGGCTTCTGTCCTCCAGGCTAAACACACCCAATTCTTTCAGCCTGTCTTCACAGGAGAGGAGCTTGAGCCATTGGATCATCTTTGTGGCTCTCATCTGGATCTGCTCTAACAGTTTCATGTCTTTGTGCTGGGATCTCCAGGGCTGGACACAGGACACCATGTGAGGTCTGAGCAGAGAAGGAGAATTCCCTCCCTTGAACTGCTGGCCATGCTGCTTGTGATGGAGCTGCTTTCTGGGGTGTGAGAGTACATTGATGGCTCATGTTGAGCTTCTCATCAACCAGCACCACAAGTCCCTTTCCTCAGGCCTGCTTTTTATCCATTCTCTGCCCAGCTAGTATTTGCACTCGTCATTGCCCCAACCCATGTGCAAGGGCCTTGCCCTTAGCTTTGTTGAACTCCACAAAGTTGGCATGGGTCTGTCTGGCACCTCTCCAGCCTGTCCACGTCCCTCTGAATGAATCCCTTCCCTCCAGTGACTGGACTGCACCACACAGCTCGATGTCTTCAGCAAAATTTCTGAGGGAGCTCAGTCCCCCTGTCTGTGTTAACAACAAAGATGTTAAGCAGCTCTGGTGCCAGTACCAACCCCTGAGGAGCACTGCTAGGAATTAGCAATTGCAGGAGCTAGAAGAAACTCCTTAGGGATGCTCAGTCATTCAGATCTATAGCTCAGCTGAATATTTGAGCTCTTATAACTGAATGAAGGTTGCCTTGCACCATGGAGCTATTGGCTGGAGAGCTGCCAGGCAGAGAGGGACCTGGGGGTACTGGTTGATGGTAGGCTGAACATGAGCCTGCAGTGTGCCCAGGCAGCCAAGAGGGCCAGTGGCATCCTGGCCTGCATCAGGAACACTGTGGCCAGCAGGAGCAGGGAGGTCATAGTGCCCCTGTACACAGCACTGGTTAGGCCACACCTTGAGTCCTGTGTCCAGTTCTGGGCCCCTCAGTTTAGGAAAGATGTTGACTTGCTGGAACGTGTCCAGAGAAGGGCAACAAAGTTGGTGAGGGGTTTGGAACACAAGCCCTATGAGGAGAGACTGAGGGAGCTGGGGTTGCTTAGCCTGGAGAAGAGGAGACTCAGGGGAGACCTTATTGCTCTCTACAACTACCTTAAGGGAGGTTGTAGCCAGGCAGAGGTTGGTCTCTTCTCCCAGGCAACCTGCGCTAGAACAAGACAACACAGTCTCAAGCTGCGCCAGGGGAGGTTTAGGCTGGAGGTTAGGAGGAAGTTCTACACAGAGAGAGTGATTGCCCATTGGACTGGGCTGCCCAGGGAGGTGGTGGAGTTGCTGTCATTGGAGGTGTTCCAGAGGAGACATGATAGGCTGCTTGGTTGCATGGTTTAGTTGATTAGGTGGTGTTGGATGATAGGTTGGACATGATGATCTTGAAGGTCTCTTCCAACCTGGTATATTCTATTCTATTACTTCAACATAGCAGGTTCCCGTTTTACTGGCAAAGTGCACCATGAAGTACTTTGTGCTGTCTGTGTATCGTTTCTTTGATGTTTTAAAAGTAGTTTTTCTTATGAGAGTGTCTTTTTTTGCTGGTAAAGCAATGTGTAGTAAAATGTCTGTCTGCAGGGGAAAAAATACATTGAAGGGAATAGGTAGGTGTGGATAAACATTTTATATGCTGAATTAAATAATTCAATGGACTGGGAATCCTTTTAGGTTATCTAGATTAGGATTAGTGCCTTAATGGATGTACAGTAAAGATCTCTGCTCACCTTCTAGGATGAGGGCAATTACTTCAAATTGGAAGAAGCCAGATTTACCTTAGACATTAGGAAGAAATTCTTCCCCATGAGGGTAGTGAGGCACTGGAGCAGGTTGCCCAGGCTCCAAGCCTGGAAGTGTTCCAAGCTAGGTTGGATGGGGTCTTGAAACAACCTGGTCCTGGTAGGTGTCCATGGCACGGAGGTGGGAACCAGATGATCTTTGATGTCCCTTCCAACCCAATCCATTCAATGATTCTATGATTGCAGAGGTGGGAATCTAGGTATAGGTTGCTGTGGAAGAGAGCTATCTCCTCACTGGAAAGAGCCCTGTCTCTAAGCTAAGGCTAGATTTGGATCCAGGATTTATTTTAAAAGGATAATTATACACCTTCTCTCAAACAGACATGCTATTGAATGACAAGTTCTCCCTTTTTTTTTACGTTCCCTTATGAAAGCTGAATATAGATAATTATATTTAAATCACCAGCTGATCGTGATAGAACATTTAGCAGCCAAAGCCTGGGAGAATTTCATTTAAAAATCCCTTCTCCAATGCCATCAGTAAGATTATCTGGAGAAAGAGGGGGAGTAAACATTGAAGGATCATGCCTCTCAGTCTTACGCTGCAGGTTTGCCAAGGAAATGGCAGCTCTCCGGTGCTAGCCAGCAATGCATGCCAAATCCCACAGGCAAACCATGTGGCAAGTGACCCTTCTTACTGAGTTTTCCTTTTAAAATCATAATAAACACAAATCAGTGGCAGTACTTTAAATGTGCCTGGGATTCTTTTAGGTAACTAGTCCCTGTAAACAGGCTAAATTCAATCACACTAGGTACTTGTAGCCCATAAACTGTATTGACACTGGATGTTTCATTTGTGCTGGCGTGTGGCACAATTTCTGTACTTCCACTTCCAAGCTCTTGAACACAACAGCACTGTGTAAGGCCTGGGTTCACTGAATGACTATGGAATGCAGGCAGACTGGGATTTCATTTGGGAAGCCATCACTGACTTCAGGGGTTTTTGAAGTGTTCTTTCAATAAAACCAAAGTATGTAGAAGAGGGAAAGGAGTTGGAGAAAGTTGACAGCTACCTTCAAAAACTTGTGGGATAAGATTTGTTATATAGAGCATGGAATTGCAAAATTTAACACAGAAACTGGATTGTGGAGGTCAAGGAGTACTTCAGGAACTTTCTGAAAACAAAAATACTGATTCTTTCTGTACCTGTTCAATTATAGCAGGAATTGTTTTGGTTGGAAAAGGTCTTCCAGATCATGGAGTCCAACCATTCTATAACTCTACTAATGGTGGTGCTAAACCATGTCCCTCAGCACCACATCTCTGCCTCTTAAACATCCACATAGATGGGGATTCAACTACCTCCATGGGAAGCCTGTTCCAGTGGTTGAGAACCCTTTCAGAGAAGTTGTTTATTCTCATATCCAATCTAAAAATCTCCTGATGCAACTTGATGTCATTTCTTCTTGTCCTATCACATGTTATTAGGGGGAAGAGACCAGCACCCACCTTGCTCCAACCTCCTTTCAGGGAGAGCAAGGAAATCTCCCCTCAGCCTCCTTTTCACTGCTTTTCTACATACTGTGTTTGTTACCCTTCTCTTCCCCTCCTGTATTCTCTGGGCACTAATTCGACCCCTCAAGATGCTTACCCATGAAATTTCTTCATGTGCACAGCATCTAGAAACAGGCTTTTTGCAGGTGTAGCAGCATACTTTATGCAGAATCTTCACTGATAATAGAGAAGGCTTCTTACGCTGGCTAAAATCCAAGTAGCAGCTATGCCTATCTACCTTCCTTATCCTCCCTAATTCTTTAAGTGCTTTCAACTAGTTCTCAGCACAAAGGAAAGAGCTGGGAGAAGAAAGAGGCAGAAGGCCATAGAATCTTTTCTGTTGGAAAATACATACCTTTAAGACCATGTTTGGATGTGGTGCTTGGGGATATGGTATAGGGGGTGAGCCTTGCAGGGTTGCAGGGTAGGGTTATTGGTTGGACTTGATGATCCTGAGGGTATTTTCCAGCCTGAATATTTCTGTGATTTGTATAAATTTTGTGAAACTGAGAAGCTGAGGAAAGGAAAAATACCACGTGAAAATCCCCAGGGCTCTACTGTTAACTCCAACTCATTATCAGGAAAAGTGACTTTACACTAGGGGAAGGACTTCAGGTGAAATGGTATCTTTCCAGTTACCAAGGAGTCCAGTCCTGTGACAGCAGAGTTCAGTAGCCCTTGTGCTCACAGAGCTGCTTTCTTTAGTTTGCTGCTTCAGCTGGCAGAAGCAGTGAGGTTTACAGCCTTCTCATTTCAGTTCCATACCATTTAGCAGAGTAATAAAGAATGGAATTAGTAGAACCGGTGGGACCATGACCATGGGCTTTAACATGGGAATATATGTTAATGTAATTGAAATTTCCTAACTAATTGCATTTCATGAAATTATCAGCAAATTCCACTCCTTCCACAGAGACTGAATGGAAAAAAAAAAAAGGGGGGGGGGGGTTTGGAGTGAATGGTAATTCCTTAATGACTGGTTCAGTGAATAAGCACAGACTGCTGGGCACTGAGCCATTCACTGGAAGGGGAGCTCTTGGGTGATGTCAGCGGAGTTCCATATTTATGCAGTAATGTCTCAAGATAATGCCAATACCAAACAGAATGGTGGCTGATATTTAGGAGAAGATGCAGACAGGAAAACTTGGAAGTGTTAATGAATTTATGTTTGGTAACATTCTTCCCCCCTTTTTTTTTTTCTTTTTAAATCAGAATGTTGTCAGTAATGCCATATTGAGCCCATAGAAAGTGAACATCTAAAATAAAGTTCTCTATAAGCACACTTCCCTGTGGGTTTATAGCTTGTTGCACAAGTTAAATAAGCTTGAGATTTCCACAGGTCCTACCCATGTTTTGTGGACAGTTTCAAGAACAATACAATCTTACAGAAGAGTATTCTGTGGACTGCAGTTTCTGCAGTCCAGGGAATTGCTCATGAAGTAGAATAGAATATACTGGGTTGGAAGAGACCTTCAAGATCATCGCATCCAACCTATCAACCAACACCACCTAATCAACTAAACCGTGCAACCAAACACCCTATCAAGTCTCCTCTGGAACACCTCCAATGATGGTGACTCCACCACCTCCCTGGGCAGCCCAGTCCAATGGTCAATCACTCTCTCTGTGTAGAACTTCTTCCTAACATCCAGCCTAAACCTCCCCTGGCACAGCCTGAGACTGTGTCCTCTTGTTCTAGTGTTGGTTGCCTGGGAGAAGAGACCAACCTCTGCCTGGCTACAACCTCCCTTCAGGTAGTTGTAGAGAGCAATAAGGTCTCCCCTGAGCCTCCTCTTCTCCAGGCTAAGCAACCCCAGCTCCCTCAGTCTCTCCTCATAGGGCTTGTGTTCCAAACCCCTCACCAACTTTGTTGCCCTTCTCTGGACATGCTCCAGCAAGTCAACATCCTTCCTAAACTGAGGGGCCCAGAACTGGACACAGTACTCAATGTGTGGCCTAACCAGTGCAGCATACAGGGGGAGAATCACCTCCCTGCTCCTGCTGGCCACACTGTTCCTGATGCAGGCCAGGATGCCATTGACCCTCTTGGCTGCCTGGGCACACTGCAGGCTCATGTTCAGCCTACCATTGACCAGTACCCCCAGGTCCCAATCTTGCTGGCCACTCTCCAGCCACTCTGACCTCAGCCTGTAGCACTGCATGGGGTTGTTGTGGCCAATGTTCAGAACCTGGCACTTGGATATGTTAAATCTCATGCCATTGGACTCTGCCCATCTGTCCAGCCTGTCGAGGTCCCTCTGCAAAGCTTCTCTGCCCTCCAGCAGATCAACTCCCGCCCCCAGCTTGGTGTCGTCTGCAAATGTACTGATGATGGACTCAATAAGTACACCACTGCTCACGGATTACTTTTAGAGTTTGCACTTCATTCTCTCCAGGCCAGTTGCAATAGCTGGCATGGACAAAAATCAGTCATGTAAGTGTCACTTAAAATCTGTTACCTTCTGATCTTGCTGGATGACACTTTTCAGGAGCAGGTCACCTATCTGAAAACGTGTGCTGTTTTCCTACCTTATCACAGCTGTCCTCACCGTTTCCCTCCAGCTTTGCTTCCTTACTCCATGGTTGATATATTTGGCAGTGTGATGGCTGCCCCATGGGCAGAGAGCAAATGGTAGTTTTCTTATTTGCTTCAGTATTCTTGGAGGGCTTCAAGAAGAGGGCTTTTGACAGGCAGAAATGCACATGCTGTCATGCTCATGAGGCACTGCACTATTGTATGTCAGGCAGGCTTTCAGTCAATGCCAGCCAGCTTTCCACTCACTGAGCATTCGTTGTTAAGTCTTGTGGGTTGGCTTTGGGGTATTTTCTTCGGTGGTTTTGTTTGTTGGATTAATTTTTGGTTTTAAGCAGTTTCTGTTTCATGGTGGTTGTTCATAGGAGTAAATTTATCCTGTCAGCCATTCAGTGTTTGGCATGGGACACCAAAGCTTGATAGCAATGAACTTCTTTTTTAAGTCAGTCTTGGCAATGACACTTGATATATTTATATTTAGATGGAAAAAAAAAGGGTGTAGAACCCTTTTCTCAACTTCTCAGACACATCATATGTATAGCCTCAAACAGCTGACTGAAGTTGGGGAGGACTAGAACAAAGGTGAAGAATGGACAGGATTTGTGAAGTTATTTGGAGTTCAGGGTGGGGAAGGGTTTGCTGTTGTCTTTTCTGTATGTTTTTAAAATAAGCATGTATAAAAAGTGAGACCCATTTATTCCAGTGGAGAAAGGTAAATCCTTTGCTGCTGTTAGTGTTTGTGATGACTTTTTCAGTGTCCAGCAACTGCCATAGGATAGGCATGCAACCAAGCACCCTATCAAGTCTCCTCCTGAACACCTCCAGTGATGGTGACTCCACCACCTTCCCGGGCAGCCCATTCCAATAGAAAATGGTTAAAAGTTGTACACTGTGCAAATATGGATTTTCAGCTATTTCAGTCATAACATCCAAAGCTTCTCATTGTATGCAGCTGTGCAGTGCTCCCTTATGGAACCACAGAATCATTGAATTGTTAAGGCTGAAAACAACCTTTAAGATCACAAAGTCCAACTGCTAATCCAGTACTGCCAGGTCACCACTGCACCATGAGCCTCAGCACCACACCTATGTGACTTTTTCATCCCTCCAGAGATGGGGATTCAGCCACCTCCATGGGGAGCCTGTCCCAGGGCTTGACAATCCTTTCAGTGAAGAAATTTTTCCTGTTGTCCAACCTAAACCTTCCCTGGCACAGCTTGAGGCTGTTTGTCTTGTCTTGTGACTTGTCACTAGGGAGAAGAAACCCACCCCTACCTTGCCACAGCCTCCTTGTAGGGAGTTGGAGAGTGAGGTTTCCCTTCAGCTTCCATTTCTCCAGACTAAACAAGAAGCAGCAGTTCTCTCAGCTGCTCCTGGCAAGACCTGTTCTCCAGACCCTTCACCAGCTTTGTTGCCCTTCTCTGGATCTACTTCAGCACCTCAAGGTCTTTCTTGTAGTGAGGGCCCCCAAACTGAACCCAGTTCTCAAGGTGTGGCCTCACCAGAGCTGAATACAGGGGGACAATGACTTCCCTATTCCTGCTGATCACACTATTGATGATCCAGGCCAGGATGCTGTTTGGGCTTCTTGGACACCTGGGCACACACTGGCTCATCCTCAGCCAGCTGTTGGTTTAGGTCTTTATCTGCTGGGCAGTTTTCAGCCACTCTGCCCCAAGCCTGGAGCACTCACGGGGTTGTACACCAAGTGCAGGACCCAACCATGTCCTTTCTCTGCAGCGTGCAACGCTTCAGAAATACTGCTTAGAAATGAAGGAAGCATACAATTGTGGGGGTGCTGGTTTGGTGTGGTGGTTCCCTAGTGCTGCTTTTTTCCCCCCTTTTTTCTTTTCTTGGAGTACTGCTTTAGGAGAAAGCTTTTCCCATTCCCTTACTACCTCCAGACTTAAAATGTGAGGGAAGCTACATTTGAAGTGTAGTAGGCTCGGTTTTTGCAGGAAACCATAGATGAGTACAAATGGAACTACAGCAAGAGCAGTGTGATCAGCAAGATAAAGTACCTCTCTCTAGCCCTTATTTGGTTGTAATTCCATAAATTAAGAAAAGAAAATGAAAATCTTAACAGGTTGTGCCTGGCACAGATAGAGCAGATACAAACCTTCCTCTTACTGAGGTCGAAACAGGAGTTTCTTCATGTGTTTGCCAGGTCTTACATTAATGCACATGCAACTATTCCATAAAAACATGAGAAATAATTATTTTCTAATGAAAATGAGTTCTGGATGTGTATCTGGGTTTCAGAGGTCTGCTTGCTAACCTCTGCATTATCACTTAGTAATTCTGTTTGTTCTGTTAGCATGTCTCCACTCATTTCAGTGCCTTTATGGGAATGCAATTACTTTGCTGCAACTACTACACCAAAATGGCACAACCACAGAATATTAGGGGTCAGAAGGGACCTCTGGAGATCATCTGGTACCACCCCAAATAAATTAGTTGAGTCTGAAGAGTTCTCTATACAATGCAAAACCTAACCCCACTAATAGAAAAGAAACTTCTGAGTCCGTAGCTGTGCCTGAGCAGAGTGTTCTGCAGGCAGCAGCATTATCCATTTGTACTTTCTCACTCCTTACACTCTGCTTTTTGTGCAGAAAAGAACTTTGTTCCACCCCCTACCTACCTCCTACTTCCCAGCTAATATTAAAAGCAGAGACAGCTCTGTAAAGAAATTATGTTGCTGAGGTCATTGCTTTTATAAAGTACTCGCTAGCACTTTGTGAAGTATGCAAAATGAAGTAGTTTAAAATACTTTTGGACACAGCTTGCATACAATCCACACACCTTTTTTGCTTTCAATTCTATTTCTTCTCTAATTTCTCCAGATTTGAAGCATAAAATCATTTTGGTTGGAAAAGACCTCTGAGATCAAGTCCCACCATTATCTAGCTCTACCAAGGCCGGTGCTTTGAAACACCTCCCAGGGGAGGCTGTTTTAGTGGTTGAGAACCCTTTCAATGAATAAGTTTCTTCTAATATCCAGCCTAAACCTCCCAAGGTACAACTTGAGGCCATTTCCTCTCATCCTATCACATGTTGCTAGGGAGAAGAGACCAAGCCTCACTTCACCACAACCTCCTTTTAAGGAATTGTCAAAAGCAAAAAGATATCCTCTCAGCCTCCTTTTCTCCAGGCTAAACAACCCCAGTTTCCTCAGCTGCTCCTCCCTGGACCTGTTCTCTAGACCCTTCAGCATCTTTGATGTCCTTCTCTGGTCTGGCTCCAGCTCCTCAATGTCTTTTTGTTTGTCTGCTTTTGCTGCCTATCGCTTACCCAATGTACTCCACAATGAGAGCCCTCTAGTTCCATTCCTATTCCATAACATCACCAGTTTTTCTGGTGGTTTGAGCATTGTTCTTTTCTTTTTGTCCCATCCAGGTACTGCTATGTGGATATTTGTTAGCAATGACTGATGTGGAATCTACATATGCAGACTTCATTGCCTCAGGAAGAACGGGTAGAAGAAATGCTTTACATGACATACTTGTGTCCTCTCCAGGTGGGAATTCTAGTGAACTAGCCTTAAAGTTATCAGAGCTTGATATAAACAAAGCAGGTGAGTAACATTTTGATCTTTCATTGTATTTATTTAAAACTGAAATGAGAAGAGGAGGAGTACTAGTAGTAAACACAACGTGGTTTGTGTTCAGGCATCGTTCCCTTGTCCCTGAGCAACCAGAAGGGTTTTTTTTTCTGATCAGCAGGGGTTGCCTGCAATAGGAAGCCCAGATTTCCTAACTGGGAAGGGTGGGTATTTGGAAATAAAGCATATTAATGAAAAATGAAAAGTCATTCTGCACGAAGTCCCTGGCAGCGGGGTCTATATTCCAGGTTAAATGGATGGAAAATTAGGTACAAGGAAAAAAAGAAGGAAGTCTTTATTATTATATTTTTATTATATTGTATTTTTATTATGACACCCAAAGAGTGGCTGTCAACGGGTCCATGTCCCAGTGGAGACCAGTGACAAGCGGAGTCCCTCAGGGATCAGTCCTGGGACCTGTCTTGTTCAACATCTTTGTGGGTGACCTGGACAGTGGCATTGAGTGCACCCTCAGCAAGTTTGCTGATGACACCAAGCTGTGTGGTGCAGTGGACACGCTGGAGGGAAGGGATGCCATCCAGAGGGACCTTGAGAGGCTGGAGAGGTGGGCACAAGCCAACCTCAGGAGCTTCAACAAGACCAACTGCAGGGTCCTGCATCTGGGTCGAGGCAATCCCAGGCACAAATCCAGGCTGGGCAGGGACTGGCTGGAGAGCAGCCCTGAGGAGAGAGACTTGGGGGTGCTGGTGGACAAGAAGCTCAACAGGAGCTCTCAATGTGTGCTTGCAGCCCAGAAAGCCAATCAGATCCTGGACTGCATCAGGAGAAGTGTGACCAGCAGGTCAAGGGAGGTGATTCTTCCCCTCTACTCAGCCCTGGTGAGACCCCACCTGGAGTACTGCGTCCAGATCTGGAGCCCCTATTACAGGAGGGATGTGGACGTGCTGGAGCGTGTCCAGAGAAGGGCCACGAGGATGATCAGAGGGCTGGAGCACCTCTCCTGTGAGGACAGACTGAAGGAGTTGGGGCTGTTCAGTCTGGAGAAGAGAAGGCTCTGAGGTGACCTTATTGTGGCCTTCCAGTGTCTGAAGGGGGCCTACAGGAAGGCTGGGGAGGGACTTCTCAGGCTATCAGGTAGTGATAGGACTAGGGGGAATGGAATGAAGCTGGAGGTGGGGAGATTCAGGCTGGATGTGAGAAGGAAGTTCTTCACCATGAGAGTGGTGAAGCCATGGAATGGGTTGTCCAGGGAGGTGGTTGAGGCCCCATCCCTGGAGGTGTTTAAGAGCAGGCTGGTTGAGGCTCTGGCCAGCCTGATCTAGTGTAGGGTGTCCCTGCCCCCCTGCAGGGGGGTTGGAACTAGATGATGCTTGTGGTCCCTTCCAACCCTGACTGATTCTATGATTCTATGAAGACCTGACTCTCCATAGGATCCTTTAATGGAAGCTGTCTGGTTTGAAGCCTGCAGGAGAAGCCATGTGTCTGCTTGAAAGGTTGTTGTGGAGCTCAATTTTGTTTTCAGCTGCCAGAGGACAGAGCAATAGCAATGCATTGTTTGTTTTACTTGGATCTTTGTTTCTGGTTAAATTGTCTCCCCTTTCTGATGATACTTTGTCTTTTAAGGTGATTAGCACTAACACAATCCCACATCCCACATCTTACTTTACCTCTGATCTTACCAAAATCTTTAGCTGGTTGTGCACCTTCACTTGAGAGGAAGGAGGGACAGTGTATGTTGAAGGGATTACTTTAAATATAACTGGTAATAGGGCTGGTTAATTATATTCATGTTATGTGGGTGGGAGTTAATAAATGGACCTTACAGATCATTGAAAGCTCTTTGCAAATCTTAAGAAAGAGGTCTTACACTTGTTTTAGTAAGAGCAGGGGAGAGCAAACTGGCAATAAATAGCTGCCCTATTTGTGCATGTATTTTGCTGAGACAGCAGCAAGAGTTCTGAAATGCAGCCTGATCACTGGGCAATTGAATGTGGGCAGCCTGACATTTGGGTGGTCGGAGTGCTTCTTGGAGGGAGAAATTCTTTCTCTTGGCTTTCAGGCTAATGTACATTCTAAGCCATTCATTCTGGAGCTACCAATTTGGGGCCTATAGCTTCTAGAGAGAGCGAGACTACCTGAGAGAGTCCAGTGGAGGGCCACAAGGACATTGAGGGGCTGGAGCTTCTCTCTGATGAGGAGAGGCAGGAAGACCTGGGGCTGCTTAGCCTGGAAAAGAGCAGACTGAGATGGGATCTTCTAATGCTCAGCAATAGCTGAAGGGCAGGGAGCAAGAGGATGGGGTCAGACTCTTTTCAGTAGTGACCAGTGACAGGATCAAGGGCAATAGGCTCAAACTGGAACCCAGGAGGGTTTGTCTAAACATAGGGAAAACCTTTCCTGTGAGGCTGCTGGTGCCCTGGAGCAGGCTGCCCAGAGAGATTATGGAGTCTCCTTCTCTGGAGGCTTTCCAAACCTGTCTGGACATGTTCCTGTGCAACCTGATCTAGGTGACCTTGTTTTAGCAGGGGGGTTGGACTAGATAATCTCTAGAGGTCCCTTCTGACCCCCACCATTCTATGATTATAGCTGGGCAGGGCCTTTAAATTTTTTCCTGTTTAAAAAGAAAACCTTTATTAGTACGTGTGTAGGTGTGTCTATTTATTTTAATGTGATGATACATGTAAAATGTTGGAAAAATATCAAGTAGGTGGCATTTGAAATGCATACCAACCTTCCTTCTCCCTTAAATTTTCTTCAGTCCCAAATGTACAAGTCTCAAAGTTGATTTTGGTCATGTCCATTTAGAAAACGTAAACAGTCCCTATTTTTAAGTGAAGCTGTTGGAGTGATTGCAAGGCAGAGCTGTCTTCTTTTGCCAGCAATAGGAAGAATTTGGCTTTATGCCTGTGATGTATGTTGAGATGTGCTTTGTATGTGCAGTCAGCTCCGTAGTGATGAGAATGGTGTCAATAACTGTTAGCCTAATTCTTAATACATGATTCAGGAGTCTGTTCAGTGTTTCCTGGGGGCCTTCTTTTGCAGTTTGGATACCTTAATCTTTGCAGAAAATTGTAGAGACTTGTTTATAAAATTACCTTAGCAGCTACACAAAAGGGCCTGCACACTTCTTCAGGAGGTTATGCATTTGGAATTAGATACAATGAGAGTATATTTACATTTTATATCATTAGTACACCTTCTTTTGATGCAGCCCAGGATGCCACTGGGCTGCAAGGATGTATTGCTGGCTCATGTCCAGCTTTCTGTCCACCAGTACCTCCAAGTCCTTTTCTGCTGCTCTCGATTTCATCATCCTCCAGTCTGTATTGATCTCTTTAGAGTAAACCCTGTTCAGACTTGCTGTACTGAAGGTTTGTCTCTTACTGTCACAGTATCATAGTGAATCGATTCCTGTGAATAAATTTCGTCGTGAAAACACCCTACTATTTTTATTAAATTCTTAACTTTCTAGCTGCTTTAAGTCTGAAATTTAAAATGATATTGGGGATTGCAGCCAGGGATTCCATTTTGAAGGGGCCTCTTGAGATGCAAATGCGACTGTCCTAGTAGTAAAGTATTTTCTATTTAATGCACGATGTCAGTTTTGATTTCTTTTTACTTTGTTTTTGAGACTGGTGTGTGAACAGTTTGGGTTCTGGGAGAAAGACCTTTGTTTTAAGGTGGTTCACTTGTCCTTTTCTTGTGTGTTGTAGAAGGAGAAGGAGATGCCCAACGAAATCCAAGTGAGCAAACCGGGAGGCCCAAGGAGAGGCAGCAAAGCAAGAAAGCTGACATCCAACTTTGACCGACTGGAGCAGCTGCTGGATGTTTTCAGACTACAAGAGCATGCTGGAACAAATTTGTTTCCATGAGCAAGCTGGTGGAAAAGAAAGTGCATGTGTCTTCACTGCTGGAACCCACTCAACACAACACTAAAAATGGGGGTACAAGCTGTGGCAGAAGACAGAATTTTCTCTACCTCTGTCATTAGCAATGGTTGAAGGTGTTACTGATTTCTTGGGATAGTGTCACCCAATGGATCCCTTCGTAATGACTACTTGATGGGAACACTTCTAAGAAGTAGAGCAGGTAAATCTTGTAGCAAATGGCCTTTGTCACGTCAGAGGATCTAATTGTGTATCTTAAGCAAAGGCTTGCGTGGTCCTCAGAGGCTTAAAATTCTCTGGCCAAAGTGTTCACCCCTTAAAGGACTGTAAGGAAAGCACCATTTTTAGAACTCTCTCTCTGTTTTACAGCCCTGTTCTTTACAATGGGTTTTGTATCGTACGACTTAGATGCTCCACACTGCCCCTTCTCGACTGCTTATGAAGGATATTTCTGTTACTGTGAATTTTTCTACCATGCATTTTGAAAGGGCTGGGGGTTGGGTTTTGGTTTGTTTTTTGGGTTTTTTTGCATAATGTGGTGACGTGCACATGATAGAGTTACGACATCAACTGCTACATTTGACTCTGCCTAACCTAAATGACTTGGCAGCACTCATCATTTGGTACTAGCTGAGCCTCCAAACCCAGTTGTTAATGTGAATACTTCAGCGTGTTTTGTGTCCTTGATAACGGTTTTGCCACTTGGCCTGTAGTTAGTTGCATATCAGAGACTCAAAGTGAAGCTTTTATGTTCTTATTCCCCAGTTTTCTAATTTTTACCCCCAATTTCTTAAGCTTTCTCTGAGGTATTTTTTTAAAATGTTAGTCCAAGTATTTTATTGTTAAGGGTAGTTTCAAGAGTACATTTATAGCCTTGTTTGGGTGAAAATTCAAACAAATTCCGTGGTGCTAGAGGTTTTGCTGGTTCATGTTGTTCGAGATGGACCTTGTTTACACATGGGGGAAATAACTGGCACAGGTTATTGCCAATTACGTGTTCTGGTAAGAGTTTTTGTTTGCAGGATAGTCCAACTAGTGGATCAGCCAGGGGGACTATGTTTTCTATTCCTTGCCTTTGCCTCAGTGGATCAGGCTGTTGAGTTTGCACAGCTAGTAGCCTGTTACTGATGCATCAGATACATCTGAGTGCTCGAAGCTGCTACAGCAGCCTTTTGACTCAGAGGTGGAAAGGGAAGTGGGAGGTTTGGTATCTAGCACTCAAAAGACTGGACTTTTTGCTTCTGAGCTATTCCAACATGACAGTTCAAACTGGGCCTCCACTGAAATACCAGGATAGTTTGTCCATCCGAGGGATTACTTAAATCTACAAATTAAAAACCTATTCTGCAGTAGCTGTGCTGATTTTTCTTTCCCTGATCCTGCCCCAACAGATAAGGCCAGATGTGCAGAGATGTGGTGCTAAAGGACATGGTTTAGCACCAGACTTGGTAGTTAGATAATGGTTGGACTCAGTGATCTTAAAGGTCTTCTCCAACCAAAACAGTTCTGTGATTCTGTGATTCTCTGAGGCTGAAAGCTACAGAACAGGGCAGCCACCCCTCTGTGTGACTACAGTGAGCAAGGAGAGGGACTGACTTGTAAACCATGGAAATCACATCAGCACCAATCACTTGAGTCAGAAAGATTTGTTTTCTTTTATTAACAGGAGGTGATGTCACTTTATATATAGTATATATATATATATATATATATTATATCTATTTTTGTGTTGTTGTTGGTTTCAAGTGTTATGCACTTTTTAATGTTTGTAAACTTTTACTAATATGGATAGTGTGATTGCTTCTTGAATATACTAATCATCAGTTACCAAATCATCTTTGTGGCCACAGCTGTTTGTTTCTACCATATGCATCATAGTACTTGTCACCTGAAATTCTTTTGTGAGATGTGTGGAGAAAAAAACAAAAGCAACAACCCACAACACTTCTAATCAGTATTATGAGCTCATTTATTAGTGTTAATAAAAAAAGCCAACAAAAACACTACAAAAAACAAACTAGCCAGCAGTTTGCTTGTGGTTCATTAGTGTAATATTAACTCTCACCTTTTCTGGTTTGGAAGCTGAATGCCTTGCTGTCTTATTAGCTGTCGAATGCCCTGTCCTCTTGGTAACAGAAGTAGTCCATTTGCTTTGAAAACCCTCTTACCTTTAAACTAATTATTTACCCCTTTGTTTTGCTTGGTGTTCCTTTCAAAGTTAACATATAATTATTATTATTGATTTATTTTTTTTTTTTTTAAAACCATTTCCCCCATTTTGCTCTTGCATCAAGTTCTTTGAGCTGAACCGGTTGCCCCTTTATCATGGACTAGCTGCTGTCAATCTATCACAAACACCAGAAGGAAATAAGATTCCAGGGCTTTATATAGTGCTATTTTATTGATGATCCGTGAGACATCATCAATAAAATGTCACAGACAAAGGCAGTAGTGGAATAAGTAGTAAATGATAGTGCATTAAAGAGTTGACTTCACTTATTTTCCTTCAGTGCTCTTATTTTGGTACACTTTTTCCTTCTTAACTCTTCTGTGTTGTGAAATAAAATGAATTTCAGCCTTTCCTCTCTATTTGGTACTTGTTTCTTCCATTTCTTCTCTTGTTTTCTTTTGATTTTTAAAACAGGTATGGAGGCCTTTGGGTTACTTTTTTTCCCCCCTTTTCTAGTTATGTTTTTAAGTCAGTGTGGTGGGTTGAAATTACTCCCCAACATGAAATTGCCAGACCAGCTTAGCTGAAAGCGCCTGGAGCTGTATTTACAAGCAAAACTACAATCTAAAAATATGGAATGCAATGAATATGTAAACATTGTGTATTTGGTACATATATTTACAATTTATAAACAACACAAGAACACCCCTGGACAAAATCAGGGGGTTACCAACAGCTTCCACCTTCCCTGTACCTTGGATGAGAGGAAGAAGAGCAAAGTTATTACTTTGAGCTTGTTAGTACTTAGCCACAGCGAAGGAAGCCCTATGAGGAAAGGCTGAGGGAACTGGGGTTGCTTAGCCTGGAGAGGAGGAGACTGAGGGGTGACCTTATTGCTCTCTACAACTACCTGAAGGGAGGTTGTAGCCAGGCAGAGGTTGGCCTCTTCTCCCAGGCAGCCAGCACCAGAACAAGAGGACACAGTCTCAGGCTGCGCCAGGGCAGGTTTAGGCTGGATGTTAGGAAGAAGTTCTACACGGAGAGAGTGATTGCCCATTGGAATCGGCTACCCGTGGAGGTGGTGGAGTCACCTTCATTGGAGGTGTTCAGGAGGAGACTTGATGGGGTGCTTGGCTGTATGGTCTAGTTGTTGGGTGGGTTGGATTGGTTGATGGGTTGGACGCGATGATCTTGAAGGTCTCTTCCAACCTGGTGTATTGTATTGTATTGTATTATTGTAAGGAACACAGCCAAGGTCAGCGAGCCAGCAGAAGCACCACTTAGTATCTGCTACAGCAAAGGAAGTCAAGAAGAGAGCTTACGCAACTAGCTTTATGTTGGCTTCCAGACCAATAGGGTTATTTAGACCTTATCATTATTTTCCTTTTTACACCCAATGGCAATTTATCTACCTTCTATCGCTTGCTGTTCAAGATCTGTGGAAAATTTGCTAGGCACAGCCTAAAACTACCACAGCAAGCCTGCCACTCTGGCTTCTGTTCCAGCTTTGTCTTTCTCAGGACTGGTAAAAACATTAAAATGTTTAACAGCAAAGACCTCTCTGTAAGTTCTATAAACCTGAAAGGCTAGTGCTGAACTGCCAGCTTAACAGAGTACTCCTTAAAGGTTTGGTTTGGTGGGAATATTGTGTGGGGTGGTGGTGTTTTGTTTTACTGCCTCTTTTTAGGTGTGTGTTTTCAGTGCTTCCTTCGCCCTGAGATCCCATTGCCTCAAAAGATAACCCCTGTACTCATGTTCTTGTTGCCTGTAATAAAATCTGTGACTGTTTGCAAGCCTTGTGCTTGCAGGGTTTAGACTCTCCATCCACCGGAAGCACAAAGAATACAGAGCTAGAATAAGACGGAGGTGTTGGCATTTCTGGCTGCTTCTTATTTCCATTTGTGTTGTCCATGTGCTTCAAAAAGCTTTGATTAAAAGACTGCAGCAAACATACACACCCCCTTATTTCCTCAAATGATCATTTAAAGCCAGAACTTCCCCATGACCTTCCATACCTCGATTCATCCATGAGAAAAGGTCAGTATACCTGCTACTCATCCCTGCTGTTTCCCTTGTCATATTTTTTTCCACCATTGTAAAGTGTATCCTTCTATGAATGACAGGAGTAATAGTTCCTGCAAATGAATCATGATGTTATCTGGTGTCCACAAGGAGATGAGCAGCTACTGAAGTGGTTAAGCAGGAATTGCTGCAGTATGAAAACCTTCCTCAGCTAAACAGTGAATAATTCCAGGTATGCTTAGTATTTCAACTTTGTGTTTCAGAAATGCCAGTGGATTTTGCACAAAGGAAAGATGGAGCTGTTGTTGAGATTGAGCACAATAATGCCATCTCAATTTTGACAGAGTTGGCTTTATCTCAGCAGTATTCCTACACTGAACAGGTCCAGAGGCTCTGAAGATGATCTGAGGGCTGGAGTACCTCTCCTATGAAGGCAGACAGAGAGTTGGGTTTGTTCAGCCTGGAGAAGTGAAGGCTCCAGGGAGACCTTAGAGCATTTAGAGTGTTTGAAGGGAGCTACAGGAGAGCTGGAGTGGGACTTTTGACAAAGGCATGGAGTGACGAGGTGAGGGGTAGTGGCTTCAAACTGGAATAAGCTGCAGTGAGATTAGACATTAGGGAGACATTTTTCCCTGTGAGGGTGGTGATGCACTGACAGCTTGCCCAGAGCAGTTGTGGAGGCCCCAAGCCTGTAAGTGTTCCAACCCAGACTGAATGGGGCCATGAGCGACCTGGTCTAGTAGTAGGTGGTGTCTCTGCCCATGACAGGGGTGGTGGAACTAGATGATCTTTAAGGTCCCTTCTAACCCAAACCATTCTATGATTCCAGTTTTGCCTCAACTACTTTGTTTTACTCTATCTCTCTTTCTGGCTGGTTTATTTTCTGTCCTGTGCTTCCTTCATGTAATTAATACCCCTAGAAGTGTCTGGCTGTGGAGTGCTGTATTGATTTCCTGCATACTTAACTGCCTGAAATATTATAGTGGAAAGTTTGTTTCTCTAATTCCTTTTGATCAGTGTTCAAAGGGGGATCTGCTTCAATATTTTCATCATAGAACCAGGAGGGATGTGTGAATTCAGGATGATAGGCCAGCAATATGAGGAGAATGTATCTTCTTCATGGTAAGCAGATGGAGCCCAACACAGAAAATAGCTTCTTCCATCATATGCTAGACAGATTCTTTACCTCACTGTGTGCTGACAGATTCATTTCATTATGTCCTGGTTTGAGCAAGAGCAGAACTGATTCTGGTCAGTGCTGTCCCTTCCCAGCTCAGTCTCTGCTCAGTGCCAGCACTTTGTGCAGCTCAGGGCAAGTTGGCACACACAGTGGCTGCTGCTAGCAGTGAGAACACGATGGGGAGAGTTAGCACCAAGGGTTGGTCTGCAGACCAAGGGCACTGCTACATCTTGTGTGCCACCTTGGGGTGCAGAGTAAAAGGAGCAGACAGTTCAGGTGACCCTAAGCTGATCAACATATGTAGTATAAAGGTGAGGCATCACTAGGGTCAGGGCTTTTATTCAGTAGTCAGTGTTCAAGGAGAACTCTGTCCATTCTGCCTTTTATTCTGATCCATGGGTTCCCAAATGTGGTTTTTGAATCCACCTCCTGAACCTGGTTCCCATTGACTAGTGAGTCCAGTCTGGGCCTTTCCCAGTGCCTGCCACAGCATCAGTGGCAATATTGACAAATTGCTGTCAGGGGTTGGGTTCAATATAAGTTTTGTGTCTGTTTAACGTTGTTATAATTATTTCCATGAAAACTGGTTTAGTTTTCATTCCCAGCCCATCAGTCCCTTTCCATTACTCCCTTTCTCTTCTCTTTGAGAAGGGAGAGGCATTCATAGAGAGCCTTTGTCATGCATTTAGGGGCCATCCCTGCCCCAGCCCTTCACACCTTGCTAGCAGGCTTCCATCTGTATATATCTTTTTTCACTGAAGAAAGACCACCAGCAGTGTGATTGTACAACAAAGTCCATCAATGCAGTGTGTACCTCAGCAAAACCATGTGTTTGTCTTAACAGGGCAAGTTACTTAGTCCCTGGGACCTCAGAGTGTAGTTATGTGGCCAATAAATCAGCCATGCAATGCCATTCATTGTCAGTCCATTTGCTCTCTTTCCTACTAGTTCAGTCGACTCATGAGCTTGTAAAATGATTTCTGTTGTCCAGTGTTCTTTTCAGTTCAGTGATTTCACTGGCTATTGATGGCAGAACACGTGCTGGCAAAGCTCAAACCTCAGCTACAGCACTGATACCTATTGCTGCTGCAGTATGTATCAACAGAACAGGACACATGAGTCATGGGGGTAAGGAACCACTTGGATAAATCCTGAAACTGCTGTCAGCTCATGGGAATCCAATAACTACTCCTGGAAGAGGCCATGCTAGGTTTTAATGGAATGGTGTTATAGTTAACAGACCCGTAGCCTGTCCTCAGTGAAATCTGATAAATTAAAATTGGCAAACTTAGAAATCTCTTAAATGTTTTAAGAAGTTTGGCCATAACACTTACAGTATGCTGCTGTATTTCAAGATCTTTTTCTGTCTGATGATGTATGCTTCAGTCTTGAGTCACAATCCCCTGCAGTGCTACAGGCTTGGGGCAAAGTGGCTGGAAAGGTGCCTGTGGGGTGTTGGTCAACAGCTGGCTGAATATGAGCCAGCAAGTGCCCAGCTGGCCAAGAAGGCCACCAGCATCCTAGCCTGGATCAGCAATAGCGTGGCCAGCAGGACTAGGGAGGTGATTGTCCCCCTGTACTCTGCACTGGTGAGGTGACACCTTGAGTCCTGGGTTCAGTATGGGGGCCCTCAAAGGAGCAAGAAGATGGGTGTTGGTTTCTTCTCCCTAGTAGGAGGTGGCAGGACAAGAAGAAACGCCTTCCAGTTGCACCAGGGAAGGTTTAGGTTGGATATTAGAAGAGACTTCTTTGTTGAAAGGATTCTCAGTCAGGGAGGTGGTTAAATCCCCATTCCTAGAGGTGTTTAAAAGAGGCCGAGGCATGCTCCTGAGGGACGTGGTTTAGTACCAGCCTTGGTGGAGTTAATGCTTGGAGTCTTTTCCAGCCAAACTGATTCTGTAGTTTCTCCTCAATATGGCCTATGTGCACTTTACCAAAACAGAGATTAACTGCAAGATGCATTTGAAGGCAGAAGCACTCAGTCTGACTGTACAGCCACTGGAAAAGCACCACTACTGTGCATTGTGCCCTCCTTCACATGCAGCTCTGCAGGTAGAGCTGTGACATGCTGCATGGCAATTTGCTTGGCCTAAGATTTTCAGGAGATCTCATGGAATACATCTGAACATGCATTATATCACCAGGCAAGGCTGATCAGATTTTATCAACTAATTATTTCTCTCTGATGTTTCAAATGAAATCAGAGTTACTGTTCATGCTAATGAATGCTTGTGAATACCCACGTGGTAACAAATAGGGCACTGCTTTAGGCTGCAGTGGTAACAGTGGATCTTGTAGTCATTTGTGAGGTCCTGTGGATCTGTACAGGTTTTATACACTGAAACTGTACTATGTGTTTTCCAGTTAAATATCACAGACCAAAGGGAAACACACAAGATAAAAAATACTGTGTGATATTTAGCTTTCTGTAGCATACACTCATCTCCTTACTAATCCTGGATACACAAGTGCCAAGAGGGCACAGATCAGTGACTCAGCAAAAGATCTTTGTTTCCACAGCACCATCTTTGATCCTGCAATGCAGGCAAAATGTAGGGTGTGTAACATCTGATTATAGTCATCATTGCCCTAGCAACAGACTGATATCCTCACTACATTACAGAGTATACTTCAGAGAGCAGGGCATGCTGGAAGGGAAGAAGATGGATGATTTAACAGGTCTTTTTCATCTGCAGCTCTTCGTAGCCAGAGAAAGAATTAACTCTAGACACAAACACAACATCCTCATTCGGTTGGAAGTGCACACAACAACAGTGCAAAATAATGATCTAAAAACTGCTGCCACTGTGGTGTTACAGAACCCTCCCACCCCCACCAGAGAAAAAAAACAAAAGGGGAAAAATAAAAGGCAAACACCCCAGAAATTAACCGGTAAATAGCACATGGACACCTCCTGGTGGCACTGAATAGAACTTTAAAAGAAGGGATAAGGAATTAAATCCACCTATAGAAACAAAGGTCCAGACAGCTGTGATTAAAGCGTTGAGACAATTATTTGAAAATCAGGCTAGCGAAGGACTGTAAGTGATCAAATGACAGGCTTTGCTTTTGCCTTTCATCTCCTAAACCACACTGTTTTCCAGAGCTTCTCCAGCATCTGCATCCTCATAAATAGGATCTCTGTAGCTGCTGGAATGAAAAGTAGGCCATTAAAGTAGGCTTTGCAACTGATTGCAGCAGCAGAACTGGAATCAGAAATGCCTTATTCTCTGGTCTTCATACCAACTCCGGACTGCTGAGAGGACAGCCCCCAGAATCCCAGCCTGCATTCACCAGTCACACCAGTGTGCTTTCCTGATGATCTTTGCTGTCAGGAAGGGGAGAACCTCGGTATATTTTAATGTAAAGCCTATTTGATAAGTCCTCACAATGAAAGGCTGGAATACTCTTCTGGTATTTGTGTGAGGTTTGTGTTTAATGGAATTCCTGGGGGCAGGAGGGGGAACTCAACCCAAACCAAAACACTAAAACAACCAGAAATGTCATCAGTGAAAATTCAGAAGAACAAGAAGGGATATTCCAAAGGTCCTGATAGACCTGTCTTTCCTTTCATGAAAATCCCATGATCAGGGACACGCACTGTTAGAGACAAATAATGAAGGGATTTGGTGGCTGTAACTATAAGTAGCCCAAGATGTTTCCAAGCAACACAGAAGAACAGCATTTCAGTGCAGGAAAGAGATCATATGGAAAGGTTACTTTGTTTTAGTACTCTTTGAAACAAGCCTGTTTGCAGTTCCTCACAGAGAGGCTTAGTGTTGGAGGGCATGAAAGGACACAATGTGCTCCTAAAATGTGTCACTCATCCAGACATGGCACCAGGGAAGACAGGAAGACATGCTTACCTCTTAGTGTGCTGCTGTACAAGTGCAGACATCTCAGAAAGCTTCTTTTCTGAAGATTAACAAGACTGTGCTGCAGTGGGTCCTGGTTTATATCAACATAGTCTCCCTACCCTGTTTAGTGTATGTTCCTTCTACATTTTAGAGATTTTTATTTCTTCATGAGAGGAAGTCACACACAGAAATTACAGTGCCTTTAAAGTAGGCCATCTATCTTTTCACAGATTCAGGGTCCAGAGAATACTGTAACGTTAAGAGTTACTACAGTGATAGCAAGTTGTTGTTCCACGGTACCTGCAAACATAGCAAAACCTTATGCTTGTATGAATCAAAACCCAGAAATTGTTGTTTAAGCACAGGAGGCTGAGTAAAGACCTTTTCATTCTCTACAGTTCCTTGAAAAGAGGTGGGAGTCAGGTGGGTGTTGGTCCCTTCTCCCTCAAAACAAGTGATAGGAAGAGAAGAAGTGGCCTTAAGTTTTACCAGGGGAGTTTTAGGATAGATAGGAGAAGAAACTTCCTCATTGAATGGACTCTCAAACACTGGAACAGGATCCCCGTGTCTGGAGGTCTTTAAAAGAAGCAGAGGTGAGCAGCTGAGAGACATGATTTAGCACTAGCCTTGGCAGAGTTAGAGAATGGTTGGACTCAATGATCTTCCAACCAAAAAGCTTCTAAGATTATATATATATACATCTCTATCATCTATGAGGGGAACAGTACAATTTCCCTAAGCAGGAAAATCACTTGACTCACTGCCTTCAATCACATGTCAATTCAGTCATTATTTTTTCAGTTTCAGCACTGGGAAGAGCAGAACACTTCTTTTTTTTCTCCTCATGAGCATTCTAGCACCTAACTTGCCCAGGCAGGCTGAGGTTATTTTCATCTTTGATCCAATAGATGAACAATTCAAAGCTGTATGCTTGATCACATGTACATTATGGAGATGTAATGGCACATTAGCATTTATATGCCAGTAAAGACAGCACACAAGATTTTTGCATTTTTTTAACAGGAAAAGTAAGCAATTTTATCTCAAAATGCTGTCATGCTGTAGTTTGACAGCTTGGGCTTTGGAATCCATGATTTCTATGAGGCGGTCTGTCAGGCTTCATCACAAGGAGGTAGAAACACACTGTACATGTAGGGAAGGTGCAGTGTGTCACCTTGAGTACTGTGTCCAGTTCTGGGCCCCTCAGTTTAGGAAGGATGTTGACTTGCTGGAACGTGTCCAGAGAAGGGCAACAAAGTTGGTGAGGGGTTTGGAACACAAGCCCTATGAGGAAAGGCTGAGGGAGCTGGGGTTGCTTAGCCCGGAGGAGACTCAGGGAAGACCTTATTGCTGTCTACAACTACCTGAAGGGAGGTTGTAGCCAGGCAGAGGTTGGTCTCTTCTCCCAGAGAGCCAGTACCAGAACAAGAGGACACAGTCTCAGGCTGCGCCAGGACAGGTTTAGGCTGGATGTTAGGAAGAAGTTCTATACAGAGAGAGTGGTTGCCCATTGGAATCGGCTACCCATGGAGGTGGTGGAGTCACCTTCATTGGAGGTGTTCAGGAGGAGACTTGGTGGGGTGCTTGGTTGCATGGTTTAGTTGTTTAGGTGGGTTGGATTGGTTGATGGGTTGGACGCGATGATCTTGAAGGTCTCTTTCAACCTGGTGTATTGTATTGTATTGTAAAGCTTCACACATGAAAAAGGTTAGCCCTTTCAGTTGTGATCTTTTAGATCACTCATCCTTACCAGAAAGTGGAAATAATATCATGACCCTAGAAGTTCTGCATCGGGTCTGCGATGTAAATCAGCTTCATATTTTCAGCTGGATTTAAATCTTTTTTCAGATGGATTTATTCTGAGGGTGGTTGCTTGCATAATTGCTCCCTCAGGTCCACCTGGGAGTTGGACCAGAGTTCTTTTCATACAAAATGTCTTTATCCTACAAGAAACAACCTTAATAGAGTCCAATAAAGATACTTCAGAGCTCAATTCTTTTCCCAATCACATGAATACGCTATTGTTACTGTCTGCAGTGTCAGAAACAGCATCTGGGAACAGCACATTGTTCTGAATGTTCAGAAGACCAAACAAAAATTCTGGAACAGCAATAAACCCCCAACCCTTCAAAGAAAGCCTTGATTATTTTTATTTCCTTCATATTTATTTGCAAATCAGCTTGGAGACTGTGAGTCATGAGTGATGATGAGGATTATTACTGTCATGTATAAAAACACATCGGTCCTCTGTACTACAGCAGCACAAAATTCAGCCTCAATGCTGGTTTTGTGGTGCTTTTATGATCAGAGAATAGGTTGGGTTTGACTTTAAAGATTATCTAGTTCCAACCCCCTGCTGTGGGCACAGACACCTCCCACCAGACCAGGTTGCTCAAGGCCCCATCCAGCCTTGCTTTCATCAATTCCAGGCTTGGGGCCTCCACAGCTCTTTTAGGCAACATGTTCCAGTGCCTCACCACCCTCAAGGGGAAGAATTTCTCCCTAATGTCTAATTGCAAATCGAGCTTCTTCCAGTTTGGAGCCATTACCCCTCGTCCTGTCATTCCATGCCTTTGTCAAAAGTCTCTCTCCAGCCAGCTCTCCTCTATCCCCCTTCAAATACTAAAAGGCTGATAGGTCTTCCCCAAGGCTTCACTTCTCCAGGCTGAACAACCCCAACTCTCTCAACCTGTCTTAACAGGAGAGGTGCTCCAGCCCTCTGATCATCTTCGTGGTCTCCTCCAGACCTTTGGACCCATGGGTGTAATGTGAGTGTTTCCTAACTAAATGATGTTTTCTGTTGAAATGGTGTGTTGTGAAATTGAGAAGAGCTGGAGTTTCAGAGCTGCAAACACAAACCTTAGGACTTGGAGAGAAATATATTCCCTTAAAGCAAACCAGGAGAATTTGCCTGTGAGGATAGGATACTTTGATAGCAAGTACCAGTATCCAAGTTTAGAGTACAAACTGGAATAATGCAAAGCTCCTGTAAATTACTGTATCAAGTAGAGACCTGGGTGCTGAGCCCTCTCTCCATCCAGAGGGAACAGGGACCTCAGTCTTCCTGCTAGAACTGAGAAATCTGTTACATGCAAAAATAGCTACAGAGTAATCATACACTACTGGCAAGAAAAATATCAATTATCTCAAAGAGTGTCAGTGGCAGCATTTGCTTCTGGTTTGTTTCTGTTTCTGGCAAAAAACAATAATCATTTTGTTAGCAATTACTGGATGTTATGTATCAGGCAGATTAACTGAACTGGCATATACACAACTGTAGAATAAAACACACAAAAGATGACTGATTAAGATGATGGATGATTAAAGACGTCAGCTGGTGGAAATGGCATTTGAGATTTCAGTGGAGGACTTCTAGGGAAGCACAGAAGTAGGAAGAGCTAAATTGCTAGTGCAAATCCAGGGCCAAAGGTCCAAAATGCTTTGGGTCTGAATGTAGAGAAACTGTAAGACCTAAAAGAAATGCACTCATCCATGATGCATTGTATGTCTAAGACACAAATATGAGTGCAAGGAGATGTTCAGGCTCTGCCAGAACTGTGCTGGACTGGTAGGTTTGGAATTAATTAGAATCATAGAATAGAATCATAGAATTGTCTTTGTTAGAAAAGACCTTTAAGATCATCAAATACCACCATTCATTTTCCAAATTATGGAAACTGAATGGCTGAAGTTGGAAGGGACTTCTGGGGTCATGTGGTCCAACTCCCCTGCTCCCCTGCTGGTTGCCCAGCAGCATGTCCAGGTGGCTTTTCAGTATCTCCAAAGACTGGGACACCACAATCTCTCTGGGCAACCTATGCCATTGCACAGCCTTCCTCACAGTAAAGAAATGTTTCCTGATGTTCAGAGGAAAGCTCCTGTATTTGTTTGTGCCCATTGCCTCTGGTTCTGTCCCTGGCACCACTGAGAAAAGCCTGGCTCTGTCCTCTTTGCTCCTTCCTGTCAGGTATTTATAGACATTTGTAAGATCCTCCTGAGCCTTCCCTTCTGTAGGTTTAGCAGTCCCAGCTCTCTTAGCCTTTCTTCAAAGGAGAGGTGCACCAGTCCTTTCATCATCTTCATGGGCCTTCACTGGAAGAACCAGTATGTCCATGTCTGTCTTGTACTGAGGAGTCCAGAACTGGAACCAGCACCCCAGGCATGGCCTCACCAGTGCTCACCCAGACCAGCAGGATCATCCTCCTTGAACTGCTGGCAATGCTGTGTTTAGTGCAGCCCAGGAGACCAGTTGCCTTCTTTGCCATAAGGGCAAATGCACCAAGCCTTGAGGTAACTTGATGCAGGACTGGGCAGTAGAGAGGGTGTGTCTGTGGTTAAACACAGGCTAAAGGCTAAACTCAGCTGAGTGCTGACTTGTAAGACACAACTGGGGCTTGCTGTGCAGTGACACAGCCACAGTGCTCCAAGCAAAGCTCTGCATTTCTCTGCATATGCTGCACATATTTATCTGAAGAACAGATGGCCCTGCCTCCCAAAGCCTGGCTCAACGGCCTCCATCTAGCCCAATACAGAATCCCAGCATAGTAGGGGTTGGAAGGAACCTCTAGAGATCATCTACTCCAGTGCCCTCTGCTAAAGCAAATGCCTGTTTGTTTCCTCTAATTGCTGCCTATGGTTGGCTTCTGCGTAAATCCTTTGCATTTTAGTTGACACTATCTGATACATTTAAGATCTACATGTCCTTCCCAAATGGACATAAATAGCTACAGAACAGAGTGCTTAAAACGCATTCAGAAGGCACATAAGAGAGATGGATGCACACACATCAAAAGAAGTATTTATCTGAGGGATTTTCTGCTGCCCATTTCATCTTAACCTCATGTATTATCTGTTGAGAAAATAACATTGAACCCTGTTTAAAATCAGCAAACTCCTCAAGAATAAAATGAAAGTGGTAAAAGGAAAACACACACACACACACACACACTAAAAAACCAAACCAAAACCCAACCCCACACCACAATGCAGTCATAATATTGCAATCCATGTGGAATACTCTCTTCCCATAATCTCTGATACCCAAAACTACATGAAAGCCAAACTCACATATTTAATTTGCAAGTATCCAGCTTTCTTCATGCAAAAGGAATATGATTGTGATTGAGGGTCAGGAGATGTAATTTCCTTCTGCTTGTTGTTGGTTTGGTGATTTCACTTCCCGCATCCATGTGTCATATCACCAGTAGCAGTTTAAGATCAAAAGATTGCCTTATCTGCTGGCCATTATTTCCATAAGCAACAGCTTCTACATCTAAATAGTTTTGTTTGTTTGGGGGGTTGTTTTGTTTGTTGGGGATTTTTTGTTTGGTGGGGGTTTTGTTTGGGGTTTTTCCACTGAGAATCTTGGAGCTAAGATCAGCTTAACTCAGGTTCTGAGTTCAAAGTGTGTCTTATACTATGGGGTAACATCAGAAACCTTCACTCAGTTTCAGTTTTGAGACCAATGTATGTAAATCTTTCAAATCAACATCAGTTTTCACAGTTAACTGAACTTTTGTGTTAAACACAAGGACATGGAACTGTTGGAGAGGGTCCAGAGGAGGCCACAGTGATGATCTGAGGGCTGGAAGACCTCTGCTGTAAAGACAGGCTGAGAGAGCTGGGCTCTTTCAGCCTGGAGAAGAGAAGCCTCTGCGGAGACCTTCTAAGCAGCCTTGCAGTATTTAAAGGGGACCTACATGACAGCTGGAGCAGGATTTTTTTCAAAGGCATGGTGTCACCCTGCTACACATGGAGTGACAGGAGGAAGAGTAATGGCTTCAAACTGGAAGAAGCTCCACTGAGATGAGACATTAGGAAGAAACTGCTCCCTGTGAAGGTGGTAAGGCACTGGAACAGGTTGTCCAGAGACATTATAGAGGCTTCAAGCCTGGAAGTGTTGAAAGCCAGTTTGGATGGGGGCTTGAGCAACCTAGTCTATCAGGAGCTGTCTGTGCTCCTGGCAGGGTGTTGGAACTAGATGATCTTCAAGGTCCCTTCCAATTCAGTCCATTCTGTGATATTATTGATACATAAAGTTGTCTCTTTCCATGGGTGTGATGTTCCAGACTGGAAAAGCAAGACTGGTTACACTGGAAACACCACCTCCCAATTGTGAGCTGTTTGTCTCCTGTGGTGGAGAGCTGTGAATTTTGATAATCTGAAAGGCATATATTGATCAAAGGATATATTTAGGAAAATGAAATGAGGACAGATTTCTGGAATTTAGAAATATTCATTCACCCAAGGTAAGGACAGCTGCTGTGGAAAACGAGCTATGAGTCTTACAAACAGTTTGGACAGGCCAATAGGAGCTGTGGACTAAATCTCTAGACGGAAGTTCTCCAAATCATTAATCACTTTAGAAAGCACCTTGGGGATCCCCAGTTTGACAACACATTCCTGGATTTTTGCAAAGCTCTGCAAATCCTTCATTTGGGGCAGAAGTGTCATAAAAGGACTGAGTCCTGCAAAATGATCAGAATTTCATTAGCATCTCAAATGCTGTTCCTCGCCATTTGAATCCCTGCCACAATGACTAAAACCTTCATGGAAAATCAAAACCTGTTCACTGTCTTTCATGTTCATAATGAATACTGAACAAAGAAAGATTTCCCAAAGTGGCTTTTTAATTAATACACTTTGCACTCTAACTACCTTCTGGGAATTCAGATATGCTTGTACAGGGGGCCTTGAAAATTTAAATATTCCTAATAAGCTTTTACTTACAATTAGCACTAATTGAGGACTACAGGCAAGAATGAGTGCTCTCCTACTAAAATAATTCCTCAGCTGAATTACCACAAGAGTGCCTTTTGTTTTTTTAGTCACAGTTAACATCCAGGATTCAAGAAACCCTTTTCCACCCCTGAAAGCACCCCATACATCCCAGAGCAGAGGGGAGAAACCAGGGCTCCAGAAGAGAGTGAGAACAAATCCTTCTTGTTCAGGGAATGGTGTTAGTCTCCTCTAATTAGGATAACAGTTTTCTTCTGTAAACTAAGGTATGCTTGTGGTGTCTGCAAAGCTGAAATTTCAAGACTGAGGAAACAAAGATTGTGTTCCTTGCTTACACATTACTCACAGTTTACATATTTGAGTGCATTTTCTCTTTTAAAGCAGGTTTGCTTTTGTCCTACCACCTCACTGCCCCAGCTGCACTTTTCTGTCTGAAGCACACTCACTTACTTTGCAAGATCCAGGGCTCCAAAATTCAGTAATACCAGGTTTCTGCATTAACAATAAAATTCTGGTATCTTGTGACTTCACATTTTCATGCTGAGCTCTTGAATGACACGATTCACACAGTTTTTCTATAAATCCACTTCTATGCCCTGATTGGAGCCACAGTTAAAGTTTTAGGGGTGCAGTAGCTCTGCTGTTTTCTTTTTTTCAATGCATTGGCATTTACCACCTCTGTAGTAGTCTTCTAAAGTTAGGGAATGCTTTTCACAGTCCTGCCAGCAGGTTAGTCCTTAGAAAAAGAAGGAAAAAAACAAGTTAAAAAAATGGGGAAAATCAGAGTACAGAACATGTAAACCAGACAGATTGACTTTTAGGAAATCCCCTGCACTGTTTGTGTTCCATTTCTAACACCCTTCCCACTCTCCAGCTTGTTGGTTTAGGACACCGTCTTCTTTTCTAAAGCCCAGCATAAGCTAGAGCTGAGAGGTTACTGAGAAATAAAGCCAGGTGATTCCGCAGAGCCACATTACAGGAGGGTTTCACAAAGCCCTTGATTTGTTTGTCTTCCCCAAGACAAACATGCTTAAAAACCGAATTTTGGTGGGTAGGCCTGCAAAAATTGGCTGCATCTGTGTATTGTGCAAATTGACCACACAGCTGGTGAAATATTCTGCTCTCTAGGATTCTCCAAAGGCCCTGTATAGCATTTAGAAGTATACATGCGGTTCTGTGGATGGGATGAGGTGGTTTCACCCTTTTGAGATTTAGCTGAGAAAATCACAGTTAAATCTGTATTTGTATTATGATTTTCTATTTTATCTTTTTTTTTTACTATGCAGAGGAAAAGGTCATATTAATTCCTAGTCAGAGCAGAATTTATTGGCTGAGCTTAAATTTTTCTTCAGAATAAAATATTCTGATTTATTGGCTTCCCCTCATCCTTCCGCCATGAGGATGATGAGGGGACTTGAGGATCTCCCCTATGAAGAGAGACTGAGAGACCTAGGGTTGTTTAGTCTTGAGAAGACTGAAAGTGGATCTCATCAATGTGCATCAATATCTAAGGGGTGGGTGTCAAGTGGAGGGGGCCAATCTCTTCTCAGTGGTGCACATTAATAAGACAAGAAACAACAGGTACAAGCTTGAACATGGAAGATTTTACCTCAGCATGTGGAGAAACTTTGTTACAGTGAGGGTCACGGAGCCCTGGTACAGGCTGCCCAGAGAGGTTGTCTCTGGACGCATTCAAAACCCATCTGGATGCATTCCTGTGTGGACTACCCTGGGTGATCCTGCTTTGGCAAGGGGATTGGACCTGATGATCTCTGGAGGTCCCTTCCAACCTCTAATGGACTGTGATACTGTCACTCCATTCCTTTATAAAAGGTTCCTCCCCATCTCTTCAGTAGCCCTCTTCAACTACTGGAAGGCTGCTCTAAGTTCTCCCCAGAGCCTTCTCCAGGATGAGCAATGTACCTGGGACCTGTGAGTACAGTTGTCCAGTGCTGCAAAAGGCCTTGTCAGATTCTGGCAGAAAGATTTGTTATCACTGCTTCCCCACATTTTGAAATTCAGGACCCTTCCAAACCTTTGCCTAGAAGGGCAGAATCTTAGTCTCTTTTGAAGATGTTGACACATGCAACCAAAGATCCAGACTAAGCTGCTCAAAAGCAGTGGGGAAAATAGGTCCTTGTAATTTATCAGTCTCATCATTTACATGTGTGGGCAGACTCCTCCTTCTTCCTAGCTAAAACTGAAAAAATTTCAACCCACCACATCTTTACTGGTCAGCAGAAAGAGACCTGAAGTCTTTTGAAAACTGTCTGAATCTCGATGCTCCTGCTTAATATCAGAGTTTACTGCAGACTACTACCTCTCCTCTTTAGAATTCCTTCTGGAATTTGGTCACAGGTAGTTGTTCTATGTTAGGTTTGTATTTCAGTTCTTTGAAACAAGTGTGAACAAGGCAGATGTGGCTTTTGCTTTCGGGGTCATATTTACTTGGTCCTTCTCAAAGATACTGAAGATTCTGAACAGATGTTCCAACTGTGTGACTCTTCAGAGGCCAAAATTCCTATCATCATTGCTGCCACTGCAGAACAACTGATATGGAAAGGAGCTAAATATATACATGGTGCCTACAAATTTACCACAACATACCAAATGTAACCTAAGATGCAGTAGTAGAAATATGCCCAGGAAAGACATCCAAACAATGCTCTAAGATGACCTCTGAAGGACAGTTTAAGACTCTGACCATGTATGAAATATGAACTAACATGCAATTGCTTCAAATGATGACTACAAAAACGGAAATTTAGAAGAGAGAATTATTTCTTTTAGGCTAAGAAAGCCAAATACTGAAAGCCTGCTAAGTGCCTATACATTCATCAAAGAGGTAAACAATAAGGAAAATATTTAAGCCAGAAAAATCAATGTTGGCACAAACAGATTCAGTGCAAAGAAGCAATTAATAAATGTAGCACAGCGCTTGAGAACAGTCTTGAGGGTAGGAAGGCTCAGCAAAGGGACCTGGACAGGCTGGATCAGTAGGTCGAGGCCAATTGTGTGAGATCCAACAAGGTCAAGTGCTGGGTCCTGCATGTGGGTCACAACCCCATGCACAGCCCCAGGCTTTGGGCAGCATGGCTGGAAACTGTCCAGCAGCGAAAGACCTGGAAGGGTTGTTCAGTTTTGGGCGCCTCAATGCAAGAAATACACCGTGGTGCTGGAGTGTGACCATAAACGAAGCTGGTGAAAGGTCTGGAGAACAGGTCTGGTGAGGAGCAGCAAAGGGAACTGGGGCTGTTTAGTCTGGACCAACATAACTCCCTGAACGGAGGAGGCTGGAGCAAGATGGGCGTTGGTCTCTTCTCCCAAGTAGTCAGTGATAGGACGCGAGGAAATGGCCTCAAGCCACAGCAGGGCATGTTTGGGACTGCCTGCCACAGGAGACTGCAGCGGGGAAGCTGCTTTCCGGACCGGCGCAGGGGCAGGGTAGACATTGAGGACGACTCGCAGGCGGCGTGACTGTGCCGGGGGCTGTGCCTGCTGGGGGGCGCGGCCCGCCCGCGCCCGGCCAATGGGAGCGACGGTTGTTAGCGGGCCGGGAGGTGGCGGCGTTGCCACAGCAGCATCAGCGGCGGCGGGGCCGGTGGCGGCGGGAGGGGCGCGCAATGGAGGGGCTGGAAGGTGAGGCAGCGGCTCCCTTCCTTTTTCCGAGGGCAGCCATTGTGCTGTGGCGGGGCGTGCTTGGGCGGCGGCGGGAGCGGGACCTGCGGCCCGGGCGTCGCCTCACCCCGTTCTCGGAGCCTCCTGAAGTGGGGCGGCGGCCTCGGCTTGGTCCGCGGCCGGGAGCGCTGGGGCTGAACCGGGACTGAGGGTGGGGGAGTGCCGCAACCTGCCTTTGGGGTGGCAAGGAGCGGCGGAAGGCGGCGGGCCGGCGAGGGCGGGCCGGCCTCGCTGCGCTTTGTCTCGGGCGCTCACGATCTATCGCAGCCGAGCTGCAGGCTGTGGCCGTTCCCCGCCGGCACCTTCCTGCCGCCGCCGCGCCCGTAGCGGGCTCAGCCTACTCCGTGATTGGGGTGGGGGCCGGCATCTTTGCCAAGCATTGTGGTTTTTTGCAGACAGATGGCTAAGCTGGGTTTTAGGATACGCTTATAATGCTCTGGGAGTGTTCGGTGCTGTTACGACTAGGTGTGTGCTGGCAGAGTATTGGCAACTTTGCGTTGTGACGGTTGTGGTAATGAAGATCTCGTCGCCCTCCAGAGGCATAGACCAGGGCATTGGTATCAGTTTGGGATTGCTGAAGTTACAGCTTGCTATGTGAGCTCTTCGGTAGGCTTGTCATTACTGTGTTTTGCAGGCTGCTCTCACTGTATTACTTGAGGGGAAGAACACAGACATGTGCTGAGTAATATCAAAACCCAGCCATTAATTCAGTCTTCTGTGCTCTGCTTCACTACGAGCAACTGAGTGCTTAAACAGGGATGTGCACAGTATAGCCTTTGTTCTTTATGCCTTCTAGTACAGTTGGAGAAGAGAAGAAATTCTCAATTATACCCGTTTTCTGTCTTTGGTAGATTTTACAGTCATCAGACAATGCTTTTATGCCTAATGACTTCATCAGAACTATGCACCTGGACAGCATGATTTGGCATTAAAATCTCAAGTGGTTCTCTTTTATTTGATTGATTCTTTTAAGTTTGGATGGTGGCATCCAGTCGCTTATCCAATAGTGCTTTATCAGGCACTCTGACAACAGTCCTGTGGCAATCATGTTGCTTGTGCAGAAGGGGAAGCATGCTTTAATTTTGAGTAAACTATGTGTTTGACTGCAGTGGGGGCTGCATGTCATCTGCAGGCCACCCATCAATTGATATGGATGTGAGCAGACTTACCAAGGCCAGCTCCACCAGCTTTGTTGTATGACACAGCACCTCCAGAACAGAGGATGGAAAGAGATCTGCAGATGACAGCAGTATCCTGAAAAAACATGTCTTTTGGGTTTTTTTTCAGTATCATTTGTCCAGCTTTTGACTTTGCTGGAAATGGTTTACACTGCATTTGTATTTCGGTGGGTGCTGGGGGTGGTGGGAGAAGGAACTGCTAAATCATGGGTGAAATCTGTTTACTCTGTGAGCCTTTTCTGGAATGTACTTTCAAAAGCTACACCTTATCAAAGTATGTTTCCATGATCTGAAATGTTCCTTTGCCCAGGGAAGTGGCTGAATCACTATCCTTGGAAGTATTTTAAAGATGTGTAGACATGGTGCTACGGCAACTGGTTTAGCAGTGGACTTGGTGTAGTGCGGGATTAATGGTTGGACCTGATGATCCTTTTTTCCAGCCTCAATGATTCTATGATTTTGAACCCTCAAGAAGTTTGAGAACAGCACAGATAATAAGCCATACCTAACAGTTTTAATGTCACATCTCACACTGTTTTATCCAGCACCCTTGAAAGCTAATCATGTTCTTGCTACTGAAGTATTTTGTGTATCCGTGGGTCACTTCTACTGTGTTTTTCTTTCTCTCAGCAAACATATAGTGGTTGGGTTGGTTGGGTTGTTTTTTTCTTTCCTTCAAAATATTTGAAACAAGTGGTTTTGCTTTCTATTTGCAGATTTCCAGTTTCAGCTGTCTCCTTTGATGCATGTCAGGTTACGGGCAGGTGAAATTTCTGTAGTAAGGCATCCACAAGATGGGAAAATGTAGGCCAACAAAATAACAACCACCATAGCAGTTTGTTGGTTGGAAAAGACCCTTAAGATCATTTGATCCAACCGTTATCTAACTCTACCAAGCCAGGTGCTAAACCATGTCTCTCAGCACCACATCTCTGCCTCTTTTCAACACCTCCAGGAATGGGGATTCAACTACCTCCTTGGGGAGTCTGTTCCAGTGTTTGAGAACACTTTCAGTGAAAAAGTTTCGTCTTGTATCCAACCTGGTACAACGTGAGGCCATTTCCTCTCCTATCACTTGTTACTAGGGAGAAAAGACCAGCACCCACCTGGCTCCAATCTCTTTTCAGGAAGTTGGAGAGAGCAAGGAGGTCTCCCCTCAGTCTCCTTTTCTCTAGACTAAATGCCCCAGTTTCCTCAGCTGCACCTCACCAGACCTGTTCTCCAGATCCTTTACCAGCTTTATTACCCCTCTCTGGACCCACTCCAGCACCTCCATGTCATTCTTGGAGTGAAGGCCCAAAACTGAACCCAGCATTGAAGGTTTGGCCTCACCAGTGCTGAGTAAAGGGAGAATGAAATAATAAATTAGAGATTATTAATGATACATGAAATTATTCAATATAAATGAAAAAATAAATTATTTCATTGTGTAGTACAGTTTCTTCCAGTCATTGTTCCACCTGCAACTCAGGAGAACGTTGCTTATTGCCTTTTCAGATGGTGCTTGGAAGCACAGTTGCACAGTCATACACATCCAACACAGGCTGCCTCTGAAATCTCTCTGGTGCTGCTCACTCTCTGTGTTCATGCTTTGCAAAATCAGTTCCCAGAGCTGATCTGCACAGCAGCTTCTGGCAGTTGTACATGTGAGGGATGTAGTTGTGGGGTAGGGCAGGACTTTGTCTTTTGGCAGCAGTCTGCTGGTGTGTTTGTATGGCAGTGGAAGACCCCTGAAGGCCGAGGATGCTTGGCGTGGATTCCCCCTCTGTAGCTGTTGCTTTGTTTTTCTGAAGCTCAGCATCATAGATGGAAGATCTGTTTTCATTTCTGCTAAGAACTCCCCCTCCCCCCAGTTTACAGTGATTCTCTCTGCAATGCACAGAGTCCATTAGCTGTTAGTTGGCTCATGGAGACATTAAAAAAACCCTAAATAATATTACCAGTCTTGCAGTTGCGCTTTCTTTCTACAGGCAAGCGTGAATGTTCTGTGAAATGGCCAAGCAGGTTTCTGTGTGGTTCCAAAGTTTCTGCTCAAATTTACTTTGATGGCTTTTTTGAAGTCTGTAGCTTTGTTCTTTGTATCAGTGCTGTTCTATTATTAGGTACTGAAACCCGTATTTCTAATGTTAAAATTTTATGAAAGGAATCGGTCGTTACAGGGGACAAACCCGATGTTAATCTGAAGCTGCTGACTCAACATTTGCTGCTGTACAGCCTTGTTCGACAGGTTTTCAGTCTTCATGTGATTTGCTGGTGAAAATACTTAGAGCAGTAGCCTGAATGTGCCTGAAAATGTAGTGATCTCTGAGGTGAATTTAAAACTCCGTGCCTGAGTAGTCCATGAGCTGAATCTCAGGACCATGTGTGGTGGGTTAACATGTCCTTGTTTCTTTCACTGCTGGATGGCAAGAAGAGAAACTGTCGTGCTGTTGCTCTGTTTTGCTTGAAGAGGAGATGGAGGAGGGGATCGAAGCACTGAATTCCTGACTCCCTTTAAGCCGGAGCAATCCAACGGTGGCGTTTGATCGGCTTCTCTCCAGGCTGTTGTTTTTTCTGGGAGGATGCCGGCAACAGCTGCTTGAGCCGACTGAATGCCGCTTCCCACATTTGTTCACAGCCCGTCCCAGCAGATCAGGGCTGCTGCTGCCTAAGGAGTAAAAGGCAGAGGGGCAGCTGTGTCCGAGGGCAGAAGTCCAGAACTCTGTGGTAGGTAATGGCAGGGTTTACCCAGTCCCAGACGTTCTCCTTCAGCCTTCTGCACTCAAGCAGCTGGGAGAGGCTGGTTGTGGTTGGAAAGGGATGGGTGGCTGCTTGCTCAGGAAACAGCCTGCAGCCTCTTAAGCCAGAGCTTTTCCTTGCAGATGCCAAGTAGGGACTGCTATGATTAAGCATTTCGACTCTGAGAAGGCTGGGTGTGTCCTTGAGGTCTTAAAGCCTTGCTGCCTAGCATCCTCTGCTTAGAGCTGAGATCTGTGTTCTAATAGCATTTGTCCCTCGACCCCTCCCTGGCACTCAGAATGTCTGAGACACCCCAATCTACCTCAAAACAGTGGAAGCATTCCAGTTTGGGGGTTTATATGCTTAACGTGACTGTTGAGAGCAAGTGCTTCTGCTTGCTTGGAGAAGAATTCCAGAATAACCTAATGCCAGTATTTATTATTTGTTTAACCCCTAACAGTGTAGAAAACCCTGTTTTGAAAGCAACATTTAATATTAATGCCAGTCTTCCTTTCTCTTCTCTCGTCTTGCCTCTCACTAGATGCTTCCTTACTTGGACAGCCATTTTCTTAGCTCTGTTTGAGAAAGGTTCCTGCCTTTTGGGAACACTTCAGCTTTTATGTGTGTGTATGTGCATATATATATATATATATATATATTTATAAGCTGTTTTTTTCCCCTAAGGTATCTATCCAACAAAAGGACAATTTAATGTTACAGTGCTCTTCATAAGTCAGCAAATTGGAAACCATTACAGATGGAAATACAAAACTAATATTATTGTATCTATATTTTTTAAGAAGTTGCTTCTGAGAGCCATTAAAATAACCATAATTAGGACTTTGCATTCAGTTACTGTTTCACTTGCACCCCCATTAAATGGTCTAACTTTGACACTATAATTGTGGTCAATCTGTTTCTTTTTCTAAGCCCATTATGTTTTTATTGGCTTGGTGTGGGGTTTTGTTTGGTTGGTTTTGTGGGGTTGGGGTTTTTTTTTGGTGGTGGTGGTGTTTTTTATTTGGTGTTTATGTTTGGGGGCAGAAATTGAAATGTTTTTCTTAAGGAAACATTCTGCAAGCTAAGTTTAGGCTGGTGTGATAGGGGAAGTGCACTATCAACAATGTTCCACTTTCAAAGGGAAACTCCTGTGTAGACAGGAGCTATTTCAAACTAGCTTCTTCAACATCTAGTCATAGATTTGACACACTTTCCCCATAGTTTTTATAGAATTATCACATTTTTAACTTGAATTGCAGAAATTCAGGCAGTTGAATTCAATTGGTTGGCTGCTGGGGAAGGGGAATGTGTTTTACCTGCACACACAGTGTGGTTATTCTGAAAAGTAGCTGTTACTGTTCAGTGAAATCAAGTTCCACTAGTGCGTTAACAGTTGACTGGAGGGAGGGAGTGAGGAATGGGCTTGCTCTTGCTCTCCTCCCTGGAATTTCTTTAAAACTGAATTCCAAGGAGAGGAGCAAACTAGAAATCAATATGTTATAAATGAAGTTTATAATAAAAATTGATTTTAACCTGTTATTGTTAGCCAAGCAGTATTCTGCTAAGCAAGCAAGATTAAAATGGAATTGCTCTGTCCCAGCTCTATTTGGGTTGTAGGCTATGTAAATCCAGAATGGCTTTGGGGGTCACTGATGCAGAGCAGTGTTGATTGAGGGTTGTTCATGGTCAGGCTGCCTGCTCACAGTCATCATGGTGCTTATATCCTCCTATAGGAAAATGTGAGTTTATGATGCCAGTTGTGTAACACTTACGTAGATTTGACAGGTCATGTGCTTTCTGGCGGCTTTAATTGATCTTAAAGCTTGTTAATAGAAGACCAGATAATGGATCTGGAAGTCAGCTTGATCAAATAGTGCTGCTGATTTGCCTTTGGTTTTTGTTGTGTTTCCAAATGCATTACAGGGGAAGCTCTGATAGATTTTTCTCGATGATCATCATGACTGAGTGCCTCTAATGTGGCTGTGCATTAACACTTGCAGGATGGGAGGAATTGGAGGTCTGCATGCAGTTGCAGGGCTGGCATCTTGTGTAGGTGGTGGGACAGCTCTCAGGCCTGCAGTGTTGTGGTGGATGAATACAGGCTCTTCAGGAAGAGCCAGTTGGATGGCAAGGGGGAAATTGCCCTTTATGTGAGAGAGCAGGGAGAATGCACACTGTGGAGCCACCTGAATGCTTACAGATGAGGGTTAGCAGGCAGACCAGTGTGGGAAGTTTTCTGAGTGCTGCAAGCCACCTGATGAGGAAGAGGCCTCCTTCAGATAACTAAAAGGAGTCTTGCATTCAGAGACCCTGGTCCTCATGAGACAGTTTAACCACCAGAAACCTGCTGTAGGGACAAATCAGTGAGGCACAAGCAATTCAGGAGTCTTCTGGTATGCATTGATGATAGATTCCTGATTCAGGTGACTAAGGAGATGACAAAGGGAGGTAGAATCATAGAACAGTCTAGGTTAGAAGGAACCTTTAAAGGTTAAATCTTCCCCCCACCCCAGTGACCAGGGACATCTTTAACTAGATCATGTTGCTCAGAGCCCTATCCAACATGACCTGCAGTGTATCAAAGGATGGGGTTTCTGTCACCTCTCTGGGCAACCAGGGCTGGTATCTCACCACCATCATGGCAGAAAATGCCATCCTTGTATCTAGTCTAAATCTCCCTCTCTTTGTTTAAAACCATCACTCCTTATCATGTTGCAACAGACCCTGCTAAAAAGTCTGTCCCCAGCCTTCTTACAGTAATTGTCTTCCTGCAGCCTTCTCTTCTCCAGGCTGAAAAACCCCAAGTCTCTCAGCCTGTCCTCAGAGTAGAGGTGTTCCAGCCCTCTTGTCATTTTTGTGGCCTCCTCTGGAATTGCTTCAACAGGTTCATGCTCTTGTGCTGAGGGCTCCAGACCTAGGTATAGTACCTGAGGTGGGATCTCACCAGGTCAGAGCAGAGGCAGAATCCCATCCCTCGACCTGCTGCTGCCCACACTACTGGGGATGCAGCCCAGGGCATGGTTGGCTTCTGGGCTGAAAGCACACAGTGCCAGCTCATGTCTGACTTTTCATCCACCAGCACCACCAAGTCATTCTCTGCAGGGCTACTGTCCATCACTTCATCCCTCTCCAGCCTCTATTGCTGTCATTTGCAACTTTGCTGAGGGTGCCTCAATCCTGCTATGTCATGTATAGAGACATGAAACAGCACTGGTTCTACCTACAGACATGTGAGATGTGAAGGCCAGGGGCAGCCTTGCCTGCGGTGTCTATGGGATGATTGAATTCAGGATCCTGAGAAGAGGGAACTGGGCACCTAGCATTGGCCTTTGGGTGAGCAGGCTTTGACTTGATTAGGGATCTGCTTTTAAGAATCCCCTGAACTATGGTCTTAGAGAGGAGTCCAGGGGAGCTGGTTATGTTAAAGTGTGGTTAGTGTGACCTTGGTGTGTTTCACATTCGTACGCTTCAAATGAGTAGGGAGGGAAAGAAGGTCAGACAGTTACAGTAAAGGGGGATACACCTTGGTGCAAGTTGTGTGTGTGCTGATATTACAACCATTCTTGACTGCATATATGTTTTTCAGTCACAAAACACCTCCTTCACAGAATCTTCCTCCGGGCTGGCTGACATTAAAACATGCAAGGGTGCTGGGAAAGTCTTACTCAGGTTTTCAGCTTGAAGGGATGGAAATGATGCTGCTTTGTGTGATCTTTTGGAAGCAGAAGTGACAGGTTTATACCAGATTAGACTGAGTTGTCAATACAGAAGTAGAAGAGAATTCATGAGGTTTTCCTTTAAAATTAGGGGTAGGTAGATGAAAGTAGATTGGTTCAGTATTTGTTAGACAGTTGTGAAGAACCTAATTGCACAGTACAGAAATGATTGAATATAAAAGACAGAGCTTACTATGATTTGCTTTTCCTTTGACTCTTCCTGAAAATTGCTGAATAGCTGTGGGGAATGCAATGAATATGTACAAAAATATACAATATTTACAATATATACAGAAATATACAGCAATGGACGTAATACAGAAGACCCACAGCTGGAGGAGCGTGTGCCCCCTGGCCCCTGTACCCCACTCTCTCCCCCCTACCTCCCTTTTTTCCCCAAAAAGGGTTAGAGAGAGAGAAAGGCAATTAAGGAGAAAATTCTGTTAGCTCAAAGCGTATGCAAGAGTTAGTTTTCTTATCTGGTTAGCTCTGTTAATTCAAGGTCGCTCTGTTCCGCAGCGGTTGCTTCAGCGAGAGAGAAACCGACCAGCCCACAGGACAGAGAAGAACAGACTGACCACAAACAGACTGAACCCAAAACTTAAAGTTGCATTCTACCAATCTACCAATGAAATTAGTTTAGAATATCTTTGTTTTCAATACATTCAGCCAGGGTGTTCAGAAAGTGTCCATTTCTTAAAGGCACAGCCTAAACCGGTCACAATAGCGCAGGCAAGAAGGGATTTGCTTGGTGGGGAAAATCATGCATGTCATCAGTTACAGAATCATAGAATAATTTTGGTTGCAAAAGACCTTTAAGATCAAGTCCAACCATTATCTAGCTACCAAGGCTGGTGCTAAACCATGTCCCTCAGCACCGCATCTCTGCCTCTTTTCACCACCTCCAGGGAGGAAGTTTCAAACACCTCTCTGGGGACCCTGTTTTAGTGTTTGAGGAGCTGTTCAGCAAGGATTTTTCTTTTTTTCCCAATACCCAATCTATATCTCTCCTGGTGCAACTTGTCTTATCACTTGTTGGGAGGGAGAAGAGACTAACAGCCACCCAGCTCCAACCTCCTTTCAGGGAGATGGAGAGAGCAAGCAGGTCTCAGCCTCCTTTTCTTCAGACTAAGCAACCCCAGTTCCCCTAGTCCCACCTCACCAGACCTGTTCTCCAGACCCTTCAGCAGCTTCATTGCCCTTCTCTGGACACAGTCCAGCACCTCGAAGCCTCCCTTAGTTTGTTTGTAAATGATCGGATCTCATGTCAATAACCCTTCTTCTTAACCCTTCTTTAAGGTGGGCTCCTATGGAGAAATGTTAAGGGTTTGGGGGTGTTCGTTGTTTGTTTTGGTGTCTGATTTGTTGTTGTGAAGAATCATAAATCATTTTCATTGGATATGACCTTTCAGATTATTGACTAATGAAGAGAATGAAGGACTAAGTGTGCGTATCTAAAGGACTGTCACCTTCCCATTTTCAACAAAACTTAAGGAACTTCCCTTTTGTAAAATAACTTCCTTTTGTGTTTTGGGTCAGTGATTGGCATGATAGGGAGGAAATGTTAGAAGCAGTAATAGCTCCTGAGGAATGTGAGCGAATACTTCAGCAGCAGAGGAGGGCAGGAATGCTATGAAGAAATCCAGCTCTGGAACTAACTTTGAGTGCTAACTGGCCTTTGTTATGCATTGGTATGTTGTGTGTGTCAGGTGAGCACCTGTCAAGCCTCCCTCTAGTAATGGTCCATTTAACCAGGAGCTTGAGTTCCAGAGTTCAGTGAACAGAAGACAGTGGTGGAAAATGCAGCTTTGTTTCTTTTTGCTAAAGCATATACTTAAATTCTTTCAGACACATCCTTATTTTTATGCTATATACCACTAATTCTGATTTATTTAAAGTAACTTCTCAACGACACAAACTGTGTTCCTTTGTATTTCCCTGAAATGCCTCTCCTTGTTTCTGCAGAGGAAGCATAACGTGCTAAAAGAAGAAGTGAGTTTGCAGTGATGACTGTTAAGAGTACTGAGAGTAAGAATTGAAGTAATGAAAATAAATCTGTGCATATCTTGTATGAGAAAGTGGCCCTAGGTTGTGCTAGGGGAGGTTTAGGTTGGATATTAGAAGAAACTTCTTCACTGAAAGGTTACTGAACCACTGGAACAGGCTCCCCAGGGAGGTGGCTCAATTCCCCATCCCTGAAGGTGTTTCAAAGGGGCAGAAAGTGTGGTGCCCAGGTTCATAGTTTAGCACCAGACTTGGCAGAGTTAGAGAATGGTTGAACTTGATCTTAAAGGTCTTTTCCAACCAGAAGGCTTTATGACTAAGTATACCACTTACATTTTTGTTACCAATGCTGGAAGAGCAACATCAGAAATGCTTTTGTAAATGGGCAATATTAATCTGATTAGAATGTACAGTAAAAATAGCATTAACTCTTTTTCTTTACAAGAGAAAAAGTGGAATAGTTTGACTTAATAGAGAAAAATAAGTGATGGGGTGTGAATATAACAGGTGATTCTCTCTCAAGGGCACACAGATACTTACTAAATAACATTTAGAGTGTGTTTGGGCTGTTGTGACTTAAAGTGAACCTGTTGTTGCATGTTGACATAGAGGGATCCTTTTAAGGGTGCAGAGTCTAGTACTGAAAATGCTCAGAATTGATGATGATGTGTCATGGGCCAGATTGCTTCTAGCATTACATTAAGGACTTGGGTATCATGTTTTCCTTTGTGATCTGCAGTCTCTGCACAGTTCAAAGAATGCATGCTTCTTAAATAACAGCTGTTCTTACTGCTTAGCATATGAGGTTAGCAAACCATGGAGAAACTGCTGTCACAAATTCAGGCAGATTTTCTTTCTGAAGTATGTTGTGGAAAATTTTTATTCTTTTTTTTTTTTTTTTTTTTTTTTTTTTTAAGGTGAGGTTACTGTGCAAGCTGGAGATTTGTTGCCATGCAAGATTTGTGGAAGAACTTTCTTTCCTGCAGCACTGGTAAGTGATGTAGGCACTTGAAGTTTACATGAGATTGGGTTTGATGTGGGGCTTTTCCCAAAATAATTATCAACTCCAGTTGTCTTGGTTTTGAAGCTCCATTGAGGGAGTTTACTTTTATTTCAGCATCCCAGCAATTCCTGAAGAGAGATGCTTCTAAAAGCATCTTCTCTTGGGTCAGAGAATCCTTCTTTGCCTCTGCAGATGTAAGCCCTAGCATTATGCAGTCTCAGCCAGTAAGTGAAGTGTTTTGTTGGCCGTCTTCAAAATTGTGTTCTTCAGTCTTAAGAGGAATCAGTCTGTTCATGTGGATTTCAGATGCCTCTGATTTGTCTCTCAGTGCAAATGCTGCCTACCTGCCATCAGTTTATTTGCAAGGAGCAAATACAGATGCCTCTTAATTTTTCCTTGATTGCCCAAGTTTGTGTGACCATGTATATACATTTGTGAATTCCTAAAGTTCTGTTCTAGAGGTAACGGCTGGCATAAATGTTTGAGTGAAGTCAGTCAGACTTTACTCATCCAATGCTAGGCCTGCTTTGCTGATTGGCATAGTGAAAGAGAAGGAAATAACATCTTCAACACTCTATCATGTTTTGGTTTTATTTTGCCTATAGAAAAAGCATGGACCCATTTGCCAAAAAACTTCTGCCAAGAAAAGGAAGACATTCGATTCCAGCCGTCAGAGAGCAGAAGGAACTGACATTCCCACAGTGAAACCTCTTAAGCCACGGGTATGTTCTGATCTCCTCTGTGTACAAAGGCCTTGGCCACACTAGGGGTTTACTACAGTAAGGCTCATTTCTGCTGGCTATTTGTGATAATTGGATCAACTAGGATCTGGGGGAAAAAAATCTGACTGTAGTCTTTTGTACTAAAACAAGGCACATAGCTTGAAGTAAGAGCTCTTTCTTTTTTGACTTCTCAGCCAGAACCACCCAAAAAACCTTCTAATTGGAGACGAAAGCACGAGGAGTTTATAGCAACTATACGAGCAGCCAAAGGACTTAATCTTAAAGATGGTGGAAAACTCCCTCCACCACCTCCACCATCCTATGACCCTGGTACGTAAAACAGTGAACTTACTTGGAGATTTTATTGTACTGTTTTCAATTTAAATTTTCAATGTAAATTTTTATTTTATTGTAACTTGTGAAAAATTGGATTGGAAAGGAATTTGGAATACAGTATTCACAAGCTCTTGAAGCTGATTATCTGATTACACCTGTGCAGATGCTGGTGTGTGAATGGGGCTCTGGCTGGCTAGGACCTTGTGTAGCTTTCAAAGCCTCAGAATCGCAGAATGGTAGGGGTTGGAAGGGACCTCGAGATCAAGTCCAACCCTCTTGCCAAGGCAGGTTCACTTAGAGAATGTCACACAGGAGCACATCCAAGTAGGTTTTGAATTTCTGTGAAGATGGAGACTCCACTGCCTCTCTGAGCAGCCTATTCCAGGACTATGTGACTCTGGCATTTCTGAGATGGAGCTTTCTCCATTCAAGTTTGTGCCTGTTATCCTTCCTCCTTTCACTGAGCACCACTGAAAAAAGACTGGTTCAATCCTTCTGACACTCAGCCTTTAAGTATTTCTAAGCATTTATGAGATTTCCTCTCCAACCTTCTCTTCTCAAGGCTAAAAAGACACAATTCTTTGTCTTTCCAAGTCTTTGTTTTTAGTGCAGCAAAAGGTAGTTGTGGCCAGCTTGTAGCTTGCTACCATCTTTTAAACCATAGGCTGGGCAAGTTGTTTCAACACTTTGGTTCTGTCCACAGCAGTGGAGCTGCTCAGAAAGAGCAGACAGATTCCCATGCTGTCATTTCTCTAAAGGATTCATGTGTTCCTACTGTGTGCTTTCCTCACAGTTCTAGGGTAACAGTGCATGGTTTGGTACCTACAACCTCATTTCCTCATTCCATGAGGGTGGTGAGGCACTGGACCAGGTTGCTCAGAGAAGTTGTGGAGGCTCAAAGCCTGGTGTTCCAAGCCAGGCTGGATGGGGCCTTGAGCAGCCTGGTCTAGAAGGAGATGTCCCTGGCCCTGGCTGAGGGCCTGGAACTAGATGATCTTTAACTCTTCCAACTCAAACAATTCTATGATTTGATTTAATCAAAATATGTTAATTTTAAGGGGTAACTAGGTAAGCCAGATCTGCTGCATTTGAAATCTAAATCTCAGTGTAAAATATCTGTCACCTGGGAAGCAGCAGCTGTGGGAATCTCTCCTTATTTTCTTCTATGCAGCTCTAAAATCACTTAGGAATGAACGAATTTAACCTGCTTTGCCAGCGCCCAGCTCTCCTGAAGTTGGTGTTGACATGGTTTTGACTAGTGTAACATGTGGAATTCAGCATCCCTATCTCTAGATACCAAAATGTCTGTCTGAAACTGCAGTCCAAGCACTTCACTTTGCAAGGGCAGTTTTCTTTTAAGGGGTGTGTTTCAGCATACAGATGAGGGATCTTTTAGTATTTTAAATGTTTACACAGACTCCCTGGTTTTTGGTTTTGTGTGTTGCTTTGTTGTTGTTGGTTGGTTTTGTCCCCCTGAGGGTTAACAGTAGTATTTCCTTCAAGTAGTCCTATTTCTAATAGGGGACACAGTCTCAAGCTGCAACAGGGGAAGTTTAGGCTGGAGGTGAGGAGAAAGTTCTTCACCGAGAGAGTGATTCGCCATTGGAATGGGCTGCCCGGGGAGGTGGTTGAGTCGTCGTCCCTGGAGGCGTTCAAGAGGGGACTGGATGTGGCACTTGGTGCCATGGTCTAGTCGTGAGGTCTGTGGTTACAGGTTGGACTCGATGATCTTTGAGGTCTCTTCCAACCTTGGTAATACTGTGATACTGTAATGTCAATAATACTGAAAAATAAGCCACCAATTACCCTAGTTTGCACATGCCTATAGAGATCTACTAATTTTGACTCTCTTTATTCTGACTTCTTTTTTCTTCTGGTTACATTTCTGAAATATATATTTTTAATTTTTTTATTCTTTTATTAAAAAAAGATCATTTCCAGTACTGCAGTTAGTAATTTCTAGTCCTTACCACACTCACAGGTGGAACAGACTTTCAAAAAAATTATTTTATTTATTTTTTTTGGTATATTTTAATTTTGGGGTGTTTTTTTTTTCTTGGTATATTTTTTTTTATGGGTTCTTTTTTTTTATATTTTTGAGTTTTTTTTTGTATAATTTTGGGTGGGGTTTTATTGTTTGGGGTTTTTTTATATGCTTTTTGGTACATATTGTTTGGTTTTTGTATGGTTTTGGGGTTTTTTTTGGTATATTTTTAATTTTGGCATAAATTTTTGTGGGTTTTTTTGGTTTTTTGTAATTTTTTGGTATATATTTTTAATATTTTTGGGGTTTTTTTTTTGTATTTTTTTAATATATTTTTGGGGGGTTGGTATATTTTGGGGGGTGGGGTTTTTTTTTTTTTTTTTTATATATGGGGTTTTTTTATATATGGGGTATATATATTTTTTAATATACTGTTTTTGTATATATATAATTTTTTTCAGTATATATTTATATTTTGGGGGGTATATATATTTTTGGGGGGTATATATATTTTTTTTGGAGGTATATATATATTTGGGGGTATATATATATTGGGGGGTATATATATATATTTGGGGGTATATATTTTTTGGGGGGGGGATATATATATTTTGTATATATAATTTTTTAATTTTTTTTTATATATATATTTTTGTTATATTTGGTTTTTTTTTTGTTTTTTGGGGGTGTTTGGTTTTTTTAAATATATATTTTATTTTGGAGGGGGTTGGTATATTTTTTGGGGGGTATATATTTTTTGGGGGGTATATATTTTTTTGGGGGTATATATATTTTGTATATATATATTTTAAAAATATTTTTATATATATATATTTGGTATATTTTGGGGGTTTTTTGTTTTTTTGGGGGTGTTTTTTGTTTTTTTTTTTAATATATATATTTTATTTTGGAGGGGGTTGGTATATTTTTTTGGGGGTATATATATTTTTTTGGAGGTATATATATATATTTTGGGTTTTTTTTGTTATATATATATTTTAATATATATTTTTTGTATATTTTGGGTTTTTTTTTGTTTTTTTTTTGTGGTGTTTTTTGGTATTTTTTTAATATATATTTTATTTTGGAGGGGGTTGGTATATTTTTTGGGGTTTTTTTGTGTGTGTATATATATATTTGTATTTTTATATATATATATATATATATAGGTATATGCACATATTTTTTATTGTTGGTATATTTTATTTTTTGTTAAATAAACCACTTCCTTCCAGCTGATATATCCCTGCCATGTCCACGGCTGAACAGCATTTCTCAAACTTTCTGGTTTTGCTTAGATCCTCAACCACTCCTCTCATCCATCAAACCAGAAGTGTCTTTCATGTTACATTTGGACAATATTCTTCTCCCCAGCAATCTGGATTTAATTTTCAGATTCCAAGGGCCTTCATTTTCTCTGAGGGTGGGGCTGGTCTTTAAAAGGCTTTGAAACACTTTATAATTTAGAACACGTTATTAATGTTAAGGTTTTCTGTTTTTAAGATTACATTCAGTGTCCTTATTGCCAGAGGAGATTCAATGAAAATGCAGCTGACAGACACATCAATTTCTGTAAGGAGCAAGCAGCACGGATTACTAACAAAGGGAAATTGGCAGTTGATCCCAAAGGGAAGCTTCCTACTCGAACACAGGTGAGCTGTAACATGTTTCCTAACTTGTAGCTTGCAGATCAAACTTGTCAGATAGTTCATTGCTTTTAAATGGATTAACTGCTTTATCCTGTAGTTTATTAATTGGGCTGGACTGAAACCAGACACTAAGCATGGAGGAGGTGTTTGCTTTCCTAAGAGAGGTTCAGAAATCCGTAAATGAGATGGCAGCAGCTGCAAAGCTAACACCAGCTGTAAAAGCGATTCAGAGATTTGTAAGGGTGGCAGCAGGAAGTGGAGATGCAGCATTTGTATAGAAAATTGAGTTTCTCTTGTGCCAGTCTTCTAAATACAATTCAAGACTGTCCCTGAAGTGGACAAACAAAGATAACATGTCTACAGGACAACTGACAGCAATGCTTTGGTGAACTAGAGTCTTGCAGAAATTCAGAGAGCTGCAATAGTTACCTTATGATGCCAACAGGTGAAGGATTGAAGTGTGTTCTCATTTGGTGGTAATGCTTTTTTCTCTGGAGGCTGTGAGGATTTAGACACACAGCTACTTGGTGATTCTTGCACTTTGTTCTGGGTGAGTACTTGGACTGGCCCAGACCACACAGGTGAAAGTGAGATTTGTCAGACAAAAATGACCCTGCCCTTCAGTATCCTTTTTTAAATTAACTGGTAATCAGGTGAGAGGGTTGATCTCATGAGACATCTCTGGGAGAAAAAATTAGAAAAGCAGGAAACACACAAAGATAATGAGTTAAATGTAGAAACAGCAGCACTGAGTTAGAGAGTCTTTTCTACTGGTATTACCTCCATGTATAAGAAAGCAGAAACTATTTGAATGACCCCATCCCAGAAACAGTTTACTTAGTAGCTACATCATCATCAGTTTTCCCACAGTGCCTAGATAACTGCCTATCACATTATATAGATAGTTTGATTTAATTGCTTAAATTTCTAGGTTGTATTTTGTTACAGTACAAACCTGCTGCAGTTAAGAAGATGCCTTCTGTGGGATCAGCAGCACCACCATCATCATCATCATCACGCTTACCACAGCCAAGTGGTGTTAGCAAAACCGGTGTAGGTATGAAATGAATGTTGTTGAATTGTTCCATTTCCTTTCTGAAAATCAGTTCACAAACTGCAGTAAGAGTGGTAGAATTTTACTAGCTGGGAGGGGGTTTTACAGCATTGCCCACGGATTTAAATTGATGAGGTAAAGAAATTCATAGGAGGACTTCAGTGTTACAGGAGCAGTGTCACTTTGTCATAATGCAGGTTTTTAATCCTTAGGTTTGTGACCTGCTTTTCATTTTTTGCTTACAAATATGGTGACTTTGTATTTTATTGTTGAGATGGATCTAGTGCTTTGTTAAAAGCCATTTAAAATAAAGTTGGAAGGGAAACTCTTGAGCACATAAGATTCTCTTCTATTTTAGACGTCAGGCTAAATTATAGAATCATCATAGAATCAATAAGGTTGGAAAAGACCTCAAAGATCATCAAGTCCAACCTGTCACTCAAGACCTCATGACTACTAAACCATGTCCCCTCTTGAACACCTCCAGGGATGGTGACTCCACCACCTCCCTGGGCAGCCCATTCCAATGGCCAATTACTCTTTCTGTGATGAACTTTCTCCTCACCTCCAGCCTAAACTTCCCCTGGCACAGCTTGAGACCGTGTCCTCTTGTTCTGAATTGAACCTGCAAAATGGTTCTATGTGGAAATACATAATTGTGTGGAAATACATCATTGTATCAAATACCAATCCCTCAACTGAGATCATTCCTGTTGCCTAATTCTGTAACTAATTTGTATGCTGAGAATGATCATGACTTGGTGAAAATCTATAGTTAAGCAGTGTGTATTATAATCCTGCAGATGCTGGTCTTAAGCTGATTTCAGATGTTGTCAGGTATCAAAAATGTTCTGTTTAAACAGATTTTGGCAGATTTTCCTTTTTCTTTCTGAAGAAAGGAATTGGGATCCCATGCTTTTTATTAGGATAGAATGTTGTCTCAATTACATGTTTTATGTGCATTTCTGAAAGCATACTTGCTGTTCTCTAGACTCTTGACACTTGTTCACCTCTTGATGTTTCTCAAACTCCTGGTTTGAATTTTACAGTTATAAAATACATAATGAATTGCATCCTTCCAGCAGCAAAATCTTACCTTCTCTTCTATTTCCCTACTTGCTTTCAACTGCAAGGTGCCTCTTCAAATAAAGCCCTGTCTTCGTCTGGATCCAGTGGGAGCAAAATTCAATCATTATCCCCAGCTCATAAAAACTCAGTGGGAATGGTGAACCCACAAGCAGGGTGAGTTTCCATTTAATGTTGTCGTTTATGGTTTATTCCATGTTTATATTTTGCTAGTTCTAGAAGTCTCTGTGGTCCATTTCACTTGTAGTTACCTTTCCAATGAGCATCAGAAGTGCAGTGTTTTGAATTTATCCTTAATTTGTACACATAAATATTGATATAAATATAATAAATACACATAAATATTGGAGAAGGCAAAAGATTTTTCTGATACAATAACAGCAAAGGAGATCAAATGATAGGAACAGATATAAAGTAGATTTAAAAAAAAAATATACAGAAGTGGTTGTAGCTGTAGAGGGTTTATTTTTGTGAAAGTGAAGAGGCTTAAAAAAACCAAAAGGGAAAACCTTAGGTATAACATTTCCCCATGAATTTCAGGATAAGAAAGAGGCCTCTGCCACAGAGCACAAGCCATTTGTTACAGGATCTTCCCCCTTGGTGCAGAAGGATGGACACTTCCCTCTTCCCTTTCCTGTCTGAAAATACTCAAGAGAATGAGTGCAGATAATCCAATGGAAGCCATCACTGCACAACAGCAATGAGAAGTTGCTGTTGTAGTAATCTAGTGGAGTACTAGAGTTCAGGGAAAGGGCTGGTGTGGTCATGGGTGTTACTGGTATTTTGCTGGGGGAGTAGTCAGCACACAGCAGCTCAGAGGAGATATGTGTGGGAGGATTGAGAGAAGTTGTGGAATTTACTGAAGTTAGGGATGCACCAAGGAGCACTTGGGGAAAATTGATTTGAGTTAGACCATAGGTGATGGAAGATGACTTACTCCTTTACTGTCAGACTGGTGAAGGCTGTCTAAAATGGAGAAAAATAATAGCTTGAGGTTGTCAGGTATCAAAAAAAAAGATGTTCTGAAAGAATTTATGGGGATAGCTTTATAAATCGCACAGAACTAGTGATTTTTAGTTCATTGCTCTGAAGTCTTACAAGCCACACACAGAAGTGAATTACAGCTCTGTCATACCCCCCTCCTGACACCATGCAGCATGAGAATGCAGTTCTGTCCCTCCTTGCTCTACCCATGTGCTCAAAGCCTTTCAGGTATAGATGCTTTGTCAGAAAATCCTGCCGTCTCTTGTTGACTAACTGACTTTTATATCACTTTCCTCCATTTTCAGAGGCTATGTTAACACCTACTGATGAGTGACAAACAAATAGGTCTGCAAACCACAGTTTTAAAACAAAAAGGTCATCTGATAATTTGGAGGCTTGTTTCTGACCCCAGTGGTGAATCCCAGCTGGCTGGGCTTTTTTTTTGTATTGGTTTGCCAGGGGGCATGGATTTTGGTGTTCACTTCGTACAAGGAACTTCTGTTGTATTTTACTAGGCAGTTGCTCACTGAACTTAACTGCTTCATATTCTGTAGCCTTCTATTTCTGAAGCTTGGAGGAAGAATTGTAACATGACCAAGCCAGATACCAGTTAACGCAGAGAGAGGTGTTTGCACAGGTTCTCTCTGTTCACACATGCAGTTAACTACAAATAGAGGACTTCTGGTTGGTGTAGCTCTCAGGTAATGATCTCTTTTGAGGGGCAGTGGATGTTAACTTGGCTTATCACCTCACTTAAGTGTAGAGATGTGATGATTCTTTTCCTGCCTACTGTCATTCTCACTTCTGCTCAGAAAAATTTGTGTTCTCTTCCTGTCTTTGTCAACCAGTACTTATGATTTCTTCCTGATCATACTAACCTGTCTTCACAGGTGTCTGTTGAAAGTGTCTCTTTGCTTAAACGGTATTCCTTAGACCTAGCAATTCTAATTCTTTCTTTTAGCTGCTTTGCTTTTCACTTCTGAGATCAGTCTAGCTGGAGTTACACTGAAGCAAAGAGGTGTAAGAGCAGTTAAAACATAGAAGAGTTGGGTGCCTTAGGTTAGTCACTTGTGATAATCTTGGCCTTAATCAACTCAGTATTGCAGTGTGTGTGTGTGGGATATGTAGGATTCTATTGAAATATGTCAAAAATTAAACTAGAAACTGAGACACTGCAGTCAACATCCTAAGTCAGAGCGTGAGAAGTAGTAAATGCTATAATGACACAGATTTTAAACATCAAAATATCTTATGAACTGAGTGACAGCTAATTGCAGCTAGAATTACTGTTTTAAACAAAAGTGCTTTCAAAATGTTGTAAAAAATAACCTTCATGAGGATGACAAGATGTGTTTCTTTTGCTGTATTTACAATTTAACCAATAAAATGGCAAGCCATAGGCATGAGATCTGGGATTCTGTTGTGCTTGAGTCAGGCAGAGCTCATGCTGTAAGATGTCATCTGAGTTAGATTCCAGGTTCTGGTGTAAAGAACCAAGCTCCTGCAGTTTCTTTAGTTACAGGTAGCATTTTATTTTGTATTAAATACATAAAACCTTTATATTTTGCCTAGATGGTTGCAATTCCAGATTGGGTAGCGAGTTCTAATAGTAGAATTGCCATTATATGTGAAATACCGAAAATGAATGATGTGTGTGTTGGAGGGGTACAATTGAATCAGACACTGCTTGTCTGTGAAGAATGGTGGTATCTGTGCATCATTCTGTAGAATCATGGTACATTCTCTGTAGATTCATGGTTTGTGGTGGATATGCAGAAGGGCAAGAAGTGACTGCTGGCTGATGGACCAGCCAGAAGGGATTAAGACACAGGCGTGCAGTGCGCCTCTTGCTCTTTAGGTGGCACTCTTGAACTGCTGCCTGAAGCTCCTGGAAGTGATAGAATTGATTCGGTTGGAAAAAACCTTTGAGATCATTGAGTCCAACCATTATCTAGATCTCCTCTTTAAAAGTAAGACGACCCTTTTTGTTACCTTTCTGCTTGAAGAAGAACCCTCTTGTTTGATGGATTTATAAAGTCTGATTTTTACATTTCTTTAGTAAATGGGGACTCTTTGGGAATGAAAGAGTTGAATTTTGAATAGTTAAGTGTTGTTGTGTTATTGTTTGGGTTTTTTTGTGATAACTTGAGTAACAGTCTAGCAATCTCCTTATGAGTACCCCTTTGTATATTTTAGTAGTAAGATGGACAAGTTAGGCCCACCACTGCGAACTGGAAGAGCTGTGCCAAAGTTTTATGACACTGACACAAAACCAGACAGTACCATCCAAAGACCATATGTGTTGTTGCCTGTGAAGAAGTAAGTATTACACATCAGCACAGTTTATCTGTTTTACAGAAACATTCTTACAAAGCTTTGGAACCATAAAAGTGTGACCTTGACAGACATCTGCTGCTCACTCTGTCTTCAGTGTAAATGCTGCAAGAGAAAAGTATGGAATATAATTAGACTCCAAGCCTGGAAGTGTTCCAAGCCAGGTTGCATGGGGCCTTGAGCAGGTTGGCCTAGTAGGAGGGGGTAGTGGGGTTGGAACTAGATGATCTTGAAGGTCTTTTCCAACCCAAAGAGTTTTAAGCTTCTATGATTAAGTGTCTGTTTCATGGTAGGTAAAGAGCTTCACAGTAGATGTCATGGATTGAATTGAACCTGCTGCTATTCATGCCATGCTGCAGTCATGCCAGCTTGCAAAATGAAAGCGCTAACTGGAGCAAAGTATTATGGGGCTTGAAGTTCAGACTGCAACATGGGAGGCTTCCTGTTCTGGGTTCTAGGGTGTGGTGTCTTTTCTGCAGTCATGGCGTCAGAAAGAGTGGGAATCAGGTAGCTGCTGGGTTTGGCTTTCTGTTTTATGCTGTTTTGGTTTTCCTGTATTTCTTTGTGCAAAATAGGCTAAGATGAGGTAATTATATATTATTAGATTACTTAGGTTATTAGCTAAGGTAATCACACATTGTGCTTATGATACATTCAACTCTTACCTCTTTATCTCAGCCTTCAGTTGTGTGTGTTATTCTTCCCCTCACGTTGGTGTTGGGAGAGCAGGCAGGTTAGCCCTTGTGCTAAACCATTACAGTAGGAAAGGAAAGGTGAAGACGTCTCTCATATTTGATTTCCTCTGTCACTGATTAATTAGGGATTAGGACTAATGAACTAATGATTATCTTTGTAAACCTGAGATAAATCTGATGATGCAAAGTGGAAGTAATCATTTAAGCCTAGTAACTGTACAAGTATCTGCCCTGTAGGCAAATGTCTTATGTCAAAGCAATTTTATTTTCTTATGGGAGGTGATTCTCCCTCACTACTCTGCTAGCATGAGACCTCATCTGGAGTACTGTGTCCAGTTTTGGAGACCCCAAGAAAAGAAGGACATGGAACTATTAGAGTGGATCCAGAGGAGGCCACAAAAAGGACTGCAATACCTACCCTGTAGGGACAGGCTTAGAGAGTTGGGGCTTTTCAGCCTGAAGAAGAGAAGGCTGTGAGAAAACCTTAGAGTAGCTGTTCGGTATTTCAAAGGGGCTACAGGGGAGCTGGAAAGGGACTTGACTTTACAAAGTCATGGAGTGACAGAACAGCAGGAGTAATGGCTTCAAACTGTAAGAAGCTGGATTGATATTAGACATTGGGAAAAAATTCTTCCCTATGAAGATGGTGAGGCACTGGACCAGGTTGCCCAGAGAAGCTGTGGAGCCTAGAAGTGTTGAAGGCCAGGTTGGATGGTGCCACGAACAACCTGGACTAGTAGGACATGTCTGTGCCCGTTGCAGGAGGGCTGGAACTAGATGATCTTTAAGGTCCTTTCCAGCCCAAACCATTCTGATATTATGTATGTCTCCTACTTCTGTAAGATAGTTGTGGTGGTCCAAGAATGTAAGCAAGGCACACTTTGTAATGAGAGATAAAGTTTTTTATTAAGTCCAACTTATACAAAAATGTCTCAATATTCATCAAGATCAAGGTGTAGAAAAAAGGATACTCCACTCTTTTACAAAGGAAATAGATACTAGATTGTAGTTAACTTGGATGAGGCCTTGGATGAGGCCAGGTTGGATGAGACATTTAGTCATCTGACCTAGTGGAGGGTATCCCTGTCAATGCCAGGGGGATTGGAACTAAAAGAACTTCAAGGTCCCTTCCAACCCAGCCCATTCTTAAATCTCTTACTGCTGTTTCAGTGCTGTAACCAAAGCTGAAGTGTCTTTGAGACAGAGCCAGAATAGTGGAAACTGGGTTGGGAGAAGCCAAAGGAATGAAAGGAGGAGTTCTTTTTAGACAGACATAGTTTTGTTTTTCATTTGCATGTTTGGTTTGAGCCATAAGTCCTGTGAGCCATCAGAAATTAGGTCAGACTTTAATTTTTATGACAATTAGTATATCATAATTTCATACTATTATAACAACTGTGATGCTCAAAATTTGGCTCAGTGTGTTGCTAAACATGGTTGCAATAGCCCCTGTACATTGAACAGTGATTTGGTTTTTCTTCTTAAGTAAACTTCTTTAAGAGTATAGACACTTACTCTGCCCCTTATAGTATAACTGCTATTCTTCAGGTGTCTGCTGAGCTGGTGAAGGAAGCCTTCCTTCCTTGCAGGAGCTTGTTCAATGTGTTAACTGCCAGCAGCATTGGACAAGTGTGAAAGCCAGGAGCTGTTGTGAAATTCAGCATGGCAACAGTACAGTTGTGACAAAGGTTTCTGGACTGTGGCATGCCTGCCATGAGTCATAAGAAACTCATTTGTGAACTTGCACAGGGCTGTGAGCCATTGTGGGTGACAGTAACAGCTGTCAGGAATAGCTGAAAACGCCCTGTCTAGAAAGGAAGGAAGCAAGCTTGATATTTCACTCTTTTATGGGAAAATCCAACCAAATTGTGAATGCTTAAATAGGCTTCTTCTACAAATTTCTTTCAGGTTTTTATTTTGCAAGCTGTAGCAATTAAATAAATACAGAAAATGAGCTGCTTTAGGAAAGGGAAACCCCCTTCAGCCTTATTTCTTTTGAAAAGTTGAGAGTGGGTAATAAATGTCTTTAAATGTATGTCCAGATTTGAAGAATACAAGGTATGCAGCCTCGTCTGTTTCAGGCTCCACAAATACTTGCCTGATACAACTTTAGAACAGGGAGTGATACAGCTTTGCAAAAACAATCCAAAAAAATCCCAGCCACACATTAAAAACAGCAGCACTGGACAGGTAGGTAGAAATGGCAGGGGCTGGACAGAGCAGAAGAGACCAAGCTGTGGTGGCAAAAGTTGAGACAATCAACGATGTTTGACCTTTAATGAGCAGCATTTTACCTGATCGAGGGACTCTGCCTTCCTCAGAAGACAGGTGACAGTGTGCTTTCAATGTGGCTTTTCAATGTTTTGTTTCCCTTGTGCTAGACACCATACAAATCATGATTTTAAGACACTGATTTCTGGGAAACTTCTATAGCATGCACCTAGTATGAAAGCATCAGGTGAGTTTTCAGAGTACCTTGTGGTAGGGTACCTTACAGATAATTTACAGAAATGAACAGTTGAATTACAGAAAAGCTTATTAGTGGACAATTTTTTTGTGTTACTATGCTGCAAGTATCAAGAACTCCTAACCTCATGTTCAACAATGATTGATTTTAAATACACCCTGAGGAGACTTTGGTTTAAGGAATTAATGCTGTTAGTTTGAAAGAAGGAGAATGTAGGTACCAAGCAGAAAACTGAGTAACTCTTCTGAAAATTTTTGCTTGAAATTACTTGGAGTTGTCTGAACAGCTGAGTTCTGGTTTTTGCATCCTTGTCTGATCTTCCCCGATCCACAATGATCCATGCCATTCCTGTATCTACAGCTGAAAGACTGACAATACTACTAACAAGATTTAATTCTGATGTAACTTAGGTAGTGCCTTTCAGTCTGCACAATATAAAACCATCTTTGGAATCTCCTTGCTAAGTAAGAAAGCAGACAGGAAGGCTAACAGTGGAGGCTGGTGTTCTGCTCAGTGAGCTGTGGTCATTCTTTGGAGAAATGACAAAAAAATCTGTTCTTGGTCACTGATGTTTAAAGGATGCCCCTTGCCATCTCATTTTCTTAGTGCTACTCAGATTTTTCAGTGGATTATGATTTTACTCCTCTCATCAAAGCAAGCAGTGAGATGTTCTCTAAGAATTCATTTCCTGGTTGCTTCTCATAAAACCCATGAGGCTTGAGGAGAGCAGCTTTCACAGCTCTGTCATCGTACTGTTGAAGCCAACCTTAAGGACACTGTGGTAGTTGGATAGACTTTCTTTCCTCTCCTCCTTTTGTTTGTATTTATCAATAAATGTTCATGGTTTGAAGGAAGAGGATCTACAGCATTATCTGAGAAATATGCATCCTAGATAAAATCTGTGGCTGTGAAGAAAAAAAGTCATACTGGTCACAAAATAGGGAGAATAGGCTACCCTTCATGCATCTCTTTAAACTGCTCTCTGTTTCTCTGGAAGCCCTGCCTGTCCTAAAAAGTGGCTTGTAGAATCATAGAATTGTTTTGGTTGGAAAAGACCTTTAAGAGTATCGAGTCCAACCATTCTCTAATTCTACCAGGGCTGGTGCTAAACTATGTCCCTTAGCGCCACATCTCTGCCTCTTTTAAGCGCCCGGATGGATGGGGATTCAATCACCTCCTTGGGGAGTCTGTTCCAGTCTTTGAGAACCCTTTCAGTGAAGAATTTTCTTCTGCTATCCAACCTAAACCTCTCCTGCTGCAGCTTGAGGCCGTTTCCTTTTGTCCTATCATTTGTTACTAGGGAGAAAAGACCAACACCTATCTCACAATGACCTTCTTTCAAGTAGATGTAGAGGGCTTGAAGTTCTCTGCCCAGCCTCTTTTTCTCCAGGCTGAACAACTTGGGTTCCTGCAGCTGCTCCTCAGAAGACCTGTTCTCCAGATCCTTCACCAGTTCTCTGGACCTGCTCAGTGAAAGCTAACATTAGAACACATTGAACAACCTGTAGCAGCAGGATCTACCAGTGTTTTGGTGTGATAACAAGTTGAAACACATGAACGAGAAGGAACTTGCTGTTCTGTTTAGCTTGTTTTAGTAAGAGTCATCAGATTTGGTCCAAACCACGCAGGCTCACACCACAGCTCTTCTGTCTGCTTGGAGGGAAATAAGGCATATTTTTCATACAACTAATAGCTGTGTAAATTGTTGAACTATTATTTTTATGTCATCTGTAAGTGCATATTCTTGTATATATTTCTGTGTGCATAGGCATCATCAGATGTTTATTGTGTTTTAGAGGCACAACAAAACCACGGACATCAACCCCTCCTAGCGTGGCAAGAACCATGAGCACAGGTGCTCTAACAAACAAAAGGAAAACCAGCAATTCAGAAATTCACTCAAGGTAGCTTTTAACTTTGTGGACTTTGTGTCAGTGACAGATCCTTAAATAAAGGAGAGCACTTTGTACAGAAGAAGGCGGGAAAAATACTGCTCCCTGCAGTTAACAGAGAACCAATGGCCTATATTATTTGACACGTTTAAGATATACTCAACATATTTTACCTATTTATCAGCTAACAGAGCACTTTTGTCATCAGTTGTCTCAGATGTGCACAAAAGAGTGGTAGAAATGTCAAAAACCTGGGTGAATAGTCTTTCAAATGGGGAGTGAATAGTTGATGTGAAATGGAATCAACTTTGCATGCTGAGCTCAGAAATTCTCTGCTGTCTGCCCTTTCAAAGGGTAGGATAGAAATTGTTGTTGTTTTAGCCTTTCTTGTTTTGACAAGCTAAGTTTGAAGTTTGCAGACACTCTGGTTAGATTAACTAATCAAATATTTGATCTTGATTCTGTGTTGTCATGCAGGGAAGGTGGGTACCTGGGAGATAAGTAGGGGGACTGGGTGGAGTTACAAGGTATGGTACTGTATTATCCTATTACTGTAAGTAAATAGGAAGGGTAAGCATGGAAGTGACAGCTAAAATGGCAGAAATTCACTGCAAGGATTGGAATAATTTTGCATCAAGCTATAAACTGAGTTACAGACAATGTTCTTTTTTTCCTGGGGATTTTCAGGTCTGACAGTAGAACTGCGCATGACAGTGGAGACCACCCATCCTCAGTCAATGGAGGAAGTTCCAAAAGCAGTGAAGGAAACTTACCTGTACAGTTCTCAAAGTTCTGCCACGAATGTGGGACGAGGTATCCGGTGGAGTGGGCCAAGTTTTGCTGTGAGTGTGGAATTCGAAGGATTGCTGTGTGAACAGGTTCTGAGCAGCAGAAAGAAAACGAGAAGCCGGAGGCATCTGCTGTGTCCTGCTGCGTAGAAAGCTCGAGCACCCCTCCTTCCACTTAAGACTTCGTGCTGCAAACACATCGAAACATCACGTTGTAATTTTCTGAGTGCAATCTTCTGGTTACACAGTTATTTATAAACAAACACTTAGACTGTGTGTATAAAAACAGCAGGCACCTGAAACTCTGCCACCCAAGGAAATACCCTTTAATATCTCTTGGAAATCTGTAAAATTAAGGTAAAAATGTGTTATGTTACTTAGGTAGGAGAAGTGGGTTACTGTTATTTTTCTTGTCAATTCTACTAGCTAAAGAATAATCACTCATGTAGGATAATACTGATCCATAGGGAATTAGCCGTGAAGAACTTGGGCTTCAGAAGTTTCTCTGTGGAAGTGTTTCCTTCATATGTGACAGTAATTTAGATGCTGTGTTCGAAGTGAAAAGAACACAAGCAACTCCTTATAAATTCCCAGCTAAAAGTGCAGAAGGTCTTGGATCCTTTTAAACTGTTTAACAGTGATAGCCTAATTGGACTTTCCAGTTGCTTCCTGGGATGTTTTTTAAAGAGTCAAATTGGAAAAACTGAGAACACTGTTCCCACTCAAGATGTAAAGTAAGACTTTTGTTTGTGCTTCTCTTTTCCAACAAGAACATGTTAATATTTTTATGTATTTATGAGGTCAAATATGATATTGTCATTTTATTAAGTTCCTTTTGTTCAAAAAGTCTTGTATTCCTCTTCCTGTTGTCCACCATGACTAGCATATCTAAAGGCTTTGTGCTTTAAAGGTTTCCAAAGGTCCTGCTCCTTTATTCCTCTCTTCCCTCATTTCCTGAAGGAGAGACAGTCTCTGCCTATCCTGCTTAAATTTCAAACTCCTACTTTGAAAACAGCCTCTTGATGGATCAAATAGGGAAAAAAAAAGGTTGAGATAAATGTATGTTATTAGAGCAATAGACCTTGAAGTAAGTAGCAGCTCTTTTTCATTCTTACTCTTGTGCAAATAGCACAGCTTACATGTAAGTGCATCATGGTACAGCTGTGCTCCATAGCTTAGGTGTCAATGCCTTACACGGTCTGCCTGCAGTTCTGTGCATTCTTGGGCTCTTGAAGTCAGTAACAGACTTGACATTCATTTATTGGGAAGAAAGTTCAAGCCCTGGAAGCTGGGATTGTATTGATACATTTCACAGGAGATTAAAACCATTCACAAGCCCAATGGTTTGCAGCTGAATGCAGGAATTTGTTTTGCTTTGGAGCACTGGCACCATCATAGCCGAAAGAACTCAATTGACACCATCTGAAAGAACTTAATTGTGCCTTTCCCACAGTAAATACACTCTGTGTCAGGAACAGTTACTGTCAGCTCACAGGCACCACTAGTAGTAATTAACATAATTAATATGTTCCTTAATAGCATTGTGATCATTGTTTGCATCTCAGAACTTGTGATTACCACCCATAGGGCCAATTTTGAAGAAAGCATGATTGAAGTAAAGCATCTCTAAAGCAGGGACCAGGCTTGGAGGATGAGAGATTTAAGAGACTGGATGTAGTCAAGTTGCAGGCCACAAACTATTGATGTGTTAGAATTAGTTCAGTGGTGTGGAATTGTCATGTGCTCCCCATACAAAGTTATTTTAAAGCGTTATCCTTCATCTGATGTAGTCTTGTGCTACTCTAAGTTGTGTAAACTGGCTGCTGAGCGTGGTGGGGTGGCTTGCTGGTGATGATGGAACTGACAAGTATTACCCAAGGTATCTTCTAGGTAGTTTAGGTGTTAGGTTCTCTAGTTTGTCATCTTCATTTCTGTACTTGGAGAAATGGGAATCCTCTGTCTCTGTCCTTTGGATAGATAAGCCTGCTTTAGAAAAATTGCCCTAGACTTGGGCCACAGAGGACTGCAGACTGAATTATTGCAAGCTGAGTGTCCATCAGCAAAGACAGAAGTCCAGAATAGGTTTGATCAGTTGGTAAACCTACTGAGAAATCTGGTCTGACTTGATGAATTTCCAGTTGTTTTTTTTTTTTGTGTGCTGGGAAAGTCATTTTACATTTTATTGACAATGCTTTCTATAAAGGGAAAGTTGAGTAAGGAAATAAGAACCTTCCAGGCCTTCCAAGATGGCTGTAGCTGTAGAGGAAACACAGAGACTGTTTCACCTTTGAATTGCAGGTGGCAGGTTTCCTAGTTTCAAATCAATCCACATACAGTTACCATCATTTTTGAGCTGTTTGTGGTTAATTCTCTGCTTCCAATGCAGCATTTAGTAAGCTCCTTGAGTGACACATCATTTACTTCATTGACACTTCTGTGATTTGAAGCAAGGACTAGAGAGGGGATTGACCTGAACTGAGAGAAGAACTTCAGAAAAGGTTTCCTGAACTTTTAATTTGGTCTTATGAGAAGGTCTAGTGAAACATAAGTGACTGTTGATAGTAACATTGGATAATGTGTGTTTGGATCCCAAATAAAGGCAAGCAGGCAATGAAGCTGTAATTGACTGTGCAGTTTCCTCCTGTATAGTGTGGCCTGTCAGAGGCCTCATGTTTTCTCTTTATCAGCTTGGTTTTGTTACAGAATGACCTGGCTTTCTCCAGTCTGATGTGACAGACCCTGGGCTGTATTACACAGGTTACCAGCACAGGTCACTGGGATTTCATCTCAATGAAATGTTTGTTAGGTAAGAGGAGATTGGTCATCACAATGCCCTTGCAAGACTGAATATGTGAAACCAACTTGTTATATTTAGAGGAAAAAACCAAAACTAAACCAAACCCAAACTGTTAATGGAGATGGACTCTAAATTTTGAATTTTTAGGTCCATTATATGTTCCTGGAAGTCCCCAAATCTAGTTTATTAATGACCTAGATCCAAAGCTTCTTGCTATAGCCCTTGCCCTGGTTTTCATGGGAGGAAAGACCATTGATACATACACAGAAAGGGGAGTGTTCCAAAATGTCTCAAGAGGCATAGTGGTAATTGTGTCTGGAGATAAACTCCAGTATGTGAGAGCTCCAAAGTTACACAGATGTAAAAGGTTGTTTTGCTAAAGCAGGGGTGATACAAAGCAGGACTGAAGGCTACTGAAGGAGTGTGAAGCTTCAGACTAATGTAATTACTGTCCACTGAGAGGGAAATTTACTGATGTGATGGTTTCCATGATTTCTCTATCAACGTGTGACCTTGTGACAGACTTTTACTGTCTGCTACTGTATCTTCGTCATATACTTGCTAAGATTCTTCCACTCAAAAGGCGGGGGAGGGGAAAAAGTCAGTGATAAAATTCCATACAAAGAAATGGGAAGGCTGTTTTTGAGGCATGGCCTGACAGCATTTACATTCCCATTCTGCTGATGTGAATGTTTGTTCTGCAAGGGATATCCCTGTGCCAGGCAGGAGTGCAGGAGAATTGCAGCTGTGCTGATGTAAGTGCAGTGGAATTACAGACAATTCCAGCTTTGATAATAAATGCAACACTGCCTAAGGCATCTTACACAAGTTTATATTTATGCATGATACTTGCACCCTAGGTAGTTTCAGAACTGGAATCTCTACATATGCAGCAGCTTAAGTATATTGTTATATGGATAATTATACCCTCAGTCTTACACACCTCTGCAGGCGGATGGGCACGGGGAGATTGCTCCACCACCATTTCAGCTTGTGAGTCATTCAGCAATGAATAGTGAGGCAAAACTTTACCAATTTGTACCAAAGAAGCTGGAAAAGGAAACACACTCCTCTGCAGGAGTCTAAGAAGGCCACCCTGAAGGGTGCCTTTGGGGGAAGGAGAGGAGTTTCCTGAGGAGCTCTCCATAGTGCTCCGGGCACTGAACCTCTTCAAGCTGCTAAAGCTCTTCCATACACGCCACAGGTAGTGAGGTTCACAGGCTAGGAGCTTGTAAAATCTAAAAGATGACACAGTCTTTGTGGAACTTCTCTGTTATCTGAGAGTGGCTGGCTCCTAGTTCACTCATCACGGCTGAGAATTAGCGCCTGAAATGAGGCGTGCAGAGAAGAGTTTTGTGATGCACCCTTTCCAAATGGGTGGGAAGAGGTACAGCTGCAGTCATTTCAAGGCTGATAAGCAAGGCACGTGGCAGTGCACACTGATGTAGGCTGTGTTGTTAGTCTTGAGTATGAAATTAAATGACATGGAACTGTCTAGGTATTGCAGAGTTCTCAAGAAGTGCTGCTTTCTGTGAGCTAGACTTCATATATGTGCAAAGAACAAAGCTGTTGCAAGTTTCCTTTAGCTGATAATTTCTGTGGATTTTAAGAGCACTTTTTGCAAGTGTCAGTCTTTTCAGTTTGACTAAGCTGTCGGTGATTGAGTTGTATGACAGGGTTCAGCTTTGATCTCTGGTGAAATTGGATTTGGTGACTCTGGTGAAAATAGTTTTATTGCCTTTCAAGTGCAGCTGGTTACAGCTTGTGATGGTTTCGTTGCTGGGTCTTTGGTTTGGTTGTTGTTTTTTTTTCATCTACTGACTGACTAAGGTTTGAGTTACCTAATTGTGGTGTTGGAAGAAATGTGAGGTAAAAGATTTTCTAGCTGTATTTACCCACTATTTAGTTGATATTTTCTTTCCAGGATACACAATGTAAGAGGTTATTCTTATAGACTGGGGGGTTTGTTGTCCTTGTGGCATTCCAGGGCACGCATTTCTGGAGAACCCTACTTCATCCCCCTTTCAGGTTGCCAGAAACCAGCTTGTTGAGATTTTTCTGCCAATTAGTTTTTCTTCTTCTTTTTTTTTTTTTTTAAAAAGCAATCAACAGGGAAATCACATTGATCTGATGTGAACATTAGCTTTTGAGTCAGCAAATCAAACATTCAGTTTAGCAGAGCTGAGGACTGGAATTCAGCTCTGAGAGAGCAGCTCGTGGTTTGCCATTGCTCTCAGTTTGGATTTGGATTTCTGGCAGAGGCTTGAGTGGGTTTGGATCTGATCTGTGAAGTGCTGAGTATTCTCCACAACTGTTACAGCCCCTACTGCTTTAACTCTTGGTGTTCAGCCCCCCATATGATACTCTTCCACGTTTTTAAGTGAAATGTCCATTCATGTGATTAATTTTGTCAGCACTGCATTTACTATGTTTGCCTTGCCTCACAGTACATTGACTCTGTGTGTTTGTGGCCATCCAGTGGGGTTAGGTTGGTTGGTTGGTTGTTTTTCAGAACTCCTGGGTTTGTTTGCATCTTATTTGGTACACTTATGTTTATTTTCAAGTGTCAGTTCTGTTTTAACTACCAAATGTAAATCGCCACCTAATGCTAATTTGCCACTTGTTAACAATAAAGTGAATATGCCAATAAAACTTCTCGTGATGCACAGAGTTCTGCAGCCAAATGTGAAATGCTCTCAAAATAGCACAGGGATAGGTAACATCATTTCAGCCTTGGGAATGTTGTGATGTCTTTGGTCTCAAGGACACCAGACGTGATGTGAAGATGATCCAGTGTCTCCTAGTGCTTGGGAGAGAACCACCAAATTACTCTTTCTGAAGGTCAGGTTCTTTTACTTGACTTGTGAGATGGGATTTGGATTCCTTAGTCACTTTGAAAATACTCTTAGATGAGCTATTTAACCAGGTGTGATCTGCTTATATATATAAACTCTGCATCTCTTCTTTTTACCAATTATAGGGGGAGTTCAGCTCATGGAAAGGTTATTACCATGTTTCCTCTTTGGGTTTTAATTTTAAAGACAACTGTAAAGTATAATACATAGAATCGTAGAATCAATAAGGTTGGAGAAGACCTCAGAGATCAAGTCCAACCTGTCACCCAACACCTCATGACTAAATAAACCATGGCTTCAAGTGCCACATCCAATCCCTGTTTGAACACCTCCAGGGACGGTGACTCCACCACCTCCCTGGGCAGCACATTCCAATGGCTAACAACTCTCTCTGTGAAGAACTTTCTCCTCACCTCCAGCCTAAACTTCCCCTGGCGTAGCTTGAGACTGTGTCCTCTTGTTCTGGTGCTGGTTGCCTTGGAGAAGAGTCTAACCCCCACCTGTCTACAACCTCCTTTGAGGTAGTTGTAGACAGCAATAAGGTCTCCCCTGAACCTCCTCTTCTCCAGGCTAAACACCCCCAGCTCTCTCAGCCTCTCCTCATAGGGCTTGTGCTCAAGACCTCTCACCACCCTTGTCACCCTTCTCTGGACACATTCAAGAGTCTCAATATCCTTCTTAAATTGAGGGGCCCAGAACTGGACACAGGACTCAAGGTATGGCCTAACCAGTGCTGAGTACAGGGGAGAATGACCTCCCTGCTCCTGCTGGCCACACTAGTTCTGATGCAGTCCAGGATGCCATTGGCCTTCTTGCTCACCTGGGCACACTGCTGGCTCATGCTGCTCATACATAACTGACGTCTGAACTGGATTTGTTCTCCTTCATGAGGTTAAAGCTCTGTCTTGTTGATGAAATGATTAAGCAGGAAAAAAATAATCAAAAGTTGTATTTTTCTTCTGTCAAGTGTGAGCAGAAATTGTAATAAAGGTTTGGGTTCCTTATTTTTGGGGGATAAATACAGATGAGCAGAGTTGTAGAGAGAAAGAAGGCCTCCCTCAGCTTCTTTCTTCGGACTGAACAACCCCAGTTGCCTCAGCCACTCCTCACAAGACCTGTTCTTTGAACTCTTCACCAGCTTAATTGCTCTTCTCTGCACCCATTCCATCACCTCAATGTCTGTCTTATAGTGAGGGCCCCAAAACTGAACCCAGTCCTAAAGGTGTGGCTTCACCAGTGCTCAGTACAGGGGCACAATCACTGCCCTGGTCCTGCTGGTCACACTATTGCTGACCCAGCCCAGGATGCTGTTGGCATTCTTGGCCACCTGGGCACACACTGGCTTATCAACCAGCTATTGATCAACACCCCCAGGTCTTCCTCTGCTGGGTAGCTTTCCAGTCACTCTTCCCCTTAATGACCCCTGCAAATTTAATCACCCAACTCTATAGAAGACAAATATTTTATTATCAAAGGAGTTACAATATCCAAGTAAGAAACTGAAAAAAGAGTTACAAACAGCTATAAAAATACTTCTATTTATTCAAAATTAAATATGAACCTTTCATTAGGTAAATGCCAATATATTATTCTCTGAAAATACTCATGTTTGTCTAACATGTTATACATGTTATAGAAAATAACTGCATATAACAGATCACAATCTGAAGGTAAGAAATTCTAGCTCCTCTTGCAGCTAAGTCTCAGATAACCAAATACACAAGGCCACTGCTGCTTCCAGTCAGCTGAACAAACTTACACTCAGAGATCTCCTTGTTCTTCTTCCACAGCCCTCACTGCCTCTCCTCTACTTCAGCCAGCAGAATTGTGCTGCATCTCTCACAAATCAGTACACTTCCCAAGTTTTCCCAAAAGTTAAGATTTTCCCCCCTGTTTCTCCAAGCCTATCTCAGTTGGCAGACTGATGCTGAAAACACAGTTATGTCAGCAGTACAGCCCCCAAGTCACCTGCTTTTTAAATGGTTCCTTCTGGTCCTTGATGCATTTTGTAGAGTTAGAAACCAGCTACTTTTCCAAACTGCTTTCTTCACCTGCAGCTTCTCAGCTCGTTGTATACATCGTGGTAGACACATAGGTAGATTGCTTTCCTTGTGCTGGAATGGTAAAGGCACTCAAAAGATCAGACAATTCAAAGCGGTTTCCAGAACAGGACAGTGGGACGCAGCCTTCTGCAGAGTACTTTTGTTCCAAATGCTGGTCTTCTACTTCTACCTCTTCAACTTCAGCAGCTTCCTTCAGCCATTTCTGTTCGTTCCGCCTCCAGGAACAAGGCACAGTAGCTTCCCAACCAAATCCTGGCCCAAAGTGTTGCTAGAAGTGGGCAGAATTACTTGGAGAATGCACGTGGAATGCAGATTCTGAGCAATGCCACTTGGAAAGGAAAGAGCAGGGCTCACCTCCCATCACCTGGAAACGATCTTTTCAAATTTATTCCAGCAGGATCGAAGGCTAGATAGATTTTCTTTCAGTTCACAAAAGTCATGGGTACATTTCTTTTTGGACTGTTCACCTGTCTCTGCATCTTCTCTATTGCCAGCATTTAACTGTGTGCAAACCTGAAAGAGAACAGCTTGTGATGTTACTTGAGGAGTGCTTATTCTTTTCACCTAGACATCTTCTCAAACAAAATTATTCCATTCCATCTCAATAAACAATCATGGAACTGCAGAATTAGTTCAGTCAGGAAAGACCTTTAAGATCATCAGGTCAAACCGCTGTCTGTCTAATGGAGGTACCTTACAGGGTAACGAAGCCAGGAGGCTGGGCTACTCACAAGATGTTCCCTGGCAGAACATCACTTAGAGGTTCTCCCTCTGAGCACAGCCCTCCTGCTGCCCCTGGCCATCTGGACTGGGAGAATGTAGCTTTAACACACAGCAAACATGGAGACCAGAAACCAGTGTGTGCGACAGAGAACGTTCTCTGTCAGGGCGCGAAAAAATGAGCCTCCATTGTCCAAAGGACTGGAAAAATAATCACAGAATGCATCAGGTTGGAAGGGACCCTGGAAGGTCATTTCATCCAACCCCTCTGCAGTCAGCAGGAATATCTCCCAGCCAGATCAGGTTGCTCAGAGCCCCATCAAGTTTGACTTTCAATGTCTCCATGGATGGGGCCTCCACCACATCCCTTGGAAACCTGTTCCAGTGTTTCACCACCCTCACTGTAAAGAACTTCCTCTTTATGTCCAGCCTACATCTACCTTGCTCCAGTTTCAGACCATTGCCCCTTGTCCTCTTGCTACAAGCTTTCCAAACAGTCCCTTCGCAGCCTTCCTGTAACAAGCCAGTTAAATGCTGAGCCATGCTTCGAAAGTCCTGACTGTAAGTGTGCTACCTTGAGACTGGTGGCAAAAGACAGAGCTGTTCTCAGGGGTTAGTGCTGCCACCTAGCGCTCAGGATCTCACTCAGAGACAAGGAGACCCTGGTTCTTGCCCCTGCTCGGGGACCGGTCATGGTTTTTACCAAACGACCTTAACTGGTATTTAAAAACCAGGCATCCGCAGCGTTAGGCAGGAATTTTGTACGTGCCCTGGTGTTGCTGAGCCAGAACGCCAGCCCAGCCATGGGCTGCAGGCTGTCGGCAGTTCTGAGCCAGCACAGCTGATTACAGTCTGCTACAGGTGGACCCAGACCTGGGATCACATTCAGTGTAAAGGTGGAAGTTTGCTGAGGAGAGTTGAGTCTCTTTCCTCTCCTGCTCCTCTATGTCTCCTCAGGACTGCCTCCCTTTTTGCTGTGACTGCTGGACCTTTATTGGGCTGAGTGTAACTTTATACGCTTTGTATTGACACTGGGATCAGTTTGGCTATTCCATTACATCCATTTTCATTTCAGCCTGTGGTTCTTTCCTTTTCCTGATTCCCCTTCTCTGCTGGGGAGTGGTCAGTTGGTGATAGAGCAACTGCTGGAGTTTAGCCCCAGATACAAGCTAAATGTAAACAAAAGATTAACACTCTTTGGGAAACCTTTTATGGTAAGGCAAACATCAGCTTCACCACAGGTGGCCAGGCAAAATACAAACCCCAGCATTACTTTGAAGTTGTGGTTTGTATTTTTTCTTCCATTTAAGGGAGAAAAAGAGAGTGTTAAATGTGGCCTTGAATCCAAATCAGAGAGTCACAGAATGTTAGGGGCTGGAAGGGACCTTGAAAGATCATCTAGTCCCAACCCCCTGGGAGAGCAGATCGGTAGTTTTAGCCAATCAAAGAATTACATCCTTTGGTCCCTGTGGGGAGGCTTTCTGATGCTGGCCAGTAGTTTTGTATTCAGTAAGTAAATGTGAGCTACACAGATGAACACTCTTCCTTTGCTATGGTAGTCTCTGGATTGCTGTGCTAGATTTGAGAGACAAATCAACTAAATTGTTAGACATCCAAATCCATTTTCTTATCTCACTGTGGTTGAGTTTGAAATACTATGCTTAAAATCAAGATCAAAAGGATTATGGAGAGAATTTGGCATAGAAACCCAGTGAGAAGTAACAAGTATGATTTGTATACATTAGAGAAGTTAAAGGTCTTCTTTGTACAAGTGTGACCTTTATCTTTCAGTGCAGAATTAACCGGGGTATGTCAGTACTGAACCAGAGTATGTATCTTCACTGCAGGCTTCCAGACCATTGTCTTACTTAGGCTTGGCACTGGGCATAACATCTGTCACAAGAGGTGTGCTATGTATCACGTGTGTGTGTTAGCTCTACCTTTGAGAGGCAGATCTCCTTGGAGATCTTCAACACAAAGCCAATCACATGCTTCCAACAAATTGCAGACCGTCACTGCCACTCACCTTTCTATGTCTGCATAAAATATTGCACTGTAGAACCTGTAAAGTCCCACATGAGACTAGTGCTGCTTTCCATCTCAAGTCTCTGCTGAGTCTTTGCTTATGAAAGAATCTGAGCATGTTGCATGCCATCCTCTGTAGTGATTGTATTTCCTGTGGAGAGAGCAAGAGAAGAAAAATGCCCTGAAAGGTCTGTACACGATTAAGTCTTTACAACTGTAGAATCATAGAATTGTTTTTGATTGGAAAAGGCCTTGAAGATCATTGAGTCCAACCATTCACTAACTCTATCAAGGTAGGTGCTATACCATGTCCCTCAGCACCGCATCTCTGCCTCTTTGAAACACCTCCAGGGATGAGAATTCAACCACCTCCCTGGTTGGGAATCCTTTCAGTGAAGAAGTTTCTTCTAATATCCATCTTAACACTCTCCACCCCGCCCCAGTGTGACTTGAGGCCATTGCCTCTCATTCTAAGAGAACACTGAATTCTCTTTTAAAAACCCTTCCATCAGCACTAGACTTGGTAGAGTGAGATAATGGTTGGAAACAATGATCTCAAAGGTCATTTTCAACTGAAATGATTCTAAGTTACCACCAGTTTCTTAGGCTTTTGTAGTGCAAATCTTTTCCAACAAAGCATAGGACTAATCTAGAATGGAACAGAATGGAATAGGAAGGAATAAACCAGGTTGGAAGAGACCTTCGAGATCATCGTGCCCAACCCATCATCCAACACCATCTAATCAACTAAACCATGCAACCAAGCACCCCATCCAGTCTCTTCCTAAATACCTCCAGTGATGGCAACTCCACTACCTCCCCGGGCAGCCCATTCCAATGGCAAATCACTCTCTCTATGAAGAATTTCCTCCTAACATCCAGCCTAAACCTCCTCTGGCACAGCTTGAGACTGTGTCCTCTTGTTCTGGTGCTGGCTGCCTGGGAAAAGAGAGCAGCCCCCACCTGGTTACAACCTCCTTTCAGGTAGTTGTAGAGAGCAATAAGGTCTGCCCTGAGCCTCCTCTTCTCCAGGCTATGAAACCCCAGCTCCCTCAGCCTCTCCTCACAGGGCTTGTGCTCACCAGCCTGCCTGCCACCTCTTCAAAATATTAACAATATAATTTTGTAGTAGGAATAACAGTCATAGTGTAAGGATCTTAAGGAGTAATCATAGATGTTAACAAAATCAGCTGATGCAGGTATGAAAAGAATGAATAACAACAGCTGACAATTGTGCTGTCACTGGAGTCCTGCCCAAACCATCACTTGTAAAGCTTCCACATCTGAAGGGAAAAGCTTAGCCACTAAGCTATTTTTTTTTCCCAGAAAAATGAAAACAGATGTTGGGAACTGTTAATGTTTGCCTCTGTTGGCAAAATAAAGTATGTTTTCTGTGCTATCTTGAATTAAATATATAAATGAAACTTTGTAGCAGGGAAAGAATCCCACCACCCTTCTCAGGTATGGAATTATGTAATATTTTAATTTAAACCCCATCCATTTACTTGACAAATTGTGTGATTTGAAATTCAACTAAAGGAACAACCAGGAATATCCCAATTTGCCTCTAAAAAGTTAATATTGCCCTCTGTCATAGGCACGCTCTTCAGGGACTGGACTGCACAAAGAACTCCCTTGGGTTTCTGTTCTCTAAATTTTAGAATTAGAATTAGAATTAGAATAAACCGGGTTGGAAGAGACCTTCAAGATCATCGAGTCCAACCTATCATCCAACACCATGTAATCAACTAAACCATGGCACCAAGCACCCCATCAAGTCTCCTCTTGAACACCTCCAATGATGGTGACTCCACCACCTCCCTGGGCAGCACATTCCAATGGCCAATCACTCTCTCTGTGTAGAACTTCCTCCTAACCTTCAGCCTAAACCTCCCCTGGCATAGCTTGAGACTGTGTTGTCTTGTTCTAGTGCAGGTTGCCTGGGAGAAGAGACCAACCTCTGCCTGTCTACAACCTCCCTTAAGGTAGTTGTAGAGAGCAATAAGGTCATGCCTGAGTCTCCCTTTCTCCAGGCTAAGCAACCCCAGCTCCCTCAGCCTCTCCTCATAGGGCTTGTGTTCCAAACCCCTCACCAACTTTGTTGCTCTTCTCTGGACACGTTCCAGCAACTCAACATCTTTCCTAAACTGAGGGGCCCAGAACTGGACACAGGACTCAAGGTGTGGCCTAACCAGTGCAGTGTACAGGGGCACAATGACTTCCCTGCTCCTGCTGGCCACACTGTTCCTGATGCAGGCCAGGATGCCATTGGCCCTCCTGGCCACCTGGGCACACTGCAGGCTCATGTTCAGCCTACCATCGACCAGTACCCCTAGGTCCCTCTCTGCCTGGCCGCTCTCCAGCCACTCTGACCCCAGCCTGTAGCGCTGCCTGGGGTTGCTGTGGCCAATGTGCAGAACCCGGCACTTGGATGTGTTCAATCTCATGCCCTTGGACTCTGCCCATCTGTCCAGCCTGTCGAGGTCCCTCTGCAAAGCCTCTCTGCCCTCCAGCAGATCAACTCCTGCCCCCAGCTTGGTGTCGTCCGCAAATTTACTGATGATGGACTCAATGCCCTCATCCAGATCATCAGTAAAGATGTTAAAGATGTTACCTGAGTGTCGTTGCAGAAGAAGACTTTTTCATGTCTTTTATTCTTGCAGCACCTGCCACGGTACTCTGCAGACATATTTACCTGTAAAACATCACACACACTTAAACAAGGAGGTGCTTCTAAACAAGTGAGCCAAATTTCTCACTCACAGTTGGTGATCTCAACACTAAATTGTCAGCATCTCCTCAGGTGTACCAGGGTCAGTCTGCAATTCTGAGCTTTTCCTTGGGAAGCAAAGAAAAACCCAGTCCAGATACAACTTCTATAGGTCTTCACACACAGTCAGAATAGTTGAGGGGAGAAGAAACCTCTGGAGGTCTCCTGGTCCAAGCCCCCTGCTTGAGCAGGGCCACAAAGAGCTGGTTGCCCAGAGCCGTGTCCAGATTGCTTTTGAATGTCTCTGAAGATGGAGACTCCACAGTCTCCCTGGGCAACCTGTGCCAGTGCTCAATCACCCTCATGGTGAAAAACTGTTTCCTGACGTTCAGGCAGAACCTCCTATGTTTCAGTGTGTGCTCATTGTCTCTTGTCCTGCCACAGGGCACCGCTGAACCTGACTCTGTCCTCTCTGCTCTTCCCTTCAGTTATTTCTCTACACTGAGAGAAGATTCCCCTGAGCCTTCTCTTCTCCAGGATGAATGGTCTCAGTTCTCTCAGCCTTTCTTTATTGGACAGATGCTCCAGAAGCTTAAGCATCTTTTTAGCCCATTGTTGGACTCTCTCCAGTGGCATCACATTTCTCTTATACTGGGAGCCCCAAAGGTTCACCTGAGATGAACAGAACTTAATCCAATAAGTGTTTTCAAAACCAAGAGTTTAGGGAATAAATAGTCATTGACCAAAAAAAACCCCACCCAAAACCAACCAACAAAACAAAACAAACCCAAACAAACATTAGGAAGTTAATGCACATCTCTGCTTGTACCACAAGAGAATGAAGTTTTGCTGCAGTCACACAGCACCCAGATTTAGACCTAAATGAATAAGTTAACAAATAATCACACTAAGACCTATAGACTTGTGGCTTCATTTGCCAACTGCTATGGGATTGATCCATTCCAGTGTTTGAAGATATAGGGACCTTTATATGAAGGCATGGCATGACAGGATGAAGGGTTGCAAACTGGAAGAATCCACATTTAGATTAGTCATTCTGATGAAAGTCTTTGCCATGAGGCACCGGACCAGGTTGCTCAGAGAAGTTGTGGAGGCTCCAACCCTGGAAGTGTTGAAAGCCAGGGAGGATGGGGCCTTGAGCAAGCTGGTCTAGGAGGAGGTGTCCCTGCCCACAACAGGGTGTTTGAACTAGGTCATCTTTAAGGTCCCTTCTACCCCAAAAGCATTCTGTGATTCTAGGATTAGCAGAGGCATTGCTATGAAAATGGGATTCTTCTGAGAGCTTTTCAGAGATTCTGAAGAAGCTTGAGTTGTCTCACCCCATCACATGAAGCCACCACTCCAGGATAATGTGTGCTTCTAAATTGCTATTTTATCCTGTGTTAACATGAAGAACTCTTTTCTTTATTTGCTGTCACCAAAAACAACCAACACTTTTTGAAAGCCCCAGAGTTATTACCTACCAGCTCATCGATGTCATGGCTTAGGATATTCTCATACTTCGCACGGATTTCAGTCGTTTTATTCCCCATTGTACAAGCTGATGAGTTCACTGGAGACAGAGCAAGGAGCAGTGGCAGAACCCGGAAGATAGATCTAAAAAAGGCTGGATTACAACAAGACGAGGTAAGTCCATAGTACATGTGACAGGGTGCATGCTGTAGTAACAAATATGTTCCCTTCAAAAGGGATCTTTGTACAGCCACATGATTGGTACCTTGAGGGAAGGATCCAGCTCTGGATTAAGACACTGTTTGGGTGTCTAAACTTCCTCATACTCAAGGATAAGGGAATAGAATAGAATAGAATGGAATGGAATGGAATGGAATAGAATAGAATAGAATAGAATAGAATAGAATAGAATAGAATAGAATAGAATAGAATAGAATAGAATAGGAGTAGAATAAACCAGGTCGGAATACACCTTCAAGATCATCGCGTCCAACCTCTACAACTACCCTAAGAGAGGTTGTAGACAGGCGGAGGTTGGTCTCTTCTCCCAGGCAACCAGCACCAGAACAAGAGGACACAGTCTCAAGCTACGCCAGGGGAGGTTTAGGCTGGAGGTTAGGAAGAAGTTCTACACAGAGAGAGTGATTGCCCATTGGAATGGGCTGCCTGGGGAGGTGGTGGAGTTACCATCATTGGAGGTGTTTAGGAGGAGACTTGATAGGGTGCTTGGTTGCATGGTTTAGTTGATTAGGTGGTGTTGGATGATAGGTTGGACGTGGTGTGTTGGTTAATAGCCTCCAGCTATCAAGCTGCCCAGCCACTTGGTGTCTGCCTGGGCTGAACTCATCTCCAGGTTTCACTGCAAACACTGGCAAAGTTTTTCCATCAACTGTACATATGCAGACAAGTGTTTTATTCAAATAGGTGTAGATATTCAGGTGTCTTAATCTGCATCTGAATCTCATCATCCATTTTTCATATGCTAAATTCTGAAAATGCCCTTGAACATGCAAAAAGTGTATTTAAGCACATTTTCAGGCTGACCAAACGTACAAATTCATGCTAGTGGCCACAATATGTGAGAAGGTGGCAACACGAGAGTTTTCCAGTCTTCTGGAGCAAATCTCACTGCCCCTCCCTTTGTTTCTTCCTTCAGTGGTCCATCTTGCTTTGCTCAGACCCCTGGTCTACTGTCCTATTCAACATTCAGGATAGCATGAGTGCTGTGAGGATGGGCAGAGAGAAAAGACCAAAATCAGCCAAAACCAGTGAAGGTACCTGGAGGCTGCAGGTGACTGGCCTGATGCTGGGAATGAGGGAGACTGGGTAGAGGATGATAGTGGGATAAGATAGATCATAACTGGACTCTGGCCTACAGCTGGAACATGTCCAGAGAAGGGCAACAAAGCTGGGGAGGGGTTTGGAGCACAAGCCCTATGAGGAGAGGCTGAGGGAGCTGGGGTTGCTTAGCCTGGAGAAGAGGAAGCTCAGGGCAGACCTTATTGTTGTCTACAACTGCCTGAGGGGAGGCTGTAGCCAGGTGGAGGCTGGTCTCTTCTCCCAGGCAACCAGCACCAGAACAAGAGGACACAGTCTCAAGCTGCGCCAGAGGAGGTTTAGGCTGGATGTTAGGAAGAAATTCTTCACAGAAAGAATGATTGGCCATTGGAATGTGCTGCTCAGGGAGGTGGGGGAGTCACCATCATTGGAGGTGTTTAGGAAGAGACTGGATGGGGTGCTTGGTGCCATGTTTTAGTTGATTAGATAGTGCTGGATGATAGGTTGGACTCAATGATCTCAAAGGTCTCTTCCAACCTGGTTAATTCTATTCTATTCTATTCTATTCTATTCTATTCTATTCTATTCTATTCTATTCTATTCTATTCTATTCTATTCTATTCTATTCTATTCTATTCTAACTAGGATGATGCTTAAATGCTTCCATTTGGCTTGGCAAAAATGAGAGCTAGAAATTTAGAGAGTAACTTTGAGGTGGCAGCCAGGAAAGGAAGAAGGAATGCCCTGA